>CM052440.1:80705938-80749259 GCA_028533085.1 Varecia variegata | reverse complement strand
GTCCTTCTCACTGGACTCTAGACTTCTTGAGGGCAGGGACAGCTCCTCTTTTCCATGGCAGCATTCCCTACACGCCTAACGCAGACCCTGCCCTGCAACCTGCGGTCAGTAAGTAGTAGTCGAATGAATGAACGAGTGAGAATGGAGGTGTCTGCCCAGCGGAAACCTGGAGTAAGATCAAAGATCAGAGCGAGATTAAGGACAAGCCTTCCTCAGGGTGGCATTAAGAATTCTCAGAACAGGTGTCTAACCCTCCTTCGGTTTGGCAAATGTTTACTCCAGGCCATACAGCCAGGCGAAAAGTTCAGTGAGGTTTAATCCTTTCCCACAAGGAGCTTATTCTTTCTTTGAAGGCCCTTTAAACAAGCTCTGAAATGATTCTGGCAGGTAGACGAACGGGTCCTCATTTCTCTGTGACCAGCGATGTAGGAAAGGGAGCACACGCATGCACACACACGCATGCACACACATGCACACACATATTGACAGACATCCGAGCTCACACTATGGACGTGCTCAGACCCTTCTTCAATTTTACAAGGTAGTAACTCACTCTTCAGTTTGGATTCTGGAAGTGCCATGGCAAAATCCATCTGGCCTTGGATCTGGGGAGGCAGGTCCGGCCGTGGCAGTGGAGTCTGGAGCGCGCCCTTCACTGACTGGGTTACACCCGTCTGCATCTCTCACTCAGGGAGCATCGCCGTTGCACTCTCCCTCCTCCTGAAGTCAACACCTGGTCTGGCTCTTCCTGTTCTTGGAGCTCATCTCCTCTTCCTCTTCTGGATTCTCACATGGGATGAAGGCCGACCACACCCTTCCTGCTTGACCCCGATTAAATTTCCTGGAAACCGTATAACTCCTCCCCACCCCATTATATCCCTATATCCAGAGACAGCCAATTTTTGCCAGTGGAGGAACATCTGAGAAGAGGCCTTGGGAAGCTCAAGGCTCAGTGCCTGTCCCCACATCTGTCCTTCTCTCAAAGATGTTGCTGTTACTCCCCTGCTAGGGTGACACACTGCACTGCCTCCTTCCTTTCCCACCCCAGCAAGAGGCTATTT
Organism: Varecia variegata; assembly: GCA_028533085.1. Taxonomy (NCBI): domain Eukaryota; kingdom Metazoa; phylum Chordata; class Mammalia; order Primates; family Lemuridae; genus Varecia; species Varecia variegata. The sequence continues at coordinate 80,748,198 of CM052440.1, read as the reverse complement.
CCTGGAGATCTTTTAAGCAATTTTATTTTCTCTTTTGCTATTTCCTTGTTTCAGTTATCTTCAGGGAGGAGCACACATATTGGATCGGTGCCTGGCTGTGAAATTTCATTTCCATTCCTTTACACCTGCAGTTGCAACAAGAGCGAGGGGAGAACAGAGTTCGGCCTGGGTCCCAGCCCCAGGTTATCCAGGTGATTGGCTGTTGTTTCCGAGAAGGGCCGAGGACCGGAGCAGATTTATCAGCAGGGCCTTTGAGGGGCCCCGATCCCTCAGCTGCTTTCTCCTTTGGGTCTCTGGCCTCCGATTCTTCTTCTCAGGCCTGTGAGCTCTGTGCGCCTGGCTCATGCCTTTCAGTCTGACATGGAAGAAATATCCGATTGGCCATTCCAGATGCTCAATCTGATTTGCAGTTTGTCTAAAGGGCAGCTTATCCTCTTGCCTTTTCTTTTTTCCTGACCTCACCTCATCAACCTCCCACTGGGAGCTCACAGAGGCAGAACTAGTCTAATTTTTTTAAAAATTAGTAGCCTTTAATTTTTAGAGGAGTTTTAGGCTCACAGAAGAATCAAGCAGAGAGTACAGAGTTGCCGTGTAACTCCTCCCACCCCGTTTCCTCTGTTCTTAACACACTGCGTTAGCGTGGCACGTTGGTTACAGTTACTGAAGCAATACTGACCAATCATTACTAACCAAAGTCTGTAGGTCACATGAAGGCTTATTCTTGGTGTTGCACAGTGCTGTGGGTTTGGACAAAGGCATAATGACGTGTACCAGCCCCTACAGTGTCATACGGAACAGTCAGCGCCTGAAATCCCTGTGCATCGTCTGTCCATGCCCCCTCCCTCCCCTGCCTCCACCCCCTGGCAACCACTGATCCTTCTACTGTCTGTAGTTGCGCCTTTTCCAGGGCGTCATATTAGTAGGAATCATACAGCACGCAGCCGTTTCAGACTGGCCTTTCACTTAGCAATATGCATTTTAAGTTGCTTCCATGGAAACTTTTTTCATTCTTTATCAGCACAAGGCCAGTCATCTAAGGCTGTGGTCCCCAAGCTCTGGGCTGCAGAGCTCTGCTGCCCCGACGGGCCCCTACCCCGTGCCCCAGTCTGTGGAAAAAATTCATTCCATGAAACTTAGGAGGGAGGGCGCAGAGCAGGAGGTGAACGGCGAGCAGAGTGAAGCTTGAGCTGTATTTATGGCAGTTTACAGCTGCTCCCCGTTGCTCGCATCACCAACTCCCCACCCTGCCACCCCCATGCACGGATGAATTGTCTTCCATGAAACCAATCCCTGATGCCAAAAAGGTTGGGGACCACTGATCTGAGGGATTTCTCTATCTCTGTTCCTTTCCAGTTCAGTGTGTGCCATTGCTTGGCATAGAATAGGTGCACATTTAATGATCACTCCCTTCTCGGACCTGAAACACCTTCCCAGCACCAAAAAAAGGGCTAAGTCAATACCAGAGCCCCCCCACCCCAGATTCAACCTCGGTCTCCCTTCTTTCCACAATAAACTGGATCAGAACCAGCAGCTCTGTGCGACTGTATTTCTCTGCCTCGATACCAGGCCCCAGAGAACATTTTTCTTTGGCAGAGAGGTGCAGGCTTAATTAATTTTTCTCTTTTCTGCTTTGAAACTCTTGGAACACACACACATACTCACATTCATGCACAATTGGGTGTGTAAGAATTTTAATGGCAGGTGGTGTTAGCAGTTCTTTTCCTCCTGATACAGACCAGCGTTTTTCCATCTGGACTTTCGAGCAGGACCTAAGAATATTGACTTTCTAACCACTTGGATTGGGGTGGAGTGAGCAGACTGGGAGTGGGGGAGAGGGTTCAAGGGGGAAATATGCTTATGTATAAATCACATGTGAAGGGAGTTTTGAAGTCATTATTGCTTCAGGATGTGTGAACTATAATTATTTTTTAAGGTCTTGATTTGCCCAATGAGCATTTCCCAGGGTTGCTGCTCCAAGCATGACGTCTGTGCTGTCAGGGGGTCCAGCCCGGTCTGATACGCACTTAATCGCTTTAAAGAGGGCCCAGGGCGGGATCTGGTTTCTCCAGGTTCTCAGCTGTGGTCAGTCCTGCGTGCAGCACGGCGTCCAGATGACTTAGATGACTAAGACAATGGAGTTAAAATGAAGAAGAGACATTTCCCCCTCTTTTCTGTGTATTACTGTTTTTTAAATGGTTGGCTGCAGGGCAGTGCATCACTCTTACTCAGGCTGCACGGGCTGCGGCCATCCTGCTTATTCTTTGTGCTCCTCACCTCCCTGCTCAAAAAAGGCAGCGCTCTTTTGCCTCCGCTCTACTTTCTGCCTTCTGACCCCAAGCTTAGTCCCATCCCCCACCCTCCTTCCCTGTCCTCACGCATCTTCTGTCCGCGACTCCCTTCATGCTCCATCGGCGGCAGCCCTCGTCAGTAATGATCGTCCCAGGGAATAGTTTTCAAGGGTCATAGAAAGCATGCTCCCTCTGTGTTTTGAGAATGTTTTCTATCCCCAAAGGGGCTCTCTGGATAATGAGAAAGGTCAAGTCGGGGCAGCCTACAGGAAGAAGCCCTTAGAAGGGAAACCTGTGGCCGTAAGCCACGCCGATCCAAGACTTATAATTTGGGCTAACTATTTAAAGAGAAATGTGAAGAACTTGGAAGACTTGGGAAAAGAAAATCAAGAGAATGTTGAAAACGTCTGATGGGTGCATGTATGGGGAAGTTTTAAAGGGATGTGATGGAAAACTGGACTTGTGGTAAAGCTTTGTAACTGGGCAAGCTGTTCTTTCGTTTAAGCATAGCTCAGTGTAGGGGTGATAAATCGTGCAGCACGTGAGCTGCCCTTCTCACTTCTGTGTCCATAGCAGACATCACTAATCAATTACAGCACTCTCTTCCACTGTCACTCCTTTGCCCACAGCAGGCATCACTCATGGATCACAACACTCTTTCCCACTGAGCTTCAAAAGTTCTTTTAATCCTCGATACAGGTCTCTGGGTAGCCATATACCAATCAATTGCATTTGGAACTGGGATTGAAACCCATTTGCCACCTCTAGTTTAATGGAAAGAATATTAGGCTTAGAGGTAGAATACCTGAATTCAATTCACTGACCTACTACTTAATAACAATTAATTTTAATAAGGATTTTCTAACCCAGTTTCTTTCTGTAGAATAAGACAATAACACTTGTCACAGAGGCCCAAGATAAGGATTAAAGTAGTACATGACGTCTAAGGTAGCATATGCGACAGTGCCTAGAACAGCGCCCGGCACATCATAAGCACTCAGCAAATGACAGCCAAGCATGAACTAGAAGCGGCACACGCATCACGCCACATGCCCCACCACATGTGGGACGACAGATACTGCTTCATTCAGCCTTGCTGCTCCTCCCGTCCTCAGTGAAGGCAGATGGAGAACAGCTGGGCCTCTAATGCTACCTCACTTTAACTTCACATTCTTAAAACTTATGAAATCTCTCTTTCCTGAACTAATAGAATGCCCCCTTGTTGCCCTAGGAGGCAGAGTAACACCCACGTGTCATGCCGTGACCGATGTTCTGTGAGTGCACACTGCATGCCCGTGCCAGGCCTTCCCAAACACCCTGGGCATCCAGAGCAGCTTCTCTGTGACCGAGGAGAACCAGGGAAGAGATCTCTCTTTGTAGAGATCTTTGTACAACTCATTTTCTGATGTTTCCCACTGGTGGAGACAGCAGAGAACTGAGGTGATTTACAGGCAGGAGGACAGGCTTCTTTGGAAGAGATTTCGCCACAGATCGCCTCAGTCCAAGATCGAAGACTGGAGAGGGGTCTGTAGGGCGTCCCCAGGGATGCCTTCTCCGAGACGATACCAGGCTAGCTTTGGACCCCACCTCCAGACTGGGAAGGGGTTATTTTCAGTGCAGCAACCCCAGGGAACATTCTTTGAGCAAATCAGACCCTTAAAATCATAAATTCACACATCCTGAGATAACAATGACTTCAAAATGCTTTGCTCAAGTTATAGATAGAGTGCTCTTTGAATCAGCTCTCTTCCTTCTGTCCTACTGATCTCCACAAAGGGCAAGCTGCATAGATCTCTGCCACGTGGCTTCACTTTCTGAGTTTTGCCTTGTTTATGTGGACACTTCATACCAAAGGTTAGCCAGGGCTATTATCTCCTTTCCCCTGGAATGAAAGAGGCAGGACCTAGACAGTTGCATCAGCTCAAGATTCAGTTTAATTAAACCGATGCATGTTGATCAGCTAAGTGTGTTTTAGACAATGCAAGGGGATATTGATAGGTATAAACTCAGTCCCTGCCCTCATACAGCTTAGAAACTGTCATGAGGGATACACAAATGCACACAGGAGAAGGCAAAATAGAAGAGCTACAAAAGGGATCATCAAAATGCCATGAGAGTCTGAAGGAGTCAGATCTCAGGAGACTTTGTGCAGGAGGTGGCCTTTTAGCATTTGGGACTGGTCTTGCAGCAGAGTTGTAGATGGATAGGCAGGATGGTGGGGAGCGGGGCAGTAGAAGTGACAGGCAGAAGGACCCACAAGAGTGAGGATGGAGACAAAGAACCCTGAAGGATGCCAACTGTTAGGAGGATGGATTTATGTAAGGAACATGGCCTAAGAGCAAGGACTCTCCCCTATGCTGAGTTGGATTTTAGGGGTGAAGTCTGGTACTCACCATCGCACACTGGTGCTGAAACACGTCCAGTGTGGTGACCTGGCAGGTCTGCGGAACACGTGGATATCTGCACGGGTGGTTCAGTCTTCTCTGCTTTCTGCATCACTACGGGGGTATCAGCTTGCTGTGTGACCAAGTCAAGCCTCTCTCTGGCCCTCAGTTTTCATAGCTATAAAATCAGGAGGTTGAATTATGATTTTAAGATAATAATGAAAAGGAGATAGGAGCATAATTTAGTTATTTATGTGTATTTATCATGCCTTGTTGAAATGGGGGTGGGTAAACAGTGGTATTCATTTCCACATGAAAGAAAATAGGAGTCGGGGCCCATTCTGGGCTTGGCTGGAGCTGCGCTTTGCCCGATTTTCCACACGGGCGCAGGAAAATCCTGGTGTAGCTGCCTGGGGAGGGGCACAGGCAGACAGCACGACCGCTCCTTCCCATCTGGAGGCCCCAGCAGACTCTCCACTGCAGGGCCACCAACTCAGAACTTCAGCTCAGTGCGGCAGACGCTTTTTGCCTGGTTCCCCTGCTGGGCATTGTGCTGGGTTGTGCGTGGCAGAGACACCTGCCAACCTCAAGCCTGGCAAGCAGACGTGGGAAGAGCCGTGGTGTCCAGACCTGTGTGTATCAGCGTCACTGTGGAAGGGTTTTCTTTAGCATACAGACAGCCCTTGGCTTAACGATGGTTCCACTTTCAAATCTTCGACTTTGCGATGGAGTGAAAGCAGTGTGCGTTCAGTATGCTCCTTGGCTTGTGATGGGGTTACTTACGATAGCCCTGTCGTAAGTTGAAGACGGTGTAAATCAAAACTGTGCTTCTGATGTACGACATTTTCAGTTTGGGGGGGGTCCTGAGTTGAGCATCTGTGCAGATTCCTGAGCCCCATCCCGTGATGACGATGATCTGCTGAGCCCAGGTGGGGCCTGAGAGTCCGTGATATTAACCACTGCAGCTGAGTGTGTTCAGGAAGCTCTGGTCTAGAGAAGGTTCTCTGTCGTCACTGCTCAGAATGACCATGTTCTCTCTTACTTGCATTTATATGAATTCATTATGAGTAAACTGTTGTTACATGAACTTACTGAGTATCCTGTGTGCTTGTTACAGGTGTTTTCGTGCCAGGGTGGGGGGGTGGAGATGAAGAAAGAACATGAGCCGGGTTATGTCAGGGTCTTCACTTCTGAGCACCTGAACAACTGACAGCCCCAGCAGGAGGGAAAGCCGTTCACATGTGAAATGAGGTCGATGTTGCCATCTTCAGTATTCTCTTTAACATTCACTTAAGACTCATATTGCATCACTTGGGACTAAAAAGAGGCCCCTAAGGCAGACGGGTCAGGCATGGAGACTGAGGCTCAGAGAGATAGTTCTGTGTCCAAGCTCACATCTCCAGCCCTCAGTTCAGGGCTGCTCCCAGCTCCATGCCTGGTGAAGGGTGTCCCCCTTCCCCTCCAGAGCGGTGGACTCTGGAGCTGGAAGAGGCCAGTGTGGGCTGGGGATGTTGGGTACAGCTTCATGGAGAGCCTGGTACAAGGTGCTGAAGAACTCTGGCTGTAGCCTGTTGCCAGGAACCGAGCCACTGACACAGCTCTGATCTGGAATGATTCCTTCTGCTGAGGACGGCAGCCTCTTCTATCTGGATTCTAAGGTAGTGACACCATGACAACATGTGTTTATGTCATTCCATCTGCACAGCATTCACGTGAGGCAGGGAGACAGGGAGAAGGCAGTTTACTCCCCAGAATTTTACCAGTGGGAAAAATTGAGGTCAAAGGTGGGACTTTTCCTAAACGAAGGGAACTGCTATTTATTGAAGGCCTACTATGTGCTAGGCAGTGTGCACAGCAGGCATGTATCAAGAAATGCCTCATTTATTCCTCATAACTGTAGCCTTGTTTTACAGTTGGGAAAGCTGAGGCTTACAGAGATTGTAGCATTGACTCACGGTCAAACTACTCGCCGATAGCCAAGCAAGGCTTCGAGCTGGCCTGACTTCCCAGCCCCCCGGCCCCCACCGCACCATGCTGCCCGGTTCACCTGCACCTGGTGGACCTGGCTCTTCCGAGTGCAGGCCAGAGACCACTCAGCTACTCCATCAGGGCAGCCGCAGCAGTGGCATTTACCTCACACCAGCGTCATGCTTATCCAATGGAGCCATGCACCAGGAGGAGCTACCCAAGAAACATTTTGAGAAGAAACTTCTCTTTTTAGTTCCCTGGTGAGGCTCAGAGAGCTGACTGGAATTGCTCAAGACCATCCGACTTGTTAGTGGTGGAGCTGGGGCAAAAAGGCAGGTCGCCAGCTCTCAGCCCACCGTGCCTCAGCCTCTCTGAGAACGTCCAGGCCAAGGTGCAGGGATATGTGGGTATCAGGTAGCCCACGCCACAGTCTCCAGGCTGAGCTGCCTCCGGCCTGTCCCAGGCACAGGGGGGCCCAGTGCTTTCAAACCTATCCTTTGGAGGCAAGCTCCACGACCTCTCAATATCACGTTTGGGAAGTTCTTCCTGGGTGGCTAGCCCACGTCTGTCCTGCTGTGTCCTGTGGCAAGACACACCGTGGGGAGAGCAGCTACCGGCCCTCATCAGTGCTGTTCCCGGAGTGCAGACTGAGTGGAGGTGGAGCGAGGGCCTGTCCTGTTTTGTACAGTTGAGTTCTAAAACCAGCCTGCAAGGATAATGCTACAAGAATGTCCTGCCAGCCCCAGGGGTGTCTTTTACAACAAGTTCTTGTTCCCTCATAATTCTTCTGACAAATTCTCCTTTTGATCCAGACTTTCCTAGGCATCGTTTCATTCCAGAAGTGGCATGTGTGTGCACACACGCTGGGGGCGGGGGGCGGGGGGAGATGAGCGAAGGTAATACGAGGGGAATGGGGGTCTGCTCAAATGTGGCAAAGGAGCATATCCAGAAAGCACTGCCTACTCACCGAAACACTATTTGCTTTTTTTTGTTTCTTTCTTGGGTAGAGTTTCCTGTTCAAACTTGAAAATGAAAATTCCTCCACTTCAAAATGAACAGGCAAGAAATGCTGTAGGCTGGGTTTTCCCGGGGAGACCGACAGCCATCTGCTCTGGGACTGAGTGTGCATAGAACCTGAACTCCCCGTGCTCGTCAGTGTTGTTCAGGCGAGGGATGGGGGAAGGGAGGGAGCAGCAGGGACCTTCCACCCCTAGAAATTCTCCTCCTCCATGTCCTTGAAGAGCAGGGGGCTTGCCAAGGTCCCTTTTGGGGGCATTGGGAAGGAAATTGTAAGAGCTGGTCCTGGGATTTGCTTTCTGTGATCTTTATCAGACCTTTTCCTCTATCCTGCCCACAACTTGGCGACAGGAATGACAGCATCACATTAAAGAGAAGTGATCCCCCAAAAGTAGACCTCTCAGTGCTGGAAGGAAGACGTCTTTAGCATGCGGAGTTTTCCTCTCCCTAATTGACTCACCTGTTCTTAGGACATACTCCCTTGGGGTCTTCTCTTATTTAGTTGATCAACTGTGGGTCACAAAGATGTTAGTATAAATGTAGCAGGAAGTTTGAAAGAAAAAACAACAGGTGGAAACTTTTACTTCACTGGGGGCACAAAGCCCAGTTCCAGCTTGAGCCCTGACCTGGCCGTGTGGCCTGGATCAGCTCACCGTGGCTTTGGGGGCCACGGTTTCTTCAGCTGCAAAATGAAGGTCGAGGGTTTGTCTGCGTGCTAAAATCTTGCCTTCCTGTGATTACTGTTTTTTAAACGCCACCGTCATTTCAAAGCATGTACTTGGGGAGTTTCCCGCAGGCGCACATGACCTTGTGCTGTATCTGAGGGGTTGTGTCGTTTGGTCGGGTTGTGCCGCCTACAGCCGCTGGTGGCTCCGACCAGCTCAGAAGGTGGAATCTGAATTGCTGTTTTCTTCTCCAAGCGCTTGGCCAAATGCTGGGTACTTCCATCCCCCCGACCCGGCCTCGCACGCTGTGTGTGAAGGAGTCTCTGGGTGCACCCTGCTAGACCTGTCCGTTAATCTTGCGTCTTTCAAACCTACACAAGAGGAACGTCCGTCCCCGATTCCGATTCCGACGGTTAGAGATGAGGTCTGTTCGTTGCCCAGATCGGAGGGAATTTGCTTCCCAGCACAGCAGCAGAGCCAGTGCTCCTCCGCTGCCACTGCCGTCCTAGTCTCCTCCCGCCCTGCCTCCCTCGACGCCCCTGTCCCACCAGCATCTCCACTGGGTTTGCCCCGGCAATGGAGAGAGAATACTTCTCGTTCCCCTTCCCAGACTCTGCCACAACGCCCTGGGCCGTCCCACTCCTCACCTCCCTGCCGCCCTGCCCCTCCGCCCCCCACGTTTCTCCTCTGATGAGATTTCCTCTCTCAGGGAATAGTTTGGTCCTGTTCTCTGTTTGCAAACAAATTCCCCTGGTCCTTTAAATCTGGTTCCAATCAACGTAATCACAGTGTGTGCAGTGATATCCACTCTGCCTTGATTTGCTCGTGTAATTCACGCTGTGTCCTCCGCTTCCCAGGCTGCTTTGTATATACACACCCCGGTGCAGATACGTGTGTATATATTACATGCGAGGGAGGCACATTACAGATTGAAAGCGAGGCGCACTTTCCATCATGGCCGTAATCACTTTTCATCTTTCTCCAAATCAGCATCTTAATGCATATCACCTCAACCGGACTCATTTTCAGAAGCCTGGGGGCTCTTTTTGCTTTTTAAGAACAGCTGTCTAATTCTAGGTCAAAAACTAGCTATAATCGGAGAGGAGACTTGTTTTATGTCCCATCACAAACCTCATCCAAGTGATGGACTTGTGTCCGGGGCAGTGTGGGATTTGCCTCTCCACGTGATACACGACTCGCCCGTATTGTGGTGTTTTCTCTGCAGTCCTCGTCCTTTCTCTTATGTGGGAGGAAAGATATGAGGTGGCCCAGGGGAAGAAGCTCTGATGCACGAAGGCCGTAGACGTCAGTATGGATAGGAACTCAAAAAAGGCTGCCTCGTGGTAGAATCTGAACGTACGTACCACGTAGGGAAGTCGGCCAGCCTGACACCTGTGCTGTCCTGGCCGTGCTGGGCTGTAGTGCAGCAGGTGCCGTTCTGAGCGTTCCGGAGCATGTCCCCCCGCCAGGCGGGTCCTCACTTCAGGGGGCAGGGTGGATACCACCCGGAACAGAGAAGCCAGTGGACTCGCTGAATCCATCTTGTAAATCTGTAACAGAAAATTCTGGCAAGTCATGGCTTTTAATTGCCAGAGCCGGGTACTTAGAGAGAAATGTTTTTTTGTGAATTCCAAATATTTAACTTTACTCATTAAAAGCCAAAGTCTGGAGGAGTCAGAGCATAATGACATAAGAGCTATTTTCCCAAACAGTGGGCAAGAAGGGGGAGGCTTTGGAGGGGTGACCTCAGAACTTAGACATGCTCCGTGGGGAGCACCAGGCTGCGGTGGCCTGTGCAGAGTCCTCTGAGAGAGACCAAGAACCACACTGGGAGGCATCTGCAGAAGCCCAGGTCCCCATGCTGGGGTCAGTGGACATTCTCTAGGGCACGGTGCTTGTTGTGCAGTGCACAGCATAATGGGGACATTCGTGCATCTTCACTTAACTATAGGTCATGTATCAACGTAGGAGTTTATAATTCATCTAGAAGTAACCCTGACCAATAAGGCAAGATGTTAGAAACAGTGGCAAACCTTCCTTGACATTCTCAAATCTTATGGAATATGTCTCTCTTTCACATTTTAAAATAACATAAAAATAATTTTTGAGCCATGTGCTTTTTTAATATTTAACTTTTTAATTTTGAGATAATTTTAGCTTCACGGCATCCATTTTTTTCTAATTACCCATGTCTTTGATTTAGTGAGATTGCCTGTATTAAAACAAAGCAAAAGAAGGAGGGGGACCCCCCATTTCCCCTTTGCACGGTCGCTTGTTCGTGAGCTCATTTTCAGAGAGACTTCTGGCCTGGAGGTTTTAATGAGGAGAAATGATAAAGTTGAGCTTCTTCCCCTTCTCTGCTGTGGGGACAGGACTTCTCCCTTATCTCCCCTGTGAGCAGGAAGCTGGATTAACTGCCACAGGCCCCAGGAGGGAGTGTCTGGTACATGCAAGTTGTGCAGCAGGGAAACACCCCCTCACCCTGAAGTTTAACTCCTGACTCCTGTGTCACGATGTGGACGCTGAGGCAGAGGTGGGGACATCGGTGCTCCTGGGCCATTCCGCTTGGAGTCCTGACTGTAACCTGAGTGAGCCATTTGTGTAGTTCCTGCTGCGAAATCTCCCCTGCCACCTTGTCTTCCCGTGGTGGCAGGGCAGGGGCCGTGCCCTCCTTCACTTCCTGTCCCTGAGTGCACGTGCCCCTGCCTCTCCCAGGCCTCTGGGAGTCAGGGTGGCCTCACATGGCATCCAGCCCCGGCTCTCCTTTCCCTCTGCCTTCCCAGCAGAGCTGTGAGACCGGAAGACAGAGTGCTCGCCTCAACCTGTGACGTCCAAATGCACGTGCCGATCCTACCACGCAGCCTGGAGCTTTCTCTACGATGAAATACTGCTCGCACAACCAATGTGTAGCCCAGATGATTTTCTGATAAAGTCTATTGTTTTGAAACACAAAATGTATATCTCTCAACCGCTGATATTCACAGAAGCCACACATATTGTCAGCACCTGCTTTGAGCTTCTTCCCTTTCGCGCTCTTCCTTTTGGCGATGCGAGTTTCCATTTATTTCCTTCCTTACTGTTCTTCTCTCTTCTCCCCCGTTACTAGATCTTGCAATGAACATTTTAAATACTTTATTTGTCCACAATGTGATCTGTGTGGAGGAACGTGGGCTCACCGACTTTCAGGTCTTTCCTAGCACTAGGAATTGCTCTGGCTTTTATAGACTGTTTCACGGGCTGTTGGTGTGGAGCAGACGGCCTTTGGAAACAGCAAGGCCCAAGCACCGGGACACCTGGATTCATCTTTCCCTTCGTGTCTCAGCCAGTGAGTGACCTCAGAAGTGTCACTTGTCTCTTTGGGCCTCAGTTTCCTCAAGTCTGCCACACAGAGGCACTATGTGAGTCTGGGAAACTGTAATGTACTACTATATTGAGATGTATAAAGTAATAGTAAAATGCCACCATGGCTGCAGGAAGATGCTGGGTGAGCAGCTGGGAAAGCACAGATGTGCAGGGACTGGGTAGGGACCATGGCCCGCCCCAGGGGCCTCTCCCGAGAGCCAGCGTTGGTGTGGGCTGCTCTTCACACGCGTCCCTCTCTGTGGCCGGCTGTCAGGGGGTCTTTTACAGAGACAGAGACGGGTCTGCACGGGGGGTGGTGGGGAACAGTGAGAACTTTCCGTGAAGAAGTTTGGATAGAGGGCAGGACTTCTGGACAGAGGCTCAACTTTGTTCACCGTGGACCAATTGCTAGACCTTTGTGGCATTCAGGGACAGCTTTCCTGGGGAGAAGTCTCTACTTCCTGTGGGTAGTCGAACGCGGGCTTCAGGTACCCCAGAGGTTCTCTGTCTGGCTCAGTGACAAAAGGGCTGGGGACAGACAGGAGAATCGAAGCTCCCACGCGCTGCGTCATCTCTGTGTGTTGGATGCACAGATGTCTTAGGAACCAGACAGAAAACAGGCCTGGCGGCCCTGAGACCTTTGTCTCCACACTGTCCATTGTTTTGTGGCTTTGTTTTGATAAATGTGACGTTTGAGGTTCTGGTCAAGAAAGCATCACGTGGCAGGAAGTGTATTTGGTCGCCATCTCTATCTACAGGCTCTGGAAAAGGCTTGGCTCCTTTACAATTCGTTAATGGGAAGAATGTGAAATTTCCACACACAGGCCTTACCCTCCTGGAAGGTGAGAATCCTGGGCCTGCTGGGCGGCCAGGACGAGGACGAGGGTGGGGTCAGCGTGGCGGGAGCAGCGGGTGGCCGCTGTGGAGTGGACGTGAGCACTGAGGAGAAAGGACAAGAGTCGGGGTGGCAGGTCTAGGCCTAGCTCTGTCACCTACGGGCTCTTTGTCATTGGACGAATTATTTAACCTTCCTGAGACTCCATTTTCTTAAATTTGAAATGAAGAAAATATTTATCATCATTTCATTGAGCTACTATGGTGATGAACTCAAAAATGTACAGAACAGCGTGAGTGTCAGGAGTTATTAGTGTGCCCCTCAGGACCACTGCCACCATCCCCCCCAGTGGTCCCCTACTCCCTGTCCCTCCCCCTGGATCCCTTCTGCCACCCCAAGTTAGACCTGCCTGGGGGTGGGGGAGGGGTTGGTCTACCACGGTGCTGGGAGGTTTTTCAAGGCTGGCTTCTCTGCCACTGCTGGTCTTCTCTGATTGGCACCCGCCGTTTCCCCCTGGGCTCGGTGTTCCTGGGTGGGTCATGCTAAGGGAGAACGCCGTGGCAGACGGAACGGCGGGGTCAGGAGCCGCTGGCCGCCAGGAGTTGGTCTTGGAGCCAGCCTGTGCCTTCTGCGCCAGAGAACCAGTGACTGCAGGTTTCTGGCTGATGCCTGTGCTGACTATCCCCAGAGCAGTTATATGGTGAATTTCTTAAATGCAAAAAAATTTCTCAAGCTTTAGTTTTCTTTGGGCCAGGAGAGCACTCTCTCAGAGTTTCGCTTGCAAGCTGTACGTATTCTTGGAGGGCTCCAGCAGTAGAATTCAAAGACAGCTCCTCGCCTGGTCTAAGTGGTCTTGCTAAAAACATCTTCTCCCGCCCCCAGACCTGAACTTAAGCCTCAGACTGATGTCCTCTCTTTGTGTCACTGTGAGGGAACTAAGCCTTTTTTCTCTTTGACTTTTGCCCGCCCAGCTCTTCCCAGATCCTCGTTTACCTCCCAGGGAGTAAATTCTGTCCAGTCCACACACATAATTGTGCACCTTCGTGCCGGGCACTGTGTTAGACACTGGGGCTGAGGAATGTGGGCCCTGCCCTCAGGAACCCGAAGGCCAGCAGTCACATCAGAGCCGCACTGAGTCCGTGGCCTGGTAGGAGGCCCCTCCTACACTGCCTAGACTTGGCCTTCATAGCCCTGGCATAGGGGCCTGTTGGCCCCGCCCAAGGCTTCGCTAGTCCCCTTGTGTGTTGGTCCCCACTCGTCTTTATTTGCAAGTTCTCCAGTCTTGTGCATGCTCTCCTATCCCTAGGAATTTCCAATCTAATCCCAATCCTATGTCAGAGCTGTAGGGCCAGGAAGCATTGTTGGAGGAGTCATGGTTTAGCAGGTGGAGTGTGAGCGAGAGGAGACTCGGGTCCAGAGGGGCTTCTGAGGTCTCTGCAAGTCCCTGCCCACCTTAGGGCAGGGGTCCTTCTCCGTGCACTAGAGAGCTTCCTTTCTCTGCCTCTCCTTCCCGAAGAGAGGCAGCTGCGCTGCTCGGGGCAGTGGGCTGGGTCTGCTGGACTTGAGATTTTTATTTTTCTCTTTGGCGTCTGCATCCTCCCTTTGCAGTTGCGGTCACGCAGTTTTGTGTGAGAGACTGCCATGTCATCTGTCATCTCCAGGACACCCAGCAGCTCCTCCTACCTCTTACCCTCACACAGGCACCCTCAACGCGGTCCCTTTCTGGTCACTCTCACCACTTTATTGCCTTGATTCTGAATAAATATATTTAAAGGGTTCAGGTGTCCCTATCAAGGCCTTCAGAGAAGAGTGAGTGTGAACTTTATGATCCAAAGTGGGACACTCTTGAGAGTGAAGAGCCGGCTCGCGATAATGACGCCAGGACAAGAGTGTAAGTGGTCAGGCTTCTTAAGAGCTTCAGCCCTTTGATCCAGCAGCTTCATTTCTAGGAATCTTTTATCGAGCTGTGAGCCAGGCAGCGTTGTAGGTGCTGAGGATCTCAAAACACAGCAAAAGAGAGCTGACAGTTAAGTGCGGCAGACGGACCAGGGAAAGGGTGACTGTGCAAGAACGCAGTGCGTGCTAAGGAGAAGTCCTCCTCGGGAGGGTGATGTGTGAGCAGGGTCGGGTGGACAGCCAAGGGCTAGCCAGGGAAGGAGGGGACAGTCGTCCCGGCATAGGGAACAGTCAGGGGAACTCTCGCGGAGGGAAGAGCACACATGGTGTGTTTGGGGGTCCGAGCTCCTCACTGCGGCTGGTGTGTGCAGGGAGAGGAGGCTGGTGAGAGAGGGGCCCGGGAGCCAGACCACGAAGGGCCTTGTTCCACACTGAGGAAGTTCAACTTCATCTTGGAGGTTATAGACAAGAACAGAACTTTCTTCAGCTGGAAAGTGACCCAGTTCCATTCCAGTGTGGAGAAGAGACGGTAGGGAGGCTGGGAGAGGGCAAAGGAGGGTCTCAGAAACCGCTTGGGCGCCTGCTGAAGTCATCCGGGCAAGAGAGGCAGTGTGGGCTGCAGAGAGAAGGGTGGCCTTGGAGAAGCGGGAGGAGGCCCATCCCCTGGGATGGAAGGTCGGTTTGGCATCGAGCAGGGGAGAGGGAGGACTGTGGCATGGTCTCCAGTGGTGCCCTTTCCTGAGAGAAAACACAGGAGGCCAGAGGAGAAGCAGCGCTGGGGGGAAGATGGTGACGGCGACTTTGGATATATTGCCCTTGAGGTGCCTCTGAAGATCAAGTGGAGATGTCCCGTAGGCCGTGGGGTGCACAGGCTTGGAGTTCGGGGTGGAGGTCTGCACCTGGCGATGGGGGTGTGGGAGCTGGTGAGCGACAGTGCTGCATAGTCACAGCCCCGGACGGGAAGAGGAAGGCGGAGTCTTGGGAAAGCATGTAGGAGGAGGGCAAGGCAAGTGCAGGCGGTGGGACAAGGACAACCGGGAGAGGTGCAGTCACAGCAGCTGGGGGAGGATCAGCATGTCCAGCGACTCAGAGAGGGTGAGGAAGGAAGGGCCGCGATGCACCTGCCTGAGTTTGAAACGAGGAGCTTGGCGGTATTCTGAGGGCCTGTCCTCCCGGGACCTGGTGCTGATGGGGCTGGAAGGAGAGCGCACTGCCTCTTTGCAGGTGGGGGCAATGAGGCGCAGCTGGGCGCAGGTCGTCGTGATGACAGGACAACCACTGTGTTTTTTTCTAATATTGGCAACACCTGAAGGTTTCGTACTGAGGCAGGGAAACCCGTAAAGGGGGATGGTTGAAGATAGGACCGGGGGCGCTAAGGAGGTGGGAGGGAGTGGGGCCTGTTAGAGAGAGGGTGTGGCGAGGACAACTCTGCCACTCAGAGGAAATTATGGTTATAGACAGGGTGACCACACATCCTGGTTGACTCGGGGCAGTGCTACTGTGTCATGATGACTGTTACCCCAAGAAAACCGTGAGTAGCACCCCTTTTCACTTTCAGAAGAGTGCTGGTTTGGGTGATAAAGTATCTGGTCGCCTCGACTGCGTGCACTGAAGCAGGTTTGTAGGTAGGTTAGAAACTTGTGGGAGGTCCAACCTGAAGGACTCTCTTTGTTGTTGTTGTTAAGCTTTCTATAGAGTAGCAGGCAAGTTTTCTGTGTTCTGTTAGAAGAGGCTTGAGGAATGGAAGGGAGACCTGGCATGGGAACAGCAACCACAACAAGTATTGCACTACAGCAAGGCTGAGCCGAGCCTGTGCACACAAATGTGCTTGGCAGCAAGCTGTGCGTGGCCACGTTCCCCTCCCTGCAGCCTGGGCGTCAGTGAGAGAAGAGAAGGCTGAGTGCATCTGAGGTTGGGGCTGTCCCGGGCAGCTGTGGCCAGTGCATACGAGAGCAGCTGAAGTGATGGACCATGAGAATAACCCAGACCAGTAACAAGCCTTGCACATGGAGATATTTACTGCAGCATCATTTATGAGAGTAGAGGATTAGAAATCATAATTGTCCAATAAGGGGGTGGCATCCAGTAAATTAGGGCACATTGATATGAGGAAATATTATATAGACATCAAAATTTTGTTTAGGTAGAATTTTGATATGATGGGAGACTGCCTAGATCATAGTATCAAGTTAAATAAGAAAGTTACAGAAAGATGTATTTTAAACAATCTCAGCTATGTGATGCATAGAAAAACTTTGCAAGTGTTTAAAAAAGGCTGAGCACGGCTATTGCATAGTGATACTTGTGGGAGCTGACAAATTATACATAGTTTTGTATTTTTAAATTTTTCTTCAATATGTTTACACTACTTTTATAATAAGGAAAAATAATCTCTCTAGGAAAATGAGTTTAAGGAAAAAATTCTTCAAACGTAAAAAAGGATGTTTGTGATCATAGTTTAATTTGGCCTCCTCAGAAAAGCATTGCAGGGAGTTTTCGTTTTCTCAGTCCCAGGTGGGGAACATGAGCAGCAAGGCCTGGTGTTCGACAGCACAGGTTTTGTTATCAGACACTCCTGGGTTTGCATCCCAGTTCCGCTACTTATCTGAGCCGTAGCATGGCCATGGTGCAATCTCAGGTGAGCTGCTTCTCTTGGGCTTAGTTCCTTATTTAGGGAGTAGAATGATGCACATCCCCAGTCTTCTTTACAATTCCAAAGCCCGAAGATCTCTGAAAACCCACGACCATTTCTTAAGGTGACAGGAAATTCATTTGGCTGCAAACCTGACCTCAATTGATGTAATCTTTATTTCATTTGAGTGAATATTTATAATCATGCAGCAGAAATATTAACATGTTTAATCATGGGATGCTGCCCCTACACCCCGGGGAGGGTATTAGGTAGTATGCAGTGTTCAGATATAAGATTGTGGACTGCAGGACCTGCCTTGGAGGGCTATTGTAGAATCAAATCGGATTGTGACTGCAGAGTTCTTAGAACAGTTCTTGGGAGAGAGGAAGCGCTCACTGGCGTTAGCTACCGTCATTATTACCCGCTACCTTTCGCCAGGTGCAGAGCACATGATCCTGCTGCCGCTCTTCCTTCCGTTCCTTTGCTCATCAGGGTGCTTGAGAAGACTGAAGTGTCATGTACCGTGGGAATTGAAGATGGCCTTGTTTAGGACAAGGAGTGCAAAACAGGAACTTCTAGCAGAGAGATTCTCCTTTCTCTTTCCTTTTTCCAGATTTCTAGCCTTTTGGGGAATTAGCCACAGGGAATAATGCACATTAACGGGCACCCAGATAATCAGAGAGTGAATCTTACTCTCGTGGGGAAGACTTGTCTCAAAGCGTGTGTGTTCATTGTAATATATTTACGGCATAGTGACTCTACATTGAAAGGTGTACTGTCCTTTAAACTAAAACTAGTCCAATATATAATTTATTTTTAATTGAAGAGTGGTTATTTACTGCTTTCCAAAGAAATTCGCAATAAGAATTTTTTATTTCGAATCCTCCTAGTATCTTTAAAATATAATTCACTTCATCCAGCCCTCTCAGAAGCATACGTAGGTGCACACTGAGGTCCACCCGCATGACCACGATCATTACTTCTTCCTTTTCTTGGAGGAGTCCACCTTTCACAAATTCTGTTAGGGTGGCATTAGCCAACTACATTATTAACTTCACCAAGAGGAGCTAAAACCTATCGTGTTATAGGATCGAAAGTTCCTCATTCTGAACCAATGCCAGTCTAGAAAGAATTTCTGGACCCTTCAGGATGACCACAGCCAGCAGTGACCCTCCTCTGCAGCCACATGACTCACTTTGACCTGGGCTGTGTCACTCCTGGCTCTTACAGACCTGTGGCCCCGTAGGCTTCCCTGGTGGGCAGCGTTTGGCCTTCACAGCATCAACTTAAAATCGCAGACCCTCAGGTCTAGAAGGAACTTGTTGACGTTTCCTCTGTTAAATCCAGTTAATCTGGAAACACTACAGCATTTTTAATAGGAAACCAAAATAGACCTCCCTGAGAAAAATGGCGCTAACATTTAGCACATTGGTCCAGTGGCAGGAGAGCTAGTCTGTGGGTCAGAAAGGACTGCCTCTTAGGAGGGCCCTACCTTTTTCTACTTCAGTTCATCGAGTCCTTGTTGGCCCCTACTGTGTGTGCCCAGCACAGAGTGAGAGCACATTTCTGCACCTTCTTGGGTTCCAACTTATCCTCCGAGTTATCTATTCATTAGCGCCAAATCGCAGGGCTCTGCGCCAAGCCGGTCAGCATGGTTGGAGCTTCTGGAGTCGGATCCTCCAGCTGCATCAGCTCCCTGTCTCATTAGCCCTGCGCGGCACCCAAACCCATCCTCAAACACGTTTTCCGTCATGATTGTTGTCATTTTCTTAATACAGGTGTTGTTGAAAAGGATTGTTTTTAGCACACTTTTGCTTAACTTGTTTGATCTCCAGAACACAATAAATCTACAGACTAAACAGAGCCGAGATTGGGGGCAGGAGAGAGGTAGGGTGGTGGGTGAGGCCAGTGAGGCTTCTCTCTGGTTAGAATGAGAGAGAAGTGGGTACAGAATTTGTGCCAATCACAGGCCCTGTCCTCCCTGGACCAGAGACATTCGTGCAGCCCGAGGTGGTCCAGCTTTGGAAATGATCCACTTTGTGTAAACTGGTGCATCACAGGTACTGTTAGAATAGAAAACAGTGTGGTCTGCATTTTGGAGATACAGGGGCTCTCGCCTGAGCTTACAGCTCGATGGAGGACCCCCGCATCCGCGGTGACTGCGGGCACGCGGTCTGCCCTGCTGCGCACCAGGGCTTTGGTAATGAAGAGGTTCTCTTTTAGGGAGAGTGTTGGCTCAGGAGCTGGGAAGCGGAGATTCCGGATATAGTTTTACCTCTCGCTGTGACAACTGTTAGCCCATCCCTCACCTGCTCTATGCTCTGGACTTTTTGGCTTTAAAATAGCAGTGTCCTTTCTTTATAGTTTTCTTAACTCCATCTCTCCCCAAAAAGCTAGAGATAGTGGGATGTAGTTTTAAATTACAGTCCTTGGTACACACTAGGTGCTCAGTCTATCATCCTTCCTTCAAGAAAGTTGATGGTTTAGCCACATACATCCCAGACATGTCTCCCCCGACTGAGACCTGTGTCTGTTGGAAACCTTCATCCCCACAGGCCTTGTGCTTGCCCACTTGCCCCGTGCCAGGGCCAGGGCTTGCCTCGCTGCCTGTGTCAGGGTGGCCTGTTCTTGGTCCCTGGAGCATCCCTGGAAGTCTGAAACCGTGAAGGACCCTTATGCTTTCAGGGAAGAGCAACTACAAGCAGTTCCCAGGCTCCCTTGACCAATTCAAAGTCATCTTCAGCACGTCCAGTGCAGCCCCCACGGAACTCTTGAAGCCCACCTTCTGTCTTTTGGGAAACCCACAAAATCTAGCGTGGGGTTGTGTCCTGCATGGTGTTTTCCAGCATCAAACTCGATCATCAAAAGATGTATCAGGAAGGCAGGGATGGGGGCCCTGGGGTAGGGGTTAGGCCGGGAGGGCTGGAGTGTCTGTTTGCATTCGCAAAGGCAGCATTGAACGTTGTGTTGGAAAAATCTCTTAGGTCTTTATTTACCACGGTGGGCAGCCTGGGGAGGAGGGGGAGCTGGGTGGGAAAGGAAGACAATAGAATGCTGTGTTGCCTTCTGTGAGAGCATGTTCTAAGCAAATAACTGGCAAGCTCAGTCAGAGCCCTGCTCAGGCAGCCCTGGTGCTTAAGGGAGGGTCTCCCTGCAGCTGTTGGCGGCGGAGGGTGGAGCAGAGGCAGGCGCTGGGGAACCTGCAGGAATCCCGCATGGGAGCTGGCCCAGCAGGGAGGGAGAGCAGAGCACCCTCCAACTGCATCCAGCCCCCCCGTCTGCACTAGTGAGCAGAGGGCCTGGAGGGGGTCGGAGGGGCTGTTCTGGGGAGAGGTGCTATGGGGAGACCACAGAGGAGGTGACCAGAGAACTGAGTGCACACGCTTCATGCCGAGAGTGACCGACATCTGGAATGTGTTATCCGGAAGGGTTACAGGCTGGAGGAGCTCCTAGGGCTTTTCAGGGGGTGGGGTGGGGGAGGGGAAGCCTTCAGAAACTCAAGGAGGTTTCTAAACAAAAGGAATTTGAGAAGGGTTGGAGAAATAATGAGAAATGCAAACTTGACCCAGAGTTTCTTTCTATCACAAGGCTTCTTCCCTGCCTGTCCTTGCATGTTTCCAGTTCACGGGGACCTGGGAGGGCCCTGTGCCTTATCCAGTGTGCAGCGCGGGCGGTGTGGGGGCGGGGGTACGGAGGACCTCGAGAGCTCCAGGGGCCACAGAGAGCAGAGCCATGGCTGGCCCTCAAGCCCTGAGGATAGGCAGCTGCCAGGACTGGGATGCTCTTAGGATGACCGCTGTGGTCTCCTCCCTTTACAGAAGAGCAAACTGATGCCTGCCTGGGAGGCGGGAAAAGGACTTGCCCACGGACTCAGGTGGGGACCTGGGAGTAAGCCAGGCTCCGGACCCCTCCTGCCGCTTGCTTTTCTCCCCTTCTTAGCATCCTTCGTCCAACACCAGACATGCGCATGCACGCACACATACATGCACATATAGATGTGCACACAGCACGCAGACACAGCCACACACATCACACACCACATACACATGCAGACGTACACAGGCCACATAGTCATACACACCACTCAGACATTTCACCCACAGACACAAACACAGATGTACACACTGCATACACACATGCACACACAGTCATACACACATAGGCATGCATACCACATATGGACACACAGATACACACACCACAGACACACGCAGACATACACATACCACACAGACACACACAGACGTACACAGCACAAACATGCACAGAGACACACTTACATACAAATATACACACCACACATATATGTGCACATCCATATGCAGACATACACACACCACACAGACTTATATGCCATATACATGTCGCATACACATACAAACACATGGGTACACAGACACACACAGAGACACACTCACATGCGTGGACATAGTACACTCATGCACATGTGTACTGCAAGCAGACACAGATGCCACACACACACACACACACACACACACACTGCCTGACCCGTTTCCCAGCAGTACAGCAATGGTTCACGTCCCTCGTCATCCCAGCCTCTGATGACAGTGCTGCCGGGCATTGCCCTGGCCACTCTCGGGACAGATGGCCTGTGCCACCCCAGCCTGTTCCGTGGGCCTCTGCGGCCCTGCCAGCGAGTGCTGTGTGAAGCCAGGAATTCGTGCCCTCGTCTTCCCGTGCCTGGTCTGTGGCCACCTACCGTGTCTACAGCACCTGCCTGTTCACTTCCCTGGCAGGGGGGAAGGAAACGTAAGTTAGTGCAGGGGTGTGCCCCAGGGGTGGTGGCAGGGTGGGGCAGTCTCTTACATGAACGGAAGTGCCGAGCCTTCTGGAACTAGGCGGTGCCGGCTCTGGACAGCCATCCTCTTCCAGCCCTCCCGTGTTCCCACTGCCGGGGCCTGTGCTCAGCTGAAGCCCCCTGTTCATGAAGGACCCCCCAGCACACACACACTCACTCTCTCTCTCTCTCTCTCTCTCTCTCTCGCCCCCCTCCTTTCTCTGCCTCCTTCTCTGTCTCTCTCTGTCTGTCTCTTTCTCCACTTTCTCTGTCTCCTCCTCCCTCTCTGTCTTCCTCTCTCTCCGTCTCTCTCTGTCTCTGTCTCTCTCACACACACCCTCTCACCCTAAAGTCTCAGTGAGCAGAGGGTGGCTTCATCTCTCTGTTTGGCTGCTTTGCAGTCAGCCCCGCGGGCCGAGGGACCCTCAGTGGCGCCCACCCTCAGGCTCCTGACAACGCCAGGGCACGTGTGTGTTCTCCAGGGTCCCAGCCCGCAGGGTGAGCAGTGCACCAGTAGTGACCCTGGAGATCCCTTCCAAATTCTCACCAGGAACTCACTCAGGCCCTTCTGAGCAAATGTAGTGAAATGTCCTCATTAACACTACAAGATGACACCTCTAATCCCCTGTAGTTTTTCCAACTGTGGGTATTTATCTTTTGCTGTGTAACACCCACCCCCCCATGGAAAAACTTAGTAGTTTAAAACAACCACTGTTTTATCATTTCTCTTGATTGTGTGGGCTAGGAACTTGGGTAGAACTGGGCTGGGTGATTCTTCTGGGCCAGGTGGCCTTGACAGGGGTCACTTGGGGGTATTCAGCTGGCAGAAGGGCTGGTCTGTATCATCCAAGGCAGCTTCCCCTTGAGACCGGTGCCTTAACAGGGATGCTGGGTGGCTGGACGTGGCTGGGCCTGTGCAGAGGAGCCCCCCGCCCACATGGTGGCCTCTGTGTAATCAAACAACCCACACGGCAGCCCAGGGTCCCGTGAACAAGGCCAAGGCCTCGTGCCTGTCATGGCCTAGCTTAGGAAGTGGGGTAGTGTTGCCTCCACTGTACTGAATTGGTCACAACAGTCACAAGCCCACCAAGATATGAAGGGAAGGGACACAGACACCAGAGCTACATGGCAGAAGTGTCAGAAATGAGCAGTCCTGTTTTAAACTAGCAACATGCATGTGCACAGGATCTAGCCCCATTGTATCTTCTGGCCAGGCCTTGGGAAGCATTTACCCACCTTTGCTATCTGATATGTCTGTGCTCAGACCTCCTTTCTCCAGCTCGCAGGGGTGTGTCCTGAGGCCATGCTCTGTGGCTGCCCCAAGCCCCCTCCTCCACCTTGTGTTTGGAGAGACTGTGCAGCCGCTGTCTGTGCTCCAAGTCCCTGCGGTCATCATGACAGTTGGCTGGGACGGAGAGAAGCCCTTTAGAAACAGGTGTGTTTTTAAACATCGTGGAGAACACTGGTCTTGAGGACATGGAGGAACAGGGAGACCAAAGGGATGAAAAAGCCATCAGGTTGGAGGTGACGTCATGCAGAGTGATGGCAGGTTTATGGATGGAAAGGAAAATGCACCAATTCCCAATGCCCATGAGGAAGGTGGATCCAACAGATGATGCTACAGAAATACTTGTGAAAAGAAAGAGAAGGGAAGGATTCTGCCTCCATGGGCTGCCTCTTGGGCTGTGAAGGGCTGCTAGGGCCCCAGCCCTCTCACATACAGTGTGAAACCCATCATGTTGATCAGGCTCACATGGGACCCCTGCACCTCCTCGAGGAAGCCCGGCTTCCAGGTGTGGGCAGGCTTCCTTCCACATGTCCTCAGATACACTGTTCTGTGTGTGGCTCCAGTAGAACAGCACAAGCTGGTCATCTGGGGAGCTGGGTTCTAGCTCTGGCTCTTCCACTAGTTGATTGTTTCATTTGGGGCAAGTCACTTCCCACTGTATGAGAATCCCTGTAGAGTAGGTTGCCTGTTCCTGGCACTGTGGCTTCAAAGGGACAGGAAGAAACAGGGAGGACCAGAAAATGAGACTGATAATAAGGATCACTTGGCCTGGAGAAGAAATGACTCGGGTTGGCATAGGGTGATAGAAGTACAGGATATTCCAGCTGGAAAGAACCTGGAAAGTATTTAGCTTAAGATTTCTAAACCTAGGGCCTGTGGGCCGCTAGGTTGGGCTTTATGGAATCTATGAACCACCTTGAAATATTTTGCAAAATTTTTCTTCTGTGAGCACGTGTGTGTTTTAGCAGAAGGGTTCTTTAGCTTTGATCACATTCTAAAAGGTGTCAAGGATCCGAAAACAAGTCCACCAGCATCATGTATGTAATTCTTAACCAGGGATGACAGCTCTCCCTAGATGGTATTTAGAAAAGTATGGGTCCCTTTTTTGGTTGTCACCATTGACATTTAGCAGATGGGGGCCTGAGTTGAGTGTGTGGGGGACAAAGTGAACGATTAACTGCCCTGCCCAAAGTATCAGTAGCACCCCGTGGAGAAATACTGCTAGAAAATGAGAACCCCGAGATGAGCAATGATTGCCCCACAACCACAAAGCCAGTTAGTGCCAGAGTTGGTTTTTATTAACAAATCAAAGCAGGAGATGTGCCCAGAGCCCACATTATTTTGTTTCTCCTTGTCAACCACAAATGTGCTGCAGTCTGTGAAAACCAAAGAATCAGAACTCTCTCCTACCTTCAAAACTCCAGCCAGTCTTTGAAATAAATCCCTGGGTCCATGGTTTGCTTTACCCTCCAATAAGGAAAGAGGAAAGGAATATTTTACATTTTGGGAAACTAAGCATAAACAAACGCACCACCAGCCCCATGTTGAATAGATACCCTTTTCAGCTCCTGTGAATCAGCGCGTCCAGCCTCAGACTGGAAATGTCCTCTTTACGTTTCAGAGGGCCTGTCCTGAATGTCGCTTTCTCTAGAAAAGGAAAGGAAACATTAATGTGCCAGCACAGTGCTTGCTGCCTAGCTCACTGCAAGGAGGTGGCACGTGTCTCACAGCTGAGAATGAATTCGGAGGTGTTATGCGATACTGGCTAAAAGTTAGGCCAGCAGAGCCGCACGGACAGGGGTGTGTGTCCTGGCTCTGCCTCTCCACTGATGTGTGATCTGGGGCAACATTACTTAATCCTTCTGAGCCTCAGTTTCCACAGCTGAAAAGTGGGGATAATAATCGTATCTGCAAGGATTAATTGAGATAATCCACATAAAGTGTTCCGCACAGTCTAGCATATGGTGAGGCTCAGTAAATGTTAGCTGTTATTACAAGCGATTATTATGACTTGTGTCTGTGATTAGAGACAGCTTTGGGTTCAGAGTGTTGGTGCCAAAATTGGAGGACAAGCTCTGGGTTGGTTTTTAGTCTTGCCCAGCTGCCCAGGAAGAATCACTGGATTGCCTGGGATTGGAGTCATGGTGTTTATGAAGTGCCTGCCGCACACTCCAGTTTGGATGGAAGATTGCTTTTCTTCCCATGTGCACATCCCAGCATCACTCCATGAGTGGGTGAGGAGAGACTCGAGACGTCACCAGGCAGATGTTTCTTCTGCCTCCGTTTCCTAGTCTGTAAAAGTGTTCCTGTGAAGGGTGGTGGCCACACTGAGTAGAGGAGAGAGACCCAGCAGAGTGAAAGACAGCCTCAGCCCTCGGAGTCTTCAGACACCTCGCATTCCAGGAGAGGGGACCCAGACCCGAGGCAGCCAGACCATTTGCCAGTACCTAGTGCTCACGAAAGGAGCTTGGCTGTGTGGCAAGGGGGAGGCATGGGCAGCTGTGCTTGACACAGCCCTGATCGCCGAGCCTAGAGAAGAAAGCCTGCCATCTGACCACGCTTCCTGCGACCACATCTTCTTGGGGCCAAACCAGGATGGTTTGGGTGGATCCCAGTCTTGCTGCTGCTGCTGCTGCTATGGCTGATGCACAGAAAAAGGTCTGGGTGTTGCCAAGCCAGCTGTGGTCTTGGTTTGGAAGAAGCCACCAGAGTATAAATTGAATGAAAGTCATGCTTTGGGATTTCCCTCCACTTCCAACACTCAGGACAAAGCCAACTTCTTTATTCTGCCATTTTGAGGCTCATGCTTGGATGGGTAGACAAGATAGATACTTTATTATTGTCATCATAATTGTTGTCAGCATTATTTACTATAATTATAAAAATCGACTACTCAACAGCCCTGCCTTGTCATGGTATTATTTACAGTTGTGTAGCATTGTGCAGGCAATGTGGACGCTTGACACATAAAACCAACTCACGCATGAGACAAACAGGTTGACGTGGGGCAGTTATTCTCCGAGGCCGAAGCTATTCTTCAGTGCTAGCTGTGCTTCCAACTCTGTGTACCTGAAGCACTTTCCCTTGTGTGTTTTTACACTTAGAAAATGATTTAAATGCAGACACAGAAAATGATACCAAAATCACGATGTTTTAGAACATTAAATGATACAACAATGTGAAAATAGCCCGAGTAGAGCCCATCTTCATCTTGGGGGTTACAGTGTGTGTGTGTGTACAGGCCCACACATGCTTGCCTGTGTGCACGGAGGTGGTTGAGTGTGAATGCCGCAAAACAAACAAAACTACATTTGCTAGACAATGCCATTGTGGCCGGTAGCCGGATGGACTCAGATCCGCTCTGCATATCCTCCTAGTGTGCGCCCTAGCCGTGAAACGGGAGCGTGTGGTATGCAAAGGGTGAGGTAAACCTGGGTTTCCCAGGGCTGTGCCGGCATACCAAGCTCCTCTCAGATCTCTTTGCCAAGACGGGCTAAGCCAGAGGGTTCCTTGGCCTGGGGAACAACTGTCCTACCTTCCTCCCTGGAGCTGCGGGTGCACATTGTTTTGACATGTGCCATACCTTCCACCTCTCGCTGCCTCAGGCCGTGGAGGGTGTGCTTTGCACAGTGTAAATTCCTCTCCCAACAGCTGTGCTAGCGTGCTCACAGCTTCCCACCTCCATCTTGTGCACTTAGCTTTCTTCTGGGGAAAGGCTCCTTTTCCGTTCAGGGTCCTTATTCCTCACTTTCTGGCCTCCAGGAAGGACCAGTTCCAGCATTTCCCTTCCGAGGAAGGTGAGGCAACCTTCTAAGATTCTCTATGTTATTTCGTTTCATCCTAGAACGTGCCTTCTCTGCTGGCTTTGTGCCTTGTTTCTGCTGGGAAACCAGCATCCCCTGAGAATCAAGGACCTGTCCTGTTTCAGGTCTTGGGCAGAGGACTGACTGCAAGTGTCAGTCATCTCAGGACCCTGAGTTTTAAGTGTTAAGTTTTAACAAGAGGAACCACAGAAGAATTCGGGGTTTTAAACACCAGAACAGTGGTCCTTTCCCTGTCTCTGCCCTCACCTGGCTTGACGCTAGGCAGATTAACACCTGTGCATGGTTCAGGGATTCACAGGGCGGGACAGTGGCTCCCTCCCCTCTTCATCACCGATGGTGTCTGGTTTCCAGCGAGTTCAGAGCGCGCTCCCGGCCTGCAGTCTGATCTTGGCTCTGTTTCTTGCCTTGTCTGGAGCTCAGTTTGTATCTGTCTGTGCTTCCTGAGACAGGGAGTGTCGTGGTCGCCACCTCTCCGGAGATGCGCTCAGAGTGAGAGGCGCAGATCACAGAGCCAGCAGGGAAGGTGCCGTGGAAACCACGCGGCGTTGTTCATGTGAGCTCACTTCTCATTTGCTCCTTGTAGCAATTCCAAGTCGTCCCCTCCCTCCATCCCTTTACGAGCGTTTCCCTCCAGTGTTGGTTTTGGATTTATCTTGCCCCCAGTGAGTTAACCTACGTGTTTCCAGTTTGAGTCTGATTGTGCTATTTCCAGGTTGCCAGTCCCCACGGGTGCTCGAGCCTAATTGGTCTGTCCTCACTGGTGTCTGCAGCACCTTTCCTTGGACGTCATCTGTGCATTTTAATTAATCTGCCATTTTTTCCTCTTTCCTGCTTCCAGATCATTAATAAAGAGATTAACCAAAACCAGACCAGTCCCCGGCGGAGGCTCCACCAGGACCAACCTCTCTCGGCTCCCAGCCTCATCAGGGGTCGGAACATCTTCTCAGGGCCCATTGACTAATTTTGAGGCCTTGGGACCTGTGTTCAGAACAAAACCAACGAGAATTAATTTTGCAGTTAAGATTTGGGGCATAGGCTTAGCCAGGCTTTTATGTATGGCCCTAGTTTAATATTTCCACCACATTCCTTTCCCTTTTGTCATTCTACTTTAAATCTATCACTTTCCCACCTCTCTCCCTCCCCACTCCCTGAACAAGACATTACTGTTATCTGGCAGGATGTGGTCTTTGAGCCCATAGCATTAGTCAGAGACCATGTCATAGCCGCAGAAATTCTCCGAAGAATTGGGCCCTTCTGGATACAGCTGGACAGTGTCCTCTTTAACCCCAGCCAGAAAATGCACTTGCTTCCAGAGGATACGGCTGTACCAGAAATAATGAAATCTCTTCAATTTGCATATTAAAAATTTGGCAAATTAAAAACTGCTTTCACCTTTGCTCTCATCACTCTTCTCTGAGGAAAGCTGAAGCAGAACATTTCTTTTTTGTTTGTTTTTGTTTTGTTTTGTTTTTGCAACAGAGTCTTACTCTGTTACCCAGGCTGGAGTGCAGTGGCGTCATCATAGCACACTGCAGCCTCGAACTCCTGGACTCAAGCGATCCTCCTGCCTCAGCCTCCCAAGTGGTTGGGACCATAGGGGCATGCCACCATGCCTGGCTAAGTTTTCTAGTCTTTGTAGAGATGGGGGGTCTCACTATGTTGCCCAGGCTGGTCTTGAACTCCTGACCTCAAGTGATCCTCCCACCTCAGCCACCCAAAGTGCTAGGATTACAGGGGTGAGCCACCGTGTCCAGCCTAAAGCAGAACTTTCTGCCTTCTTTGTCAGTCACCAGATTTCCAGTGCTGGTCTCAAGCCCGGGGTGAGAGATGGCACGCCCCATGCTCTGTCACTCAGCACGCAATCTCTGCAGGAACAGGCGACCTGCAGAGGGACGGCTTCGGAGGCATCAGGCCCAGGAGGGACAGGAGTAAATTGGCTTTTGTCATACTTATGGGGAGGAAGAAACAGGAGTGGTGGCCCCAAGTCTCTGGAAACTCTGCTTAGAGCTGAGGCTTCTTGGGGACATGCACAACCTGCTGATAGCCGCCATCCTGTCTCCAGGCTTGGAACTTGAGCTTCCCCTGGAAGCAAAGTCTCTAGAACGTTTGCGAGCAGGGGCAGACAGAGAGGCAGCACAGTGTACTTACTAATAACATGAACTCCAGGGCCAGACTCTGTGCAAATCTTAGCTCTGCTGCTTGTTAGCTAGTTATGGAACCTCCTTGTGCCTCAGTTTCCCCATCCAAAATGGCAAATCTAATAGTACTTTTCTCAGTGGGGTTGTTATCAGGATTAAAAATGTAATGTATGCCAGTACTTAGCACATTGCTTTTTTATTCTCGATGATCTCACTCTGACCAGGCTAACAATTTACTCCATACACGTGCAGCAAGAGGGGTCTTTAGGTAAGTAGTCAGGAGGAGGAGGTGCTCCTGTGTAGGGCAGCTGGTCCTGAGGAGGTAAATCGGAACCCAGAGGGTGAAGCCCACCTGTTTGCATGCGACAGGGCAGGGACAGGTTGTGCCACTCTCTTCCCAGCTTCCTCTCCACTTCAGCCGCGTCGCGAATACCCCCAAACCCTCTGTGTGTATTATAAACTCAGCCAAAAAGGAGGAATCAGAAACTGCTCTCTTTTGAGTATTTTGAGGGATGGTGAAACCTTGTAGGAATGTTGCTCCGGGGACTGAGAAAACACCATATGTGGGAAAGCATTTCTAAGTGAGGAAAATCGCACATGCACGTCGGTCAGGGTCTTGGAAAACTCTGAGCAGGGAAGCGGGCACTGGGGAGACTGTAGGAAGGGGGTTTACTGAGGTCTTTAACAGGTCTTTTTCTAATTATAGCCCAGAAGGGCCTGGGGACCATGGCCGACTTCAGAGCCAGGGCCTGTATTTTCTTTGGGAAAAGAAAGCAGAGTTGACTGGCTTCCAAAGCCAGGCTTGGCAGAAGCCCCTGCGGGATCTCAGGCCAACGCAGTGTCCTGCATAGGTCTCCATCGCAGTGGGCTCACTCAGTAAACAGACACGGCAACGCTGCGCCGCGTCAGCCCTGCCCTGGGCATCGGGGACGTGTGGATGAAAAAGACACGGTCCCCCTCGTCGAAGAGGAGACATACCAACAGTGACAACGCAGTGTGATTGTTTAAACAAGCTCTCCGCAGATGACAGTAACCTCTAGAGGAAGAGCACGGAAGTCCCCTAAGTAGAAAAACTCACTGGTGGGCCTCGTCCGGGCCGAGCGGGCACTGCCTTCGTGTCTCCACTCCACACGAGGGAACTAGTCCTTGGGGACCTCCTAGCCTGGAGATGGGGTGGGGACCGAAAGCACCGATGACCAAGAAGAGACCAGAGATCAGACTCCATCTCTGCTCACCCCCAGCATATTCAGAAATACCACTTCACACTTTCTCATGCTTACTCTCTTAATTTTCCTGTTCTCTGGGCTTCCAGTTCACAGTATTCTTTTCTTCTCCCACAACCAATGTGGCTGGTCTGAGACCCAAGCACTTGGGCACAATGGAATTTGGGGAAAAACCTTGTGGAGGCCGTGCTGGGGCAGGCTGCTGGGGGCCAGGTGGGGAGAAGGGCGCTTCCCGATATGCGGTGCCTCGTACGTGTGCACCACGGGCAGGTGCAGCATCTCCTGCTGTCGAGGATGATTCAGGCCCATGTTCAACTGACATTTCTAGTGTGCTCCCCATGTGCCAGTGCTGTGCTAAGTGCTTTCACGTAGACATCGTTGTTCACCCCTCTCGGTAACCTTGGTGATGCACAAACCCTGTGGTTCTCCTTGAGCCTAGACACCAAGTGTCCCCTCTCATTCTCTGCTGTCGTTTAGCAGCCTGGCCTTAGAAAGCTCATTTCACCACCACTCCAGGCCTCAGTTTCTTTGTCTGGAAAAATGAGGAGGTTGTCTGGGGTCCTTCCAGCGTCAAACTTCTGTGTTTGGGGAAGTTCTATCAGCTACATTCTGGACTTGGTCTGTATGTAAAAAACCAAACACATATAATAAAAATGTAGTCCACAGTTCAGCCTTCCTTCCAGATTGCTTGGAAACACTCGGCAGCCTGCAGACGACTTACCCCACCACTTATCCCAAGTACCACAGCGAGTGAGTGAGAACTGGCAGCTGTTGGGGGGACACCGCGGGATTGTGGGGGACGGAGCAGGTGCTCCCTGGGGTCTAGGGTAATGCCACAGAAAAGTCAGCCGTGAACCAGGCACTGGGGAATGGGTGCGATTCCAGCAGGAGGGGTCATGGAAGTGAGCGAGGGACAGTGCTAGCACATGGGTCACGCAGCGCATTCACCCATGGATGAGGTGGGAGGGGAGGTTAGGCTGGAGCGCAGAGAACCCTCTTGCTTCCCGTGTCTCTCCCCTTCT
This sequence comes from Varecia variegata, assembly GCA_028533085.1. Classification (NCBI taxonomy): domain Eukaryota; kingdom Metazoa; phylum Chordata; class Mammalia; order Primates; family Lemuridae; genus Varecia; species Varecia variegata. Next base: position 80,716,878 of record CM052440.1, on the reverse strand, counting down.
TTAATCAGCAGTGTAGGTCTTCCTCGTCTATAAAATGATGGGGAAGGGAGTTGGATTAGGTGGTCTCTTTATATACGGCTTTTCTACTTGTAATAGCCTTGGTTCAGTATTCAGACCACCACCCTCAAAGCCCCTTCTTCCTCCTCCCCAGTCCATCAGCGCCACCCAGCGCTCGCCCTGCCCACTCCCCCTGGTGACGGCCTCACTGATCCCGACATCAGCTCTTACTCTACCTGGGACCTCCCCCCCGCTAACTGTGTTGGATTTGCTTCCCTAGGAGCAGATATCTTGCGTATTCTTAGCTTACAGCGGCTGGGCTTTGGGGAGATTTAACAAATTGTTTTTTGATAGACTGTCAGTCCCAAATGATTTTATTGCAGCTGTATTCTTTTTTAGGGGAGGATGTGTAATTCTAGTTGCATGTATGCCATACTTTTTGTGGTGTTCAAGTTTCATTTTGTTGGGCTGCAAGATGGAAGGAAATGTCCCTTACGTGCAGAGTGGGAGGGAGATTAGTTATCCTGTGGGAACCATTTTCCTTGGATAATACAACTCCTGGAGCAATCTCTAGGGGTGAGCAGCAAAGCTAGGATCCTTCTCTCAGCTTTGACCTTGGAGGAGCCGGTTGTCCAGAGGAATGGTTCCCAGGGAGGGAAGATGGTCCCCTTATCACAGAGTCAGGACAGGAGCCAGGAGGAGGAAGTCGGGGCACAGTGCCTGCAATAATGTTGCCTTTGGGGACAAACGAGCCAGCAGTGCTTAGCCGAGAGGGGAAAGAGGCTGTGTCTGAGTCCTGGGAGCGAGTCAGCACTGGCAGGCTCACACGCGGGCATCGGTGGGCAGGACTGTTTTTCTATTTCTTGTGTCACCTTTGTTTACTTCCTCTCTGTTTTCCCCGTGGATTTAGTAAAGTCTTTCTGAAAATACCAAAGGTGAACCAAGGGAAGGGTTTTTATTTTCCATGTTCAGACAGAACTTTAAAGAGGAAATGATGTACCCCTGGGGGCCAGTGAGGTGGCAGCTAAAGAATGAATACCTCAAGGGGGTTCTGAATTGGGGTATCGGCAGGTTCTCTTGCTCAGCTGCCTGCCCACCTGGAGCGTCTCCTTCTTGTGCTGGCCCTGGGAGAAGCTGGGCTCTGCTCCAGTGAGGAGCGACTAGCAATGAAGGTACCTGAACACCACACCACGATTCCACAGGGACTCCGCAGAAGCCTTGTGTTCTCTACTATGGCAACAGAGTGAGCGTAGACCGGTTAAAATGCCCTTCACAGAAGGAGATAGTAGAATTAGAAATAAAATCACTAAAAGGATCATTTTGTAATGGAAACTTAAAAAATCCTAGGGAGGAAAAATGAATCAACAATGTCTCCTGCCGTTCAGGACAAGTCCCTCCCATTAATCTGAGGTGGTTCTTGGGGCATCTCATCTTCTAGCAAGTAGCGTTTTGCAGGGCTGCGTTTTGTGAAGAGGGTCTCTGGGAATTGGTCAGATCAGCGGGGCGTCCTGGTGCTGCGTGGCGTCAGAGAGCTTGGCAGGGCACCCTGAAGGGCAGGAGAACAGACTCTACAGGTGTGTCCTGGCTGGGATGAACTCACCTCTGACACCAAAATATAGGGGCAGCTGACCCATCCTCAGCCTCAGTGTGTTCCTTTGAGAGACCCCAGGGGCTGCGCAGAACTTGTTTCTGGAGACAATTACAAGGCTGCTGCTGCTGACAGAGGAAGGTAACTCCACGTTTATAATTCTCAGGCTTACAGTCTTCATAGTTTGCCAAGGTAGAGTGAGCGAGGTGTCTTTCTGGGCCCGAGGGATGTTTAAAGAAGCGGGAGGCCATCTTCCACACACGGCAGCAGGCTGCGGGAGAAAACGGGCATCGAACACAAATGCAGCCGGTGCTGTGTGTCTAGGAAAGGCAGCAGCGTCGGGGACCTGAGAGCGGTCCCCGTACATCCCGGGTGGGCGAAAGAGCTGTCTGGAGAGGAGTGGTGCTGCTGACCTGGGGGGCTGCGCCCTCTCTCGCGCTCGCAGGGGTCCGCAGGTGGCCGGTGCCAGAGTGACATGGACTAAGCTGCCATGGCCTGCCATTAACACCTGTGTTTCCTTTCCAGATCTTACAGGTGAACAAGGTGATGTCCATCTTGTTTTATGTGATATTTCTCACTTATCTCCGTGGCATCCAAGGTAACAACATGGATCAAAGGAGTTTGCCAAAAGACTCTCTCAATTCCCTGATTATCAAGCTGATCCAGGCGGATATTTTGAAAAACAAGCTCTCCAAGCAGGTGGTGGACGTCAAGGGAAGTTACCAGAGCACCCTGCCGAAAGCAGAGGCGCCCCGAGAGCCGGCGCGGGGTGAGCGCGCCAAGCCGGAGTTCCAGCCAGTGATCGCAATGGACACGGAACTGCTGCGACAACAGAGACGCTACAACTCGCCCCGGGTCCTGCTGAGTGACAGCACCCCTTTGGAGCCCCCTCCCTTGTACCTCATGGAGGATTACGTGGGCAACCCCGTGGTGGCCAACAGAACGTCACGGAGGAAACGGTACGCAGAGCATAAGAGTCACCGAGGGGAGTACTCGGTGTGTGACAGTGAGAGTCTGTGGGTGACAGACAAGTCGTCGGCCATCGACATTCGGGGACACCAGGTCACGGTGCTCGGGGAGATCAAAACCGGCAACTCTCCCGTCAAACAATATTTTTATGAAACGAGATGTAAAGAAGCCAGGCCAGTCAAAAACGGTTGCAGGGGCATCGACGACAAACACTGGAACTCTCAGTGCAAAACGTCCCAAACCTACGTCCGAGCACTGACCTCAGAGAACAACAAACTGGTGGGCTGGCGGTGGATACGGATAGACACCTCCTGCGTGTGTGCCTTGTCGAGGAAAATCGGAAGAACATGAATCGGCATCTCTCCCCGCATATAAATTATTACTTTAAATTATATGATATGCATGTAGCATATAAATGTTTATATTGTTTTTATATATTATAAGTTGACCTTTATTTATTAAACTTCAGCAACCCTACAGTATATAAGCTTTTTTCTCAATAAAATCGTGTGCTTGCCTCCCCTCGGGCCTCTCCCATCTGTTGAACCTTGTTTTGTGATCCGGCTCTCGGGAGCCGCTCTGTAAAATCTGTGTACACCAGTATTTTGCATTCAGTATTGTCAAGGCCATGGCTGTCGTTTTAGTAAACTTGTTAAAATCAGATGATGTCAGAGTTGTGTGTAAACACAGTTTTATCCCCCTTCTGGTATATTTAATGTTCCATGAATTAATTAAAAGAGCTGTTACGGCCTCCGCTGAAAATGATACCCTGTAGCCTTGAGCTCAGCGTCTGGTTCTGGCCAGCAAGCCCGATCTCAGACACCCACTCGCCTTCCTCTGCTGTTAGTTCTGCAAATGAGAGTTGAGATTGCTCCAATGTTACGGTCCTGGAACAGTAACCGCAAACCTGGCAATTCTAGTTTTGGACATTTCTTCTCTGCACATTTGTTGTTTTGGGGTTTGGGGTTGTTTAAGGCTTGGGTTTTTTTGTTTTTTGGTTTTTTTCCTTGGCTTTGGTTTTTGTTTTGCTTTTTTGTGAGTGGTTACCATCCCTGTAGGCACCTAGAACATTTTTTCTAACTATTTGCAACAGAATAATGGTATGGCTAGCCAGAAGCAACCTGAAATAGACTGGGAATAATCTCGACGTAGAAGATACATTTACTAATGACAGATTCAGCCCGTGACCACCCCTGTCCTGGAGCTGCTTGAGGAGTTGGAAAGTGCTCAGGCTCTGGGGTGAGACCGAGGTTCGAGTTCCAGTTCCTCCCCTGTAACCTTGTCCAGGTTTGAGGGCTCTCTGAGCCTTGGTTTCCTGGGGTCGGAGCCAGGTGGGGATTCTTGCCTACCTCCTGGGGGTCCTGTGGGGTCAGGGAACCACTGTACACCCAGCACGGGGCAGGCATTGGAGAACGCTCGTTCCTCCCCTCCTCTTCCTCTTCTTTCTTAGGTATTATGTTCCTCTGCGTCATTGTTGGTTTGTCACCCGAGATGTAAAAGGCCTAAGTGGAAGGAACCTCTTGGTGCCCTCTGAGTCCCAGCAGGAATCCAGGACAACCAGGGAGTCACTGTGGCGATGGCCTCCCCTGTCATGCCCAGGCAGGACTGAGGAGGACACCAGCAATGTCCCCAAGGAGCTTGCTGATGCCCTTTCCCCATTGGTGAGCAGCTCGTCCTCTCAGGGCTGGGTGTGAGGACACCCCTCTCCCATCTTGGAGGTGTGAGGTGGCCACTAGCCCAGTGCTGCCCGGAAACCGTGTCCTCTGCCCAACTTGGGTTTCCCTGCCTTGTTTAAGGCCTGTGTGTTCTCTACGTCCTAAGATCTCCCTGACACATACCCGTATAGAATATGTGTCCTTTATGTGACATGAACTTTTGAAGCAGGCCCAGCAAGTAGCAGCGGCCTAGGTTAAGAGCATCATTGTAGTGCACTTGATTCTGCGTGCCTACAGTACGGGCAGGAAACGAGGAACTGGCCATGCGTCCACCCCAGCAAGGCACCTGCACACCCGCCTTCATTGCCGGTTCCAGACCCTCAGGGGGCCTCGCCATCTCTAGTTTGCAGGGGAGGAAACTGCTGGCAGATGCAGCCTGCCCCGGGCATCAGCAGGTAAGTGGCAGAGTGAGACTGGAATCCACCTTTGAATGACACAGTCTTGATCCCTCATCACGAGGAGCCCCCTCTCCTCTCCCTCCCCCGTGCCGCGTGGCATTTCAGAGTGGAAACTGCCCTCCTGGAGACGGGAAACAGAGTTCTCCATGTGGGGGTCTTGCGTAGCTGTCATTTCACTGAGCCTCCGTCAAGAATGTGATGAACCAGCTGATGGGACAGCGGGAGTCTCATGCCCAGGCCTGGTTCTCCGGAGCGCGTCATTCCAGCGTGACCCTCACCCCAAACACAGGCTGAAGGACACCGCAGCTGGGAGCGTCCAGGGAGCTTGGTGTGGGCTGTTCAGCCAGCACTGCAGGAGCAAGACACACAGTTTCTGGGGACAAGGACCTAAAGAAAGAATTTTTTGGCTCCGCTTAACAGTGTATCCTGGAAGGTGGGAGACAGGCTGCTGAGGAATTGCCAGAGGCTACGTAACCCTCTGCCTATCGTAGGGCCTCTCTGCTCTCAGGGCCTGGAGCTGAGGAGCCCTGTGGAACCTGCTGGAACCTCTGTTCTGAATGAGTAGAGGGCAGTGTGACTGACTGGGGAGGCGGACTCAGGTGACACAGGCCCCAGACCCCAGCCTTGCAAGACACTGACCCTAAACGGCAGAGCTGTGTCCTGGGCCCCGCCGGGAAGGCAAGGGGTCGGCGGCACGTCCGGAGCCGCGTGCCAGGGCAGAGTGCTACCCCGGCCAGCGCAGCCTGGAGGAGAAAGTGGACCAGGGCGTGAGGCAGACACATTCCTGAGAGGAGCTCTGGGATACAGGCTGGCTGACGGCTCAGCCGCTCTCGTTCCGGGTGGCAGGGCACCGCAGCGTGACCCAGGTCCGTTCCAGGAACTTTACGGCCATAGGCGAGCACTCGGGTGCTGCCGAGGTCAACACGTGAGGCTTTGGGCCCAGGGCCGCCCTTCTCGAAGTGGGTGGGAGGCCTTTTCTGTCCAGTGTACACAGTTGCCAGTAGGACAGGTTGAAGATCAAACCCATCTCTGAGACAGGAGGGACATGTGGGGCCAGCGTCTGCCTCCTGGGAAACTCCACGCTCTCCATCCTTGTGGCGAACTGCAGCGTGGAAGACTTGGCTGGACAGGAGAAGGTGGGTTCCGGGCCAGGTCGTTGCCAGTAGCTGCATGACCTTGGATAACTCCCTCGTCCTAACTGTGGCTTTTGGAGTTTCTGTTGCAGAGAGGAGCAGAGTCCAGATAGACAGTCCCCACTTCCATGATGACCGCTGCGGTGAGAAGCTCTCGGCCACGGGTGGGGCTTCTTTCTGTCTCTCGGGAGTCTCCCCACCTACAGCCTGTGTGAACTTGAGCACATTCATCCTCTGAGCCTTTGTTTACTTGTCTAAAAATGGGGCCAGTGCCTGCTCCACGAGATTGTTTGGCCATGTAATGAAATCGCCCATTTCCTGGCACAGAAGAGGCTCCTGTGTTACTGATGCTGGTGGTGATGGTGATGACACTGATGCTTAGCTTGTGAGGGGTTTACAAGAGCTCTCATTCTGGAATTCTGGTAGGAATTTCCAAGCTCCGTGGTAGAGGATTAGTCCTAATTTAAGATGTGTTAATCACCTACGTCACCTTCGGCAGCATTTCCCCATTTACCTTCTGCGGGTCTCTTCAACCAAACCACTGGCCCAGCACTGCCGACAGGCCTCCAACCCTCCAACCCTTCTCAGCTGGCACACCAGGGAAGGTATTTCTAACCCTTCCCAGCAGTGAAACTTAATATTTTGCTAGCAGTTCTGCCTACGTGCTTCTCTAAAGTGTGTGTGTGTGTGTGTTTTGTTTCCTTCTTGCAAATTTATGGGACAGCTTTGTTCTTATGTTTTCTCTCTGTCTTACTGTCTCTCTTTCTCTCTCTCTCTCTGGTGTTCAACAATACTTTCTGTACGTTGTGGTAGTGTTTTAGGGCTTGGCATTTTTGAGGGTTTTTCTGCCATTGTTCCCTTTCCCATGTGTGTTTATGTGTACTTTATAGTTCATTTAGCCAATGTAAAAACCCTTCACGGAGGCTTGGAGAAACCATCTGCATTTATTTTATCACTTTTGAACATGTGTTCAGGAATGAAGGCTGTGTTGTCAGTTTATGGCTACCTGGAGATTTGTCTGGCTTCACCAGGAAGACGCACCCCCTCTAGCTTCAAACTCTGATGGCCCTGGGTGTGCGAAGCCAGTGCCAGGTTGTCAGTTAGGCCTGGATGTGCCTCGCCGAGCTCCAGCCCTGCTCAGCCACACCACGGGCTGTGCCCCAGCGAGGGTGCTCTGCACCGGAGAAGAGTCAACCGTCTGCAACGCCACCCCACCCTCCACAGCCCTGGCCCCAGGGCTTTGCACGTGCTCTGTTCCACAAACCCAGCAACAGCCACAGTCACTGAAGACTGATTCAGCTGGAACCTTCTCCGGCCTAACCTTGTTCCTCAAAGTCCCCACCCCCAAATCTAAGGAGACCCAAACTCCTTACCCGTGCCCTTCTCAAGTTACAGTGGGCGAGTGGGCTTCTCAGAAAGCACCCTATTCACAGCAAGTGGAAGTATACATGCTTCTGTGTTGACTCAGACCCCTGGGTTTTTGTGTGGTTCGAATGCAGATGGGCCCAGCTTCGCAGAGCAGAACCACAGAGCAGGTCAGAAGCACTCCGAAGGACCACGGATTTGTTTCCTTCCATCCCTGGCCTGCATTTCGTTACAGGGTATGGAAGACCAATGCAAGAAGCACAGATGTGCCTGAGACAGGGCCAGGGCTGGGACAGAGCGAGGTGGAGGAGGAGGAGCGGGAGGAGGAGGGGAAAGGTCCAAAGATATCAAAAGCCTTTTCTGGGAGAAACTGGCTACCACTGATGAGTTGGGCTGGGTTGAATTGTTGCAAAGTTCAGTAATGACATTGCCAGTTACATTATAGAAGTCTCTGTGGCAAGAAGACATAAAAGTTTATTGGGAAATGGTGAAACGCAGCCTAATGAGTTAGATGGCTTTTCACATGAGATGTATGAATGGGTGGGCGTGCACATGTGTGCGTGCGTGTGGCTGCTTTGATATCTGCACCAAGGATGCATCACATTTTTTTAAGGAAAGATAATGCTTGCAAAAGAATGCTCCCAAACAGGGTTCTCGTCCAACCTCGGGAAGCTAAGAATACTCCCAAACACAAGTTTAACCTTTAGGAGACTGAAGCGGGAGCCAGCTGGGGAGCATATGGCAAGTGCACATTCTTGGGGCTGGAAAACAGGCTGATAGTGGAGGATTTATAGACAGAAAAGGCATCAAGCAGCCTCCACCAGCCAAAACAGAAGGAGCTGGGGTCAGGGGCCTTCTGATTTGGTCGGAAAGCCTTAGAATCTGGGGCTGGGGTTAGCTGCGGGGAGATGAGATCAGACCAAAGCGTAAATAGTCATAATGTTGTTTGTTCACATCTTCTCCATGGACTGTCATGACAGCCCTTGTAGTTCTAACCCTTTTGTACAGTGGAGGACATTGGTTGAGAGAAGTAACTTATGTGAGATCATCCAGCTAGTAAGGGGAAATGCCCAGATAGGGACCCAACAGGTCTGGATGGCTTGGACGCACATGCTCTTAACTGTGTGAGTGAGATGGTAGCGGAGAGGACGCCAGGTGCTTCAGGGGGCCCTGACCCCTGGATTGCAGTGGGGGAAGAGGAGTGAGCAGGGCAGTGTGCCAAGGGAGAGACCATAGGGTCAGTGCAGCAGGGATGCCAACAGTCCTTCTAGCTGGGGGAAATGCCAGCCTCGTCAGGAACTGGTGGCTGCAGCAGAAATTTTCAGTAGGTTGGGGAAGAGGAGTGGGCCTCCCACCCCAAACCCGAGACCCACCACCCAACAACGTAAGAATCCTGTACTAGCGATACTAGGGGGAAGGTGGTTGTCGCTTCTGCCTGAAGGATAAATATCAGCACCTCCGTAATATCCCGTTGGGGCTTTTGCAAAGAAATAGAAGATGGAAATTTCAGATTTGGACAAGACCATTGAAATCCAGTAATCCATCCTCCCTTACAGGACAGAAATCAATTTTTGTTTATTTGATACTTTAAAAAAAATTGTGGGATGCCTGCTAGGTGTCAGGCACTCTGCTCAAGTCTGTGGGCTGAGCACAAGAGGCGTCACCCGTCCTGGAGGAGCAATGGGCACAAGGATGGGACCTGAAGGACTGACCACTCCTTGACAATTTCCACAGCCTCAGCACCTCCTCACCAGATAGCTTGCTCTGCTTGAAACGGCTCTTACTATGGGATAGAAAGCCCCTCCCTATGTTAAAGCCAGATCTACAGATAAAGCAGCCATAACCAGGTTGTCAACAAAAGGGCTGCAGGAACACAGAAAGGGAGCAAATAAATGCTTCCGGGGCAGCCAGGAATGGCGTCCTTGAGGGGGTGACCTGATGGATGAGGGGGAGTTTGATGGGGAAGAAGGACAGGAAGAATATTCCAGACAGGAGCAGCCTGCAAAAGTGCAGAATGAGGAAAGAGTCTAACATATGTAGAGAACACTAAAAGGTTTGGGGTAATGAGAGCTTTAGGACTGTGGAAAGCTGGAGAAAATAATTCAAGGCCAGGTGGGAACAGATTTGAAGTTTGGATTGGATTGTCTGGGAACTGGTAACTTCAGCTTGCATCAGAGTCACCTGGAGGGCTTGTTCAAACCGATTGCTGGGCCCGATCACCTGAGTTCCGGATTCATTAGGTCCAGGGTGCGCCCAGAGAATTTGCATCTCTAAGTTCCCAGGTGATGCCGTCACCGCGGCACACTTTGAGAATCAGTGGCTATTAAGGAAGGAGGCATTAACAAGGGCTTTTTCCGCATTTTCTAAAGAAGATAATTTTGGTGGCAGTGTAATTGACGGATGGACTGGGGGCAGATTGATTAGCAGAAAGTAACACAAGTGAGGTCCTAGACTAAGGAGAAGGCAACAGGAATAGGGAGATGTATCAGGTTAGGGAAGCATTTTTGAGATGCAGTCCACAGTGGTGACCAATTGGATGTGGAAGGTGAGAGGAAGGCATAAGGAAGATGACTACACCATTTTTCAAGGCATAATGGTTCTAAATCAAATTGAGGAAGACAGAAAGACAAGTGGAGTTGGAGGCAGGAACCACAGATTGGGTTTGGGGTGCACACAGGACATCAAGGTAAGGATATCCAACAGACAATTGATGATGAGGATAGAAGTATGCTTGCAGTTATGAAAGAACCACTCTCATTTATTTTGAAGTGATCCATTTACAGGTGGTTCTAGCCTAAACTCCAGGGAAACCAAAATCATAAGCTCATCAGCAGATCAGGGTATGGGGGTCTGGCCCCCTTGCAGGGATCTGTGGTCCAGGCCTCTGCTTCAGAAGGGCTGTGTGCCTGCCCGCGTCATCCCGGAAGCTGGAAAAAAAATGCATGCAAGACTCTGAGGAGGAGGAAGTGAATATGCTGAGGCCCGGGCGTCTGCATCTTCAGGGAAGCATCACTTGGAAGTCACCTTTGCACGCCACCATCAGAGACATTTCAGTTGTATCAAAGTTAAAAGCCAGCTATTGCTGAGATCTCAAGATTCTGGCCAAAAAAAGAATTGACTGTGTGTGGTTCTATTTTCTGGGCTGGGACTTTTCTCAGTTAACTGCTTGAAAACCTCTTGGTCAATTAGGAAAATAAACGATTCCTCTCTCTTAGGAAATTCCTGGAAATAGGCAATGCCTTTCTGCGCAGGGCTTTCAGGCACGAGTTCCCCCTGCCCTGAACGCTCTTCCTTTAACCTCCCCTCATCTGAGTCATATCTACTGGGCCCTCAGGTGTCAGGTTATAAGTTCCTGTTCTTCAGGGGACCTTTTCTGACACCTCCTCTTGAGTCATTTATGGTCAACCCTTCCTCACCATTTGATATTCTCATAGGACACTGCATTTTATTTCATATCACATAATACAACTGAAATTATAGCCGTATGATTATTTGTGTAATTACTTGTTTGCTGTGTTGCTCCATTTGGCTATAATGTGCATGAGTCACTAAGTCAGAACTGTATCCCAAATGCCGACACAGCACCCACGCAGTAGGCACGCACTAATGTTAATATTTGTCGTGCAGACGAGTGAATGAATCCCCTTCATAAACTGGGATTACAACACAAAGAAGGATTTGGGTCACACCTCAGGGAGAATGCATTAGTGAAGAGGGTTGTCTTGCTCTTTAGTTATTTAGACACATCTCTGATGAGTCAGGGGACAAGAGGCTC
>CM052440.1:80668235-80705438 GCA_028533085.1 Varecia variegata | reverse complement strand
TGTATCAAAGTTAAAAGCCAGCTATTGCTGAGATCTCAAGATTCTGGCCAAAAAAAGAACTGACTGTGTGTGGTTCTATTTTCTGGGCTGGGACTTTTCTCAGTTAACTGCTTGAAAACCTCTTGGTCAATTAGGAAAATAAACGATTCCTCTCAGGAAATTCCTGGAAGTAGGCAATGCCTTTCTGCGCAGGGCTTTCAGGCACGAGTTCCCCCTGCCCTGAACGCTCTTCCTTTAACCTCCCCTCATCTGAGTCATACCTACTGGGCCCTCAGGTGTCAGGTTATAAGTTCCTGTTCTTCAGGGGACCTTTTCTGACACCTCCTCTTGAGTCATTTATGGTCAACCCTTCCTCACCATTTGATATTCTCATAGGACACTGCATTTTATTTCATATCACATAATACAACTGAAATTATAGCCATATGATTATTTGTGTAATTACTTGTTTGCTGTGTTGCTCCATTTGGCTATAATGTGCATGAGTCACTAAGTCAGAACTGTATCCCAAATGCCAACACAGCACCCACGCAGTAGGCACGCACTAATGTTAATATTTGTCGTGCAGACGAGTGAATGAATCCCCTTCATAAACTGGGATTACAACACAAAGAAGGATTTGGGTCACACCTCAGGGAGAATGCATTAGTGAAGAGGGTTGTCTTGCTCTTTAGTTATTTAGACACATCTCTGATGAGTCAGGGGACAAGAGGCTCAACAGGATAGAATCAAAATGCCTTTTCTAGTCCAAACATTTGAGACTCCATTATTCCACTGGCAAACCAGTGGGGAAAGGACTGGATTAGAAGAAAACTTTTAGACATAGTTAAGGGAAACAAAACACAAGGTCATGCACCAGGGCTATGCTTGCACTTAGAGAACATCGTGTACTGATTTAGCAGTCACCCACCCATCCAGCCGTGCATTCATTCAGCTATTTGTATAGAGACATCCTACGTTCCGGCCCTCTCCCTACGTATTGATTAGTATAGTGACAAACATGAGCAGATGAGGCTGATGCTTTAATGGAGCTTACCTTCTAGAAGGCATGACAGGAAAAAAAAATAGGGAAATAAGTAAATATGTAGGTTAAATAATTTCAAGTGGTGGTAACTGCCAAGAAGAAATACTACACTGTAAAAAGATAGAGAACAGGCAAGGAGCAGTTGGGGGAGGGTGGTGGTGTTGCATGCGGTATATTTTCATGGTTAAAATGCTTGCTGCTATGAAATTCAAGATATGAAATGTTAGTATGCCTAAGGGAAGGCAAACACATTTTCATATACTCTGAGCAATTAATGCCCCTAATTAAAGCAGGGGATCTTTAACCAAAAATCAAAAGCCAAGCTTTGGCAATAAAAGCACAAACAGGGCCCAATTCACAGACCACCTCTCCGTTCTTCAGTGCTGGGTGACGCTTTTTATCAGAGACCTTAGACACCACATTCTCCCCATAACAGAGGTGGGCATTATACATAGTGTTGCTTCTGCCCCTTGGAAGGACTTTTCACCCTGTCAAACCTGTTCCATTCCAGAGGAACAAGATGCAGTCACTGTCTCCTGCTGTCGGGGTGGGCCCTCTGGCCTCCCTCCAGATGCTGAAAGGCCTGGGGAGGGGGGGGCAGGCGGTGGCAGGACCCCTCCCTCTGAATTCCTGTGTCTCTGGCTCCTGCTGGCAGCCCCCAGCCATGGGAGGTGGGGAGCTTTGCCCAACCCAGGCATAGGTTTCTGCCTCTGACACCCCAAGGGAACTTTTAATCTGAAGCATACATCAAGAAAACTACTCCTGGGACTTTTCTTGGGACTGTAGTTGAGTCATTTGTACTCCACAATCCTCCAATTTCCTTCCTAATTCAATAAAAAGTGTTGTGGGAGCTAACCCAGGCTACCTTAAGAATGAGTGGCAGAGATGAGGGCTTTGAGACTGTACAGAAGGGAAGTCAAGCTGGGTGGGCTCTGAGAAGCTCCGAAAGGCCCTTAGAACTACCAAGCCAGCCAGCTGGACTCCAGGGAGGCTGGGCAACCCAGCCACGGCCACAGGCTGATATGTGGGGCACAGCTGGATGAGAACCACATCTTCCGTCCTACAGCCCAGAACACCCTCCATCATTCCACACTGCCTTGCGACGCACCTTCTCAGCCAAATTACAGGACTGAGTAGCGTGAGGGGTTTACACACCTCAGCTGTACCAGCAGAAGCCCTTCTGCACGTGCCCTGCAGACCCCTCCTGCATCCACTCCGCCAGCATGTGCCTCGGCCATCCCAGGGGCTGCTCAGAGACCTGGATTCATCCATATGGAACCTTCACTTCATGCTGCCAGACCCTCCAGAGGTTGTCCCTTGGTTCATATTGTGCTGAAAAGTCAAGCAGACCTAGGCTTCAGCCCTAATCCCACCACGCATAGCCATGTGACCTGGAGCAAGTGCCCTGATTTCGTTCATTCTCAGGTTTCCTATAAAACGGGAATAATGATAGTACCTACCTCTGGGGGTCTCTAGAACAGGTGCTATGGACACTAGTGGACAGTGGCGGTTGCAGCGGGGTTCTGAGGGTCTCCTCTGGGCCTTCATTGAGTGTGGGATGCTAAGGAATTCCCAAGGCCCCCAGGGGAAGGGCCAGGGCAACCTGGGTAGTGGGAGATCATTTCTGGACTTGGGCCAGTCCAATATGCCAGTATTACTAACTGGCATAGCAATTGTTGGGTATTTTAACAACTGGCCCAGATGTGTCAACACCTTCCAGCCTGACATCCAGTCTTCCCACCTCACAGGGATGTTGTCAGGATGGAAGACAAACAGGTAGGGCACTTGGCCCAATGCTTGGCAGCCAGGAAGTGCTCAGTAACTTCAGCTCTCTCGCCCTGGAGACAGGGCCTGTGCCTGCAGCCCTGCAGGAGGAAATGCAATGGCAGCTGGTCACACCACACAGACACACTCAATACCTTGCTGCTCACGACACCGTCACGTTTAGAGAAGTGTCCCTTTTTCTTGCCTAAATCCCTCACACTCTAGCCCAAGTCAGTTCTTCTAGTGCTTGCGATTTTTAAGTCCACAGTAAATCTAGAAGCTTGCTTAAACCCTTGCAAAAATATCCTCTCCTCCAAAAGCACAGCCCAGACTGGATGGGAAAGGAGGTGGGAAACAGAGGGCTCCTGATTTCCATGAGTTTCCTTTGCAGCACCTACCTTTTGTCCTCTAGTGCTCTGGCAGACAGTGGCTCCAGCCAGGCACACGCCTGCCCCTGCCGCTGGGTGGGGCACAGCCCTGCTCTGATCTTTCAGTTCAGCTTCAGTGCAAGATGCACCACGGCCCCGCTCTGTGCCGGCCCCTGCTTAAGACTGGGTGGTGAGCTGACTGTCACTGGGTTCTCGTCATTTGCTGACTGCCCGCAGACCCCATGAGCCACCACGACAAGATAGCAAGTGCTGGGAGAGATGTAGCCTAGACACGCAGGAGCCAGGTGTGCCCAGCGAGAGCCATGGATGTGAATCCCAGGACCTTGGTCCCACCACACCACCTCACACGAGTTACATCCATTCCCTCCTCCCTCAGGAGGGCTCTGTGCCAGACCCACCCTCCCTCACCTTGGGGATGTAGATTGAAGCCCAATCACTTGGAGAGAGGGACACAAAGAGTTGCAATGCAATGTGATCGATATTTCAACCACTCCCATGAAGGCTGGCTGTTAGGACACAGATAAGGAGTTCTTTGCTTCACCTAAGGGGGACAGGGGAGGGGAAGGCTTCTTGGAGCAGATGACACCTGGAGGGAAACACAAGAAGGATATTCCAGATACTGCAAAGTGTACAAGGGGGACAACAAATAGGTTTGTGTTGGTGGAACTTAAAGAATGAGGACAGCAAGAGCCGGGACACAGAGGCTCATGTGCATGCTAGAGAGCCTGGACTTCATCCTGCAGAAGAGGGGCAGCCTGTGCCGTGCAGGACTTATGCAGGTGAATGGCCCTTAATAAATAGGCCACCGGGGGCCCCTGGGCCTTGTCTGCTGAGAAGGGGTCCGAGCTGCACTTGCCGCTTGGCTGTGGCCACGCAGGTCCAGGCCCACCTGAAGCCAGATGAGCAGACGTGGCCAGCCTTGTGGCGGCTCCGGTGTAGACGCTGGATTCGCTATTGCATCCTGCTGGAGAATGCTCATGTTCCATCATGGGGAAGGGAAAGACCCAGACAGATGTCCTGCTGGTTGGAAGCCAGGTTTGGAGAAGGTGGACGCAGGACACAGGAAGTGGCAGGGCTGTTCCTTCGCTCCTCCCCTCATCGGGGTTTGACCCATCGCTCAGGACCACGCTGAGTATTCACTGGTCCCCGTGCCCTGGTGGTACCCCATACCCCGTAGCCCGATCCAGTCTCTGCCCTTTCTGGCCTCATGCAGCTGGACGTGCAGGTGCCGGGTCTTGACCCCAGGCTCAGTGAGCTGTCCACACGGCTTCCTCGCCCTCTCATCCTGTCCTGCTTCCTTCTGAACTTCTGACAAGGACCCGGCTTCACGTCCTTGCGACTGTGGGCCCCAGTGAGGTCGGCATCCTCAGAGTGGGCCTTGCAGCCTCTCCCAGCCTCCGGGACCCCTACTTCCCTTCTCGCCTCAAGACTGCCGTTCCTGAGGAGGCCGGGAAGCCAGAGAGCACAGGTCCGGTGGCCTCAGCAGCACAAGGCATCACGTGCCTGTCACTGCTGGCCAAGGAGGCCGGTCTCGCCCCCTCCCGCGGGAGCCGTGGCACAGCTGGTTCCTCCTCCCCAACGGGCCTGCCACAGGAGCTGTGAGACAGTATTGCCAGACGGGACTTTTCACCCAATGTCACTTTCGCCAGGCCCCACCCAAACGCTTTTAGGACCGGTCCCTGTCTCCGTCCAAGTTCCCTGGCTGGGTGTTCAGAGTCGTTGACTGGGTAGCTCCAGCCTCTTTTCCGGCTATCTCTCTCTTTAATGTTAAGCACGGCCCCACTGGGTTTCTCCCTATTTCTCGCACTGCACACGCACTTCCCCACTTCCCAGCCTTGGTGCAGCTGTTCCCACCCTCGTGCCCCTCTTTCCTGACCGCAATCATCACACTCTCTGACTCGGAAGTGATGCCAGGAAAAAGAGGTGACACATCTATGAAATCCTGATTCTTGAAAGTACAACTTTTCCCCCTTTGAAAAGAGTCGGTGACTTGCCTGTAGTCACAGCTGGTAAACGAGAGAGCTGGCGTGCCAATCCCGTGCTCTGACTGCACAGCGCAAGCCCCGGAATGCTCTCCATGAGCAATCCTTTCCTTCTGCTCTGGAGCGGAGAGAGAATTCTGGATCACACATCACCAGGCTCCCTGACTCCTGCCTGCAGGTCTCAGCACACACTGGTCCTTCCTCCTGGAGCCCTTGTCCTCCACCATGTCTGCAGGGAAAACCTTCTAGGGCTTGCCAGGCTGTGACCAGGGGCTGGGGGAACCACAGTTCCCCTCCTCAGAACCAGCTAAATAATTTGCAGGGCTCAGTGCAACATGCAAACACAAGGTCCCTTGTTCATAAATGATGAAGAATTTTAAAATGGTGACGGCAAACCATTAAACCCCAAGCACAGGGTCCTTGTACTCCAGCACCCTGTGTGGTGGCCCAGGTCATGCGGCCATGAAGTGAAGGGGCCCTGCCTCTCCCCTGGGGTCCTCGCCTGCACTCACCCCAGTGTCAGCAGTGCCTGGCGCACAGTAGGACTTCAATAACATTTGTTGCATTGGAGAAACTTCTTGTGTGCAAGAGGTTACAAACTTCACAATAGGTGATTTTATGAACAAGAAAGACCCCTGTGTTTAGGTCCAGATTTTCTGGTGATTGAAACTGTAACAAAAAAAAAATCATGGATCCATCTTTTTAAAAAAATATCATATTGTGTACTGTTACAGGCTGAATTGTGTCCCTCCACAATGCATATGTAGAAGACCCACCTCAGAATGTATTCGGAGACAGGGTCTTTAAAGAGGTAATTAAGTTACAATGAGGACGTTAGGATGGGCTGCACTCTAATACGGAGTGTGTTTTTATAAGGAAGGAGCTTAGGACACAAACCCGCACAGAGGGAGACAATCTGAAACCACAGGGAGAAGACCTCGGTCTAGGAGCCAAGGAGAGAGGCCTACAGCAAGCAGATCTGCCCTCACAGCCCTGGGGGAAACCAGCCCTGCCAACCCCTTGCTCGCAGACGCTCGGCCCCAGAACTAGGAGACAACGAACTCCTATTGTCTGAGCCAGCCAGTCTGTGGTGCTTCGTGAAGGCAGCCCTAGCAAACCAATGTAAATATTTAAAGGGAAGAAATAAATCACAACCAATCATAAACATTAAAAGCTGATAGAAATCACAAAAATTCAGAAGATATAGAAAAATAATATGACATTCATAGTTGCGTTAACTGCCCGGCATACCTCTGCAATACTTTACTTCCCATATTGTTTTGGCTGCATATTCTTCGTAGGTGACAACCGTTTTATATTATTTTCTGTAGAGAGAATAGAAAGATAATTTAGCTTCTCTTGTAACGTGATTGATTAAACTTAGTGTTTCCAATATTGAAAAGTTTGAGGTTCACAACTTATCATTGGAAACGTCATGCACATTTTCAGAATTGTTACAAAATTAAAGAAAACCTCTATGAAGTTTCTTTCATGAATCAGCTGAAAAGTATCAGGACATTTCCATTGACCTCTAACGCAGCGATTCGTCCTGCGTGCTCTTTGAATTGCCACACTCGTTAGCCAGTTCGTCATCAATGTCCCCACTGCAGTGTTAGGTTATCTGTGTCAATGTTAGGATTTTATGTTGAATCACCAAAAGAAAGAACATCTTTTTTGTTCATATAATTCATTCCTTTCCTTTAATTGAATTGAATTGAACATATAATTCATTCCTTTCCTTTAATTGAATTATATAACAAACCAAGAACTTATCTACTGGAAATATATCATTCCTATTGAAAACTTACCTTTTCCTCTTAATGAAGTAATACTTTTAGTGTGATCTAGATTTTTTTTTTTTTTTTGGTTGCAACTTGTTTCTTGATATCAGGACAATTGTAACCTTACTTTCACAAAATTTTCAAAACCTTATACCATGTGAATGCATTGCTAGCGTGCCTCCCAGCCTTTGGAAGGGCTGGGCCAGGTGAGGGGCCTGAGGTTGGAGGTGCATTAGCTTGCGGTTCATCAGCGCTGGTCAAGGCTAGAGGTGGGGCATGGAAGAACTGAACCAACACGCACTTCCAGCCGAACACACCACTTGCCCCAGCCAGAGACATCCACTTTTCAGAGCCTTGGTTTCAGGCTGCAGCACAATTCTATGAGGATCAGATGAAATTATGCACATTTTCTGTGCTTGTGCGGAGAGAAAGAGAGAAACAACTTCCTAAACGCAGTGCTCTGGGTCACTGTCTACTCTAGTCATCTGGTTTACCAAAACAAGATGTTCTCTGACCTTCTTTTTGTTTGTGTTTTCAACAGTTGAGTCTTAAAGGGTTTGTTTTTTGTTATCCATTCCCCACAGAGCCTCTGCATTCCCGCAGGGTGACAGGGCCGCTAGACGTGGGTGGGAGGAGTCCTACTGGGTCCCCCGGCACGGCCTGTGCAGTGGCTAAGACGGCGGACTCTGGAGCCGGGCCGCTGGGCTCTGTCACTAACTCCATCCTGTACGAGTCCTGCAAGCTGGGACACACCAACTCCTCCATTCTTTCCTTTCCTTGTCTGTAAAATGGAGGAAACGTGCTTAATCGCACGGGGTAGCTGTGAGAACGTAGTGAGTGGTCATTGCAGGTCACAGGGCCCAGCACTTCCAGGTGAGCACTCCAGGAAAGTTCGTGTGTTAACTGTAGTTTTGATGCAGAGTCAGGGAAAACTGGTAGGGGGGAAGGGCAGTGTCCTTGTGCCAGGTCTCCTCCTGTGCCCTTCCCTCAAGGCCTCACTGGGAGCTGTGCCCCTGCTCCCTGCCCTGGGGGCAACCCCTGTCTTGCCTCCTGTTTCCCATCAGGGAGGGGCTCTTCCCAGGGAGACTCGGGGCTCCAGGTCCTTCCTGGCTGCGTGTGGGAGGTGGCCTTTCCTGCCTCCAAGGTCAGCTATCGCGTATCCCGATAGACCCCGCTGCAATTTCCACGTCTTCCCTGCCAAATCTGGCCCAGGGTGTGCCAGATGTCAACCCCAAGACTGGCAGGCAGGTCACACTGCTTCCTGTCAACGTGTGAGCTAGTGAACGCGGGTCATTCACGCCCTCCAAGCAGCCTCCCCACATTTTGCTTTCCTGCCTTGAACTCTGCCCAAACCCCATATCTCCTCTAACTCTGGGCTCAGCGTGTTCAAAAGCTGACTCCTACTACCATGTATGGTGTGTTTCTGAAATTGTGCATCAAAATCACATGTTCAGAAGCATAACTGTAGACGTATATAGCATATGGGTGTATTTTCCCAGGGATCTAAAATAAAGTTGTAAAATCATAATTATTAATATATCCACTTTTATGCACCATTCCTGCAGTATACTGTCCATATTTTGAGCATATTTATTCATTTATTTCTGCTATGCCTCAACATTTATTCGCTTAACAGGTGTTGGTTGAGCACCTCGCAGGCACCATTGCAGGTGTTTGGGGTGTGTCTTCTGTGGAGCGTGCAGTCTGATGATGGAGAGAGATGCCCATGAAAAAGTTCCCGTAATAAATACATCTGTTGGGTGGTGCTGCGTGTCGTGGGACGAACAAAAGAGAGAGAAAGCAGAGCCGGGCAGGGAGGATGCAGAACGCAGGTGGAGGGTGGAGTACGGGTTTCCACGGAAAGCAGGAGGATCAGGAAAAGCCCCACGGAGAGGCTGCGATCTGAGCAGTGACTTGAAAGGGAGGTGGGGCGTGCGTGGTGAGCTGAGCGGCGTGGAAATCCAGGGAGGAGCATTCTGGGTGCAGCCCTAAGGCGGGAACATGGCTGGCACACACTCAAACACAGTCAATCCGCTCAATTCTGGTGACCGTCTGACCGTGGCTTCTCTGGTCTTCCCTGGGCGTAACGACGCCTATCTTTATCTTCTTGGTGTTACGTTTACGAGCTCTGTGCTTTCTCCTCCAGCTTTCTACTCTTCTTCATAAAGCAACAAGGATAAAATTAAATGCAATGTATAAAATAACTGCAGAAACCTGTGCTCCAGGCAAAGGGGGACTGGTGACACTGAACTGTTGGCTGGCAGGCTGCGCCCCCACGTGGAAGCTTGCATGGCTCGGCCCCCAGGCACGGACGCTCCAATCTGGCCCTTGGAAAGAAGTCCAGGGGTAACAGGCTCAGTGTCCAAATATGCACACTGTGCAAAAGGGGAGTTTGCAAAGTCAGGGCTTTCGTGCTGTGCTAGTGAAGCACCCGGGCGAGGGTGCAGGGCCGATGGGGATGTGGGCCACACCCGCTCGCTTTCCTCTCTGAGCCATCGAAGACTGTCCTGCCCTTGAACAAGACAGTGGACAGTTCACCGAGGCAGCTGTGTGCATGGGGCAGGGTGCTGGGGTGCCAGGGAGGGTGCCCTGCTGGATGGCGCTCTACACGAACATGCACTTGTGCCGCCTTGGCAAAGGTCCTCCTGTGCACTGGGTGTGCATGTCTTTTTGCTCCAGGACCACTTTCTGGGGGAGGGCCCATGCTGCAGCTCCAGAGGCTTAGGGACAGGCTGGGGGACATGTGGGCGTCTGGGCTGGCGAGCCTGGGAATCGGGGAGGGGGCGTCTGTGCAGGGAAGCCGGCCCACCCCAGTCATAAATGCCATACTCTTAGGGACACGCAGGAGTATTTTATTGTTTCATTGAAAACTGAGCCCCGGGTGCAGCTGTTCTGCCCATGAATTCCAGGGCAGGGACGGTGTGGGCGGGAGAATGAGGGGAGGCCAGAGGGAGGTGGGGAGAGGGCCCGCCCGTCAAGCCTATGAGATCTTGTTACTGGGGTTTGGGGGAAATTGGACACGGTTCCAGGGTTCAAATCTTCTTTGCCCCACACACCAGGGCACCGGCTCCACTTAAAGCAATGGAGACACAGGGGCCACGTGTTTATTCTCCTGTCAGCCCAGCAAGTGCTTTCTGAGCCAAGTCTGACAGGGTCTGTTTTCAAAAAGGAAATATTTTTACAAAACTCTTTGTTTGGAGAGCAGAACCTGCTCTGTGTTAGAGGTGACAGGTGGTTTAGGGAGGCTGTCCGCCCCAAAGGCTATTCCTCAGATTGCCACCTGGCCATCTCCTCCCTGTCTTTCAGAGTGTGGCTTTAAGGGTCACCTCCCCAAAGACGCCTCCCCTGACCACCCCGACTGTCCCGCTGTAAGTGATCTCTTCCCAGCAGTTCTCTCTGCCTGACATGTTTGTGCTCGTCAAACGCAAAGCGCCTCAAGAGCGGGGACTGTGTCCGTTCTTTTTGCTGCATGGCTGGGGGCACGTAGAAGAGTGCCCAACACATAGTGGGCATTCAATAAATATATCTTATGTTGAATAAACAAATGGTGTTTAAGCCATGGCTTGTACATTTTCTGTGATGAAGCAGTGGAGAAAACATAACCCGGTGGGGCAGAGGGAAGATTGCAGAGAGTGATTTAAGTGAGTAAAGAAAAATAATGCCATTTTTTCTTTCCTCAAGGACAACGTGCTTATCAACAAGTGCCTTGAGAGCAAACCCCACTGTGGCTACTGCCAGCATCTTGGGCACACTGGGACGGTCTCTCAACTTCCCTCACCTCGGTTTTTGATTCCTTTGTAAGCCACGTCCTTACCTTACCCACTCCTGAAATCCTTTTCTCATTTTTAAAATGTTTTCTTACGACTTAGTGACTTTGACTTTCTCCTTCACCTTTGGAAAAGGTTGTCATTTTACATTTTAAAAGTTGAAAAGAAATACTTCCTGTCCCTCCAAACGTCTCCAGATTCTCCTGGAGCCAACGGCACCTGTGCAACCTGGAGCAAGTCACTTCCCTTCTATGGGCCTCAGTTTTCTGTAAAAGCAGGTAACGGTGCCTGCTGCTGTCAAGGTCTGGCCAGCTCTAGAAAGCTGTGAGCTTCTGTGCCCACTCCCAGGTGACATCCGCAAAGGGGACTGCATTCCTGAGAATGGCAGGAAGCAGAGGTCCTCCTTCCCAGTGCCCGGGCCCCTGTCTGCTTATTCCCTGGGACTGTCCCTCCCACTACAATGCACCATGAGAATCCTGTGTGGCAGGAGAGGAAAAGCAGAGTGGTTCTCCACTCCACCCTGCATCCTCATCCTCCGCAGTTTCAGTTCACACCCCTCTCGCCAGGAGCTAGGGCCTCTCCCCCAACTCCTGAAATGTGGATTGTCTTTGTGACCTCTTTGGCTGAAAGAATGTGCTAACACTATTGATGTGTAAGTTTTGAGCCCAGGTTTCGAGAGGACTTGCACAACCCTTCTTTCTTTCCTGCACCCCTATGACTGCCAGGAAGGTATACCTAGGCTAACCCGTGGGAGGGCGAGACCCCTGGAACAGCACCCACCAGCCCAGCCAAGGCCATTTAGAGCCACAGACATATGAGTGAGCCCCAGCCAAGACCAGCCACGGTCAACCAAGCCTGGCTCAGACCAGCTGACCCACACACCTGTGAGTAATAATAAATGTGTTTGTTTTTTTTTTTTGTCTGTTTTTTGAGACAGGGTCTCTTTGTTGCTCCAGCTAGAGTGCAGTGGCTTCATCATAGCTCACTGCAACCTCAAACTCCTGGGCTCAAGTGATCCTCCTGTCTCAGCCTCCTGAGTAGCTGGGACTACAGGTACGCACCACCACGCCCAACTAATTTTTTCTGTTTTTTGGTAGAGATGAGGTCTCACTTTTGTTCAGGCTGGTCTCAAACTTCTGACCCCAAGCAATCCTCCCACCTCAACCTCCCAGAGTGCTAGGATTACAGGCGTGAACCACTGCACCCAACCAATAAATTATTTTAGGGTGATTGATTATGCAGCAGTAGCTAATTGACAATACACCACGACATCCCAGCTCTCTCTTACCCTTCCCTCTTGAACATCTTTGCACGTGGTCTGCCCTTCCTGCCTCTGCACTGCCTAATTTATTTCTTAAAAATACAACCTCCCTCCTGTAAGCTCAACCCTATGTATAAAGGCATACAGGCAATTTACACCTACATGATGGAATTTTATATTTCAGGGTCTCTTAAAAACTAGGTGGCATGAAGTACCAGGTAGTCGGGCCAGCCATGGTATCTGAATTTGTAGCCCAAAGAAACAGTCTTGTGTATTACAGCACGCATTGTACACATCATATAGACACACAGACATCCCACCTCCTGTCCCAGTGGCACAATAGGTGAAGTAGAAATTAGATGCAAGAATGACCTTTTTAGAGTTGGGAAGGGACCCTTGTGAGGGTGCAGAACTGGCAGAGTGCCTCTGTAGACCTGTGTGAGGTCACCGGGACTAAGCAGGAGCGGAAGCAGGAGCCTAAGGCACATCCACACACTTACAGCTTTGCTGAGGATTGACCCTGTTTTCTTGTGCAAGCATTCCGCCTCCCTCTAATAAATTAACATTTATTAGAAGTATACTGTAAATCAGGCAGGCGCTGGCTAAGCCCAGGAGATGACAAAGATAAATAATGAGTCCTTGCCCTGGAGGAACTTACTAGTTCATCATCCCAAAGGTGCAGAAAACTACTGGGAGCACATGCCAATAAATCATTAGATTCAGATCTAGTTATTTCCCCTAAAAGTCTGGAGGAAAAGCCAGATTAACCAATGATCAACAATTAGAAAGATCAATTAGGAAGATATTTGTATTACTTATTTATATTACTTTGTATGTATGAGTGTATAGTTCTTCAAATTTTACTCCAATTGCATTTCTCTGTGCAAATACCATTGCTATTCAAAGCCAAACTCTTGACTTCAGCCCTGTCCCCAGCCCCATCCTCCCACGGTTTTACCCACCTCTATAAATGGTACCTTCATTCACCTAGTTTTATACTGTGTCTTACCCATGGCAAATCCAGTAACTCTAACCTCATAATATATACATACTTTGAGCAATTCTCATCACCTCCACCAACAACAACCAAGTGCAAGGAGTCAGCACCTCTCATCTGTACTTTTGCAAAAATCTCATCACTGGTCTTCCTGCTTCCATCCTTCTCCCCACCTTCTATTCTAACCAGCAGGCAGAAAGATCCTGCTCAAACATACATCAGATTAGGCTAATCCTTGGTTCAAACCCGTCCCACTTAAAATCCAAAGGCCCAGATGATCTGGCCCTGATCACCTCTCTAACCCTGCTCTAATCACACAGGCAGTATTGCTTTTCCTTACATCCACCAGGCATTCCTACCTCAGGGCCTTTGCATTTGCCATTCCCTATGCCTGTGACCCGCCTGACCCAGATCTCCTTACGGATCATTGTTCATGATATTCCAATCTTTGCTCTCATTTCATTTCTTTAGAAAGAACTTCTTTGGCCACCATACCTAAAATAGCCAGCACCACCACCACCCCATCCCCTCCCTGCAACACCCTTCACTCTCCCCCCCTTTGTCTGCTCAGTTTTTCTTCCTAGCGCTCACCACTACCCTGTATTATACTATATATTTGTTTATGTACTTACTTGTTGCTGTTAGGAGCTCCCTAAATGCAGAGATCTTGGCTGTCTTTTGTGCTACCATATATATGTTCAAGCACTTTGAACAGTACCTTGCTCCTACCATCTGCATAATTAATATTTGTGGAATGAATGCCTAAGTATTCACCTTAATTCTCCCACAATTTGCCACTTTCTTATTCTGTAAAATAATGATTAAGTGAATGGGAAAGTCTATTGTATAGTTCAAACAATATTACTCTTGGAATTTAGAAAGTGTACACTGAATCTCCTTGCTTCTCTATGAAAAATACAATGATTTGACCTTGGGCAAGTCACTTATCTTCTCTGAGCATTTCTTTTTCCTCCTTCAAAATAACTGAAACCAGCCCTTCTCCCCTCCCAACCCAAGAGGTAGGTACTGTGGTTACTTTCATTTTCCTGATGAGGAAACTGAGCCCAGAAAAGGTAAGTCCATCTTTGCTGCCTCACCAAGAGATGTGGCCTCAAGGACGTGAATTCTGCCCAGGAGGTGCAGAGAGAGAGTCCCCCTGCAGATCACATGTGAAGCAAAATCCCAGCACTTTGTGTTCTCACCTCCTACAACAGGGAGGGAAGTATCCTCCCCAGGCCCCTCCTCTGCTCAGCCTGCCCCTCCCCGGTGGGACAGAGTGGGACTTGCTTCTGTCTGCCAGCGGGCTCTGTGCACGTGGGCTCTGGTTTACCAGGAGCGCTTCCAGTCTTCGGGAGCCCCAAGGCCTACACTCTCCAGCGCCTTCTTGTCAGGCGCAAATAAACAGTTGTTAATGTCTTCCTGGCTTATGCTCGTGAGGTCATCACACCGAGGATCTCCGCAATTGGCACAGGCTGGGGTGTAGACACCCGAAGCCTCCAGGCTGACAGCTGCATGGAGTCATTTTCAATTAGAGAATGACTTGGAAAAGAAAAAAATAGAATCCAGCATCAAAGACTGTCCCAGAGCCTGCTTGCCCAAGGCCTGGGACTCCCAGGTGGAGCCAGGCCCTGTCACTCTTCTGCTTGCAAGGAAAACAGCTCACGGTGTGCCCAGCCAGGGGGGCAGTTTGTAGAATCTTGCCCCTGGCGAAGGCTCTGCTTCTAGACAGGAGAAGAAAGCACAGGTGCCTCGATAGGCTAGCGGACCTCGGGAGAGGGTCACGTTCTGCTGGTTCTCACACAGCACAGAGGAGCTGGCAAGAACTTTACAATCTTACGGAATCGGATTTGAGCACGGGTCCTGTTACATGCTGGTGCTGTGCTCCTAAGGCGTGGGCACAAGGGCAGGGCAGCACCCCAGGACTAGGAACGGCAGACACCTTTACTCAGGGCTGGCACTAGCGTGAGACAAGTGAGGCTCTTGCCTTGGGTATGAAATGTAAGGGAACACCAAAAAACACAGCCATCAGATAAAAACATATTTTAAGGAAATATTTTTTTGAGTTAAAATTTATGTTAAAAAATCCATAATGAACAAAATATCAAAATCTTAAATAAAAACAGGCTCTGACTATGCTATTCCAAGCCATATTGGCGTCTGAGGGAAAAGGAAAACCTGTGCATACACACACACACACACACACACACACATATGTATGTATTTGTGCATTTGCAATGGTTACTTATTTCCCAGAACATTAAAGGAGTTTTAAAAATGTTGAAAAGAAAGTGTATAAAATTCACATTATTTTAAACTTAAATATTTTATTTATATCAAAACCAGAATATATAATAATTTTACTTTCCTTGCTTAAAATAGAAGCAAACTCATCAATACTATTTTCAAATCTCCTTATTTGCTTATGTCATTTTCAGTTAAAAGGAATTCTATGTTTGAAATTTCTCTTGACCGAGTGACTGGCTTAAATAATAGTTATTAACTTCATCTCACCAAAATTTCTTTTGCAGGACAGCACTGCAACTGGTATTGTCAAAAAAAGAGAATTCTCAAGGATACTTCCAAATTTAAATAAGAGTGCACTAAGCAAAATTCATGAAACTGTTTTAGAAGATCCAAACACTGATTTTATATTATAAATTATTGATATTGCATGTTAGTGAAAACTATTTCAGATGAAATTTCAACAGGACTTAAATAATCAGAATAGTTAAGAGCCAAGTCACTGACTGCTTTTTGTAAATCAGATGTATTCATGGAAACCTTTCTACAGTTTTCTAACTTTTCTGCAGTTAAAAATTCAAAATCTGAAAATACTTTATTTAATTTCCTATCTCTATTTCAAATGTGCATGTGAGACCTTTAAAATCTTAATTTCTACTTGACGTAAACTGGTTTCACTGTAATTGGTACACTTAGCCACAATTCATATACTTCCAATTTCCTTTTTATTTCACTTATTTCCAATTTCAGGAAGTACATGTCTATCTCATGCTAAAGTTTTACATTCATCAAACATTTTTAAGGTTATTTCCTCTCACTTGTAACACACAACTCTCACTTGAAAAAAGTTAAGCAAAGAAGTAGATTTGGAAAGTATTGTTGATGAATTTGCTTCCATTAAAGCAAGGAAAACAAAATTATGCCATATTCAGCTTGGAACAAAATAAACTATTTAAGCGTAAAACAGCAGTCCCCAACCTTTTTGGCACCCGGGAGCAGTATGATGGAAGACAGTTTTTCCGTAAACAGGGGTTGATGGTGATAGTTTCAGGATGATTCAAGCGCATCACATTTATTGTGCAGTCAAACCTCTCTGCTAATGATAATCTGTATTTGCAGCCACTCCTGAGCACTAACGTCACCTTCTCAGCTCCACCCCAGATCATCAGGCATAGATTCTCACAAGGAGCACGCAACCTAGAGAACCTAGGGTTCCTGTGGGAATCTAATGCCACCGCTGATCTGACAGGAGGCGGAGCTTATGCTGTGATAGGAGCCATGGGGAGCCGCTGTAAATACAGATGAAGCTTCGCTCTCTGGCCCGCCAATACCAGCGATAATAGTCATGGCGGCGGGGTTGGGGGGGAGGGGTGCGGACTGCAGGCTTAAAGTAATACTATGAGTTTTGATACATCTACTTCCCAGATTATCAATATTTTTTCAACTAACATTCTGGAAAAGAGTAGCCATTATACAAACATGTATGCAGGGGCACTCAGTTTTCCCGCTGCCTCAGACTCCAATGTGTCCCTGCAGGACACTACTGTTTCCACCCCTTGTTTTGAAAGGGGGTACTTACTGGAACTGCAGACAGCGGGGAGCATGGAGGGGGCTGATTGGCAGGAGCTGGGACCTCTGCGGGGAGGGGAGAAGCCAGGGGAGCACCCTGGCCTTGCCCTTGTCCCTCCCTGTGTCTCCTGCTGGCGTCTCACGGACTGGACCCAGCTGCAAGCAGTGGGCATAGCAGGCCGCTGGAGTGGTCCGAGGGGGTCAGGTCGGCAGCTCTGAGCAGGTGGAGAAGGGAGGAGAGTAGATCCGGAAGAGCAATTGAAGGTCTAATATGCTCAGTCTCAGGGTACTGACTCAAAAATGAAAGAGAATAACCACCTCATAAGGTTTCTGTATAAGGGAAATAGAGTAACGTATGCAAATTGCCTCAAATAGTTTGGCATCTCCCAAATTGGAGCCAATATTACAACTGCAGTGGAGGAAGTAGCTGCTGCTGGTATCAGAGGGAAAGCAAAGAACTTACCGATTGGGGAGCAAGGGAGGGGATGGGACAGGGTCCCAAGGCCACCTGGGCAGGCCTGACCCCAGGAGGCCCAGCTCTGCCTTCAGAGAAACAGCGGTGGGATGGAAGGCACTTCAACTCCCGGGGCCCCAGTTTCTTCATCTCATAGTGAGAGTCTGATAGTTACAGAACGGGTGCCTGTCTTGCAGGATTTCGAAGGCTAAGAGGAGATAATGCATGTGAAAGTATTTTTAAAACTATGAGCATGTTAATTTTGTACTTGGGGTGGGAGGGCTGGTGCTTGTTTTATCCTCAAAACAGGAAACCACATAAAAGCTATGGGGACATATTGTCTTCTTTACTATGAAATCAGATGCAGAAACTCTTTTCCTACTTTAAGATGCTGTGTGCATTGTCCTTGTTTGACAGACTATTAACGATACAGAAGTAAGGAATTAAGAGATCCTAATACCAAGTCTGTCCCTGTTTCGCTGAAATACTTTACATCCGTGTCCTCCGTTTGGTGCTCAAGTTGGATTCACACTATGGCCTGCGATGCCCAGTAGAGCGCTTTAAGCCTTGGAGGAGATGAAGGTCGACTTCACGGCAATTCAAGATTTTGTCAGCCTGAGTGACGTCTCAGGAGAAACATGTACTCTGTGGTGGGGCTCAGAAATATAGAATGCAGCCACCTCTAAAAAGTTTCAAAACTTGAATGGCACATGGAATTACTTTCCGTAGCCTGTTCTCCTGGAGGCAGAATTAGTTGGAAAGATCCCACGCTTGGATCCCATTGGCAGAGCCCAGCACAAGGCCCCTGGGCAGAGTCGGGGAGACATGGAAACTGCGTGGCTGCCCACAGTGTGCAGAGGAAAGATGACAGGACTTACAACCGCTGGGTGATCTCCGAGCCCAGCACCGGTGGCCTCAGGCACACCTGTGTGCAATAATAATATGGCAAGCCCGGGGCAGACGCTTTGCAGGGCAACAGAGACGGGATCGTGTGGCAGCAAGTGGAGCTGGGGGACCTCCCAGGGGTCGGTCCAGTCCTGTCGTGCTTGGCCCTGGCCCCGAGCCAGCCACCCATCAGCCTTACCTGATGGTGAGAGACCTGGGCGAGGGAAGGGGTTCCATAGTCTGGGTGCTTGGGGGAACAACCTGGCCGTCGGCTAAATAGTCCATTTCCTGGGCTTCTTACCCTGGAGATTGAGTCAGTGGTTATGGAGCACAACTCTGTATTTTTTACAAGTGTCTGGGGTAATTTTGAGGAGCAGCTGTGCTTGGGACCCATGAGCCCAAGTGGTCTCCAGGGTCCTGCCAGCCTGGCACCCTCTTGCTCTGTGGGTGAAAGCTCTAGAGACAGCAGGTTGGAGCAGCATTTCAATAGGAAGGTGGGGAGGGGACAGTTTCTCTGGTGCAGGGATGGTGCTGCTGGGGTAGGTGCAATGACTGAATATTTTTTTAACCTATTCCTTGAGTCCTGATTGGTTTTTATTGCTAACACCATGTGAGATCCCTACACTGCCTTGACTGTTCCCATGTTTCAAATACAATAATTTCTCACCTAATCCCAGTAAAATCCAACTTACACTTATCTAAATAGGTGGTGATAATATTGACGCTCAAAATATTGTCTGCACCCTCCCAGTCTGCTGAGAATTTCACTGCAGCCTGAAAACAACGTGTAAGGTCCTTGTGCCGACTCCGGGCTCTTCCTCAGCGGGCTGTCACACAGACAAGCAGGCGTCCCTGGGAGCTGTGTCTTCACATGAGTGGTGGTCAGTCGGCCAAGGGGAGACTGCAAGAGTGAGGGGGGCCAGGGGTGACAAAACAGAAGACTGGACAAAGTAACAGCACAGCAGGAGAATGCAGAGGCCCAGGGCCCCGGTCTGGACATTGGGAGCACAGCGTGGCCCCCTGGGCAGGTCAGAAGGCTGCAGTCCGAAAGCCGGGACGGGGCTGGTGGGGCAGGGCATGGCCTGCAGAGGCATGAGGTGTCAGCACCAGCCCGAGGCACACGTGAGTTGGGCTCCGTCCTGGAGATGGGCCGCGGCACAGGGCCTAAAGGCCGCAGGCAGTGCTGGTGTCATTGCCCTGGGCCGTGACTGCACAACAGGGTCCAGGACTGGTGTGGCCCAGGCCCTAGGTCTATGGCCTCCTGGGGGAGCCAGGTAAGAGCAGCTCCCCTTGGCCAGCCCTGGCTGTGCCCACTCTGCACTGCACTCCTTTCCTTCACAGGAGCACTCGGGAGTAAGATGATGCCCACCTCATGGGGGGAGAAACTGAGCCTAGAGAGGTTCCAGGACAGGGTGGGTGGCAGAGCCAGAGTCGACGTGACTGCAGAGCCTGTGTTCTGCGCAGGAGGCTAATCCAAATCCAGCGGCGGGAGGCTGGGCAGAAACCAGTCCACAGCCTGTGCCTGAGGCTGGAGTTGATGGTGGACAGTTGGTGAGGGTGACACGGGCTCCCGTGGGTCTCCCCAGCCTCTCTCGCCTGGAGTGGTGTTGGTTATGCAGAAGCCTGGGGGATCGGGGTGAGGGGGCAGAGCTGACTGTGGCTTGGCACCCCAGGCTCGGTGGGGAGGCCTGGCGGGGGCAGGGGAAGGCAGGATTGGTGAGGCGGGCAGGGCCACAAGCATGTCCAACCTCCTGCTCTGCAGATGAGAAACTACAGCCCAGGCCCTGCCTGAGACCCCCAGCATCAGTCCCAGTTAATGCAGCATCTGCAGGGAAATTTTACGGTGAAGAAGAGCTTGGTCTGGTGCGGACCTAGGAGTAAGGAGGCGGGAACAGAGCGATCGTTCTTCTGGGAGGGTGACGTTGGCGAGAGCTGGTCATGACTTCCCTGAGTCTCTGGTCCTTTTCCTGCAAAGATGGAAGGAATGCTAACTTCTTGGGAATCTTGTTTGGAGGAATCAGACCACAAGTGTAAAGCACTGAGTGCAGCGCCTGGCTTGCGCTGGGGCTGCAGGAGCAGAGGGTCCTATCGGGTCACTGCTGACAGAGCTAAGACTCCCGGTGGCCGGGGTGAAAGGAGAGAAGGCACAGGGGTGCCGGGGGGACGTTGATGAGAGGTGGCCCCCAGCCCAGGGGAGCCATAGCTACATCACAAAGGAGGTGTGTGGGGCTGCCCCACACCGGGCAAGAGGGGAGCAGAGCGAGGGCTTGCTGCCAGCTCTCGAGGGTGGGCTTCCAAGTCCCAGAGGACGGGGCTCACGGCACTGCCTGGGTTGTGGCTCCTTCCCGCTGAGAGCTGGGATCCCACCTGCCTAGGCTCCTTGGACAGCGTCCAGAATGCCAGACAGCCAGACGTGAGGTCATGTGTTTACTGGAGGAGCCGTGCAGCTGGGTGGAGACGAGGGGCCGGGGCAGGGGCTCGGCTCCCCAGAGTGTTCCAGAAGGGCTTGAGCAGAGGCCTTGAGCACAGTGAGCGTTCGTGCAGGGCGCTGCCCTCTGGCTTCTGGGTGAAGCTCCAGAGCGGGGAGTTGCCGGGGCAGACACAGTCGACAGGTCCGACATGAGAACACAGGGCTGCCCCCATACCTCGGGCGATTGAAACGCCCCGGGAAGTGGCCCTGTGTGGGAAAGAGGATGGTGCCCCCCACCCCAGACAGGCAGGACCAGGGAAAGCCGCCCCAGCGGACTGGGCTGTCAGGCGAGGTAAATGAAGTCAGGGTACTCGAAGGGCTTCAGAGATGTCTAACCCAGAGCTCGCACTTCACAAATGGGGAAACTGAGGCCAAGAGAGGGGAAGGAAACTTCTCAAACAGCATGGGGAGTTGGTGATTATGGAAGGCTGACAAGTGGCCCCCCAGAAGGTACCCACGCCCCTGGCAGACATGAGCAAGGGCAGGCTCCTGAGACGGGAGGACCGTGCTGGACCACCCGGGGGCCACGAGCAGTCACACGCGTCCTTACGGGGGAGGTGGGGGAGACCTGAAAGCACACAGAGGAAGGTGACAACGTGGAGATGTGACGAGGGAGATTTGAGGCGCTGGCCTTGAGGACTGCAGCTGATTCAACCACAAACCTCCCACCAGACCTGGCAGAGGCAGAGAACAGATTCTCCCCCAGAGCGCCCGTAGCGAGTGTGGCTCTGCCAACACCCTGATGGTGGCCCGGTGAAAGCGACTGGAGCCTTCCGGCCCCCAGAACTGGGGGAGAATAGTCCCACTGTTACGCTGCCACGGTTGTGGCGATTTGTTACAGCAGCCGCAGGAAGCTAACACGGTGGCTTCCCAGGGCCAGGCCCGGCCTGGAGGTGGGAGAACTGTCACTGCCTACTGGACTGAGAAGAGGCGGGTGGCGGGGCCAGAAGGCAGGGGTCTCGATCTTCATCACAAGCTCTCTCCGCAGCCCTGCTGGGGCATCTCCACAGAGACGCGCCCCTGGGGGAAGCCACAGGACACTAAGGGCAGACGTGTTCATTTGTCCCGTGTGAACAGTGGGCAAGCCAGCAAGACCGGGATGTAGGCAGGGCCCAGACCCCAGCTCCCTGCTGTTAACCCGGCCTTCAGTGCTGTCTAAACACAATCTGGGGTATTTACAGTTGGAGCCGCTACCGTGTGGCACCGTGTGGCACAGCCTTTGGCATCTCATTGGGCATCTCCCTGTGGCCCCAGCGGAGCTCCCAGGATTGCTGGAGAGAAGCTGTTTGGAGAAAGAACTGTTCAAGCTGGTTAGCTTTTCCTCCCCTGGCAAGGTGGTCCTGGAGGATTCTTGCTTCTGTTGAGCTGGACAGGTTAGAGGCCTGCGCCGGAGAACTTGCTAAACTCGAGAGAACAGGCTGTGCGCATGGCACTCCAGAGAAAAAGGCCCCAGTCGGTCAGCCTCGGCGCACCTGAAAGAATGGGGCGGTGGATGCAAAAGACGGGCCACCAAACCTGCATCACAGCCCAGAGCTGTGGGCCTGGGTGGGTGCCCGGCCCCCTGGAGGCTGCACCAGGTAAATGGGCCGTGCATGTGACAGGGCCATTGTGTGCTGCCCAGGTGCAGACGCCACGTTCCTTAGCTGAGTGGGTTTCCCTAATCAGCTCTGCTCACCCTGGTCCAGCCTGTCAGATGGAGAGTGACAGAGCTGTGACCAGAAGGAACGCCTGACTCAGGGCCAACGCCTCTCACCACTGACAAACAGCAGACTAACCTCAGCCTAGGACACACCACACACACACCTCCCCCAAGGAATTGGGCGTGGGATGGCCTTGTCCCTTGAGAGCCATCCGTCTAGCAGGGGACACTAAATGCATACACAGGAAATGACCTTATTAGAAAGCAGCACCTTTGGAAGTACTAAGTGACACAGCCCAGACGGAACGTGGAAATGCTCAAAGCCCACACAGCTAGCGCACAGGGGCAGGCCCAGACCAAGCCAGAGTACACTCGGTACTCTCCCGAATTCTGACCCTGTGACCTTCAAGGTCCAAGGCCAGTCCTGTGCATAAGCCAGGAGATGGGAATATGGTGTGGGGTCGGGAGAAGCGTCTCTTATCCTGCTTAGGGCAAAGAGCAGGAAAGGAATCCCTCTGTGAGTTGCGGGGGTGGCAAAGGAAAAAGGAGGTTCTGTGTTGGTGACATTGTGGTCCCTGAGCATTGACACAGGGGATCATATGGTGGGAGGACCCAGCTGAACTTAGCACTAGGAGGTGGGATAGGGTCGGGCAGGGCTTGGCCAGGAGGAGCCGTGCTCCCCTGAAGCTCCGTGCGGCGGGGCCGAGCTCGGCATTGGCTCTGGCCTCTGTGGAGTCCGAGTCTTGGCCATGCCCAGGGTCTCACATTCCAGGGGTTCATACAGCAGAGGGAACCCCTATAGCCATGGCCTCTGAGTTCTGGCCATAGCAATCAGGCAGAAACCCCAGGACTGGCCCTTACAGGCAGGTGGCTTCTAGAGACTGGCCTGGTGTCCTTGAGGGCAGAGGAGTGGAACTTGAAGGATAGAAGTTAATCACATTCCTCAGATTGTGGCAAACTGTGCTCACACAAAAGCTCTTATTGGTTTTATTTATTAATCTTTGTCTTCTTCATCCTTGATCCCCAGTCCTTTCACCCACTCCCAATGTGTTTGGCATAAATCTTTGAATAGGATCGAACTTTCTAAAATACATTTTAAATGCAGTGTATGTGTGTTTGTGTGTGTGTGTGTGTGTGTGTGAGATGTATGTAAATGGCATCATGCTATGGACTTTCTGTTTCTTCTTCTTCTTCTTCTTCTTTTTTTTTTTTAACTTAGCATTGTGTTTGTAAGACCTGCCCGTGCTGCTGTGAGTCTGGGTTTTGACTGCCACTGCCTGGCGTTGCGTGGTCCACTCAGCCGCTTCCGACTTCCCATGCCCCCGGGGATGTGCGCCTAGTCTGCTTCCGGCTCCTTCTTCACGTCCCCTGGTGACCAGGCATTGGGTCATGGTTGGAAGCGTGCTTAGTTATACTCAACGCTCCCAGACTAACCTCCAGAGCACCTCCTGCAGCAGTCTGTATTCCCCCAGCAGCGCCCGGAGCTTCCTGTTTCCCTCCTCCTTGCCAACGGCCTCGGCAGTCGGAGAGATGCCAAATTGCAGTTTCTGTGGTAGTTACCAGTGGGGGTTCCAGTCTTCACTCCATCATTTAGCAGCTATGTGACCACATAGAAGCTGATAAACCACATCTCTGTCCCTCAATTTCTGCATCTATGAAATGGAAATATTAATATAATTACCTTATCGGTTGTTATGAGGATTAAATAAATTAATGAAAAGTGTGGCATATGTAAGTATTCAGCAATTACCAGTAATAGTACAGGTAGTACTTGCTGCTGCTACTCCTAGTATTACCACTTTTAATGAGGCTTACCCCTCTTCCATACCCGTTAGCCATTTGGGTGTGAACTGCCTAGCCGTATTCTCCTCCCCTTATTCCACTGGCTCCCATGTTTGTGTTGTGGATTTACAAGTGTTTTGAACATTGTAGATACTAATCTCTTGCTTATTTTTTGTTGTTAGAAATACCTTGTCTCAATCTGTAACTGGTTTGTAAACATTGACAGTGGTTCCTTTTATTGAACAGATTTCTGATAAAGTCAAATCTATCTTTTCTTATCTCGTTGTGGTTTGCACTTTTGGAGTGTTATTTAGTAAATCTTTTTCCATGCCACAGTGACAAATATATTATCTATTTCTGTTATTAATATTGTAATTTTACTTTGCACATATAAGTAATCTATCAAAAATCAACTTTTTTATAATGTAAGTATACAATTTTATTTTATTCAATATAATTCCTCTTCATGATTTCATAGTGATTAATGTGTATGAATTTAAGAAATAAATATATAATATGAATATAATTAGTCTTTTTAGCACTCAACTCTATTGCATTGATCTCCATCTATCACATTGCTTTTGTTACTTCACTACGGTGGATTTGTTTTCATATTTTCCTATTGCATAAAATGACCTGTCCTAATGTGTTTTTCTTTTACAAAATTTAATTAACTATTTGTGGATCTATTAATATATTCTTTGATACACATTTTGGTATAAATTTGTTATATTCCTCAAAAAATCCGTATGAGATTTAAATTGGAATTGCAGTGAATTTATAGATTACTTTGGGGAGAGTTGGACATCTTTACGTTAGGTTATCCATTCATGAACAAAATACATTTCTTCCTTTGTTTAAATTCTTTCTTATTTACTTTAATTCAGTTTTTAACACATCTACATGCAGATCTTACACACTGTTTGTTTTAAAGCTAATTCTAGTTTTTATTGCTATTTTAATTGTCTCATTTATTTTTATGTATTTTGAATTGGGTTTTGCCAAAATAGTACAATGTTACTGATTTTTTATAAATTGACCTTGCATTTGTAAGTGTTGGTGAACACTGGCTAGTTCCAGCAGTTGGGCTGATGCTTCTCTTGGTTGGTTTCTCAATGAGGATGATTCTACCACCTGCCAATATTACATTTTTGTCTCTTCTCCTTCTGTCATTGTTTCTCCTACTTTTCTCTTTTTCTTTATTGCATTGGCCAGTGACCCCAGGGCTGCATTAAAAGGGCAGGGGCAATGACAAGCACCCCACTGTGCTGAGGCTCAGCATTAGCAGATGTATCTGGAGTTTCTCTCCTGAGAATAATGTTTGCTGTGGGGTTTGGGTACATATTCTTAATCAAGTAAAGAGATTTTTATTTCTAGTTTTCTGAGAATTATTACTATTTTTGCTATTATTCTGCAAAAGGTGCTGAAATTTATTTAATGCTTTTTCTGTATCTATCAAGATAATCATGTTATTTTGTTCTCCTTTAGTCTGTTAATTTTGTGAATTACTTTGAAAGAATTTTTATATTGTTACTTTTTCTTGGAAATATTCACTTTGATCATGGTGTATTTTTTAAATGCACAGTTGGGTTCAGTTAACAAATACTTTCTTTGGTGGAGAGTAGCCATATACATGTTCAGAAATGAAATGAATCTTTTGAACTATCATTTGCTGACTTTGGATTCAAGGTTACCTCATAAAAAGTTGGGCAGCTTTCTCTCTTTTTTTCTCCTGGAACAACTTGCATGAGATAGACTATTTATATATTGTTTGAAGTTTAATGGCACTCTCCTATAAAACTTTTTGAGTTTTGGACTTTGTTGGAACATGTAGGAATTTGAGGGAACATTTACTATTTCAATTTTTAAAATAATGATTGATTTATTCAATTTTTCCTTGGCCAGTTTTGATTTATTTATCAGAAGTTTATACATCATACCTGAGTTTTCAAATATTTTTCTGTAATAGTCTATGATAATCTTTTTATTATTTTCAAAACACTTTTGTGTCTTCAGGGTTTTTTCATTCATTTTGTATTTTTTCATTTGTATCTTCTTTCCCTTTCATAAAATTTGAATGCCTTGCCAGGGACTTATCAGATGATAAACATTTTTATAAAACCAACTTTGAGTTTTGTTAAATTTTATACTTTTTTCAGTTCTTTATTTGTTCTTGTCTGCTCTCATTTTTATTTTCTCTTTTTTTCTCAGTTCTTTGAGTGTACTCAACTGCTCTTTTTCTAATTTCTTAAGTTGAAAGCTTAGCTCATTTGTTTTTGTTCTTTCTTGCTTTGTGATAAATGTATTTAAAGCTCTAAATTTCTCTCAAAGAAGTGATTTAGTTGTGTTCCACAAATCTTAACATATAATGCTTTAATTTTGTTTAATTCTGTGATTTCCCCTTTAACTAAAGGGTTATCCATTAATATGCTTTTTAGTTTCCAGCCATATAGGATTTTTAAAAGCTATCCTTTTGTTACCAAATCCCAGTTTTATAGCATTATTGTCAGAGATGTGTGGTGATGTTGGTTCTTTGGAATTTATTGAGACTTCCTTTGTCACCCAAGTTAAATATTGACTTTTGTGAATGTTCCATGTGTTCTTTAAAAGAATATGCATTCTATATTTATTAGGTGTGGAATATATGTGTATTAGTCCAGACTTATTAGTTGTGTAATTCAAATCTACCCATTCTTTTCTTTTCTTTTCTTTTCTTTTCTTTTTGTTGGTTTAATTGATTAGTTTCATAGAGGAATGTGTTAAAATCAACAACTATTAAAATGATTTATCTACTCATTCTAATAGTTATTTCTCAGTTTTTTAAATTTATAGATTTCAAGGCTTTATTATTGTGTGCATATGTTAGTGACCATTGTATTGTCTTTATCTATTATTCATTTTACTGGTATATATTATCTCTCTTAGTTCTTTTTGATGATGTTCACCTTAAAATCCATTTAGTCTGATAAAATTGACAGTTTTGCTATGTTTTTGGTACATATTTGCTTGATATGTATTTTCCATATGTTTATTTGTATATGTTAAATATACACAAAGATATTATATTTATAACATAATACGGAGGATATAAAAATTGAGGGTTGAACTTTGATGTTTTTCTTTTGCCCAAATTCCTTTCTAAGGGGCCTGGTGAGTCACAACTACAAATGTTAAAATCTCACTAAACAGGTTTTGTTAACCCAACATAATGTGGTGTACTTCCTGATTCTGGTATAGCATCACCTGAAAGATGGAAGACCCCCTTATCTTAACTCAAGCATCCTAGCAGATCCTTATCTTAACTCAAGAGATCCTCCTGTCTGGATCCCCTAGAGTGCTTAGACCCTTATCTTAATTTAAGCATTTCCTTTCTGGTCTTTTGGATAAAGCCTAACTCTTTCAGCCAATTGTCAGCTAAGGAATCCCTAAACCCACCTATGACTTGTGAGACTCTGCTTGGAGATGTCTTGCCTTCTCCAGCCAAACCACTGTATGCCTTCCATGTATTGGTTTATGGCTTTACCTGTAATTCCTGTCTCCCTGGAGTGTATAAAACCTAACTGTAACCCACAAGGCTTCATGAGTATGGCTCCGGGCCAGGGTCCTCAAATTTGGCTCAGAATAAACCTCTTTAAATTATTTTCGAGTTTAGATTTTCCATCCATAAAATCAATAAAATATGCTCACAAAGCCACTACGCAGCTGAAGCAGTAGAACATCAGCCCCCGTGTGCTCCTCCCCATCCCGTCACTCCCCCTCGCCCCCAAAGGTCACCTGAATTTTTGTCTATCATTGCTTCATTTTCCCTTGTGTTTTTCACATATTCACGTATTCCTAAATAGTAAATCACTCAAGTTTTTATGCTTTTGAGCTTTGCATGAATGAAAAAATATTTTACATATCTTTCTGTGACTTGCTTTTATAATGTTCAGCATTATTTTAATGGCTTGTCCACATTTCTGTGTATGACAATGGTTCATTAATGTTCACTTCTGGAGAGTATTTCACAATGGCAATATGATTTATATATGACATATACATATAAAATATGCATCCCAATTTATCTATCTATTTTCCTATTGCTTTCCAGTTCTTGTTTTTCTTTTGCTATTTCAGCATTGCCGTCACGAGTATTCTTGTCTCTGTCTCTCCTAATGCACTAAGAAAGAGTTCTACCTCAGTTGGGAATTTTGAACTAAGGCTTGGGCTCTAATTTCTGGGTATGCATTTCCTCAAAGGTACGCACATTTTCAGAAAACAGGTTGAGTATTCCTTATCTGAAATGCTTGGGACCAGAAGTGTTTTGGATTTCAAATTTTTCAGTTTTTGGAATGTTTGCATTATTACCAGTTGAACATCCCTAATCCTAAAATCTTCAGTCTGAAATGCTCCAGTGAGCATTTCCTGTGAGTATAATGTCAGTGCTCAAAAAGTTGAAGATTTTGAAGCATTTTGGATTTTAGATTTTTGGATTAGAGATGCTTAGCCTGTAATATATATATATATATATATATATATTTTACAATTTCTCACTCCATGTATTTTGACCTATCTTTCCTAATTTGTTTTTGTCTCTGTATGCTTCATTTTGGAAAATTTCTTCAAATCTATCTTTTGAGTCACTCATTTTCTCTTCAGCTGTCTACTTCGCTATTTTACCCAGCCATTGAGTTTTAATTGTGATGATTATATTTTTCAGTTTCTAGAAGTACCATTTGATTCATTTTTAAAATCTAGTTGGTTTCCTTTATAATCTTTGGTCTTGCTAATTTAAGTCTGATTTTTATTTCTTTAAGCATATAAAGTATTTTTTTTTACATTCTTTATATTATATTTACAATATCTAAAGCATTTTCAAGTGTAAGTTTGATGGATTTTTTTCTGAGGTTGGATATTAATAAAGAGCAAAGCAGCAGTTTTCTGTGTGAGATTGTATCAAAGAAGTAGGCCTATGTCCATAGATTCCAGCTGTGCTAGAGGGGCCAATCCCAGGAACTAGGCTTGAGAAGAAGCTCTAAGGCCCTGAGCCAGGGCTTTCTGTCCTTTTCTTGTCCTTTATGATATCTACATTGAAAAGCATAAAATTGGCAAGTCATTGATCTCTCAGGCCGCCGAGCCTTGGCCCTCTGATCCCCTGAGAAGCAATCATTCCTCTGAGCCTGAAAAGGCTCCCTGATTTGCCTTTTTACCAAAGAACCCAGAATAAATGAAATTTGTACATCCTGGAATTAATTTCATTTTACATTTACAGAGTTACACGTGGAAGAACTGTGTCATTTTCATGCTGGCTGTACCTTTCCAGTACCCTGAGAGCTGTGACAGAGAAATATCCCATTCCCCACCTCTGCTAGCAAGGCAGCAGAAAGAATCAGCACTGGGAGAAAAGGTGGATGCTTTAGGAAGAGCCAATTATCAGTGGGAATTGTATGCAAAGCTTGTTTATTACCTATCCAACATCGTTTCCCTTGATGTAGTTCAGTTATCCACCTTCAGAGGGCTTGTTCTTCAGGGGAGTCCATGGTAGTTCCTTCATTCTTACCAAGAGACACAAGAAAGAGCTTGCCTCTGTTCTTCCACTGGACATTGGATGAGACGGCCAGAGCTGCTACAGCCACTTCTGACCACGAGAGGAATCAGCTTGAAGATGAAGCCAACCAACAGGACACAAAGCCAGAAGAACCAAAGGACGAGGAGCTGGGTCCTGACATACCACGCTGGCTCTGCCTATGACTCCTCGTGTCAGAAAATGAATCCCCTATTGTTTATGAACCCCTCTGGAGTCCGGGTTGTCTGCAACTTGTAACCAAAACATCCAAACTGATTCAGAGGTAGGAGAGAATCACAGAGCCAGAGAATGGAAGGGAGCTAATGGACTGTCTGATTCCCTACAGACTTTC
Source organism: Varecia variegata (assembly GCA_028533085.1). Lineage (NCBI taxonomy): Eukaryota > Metazoa > Chordata > Mammalia > Primates > Lemuridae > Varecia > Varecia variegata. Next base: position 80,675,536 of record CM052440.1, on the reverse strand, counting down.
CACAGTCAGAAACTGAGACAGTCTGTGACTAATTCCTATCACCACCAGTAGTACTGGATTTGACCATGTGGCTATTTTGTCCACTGGAAGTCACTATAAGCCTTTGACCCATGCAAGCTGAAGTGATATATGCTGCCACCAAGTAGGAGCTTGAAAAACGAATGCACAGCTTCACAACTGCCTTTCTCCTCTTCCACAAGAGAGCAGCTATTCTGTCAACCCATAAATGTAGACTGATACAGGACAGAGAGCTGCAGCCTTCTCACCCTATGATGGATATGCAACGTGAGTAAGAAATAAATCTTTAGAAATGTAATATACTGAGATTGGAAGAGAGTGGGTTGTTACCACAGCAAAGTCCAGTGAAAGCTAACTAATACATTAAAGTTGATTAATAAATCAATAAATTATTTTTTCCTTGAACTAGTTTGAATTGGATTCCTATCATTTGCAGCTAAAAAGGTCATCCCTAATATACTGTCTTATACTATTCCTTTTCATTTGTTTATGTTTCACAAAGCTCCCAGCGTGTGATGAAAGATTGTCATTGCATCCCCAGGACAAGGGTGACATGGGCCCGTTCATGTCGGCGTTCCCACCGCCTGTTCTCTGCCTCCATAACCAAGCCATTCAGGTTGGGAGCAGGGGAGAGATCTTTCTGGCCTTCAGTAGCTCCAAATTAGAGGTATTCCTGGTTGTTTCTGAACGTTGTGCTCTGCCATCTTTGTCTCTTGTCACCACTGACCCAACCTGTCTGATTGAAATGAATACACAGCAAAGGCGGCTTCTCAAGTGGCTTCAGGCTGAGAAGTTCTGCTGGCGTGGCCAGAGAAGCAGGGGTGAAGAGGGACAACCTGGAGACAGATGTCAGCAAAGCTTCCTGGGCTCTTCTGAAGCTCCCATTTCTTTATATGGGGACCTAACAATTTACTAATTTTCCACTGAGGCTGCCGTATTCTGTTGTTCAAAGTGGAGTGAAGTTCTTTGATCTAAAAAGAAGCTCAGCCCTTCTGTGAGTAACAGATGGGGAGAGATGGGAAAGCTCAAGAGGAGATCAGTGCCAGTGTGGTCCTGGTGCATGCACGGTGACGGCGCTGGGGGACCTTGCCCAGGGAGGACGAGTCCCTGGCCCGGCCAGGCACCCAGGAGAGGAGGTGGCTAGGGTGGTGTCACCATGGTCAGGGACACTAGGCCAAAATAGGTAGCAGAGCGCTCCACCAGGCCTGCTGACACCAGGCAACCTGCCTTTGTGGCAGGAAGAAAGGATCAAGGTTTGACCTGAAAGAAAGTGTTCCTGAAATTAGGCTGCTGGTTTACTTCTGGGCCTGGAACACAAACACATCTATGTGCATTTATTGCACACACGTGCACACACACCACACAGCATGGATGGGTCTCTTTGAGATGGTTTAGAGAAAGGCTTTGAGCCATGGATCTCTCTGGCAATCTGTTGAAGCCCATAGACACCTCTTGGAATAATGTTTTTAAAATATGTAGAATATAATCAAACACATAAGATTAAAAATGAAACCAATGACATTAAAACATAGTTATCAAAATATGACAACAAAATATGATACAAGTTTCCTTAGAAATGCATTAGGTTACAAGATAATGCAATACTTCTAAAAGCTACTGTTATTTCAAAGTAGTAATGAGTATGAGTGATATTTTGTGACATCAGCAACAACTAGAATATGATATGAAACTATCTGTGAATTCCACTGGTGACAAAGTCACAAGCACCACAGATCATAATGTGATTTGTTGCCTATATTCAAACTAGAAGGATATGCAATACTTCAGTTAGAGGTTAGTAAAAATAAAGATTTTTTTTCCCATCCAAGTTCTTGGGCCCCCTGAATTCTATCCTAAGATGCCTAGAGAGTCTTCGACTTTTGAATAAAAGTCTGGGTTTAGAGATAGTACTAAAAAAAGAGAAAAACGTAGTATCTTCCTGGGGTCCCATCCTGCCCTATCAGTTTCGACCTAAAAGACCCAGTTACTCAGAGTTTGACTGGAGGAGGCAAGCTGTTACCTGCTTTGTTGTTCTGGCCCATTGTGCCAGGGAACCAGACCGGGCTTTGAATATGCATGATCTGGGTTAGCGCTTGTCACTTCTCCCAGAGCATCGCAGAAGGCCTGGTGGCACAGATGGGGCCTGCTCTGTGCCCTCCAACTCGGCAGGCCTGGGAGCCATCCCAGCAGGAGCAAAGCCACCAATCCCTGCCCCCACCCCATCTCCAGCCCCCGCCTGAATCTACGTCCCCCACCTACTCCTGAGTCCTTGGCGCAGATGTCCAGCTGATGGCCATCACACCCCTGCAGGGAAGGGAGAAGGTGCGGGGAGGAAACCACTACTTACTATGCACCTAATATGTATTGGGCATCAGGATAAGCACTTCACCTACACTGTCACCACAACCCTGTGGTATGGGTGACACTACTCATGTTATACATGAGCGCTCACAGGCCATGGTCAAGTATGTTGCATAAGGTGAATCCCAAGTTGGTGGAGCCCAGATTCCCCAACACAATGCCCAGATTCCCAAATTGAGAACACACAAGCTCTTTGAAACAGCTGATTCCACCTTTGGGTAGCTCTGACTCTCCAGAAGTTCTTGTTTATTCTGAGTTTTAGCCTAGGAGAGGGATGGTTGGTACCAATTATTAGCTTTACTTGATGACAGAGTGCTCATTTATTCATAGTTCACTCAATAATGTCATCAAGTGTCTATGAAGCACAGGCACTGGAGGTGCAGAAGAGAGAAAAACAAATCCCTTTTCCTGTTGAAATTCACACTAGTGGGGGAGACATGGAACAGAAAATAAACCAGCAAAAATGTGGTGTATCAGGTTGCAGACAGAGCTCTGCAGAGCAATGCTGATAAGGAAGACACTGGCGCTGGGGACGCTCTCGTGGTCACAAGGGGCTCCTCTGGGGGAAGTGACATCCAAGCAGAGATCCACAGGAGTGACGAGGAGCCTGTGGCACAGGAGCCTCCCACACAGAGGGAAACCAGAACGAGGGCAGGGACGCTTGTCACTCAGCAGTGAGGAGGCCGGCGGGGCAGGAGCAGAGAGAGAGAGCAAGGAGGAAAGTGGCGTTTAGCCAGTGTGCACCTACACCGACTGTTACGCTACTGACAAATCTTCACCCGGACTGGCAGGTAGCCACTCTTCTGAGCGCTCAAGTGCCACGTCACCACTCCCTGGCCACACCACTCTTCCCCTCCTCCTTAGAACTCCTTACATCCAGCAACTGCAGGGTATGAGATCATGAAATATGTATTTGGTCTTCCATTCGTTTCTTGGCATACAACTCCTAGAATCTCCAAAGTGGTGTCTTTTTGTATGCTTGTGAGTTGGCCGGTGGCTGGAAGCCCCTGGGCAGCTCCAGGATGGGGGCTGCTCACCGGATCAAGGCAGGATGGGAGGTTGGGACTTTCAGCCCCAGCCCCAGTCTCGGAGGGGAGAGAAGCTAAAGGTTGAGTTGCTCACCAGTGTTGAATCAATCATGCCAATGGAATGAAGCCTCCATGAAAGGCCCAAGAAGACTGGGTTCAGAGAGCTTCCAGACAGCTGAACGCCTGGAGGTTCCTGGAGGGTGGTGCACCTGGGAAGGGCACCGAAGCTCTGCACCCCTTTCCCCATACCCCACCGTATGCGTCTCTTTGTCTGCATCTTTTGTAATATCCTTGTAATAAACCGGCCAACACAAGTAAGTGTTTCCCTAAGTTCTGCGAGCCACACTAGCAAATCACTCAAACCCAAAGGGAGGGTTGAGGGAACCCCATCTTGAATCTGATCAGTCAAAAGTTCTGGAGGTTTGGGCTTGAGACTGGTGTCTGGGGGTGGGGGCAGTCTTGTGGGAATGAGATCTGAGGCTATCGCCAGGTAGATAGTGTGGGAATTGAGTTGAACTAGAGGACACCCAGCTGGTGTCGCTGCAGAACTGATTGCTTGCTTGTCGTGTGGGGAAAAGCTCCCATGCGTTTGCTCACGGAGGCCTGCTGTGTCTGCTGTTGCAGTGTGAGAGCAGAGGAAAAGCAGTTTGTGTCTGTTCCACACTCACAGGGGGCTAAGTCTGGCAGCGCTGGGGACTCTCAGGACCTTCCTCCAGCCCTATGGTGGGCACCAGTCTCCACTGGGTCCATGCCTGGGCCATATCATTTTGTGCTGTTTAGCATTTCAAGTATCACTCTGCGTAGCAGACAAAGTCAGAGACGGACTGGGGTCCGGGTCATGAGGAAAGGATGCTGCTCTTCCCTCCGAACAAGCAGGGAAGCCCCTCAGTAGCTCCGAACAGAGGCGCGTCATGGGGGCATCCATGCTGCGATGGGCACTCAGCTGCCAGGTGGAGATTGTGGAGAATGGTCTTTCAGGAAGCAAGGACCGCAGCGGGGGGGACTAGGCATCTAACGTCCTGCAGGGATGGCAGGGGCAGGCACAGAACGGTACAAAGTGGTCAGATTCTGGACATATTTTGAAAGTAGAGCTGACAGTGTTTGCTGAAGACACAAATGCAGAGAATAAAGAGAGAGGAGGTAAGGATGATGCCAGAGGTTTTGATCTGAGCGACTGGATGGATGGAGTTTCCAGCCTCAGACACGGGGAAGACTGTGGCTGGCCTTTGTCTGGCTGGCATCTGGATGACAACGCCTGGCCTTTGGACCGAGTACGGCTCTGGAGGGTTGAGACAATGAAAGGCTTTAGAGCTCAGCACTTGGGAATCAGAGCTGCTACTTACTGGGGTGGGAATCCTGCAGGAGGATCTGGTTTAGGACATGTTACATTTGAGATGAAATTCGGTATTCATAGGCTGTCCAGTAGGCAGGTAGACGCACAAGTCTAGAGATTGTGTTTAAAACCCTGAAACTGGATGAGAAATAATGGAGTGAAAGTGGGGAGAGAAGAGATTCAAGGAATAAGCCCCGGAGCAGCATAGGGACAACTGGGAAAGGAGATGGCGCAGGAGCAGTCAGTGAGGATGGAGGGAATCAGGAGAGAGGGCGCCCTGGCAGCCACAGGAAGAAGGCAAGTGCAACCGACTGTGCCCGAGGCTGCTGGTTACAACCAAGGTGGAGACTGAGAACTGACTCTTGGATGGCGCAACACAGGGCTCTTCGGTAACCGTGGCAACAGCTGTTTAGGAGAAAGAGTGGGGACAGGGCCTGATGGGTGACAGATCAGGAGGACACAGGGGAAAATTCTTCCCAGTGCAGACAACTAAGACCTAAACTGTTTAGGGGAATTTACTCTGAAGGGGAGCAGATACATGGGGCAATATTTGGAGGGAAATGTATATTTTCAGTTTTTATTCTAATACGGGAGATGTTACAGCTCATCTGTGTGCCGATGGGGAGGACCCAAGAGACAAAGGGAAGCGGTGCTGTGGGAGGAGAGGCCAGCGCCCAGCTGGGAAGAGAGGGGTGGGCTCTGGGGAGGGCGCGGGCCCGACAGGCGGCAAGGCTGGGGGCAAGGGAGGTAGAGGCTGTGCTCTAATGGCTCCTACTTTCTAGGGAAAGGGAGAATCAGGATGACGGAGGAGGTGCTGAAGGTCTGAGGGAATGAGAGAGACCGTGAAATATTACCCAGGACAGTGGGAGCGTGAACGGCCCAGGGGACACTCCAGGCAATCGGCACAGCCACCCTCCACAGGACAGAGCCCAAGTCGTCCCCACGTCTGGGGAGCACAAGTTCTAATTCTCTTCCTTTGGAGACGCCAGTCAGTTCTCAAACAGAGGAATGGAGGAGAAAGCAGAGAGCTACCCACGTAATGTCCAAAGCTCCTGAATTAGCTGCTGGGATATCCGCCTTCTCCTGCCCTTGGACATTGGTGCTCCCAGTTCTTGGGCCTTTGGACTCGGATGGGGACTTATACCATTGTAAGGCCTTCAGGTTTGGACCGAATGACACCACCAGCTTTCCTGGGCCTCCATCTTGCGGACAGAAGACTGTGGGGCTTCTCGGCCTCCAAGGTTGTGTGGCCCAATAAATATCTTTTGATACATCCAAATGTCCCATTGGTTCTGTTTCTCTGGAGAACCTGGCTAATACAGATGAGCTCACAAGAGCAGGTGGCCCAGACTTTACTCAGGGCAAGGAGCTGGGCCTTCCTACCCTTCCTCCTCATCGACCCCAGCCTCCCTAGAACGCTTCCCACAGGACACTTCCAACCTAATTTCCTGGCTCCATGGACTGCTGCCAGTGGGAGGAACATGAGGGCTACAGTAAGGAACACAGGAAAAGACGAGGGTATGGATGCAGGACGGGTGGAGCAGTGGTGGAGCAGGGGGAAGCCCAGGGGAGAGCTGGGCTGCAGACCCGGCCTTTGCACGGTGGGCCAGAGGCTGTTGCAGGGAACACGAGAGTGTGGGCTTTGGAGTCAGGTGCAGACAGAGAGAAAGACAGCCTCACCACTTAGGGGCCTCGTCAGGACACTGGACAGCCTCGATCTCTTCATCTGTAGAGTGAAAATCATAAAACTCACCTCATGGCATTGCCATTAGGATTAAATGAAACTGTGTACAATTGGCCCTTGAACAACATTGGTTTGAACTATACATGGTTTTTCTTCCACCGCCACCACCCCTGAGACAGCAAGACCTACTCCTCTTCCTCTTCCTCCTCAGCCTGCTCAGCGTGAAGACAAGGACAAAGACCTTTGTGAAGATGCACTTCCACTCAGTGAACAGCACATCCATTTTCTCTTCCTTCTGATTTTCTTAATAACGTTTTCTTTTCTCCAGCTTTATGGTAAGACTGCAGCATATGATGCACATCACATACAAAATACGTGTTCATCAGCTGCTTGTGCTATCAGCAAGGCTCTGGCCAACCGTAGGCTATCAGCAGTTAAGTTTTGGGGGAGTCAAAAGTTATACACGAATTTTCAGCTGTGCAGCGGAGTCAGTGCCTCTACCCCACGTTGTTCAAGGGTCAACTATATATAAAAGTCCTTGATGTTGTGAGCTCACAGCACAGGAGACCATCACCTACCTGAGACCTCACGAGCCAAGCCTGGAGTGTCTCTGTGACTTCCAGGGTGGCGTTCAGGGCATGGGCTGACCTGCCTGCTCCTGGGTTAGCAGCCTCACCGCCCCCGCGATCTGTCTCACTTATCCTCAACTTCAAGCACGACCTTTTCCTCCCTATGTAAAGGCCCAGGAGAGCGTGTGGAGGGAAGGGGGCAGAGACTACTAATTGCCTCTGCAAATCTGTTTTCCTCTTTGCCCACCAACAGAACCCTGGCTTTGCTGAGAGATGGGGCAGTATGCCCAGCAGAGAAAACTACTTTT
>CM052440.1:80492983-80667735 GCA_028533085.1 Varecia variegata | reverse complement strand
CTATAGTAGCAACTTCAAATCTCTTTTCAAAGTGGGTGATATATAAAGTAACAGTATCTTCTGTTTCTAAAAATCTCTTTGCCAGTGAGATATGCTTTTATCTGTCCCCTTGCTTCCCAAACCACATACATCCTACCTCCTTCATCTCCCACCAGTAAGGGGCAGAGAAATGCCTACAGAACACTTTCCAAATATAAATTATCTGAGTTGGTGTTGTCGGTGTGCATCTGATTCTTCATGTCTGCCTTACTGGGAACAGACCTGAGACAGTGGACCCTCAGTGGGAGATGGAAGACACTTTGTCAGAAACCCAAGTCGCTTTTGCTCAGTTGCCCTCTCTCTGAAGGTCCTTTGGCATTTTCTGCCTCAGTAATGCTGGAATATAACTGCATCAGTGTGCCACCTCTAACAAGTGGCCGTATGTCTAGACTCCCTCTCTGATTCTAGATATGTCATGACACTAAGGAGAAATCAGTCAAAGATCAGTAGAAACACCCGTTTTCTTCTGAGGGGCTTTCAGTCTTGATGATGAAGCATTTCAATCCAGAAGTCTACCCTCTCCCACAATGACTCTCTTCTCTTTGGTCAACATTTGTAAGGAACCACTCAAGGAAACCACAGAAACCATGAAAAATTAGTTTAGATTAATGCATTTTCTGAAAATCATGGTCCAGTGACTGAAACTTATACTTGGGCATCACTTGATATGTTTTTAATGGAGTCAGTGCACTGTTTTTAAAAAACCACTACATACGTATTCGACGTCAGAGCAAGACATTTGTTTTAAAACCCAAGCCATGTTAACCAAAGTGAGGGGGGAAAGGCAATAATTATTTGGTGGATTCTGGGCAGTGGCACTGCATTTGAGGTCTTCCTCAATAGTTTACTCATCTGGAAACCCAGTCCTGAAGTGGAGTTTAGCAAACACAGTGATGTCAAGAATACTAACCAGGCAGTGTCACGGCCTCTGCAGACATTATTCCAACTCACAAACACTGCATTTCCTGGCACACATGCCACCCTCTGGGAATGGCCCCACCTGGATGGTAGGTTTATTCTTGGCCACAATAAACCAATGGATCTTATACTAGACGTAAACTTCTTTTAGTTAATGATGATCATGTCCATCTTCTCAGATATGTATGTGTTAATTATAATACTACTCCCTGATATTGGTCTACAGTGCCGTGGCTTACCAAAAACTGAGAAGGAGGCAGGGAAGGTATTTCCATGGTCCAGGTGGGAAAAGCATCCAGAGAAGTTATGGAGTTTGCCTCAAAGGGAAAGCATGGACTAGAACCTAAGTCTGGCCCAACGGTGGAGTACCTTTTCCGCTAGAGGACACTTCCTCATCACCAGATGAAAGGCTGTCCCCACACTTATCTACACAGAGACAGCTTTAGAAGTGCACCTTTCCCTTTTCCCCAAGAAGAGGTCAGGAGCACAGATTTGGAGAGAGGCAGAGTGAGATTTGACTTCCAGGTCTGCCATGCTCACTTTGATCTTGAGCAGAAGCAGAGCTTCTCTGAGCCTCCGTTTCCTTGCCTGTGTTAGAATCCTCTGCCCTCACCCCACACACCATCCACCATCTCTGCCCAGTCAGATGGGAGGCTTTAGGTTCGGTGGGGGCGAATGTAGGAGGTTTTCTTTTATGTACATGTGGGGAAAATACACTGCCCTGAGTGCAGGGAGAGTGGGAGCTTCTACAGCTTGAGAGAGGCAACCCCTTAGAATCATCGCTGGGAAGGAACTAGACTAACCCTCCAGGGTACTCTGAGACCCAGCTGATCAGCCTCAGAGGGTGCGTCCCAGCACAGAAGGGGAGTCTAGACTGGTAAACCCTGCCCCATACAAAGATTCGGGGGTTCCTAGGGAAGACTTGGATTTGGTACCATATGTGGTGAGGCCAAGAGCCCTCCAGGACCCAGCCTTTCTGGCACAGTTGGGTGATATCTTGGAGCCTTGTGGGTCATGACTTTGTTGTGAAGAGAAATCTGCTCAGCAGGGGCATGGATGGGGAGCGGGCAAAGGGCCCCAACAGTGCCCCACAGAGCCTTCGCCCAACGGGACTGAATACGGTCCTGGTGTTTCTTGGGAAGGGGTCTCTAACAGCCTCCTTTAGTGACGTAAGCCCTGGGGAACTTGGACAAATCTAAGGTGGGCGGCCTCAAGAGGGAAACGTAGATGACCTCGTGGTCTACCTTCGTTGAAAACTATGTGGGTGCGCAAGTGATTACCCGGGAAAGAGGGACGTGCAATCCAAGTCAATGGTGTGGATCACACTGGGTAAGTGTAAAACAAAGAATAAAAACCCTTCACAGGAGCTCGTGAAGATTGAACAAGGCGATAAACACATAGTTCTGTGCACAGAAAGTGGCCCTAGTAAGTGCTCCACAGTGGTGATTGTCATTGCTGTCATTACCCCTGTCCACTGGCATTTCCCCAAGGGCCTCCAGGGGAGCACTCAGGCTGGAGTCTGGACCCAGAGTGGAAGCTCTTGAAACTGTGTGACTTGGGCAGGTTACTTAACCTCTCCTGTCCTCAGTTCAGTGACTATTAACACAGGGTTACTAATGTCAGGTAAATTGCAGAGAAGCTCGGTAGAGTTTCAGATTCAAGGCCCCTTTCAGGGGTGCCCAGTGCTATAAGGATATGTGGATAGTGGAGGAGAACCAACTTTCAAAACAGATGGAAAATTCTTTCAAATCTTAGAGCTTATATAGGAGAAAAACTTGATAGAGGTTTCCCCAAATTTGACAATATCCTTAAGATTCGCATGAAATTAGCAATAATAATGAGTTGTGGAGCCGAAAGAAACTTTTCTAAGTTTATATTTTCTATCAGAAATACAAAGCAAATGTTGATCAAACTTGCTAAAGGAAAGACTGAATTACCCTCTCTTCTCCTTATTGAAAACATCGTTATGGAAAGGAATCAAAATGAATGTAGCCAAAGATGTGGAGGGGAAAATATTAAAATAGTATAAAGGTGTGTGTCATTTAGTAAAAAATGAAGTTATCTGTGTTTTGTGAGGTTTGTGATATTAGCCTAAAATTTGCATTTTGTTATGACTTCTATTTTCACACTAAACATATTCACCTTTGTGCCTAATTTTATTTGATAATTGTGGTGGCTTTTTCTTATAGAGATTTCCTAAAATTTCAGGAACTTCTGTTCCCACAAAACCAGAATCTGCCCATGTTTGTAATGCTACCTACTTCTGACACAGCATATATGGAAAAGCGCTTACATGTGCTGCCCATGTACACAGAGAGGCACTTCAGAGGGAAGTGGAGAAGGCAGATAAAGTTTGGAAGGAAACCAGGGCTGCAGAGGAGACAGACAAAATCAAGGCGAGGAAAAAACAATCAAAAGAGACAGGTGGATATAGCGAAGCCTGCAGTAGGCAGTTAAGAAAACCAAGTTTGCAGCTGATAGGGTAGGGACCAGGGAAGTTTCCCAGCTAGTAGGAAAGGGAAGGGGAGGCCTTTGTTAGGGGCCTCATCTGTTTCCCGAGGAGCAGCCTCACTCAGGCCAAGCAGATGTGGTTCTTGATAGAATTTGACACATACTCTCTGAAGAATTAGAGGCAGGCCAGCCAGAGCCCATCGTGCCGGGAGAAAACTAGGAGCAGGTTGCAACGTGGGATCCATGTCAAGAGAATGCCTCCTTCCCTTAGGGCCCGCCGCTCCACGCCCCTGATTGAGGAAGACATCTTGGCTCGGACACCTCGGTCCTCCGCTCGTCTCTGTTGGGCCGACAGGAAGCAGGGAAAGGTGGGCAATAAAACACGAGGAGTCGTGAACTCGCATGTAGAGCTGTCTTTCCGAGTTCCCATCTGGCGCTTGCCTGGCCGTCCTTTCCGGAGGTGAAGCCGCGGGATCCGTGGGCTTCACACCCCAGGCGGGCGCTGTTCCCGGGGAGAATGTCTCCGTCCCTGGGGTCACTGCCATGTGCTGCTGTGGAACAGAACAGGGAGCAGGAGCACAGGGGCAGGAGACCAGCCAGATGTGCAAAGAGGGCTGCCCTCTGCGGGAACATCTGCTGTTTTCCAGACCCAGGCTGAGCCTGAGGGCGGGTCCCGCTCTCTGGCGCCCCCTGCTGCCGCAGAGCAGATCAGACGCTGCCGGGGGTCGGGCGGAGTGGAAACCGTGGGCAAGGCTTACCTCGGCCCCTTTGGGTCAGGGGATCTGGGACAGATTCCCAGGTCTGGGTTGCGGAAGATCAGTAGAACGGTGATGTGGAAGGTAAGACTGAGTCATGGGCAATGATCCGTACTCTTCACTTTTGCCATGCTGTCGGGAACCTATAGACTTAATTGTACTTGTCACAACAGGAGAGGATGTTCGAGCTTACCCAGTCCAGCCTCTTGATCGACTGGCCAAGGAATATGCCTCGGGAAACACACACTGCTGGTAAAGGTAAGAGCATCGTGGACGCAGGATGTGCAGGAGAGCAGGGCTGTGGGTTAGGGGAACCCATCACCTCTCTTCTGGGCAACCCATGAAAGCTTCGTATGACTGAGGGCTTGGCTGCCGCTTGCATAGTTCATTGGAGGTTATGGATGGACTGATTCAAAGGGAGGGCTGAGGAAAAGAGTAACGTGGTATTCTGGGAAGAGCACGCTCCTGAGGTACAGGGGAATGGGATGAGGACGTAAAATGTTGAGAAAGAAGATGGTGAGCTGGAGATTAAAAACTGAAGAACTGATGTAAAATTTCAATGTTTTTCTGAAGTAACCAAAACATTTGGACAGGACGTGCTGGAATCCATCCCTGTCCTGGAAGAACACTTTTCAGAGATGAAAAGGAAGTGACTCTGCAGACTGAATGTGACCATCACATTTTAGGCACATTAAAGGAAAGAAATTCACATTGAGACACATCCCAGTGAAATTTTTGAATTTATTTTGAAGAATAAATTTCAAAATCGTACAAGCACCAATAGCAAGAGGAAAAAAAAACCCTTACAAACGAATATTGATCAGGTTTATTCCAGAGGCTCCTCCTCTGACACCCTGGAAGAACACGGATTAATCGCCGTATTCACAGAGTTTTGAAAGGAAGGATGGTGACCTGAGAATGGTAAGGCCAGCCAAGTCATCATTCTGACATAAAGGCAGTTTTGGAAATGCATATGCTTGGGGAATATACCAGCCAAATATCCCGTGTCTTAGGTCAAGTTCCCTGGAAAGCAGATTCAGAAACAAAGGCCTGAACGGGTAAGTTGCCATGGAGAACTCAGCCAGCCCCACGGGGAGCTCTGGGCTGCAGCAGCCCTTAGAGCTGAACCAAGGCAGGGTGGGCTGTAGCCCCCTGCAGGGATGAGTCACAGGATGTGGCTGCCCAGAGCACTCCCATGCTCCCTTCCACTTAAGGCAATTCCACAGGGACTTGGCCATGACCATCGGCAGCTGGGGCAATGAGCCACCTACATCCTGAAGGAACTTTGATGGCACCTTTAGCATCACCTTGTTAAGTTTTTTTTTTTTTTTTAAACCTGAAGGTGTGCTCTGGCCGACTAAGGAATGAATATGACAATATAAGAAGATTGAAGAGTTTGCCTAATTCATGTTCAACACCAAACCCTGCATGCTTGTATATTTCAAAGAAGCCACGGGCAGAGATTGGTCCCTCAGTTTCTGCATCCCATTCTTGTCCTTGCTCCTGGAAATGCCTTCTGCAGCCTAGTGGAATCTCCTACTACCATTTATGACCACTCAGAAGGCCGACTGGTACATTCCCTTTCTATTTTCCTTAACGATGGCTCATCTATTTACCAGGGTAGAATATTGTGCTGGAGGAGCAGCAAAACAAATGACTTCTATTTCTCTTACAGAAAAGCAAAATTAGGTATAGCAAAATCACAGCCATCTTATTGGGCAGGAATTCCGTGACGATTTTCTGGGTCTTTTAAGCCTTCTTGAGAACAGCGATTCCATCGTACACAGATTTATAGGAGACTGTGCTGATCTGGAAGATCTGGGAAGGGGGCACATGAGGGAAAGTCTCACCTCTTACCTCATGCTCTTCTTTTTGACAAAGATCACAGGAAGAAAATACCCTCAAGATTATGTAGTTAAACCAACCCTCAAGTCGATTCTATTTATTTTTGTTCTTCAGAAGGGAAGATGGACGACCGCTCCGTGGCAGGTGCTGTGTGCCACTAACCTTTCATGATAACTTCCGCCTCAGGCCCGTGGGTGTTTTTCTATCAACTGAGTGTGACAGTGAGTGTGCGGTGGAGGGGTCGCAACTGTCCATGGAAATCCGTGAATAGAAAAAAGACTGATTCTAAATTATCTCTTAGAGGTAAAATTTCAGATCATTTAAACATTTTAATTGACATTTTTTGCATTTTCTAAATCTTCGATGGGCACTTATCACTTTTATAATTACACAAAATAAATGCTCTTACAAATCAATGTATGTGATTGTATATATACCATAGGAACACAAATGAACTCAAAATAAACCAACATATTAAACACTATTATTTCCATACTAGAAATAGGCTTGTGTACTAGAATAATACCAGGCGGGAGGGCAGTCTGTGGGACCATCTCCAGGAAAACAGTGTCAGAGTTGGATCGAATTAGAGGACACCCAGCTGGCGTCTGCTGCGGAATTGACTGGTTGTTGGTGCAGAGAGAGAATGCCCACACACAGAGGTCACAAAGCCCTGTGAGTCGACTGTCGTGGTGCTAAAGCAGAGGAAAGACAGTATGTGTTTTCTACTCACGGTCAGACTAGGCCTTCCTTCCTCATGCCGTCTGGGCCACACCAGGCGTCTCAGTCTGACCTGGCCCCGCGGGTGTACGCTTTGGCCTCCACAAGCTTGCACACCTGATCGGGTAGCAGGATGGGGCGGGGGTGGGGCAGGATTAGAACAAAGCCAAAGGGCACATGATGGCAATGAAATGGAGCCTCTGTCCCCACTACCGATCACACTTACTTTGCTCTTTTTCTTTTTTCCATAGCACTGATCACCGTCCAGAACTGTGTAGTTTATTCCTACTCTGACCCTCCCACAGAGCACAAGCTCCTGAGGACGTGAGTTTTGTTTTGTTGGGTGACATATGCCAAGTGCCTAGCAGAGAGCCGGACACATCAGAGGGGCTCGGTATGTACTTCCGAATGAATGAATCTGTATTTATTGGGATGAAAGGATTGATGAGATACATGAAGTGAAAAAAAATTACAAGACAGCATATATAACATACTTGTAATTAAAAAAACAAATGTGTGTGCGGGAACCAGAGTCCGGAAGACACAGTAATTGTCAATGTTGATTATAGATTTGGGGCTTATGGGTTACTTTATTTTTTTCATTGTTATTTGGACTGTCTGAATCTTTCTTGGTGTATAAGTTTAACTTTTATGATCATATAAAAATGTTTCTTTTAAGACAGAAGAATGGCCAACAAACATATGAAAAAATGCTCAACATCTCTAATCATCAGGGAAGTGCAAATCAAAACCACAATGAGATATTATTTAACTCCAGTGAGAATGGCCTTTATCAAACAGTCCCGTAACAATAAATACTGGCATGGATGCGGAGAGACAGGAACACTCATACACTGCTGGTGGGACTGAAAACTATTGCAACCTCTGTGGAAAGCAATATGGAGATACCTTAAACAGATACAAGTAGACCTACCATTTGACTCAGCAATCCCATTATTGGGCATCTGCCCAAAAAAACAAAAGACATTCTATAACAAAGATATCTACACCCGAATGTTTATAGCAGCACAATTCACAATTGCAAAGATGTGGAAACAACCCAAGTGCCCATCAATACATGAGTGGATTAATAAAATGTGGTATATGTATACCATGGAGTACTACTCAGCTATAAGAAATAATGGGGATATAGCATCTCTTATATTTTCTTGGATAGAGCTGGAACCCATTCTACTAAGTGAAGTATTCCAAGAACGGAAAAATAAGCACCACAGGTACTCACCAGCAAATCGGTTTCACTGATCATCACCTAAGAGCACATTTAGGAATAACAGTAATCGGGTGTCAGGCAGATGTGGGTGGGGGAGGGGATGGACATATATAATGAGTGCGATGTGCACCATCTAGGGGATGGACACGCTTGAAGCTCTGACTCAGGGGGGTGGGGGGGCAAGGGCACTGTACGTAACATAAACTTTGTACCTCCATAATATGCTGAAATAAAAAAAGAGGGAAAAAATGTTTCTTTTAATTTAAAAGAGACAAAGAAGGGGCCAGGCATGCCTGTAATCCCAGCATTCTAGGAGGCTGAGGCAGGAGGATCGCTTGAGCCCAGGGATTCGAGGCTGCCGTGAGTTATGATGGCACCACTGCACTCCAGCTTGGGCAATAGAGCAAGACCCTGTCTCTAAGAAACAAACAAACAAAAAGACAAGAAAAAGAGGTGGATTCCTGAACCAGCCATGAGCAGCCAGTGGGCTTGGGCTTGGGCTTTGGCATGGCTCAGTTGGTGCCAAGGTGGTCCATCTAGTGGAGGGGGGCAGCCCTTGACTCTGGACCATCATTGCTTCCTGGAAACATCAACACCACTCACACTGGTAGGAGTTCCTGGGGATACCCTCCTTTCAATGGGCCTGGAATCTCCATGTCACGATGCTCTTTGGTGAAATTTTCCTCCCACTGGTCACCTCACTCTCCCCAAATGAGGAGAAGCCTGTTGTAAGATGATGCAGTGTTTTTATGCTGCTGTAGTTTGAATCTAGGCTTAAATGGTAAGTTCACATATTGAGATGTGTTGTAATTAAAATTGACTGTAGGATCATGTGCACATGAGCAGCCTGGAACACGATTGCCTGCTGCTCTCACCAAGATCTGCTTCTGTGCCCTGTTATCCCCATAAAAGAAGGGGGCCACTTTCCAAAGCAAAGGTTGGCAGTCAGTGCCACACTGCATGTGCCCAGGCAGAAACCAGAAACTATGGTGGACAGCAGCGGTGAGCAGACCAGCACATACAGGCCCTCACATTACCAGGTGTGCTGAAATGTCAGAACAGGGACTCTCACTGCCCCTCTGGAGTCTGACTCCCCACGCCCCACCCCTTCACAGCTCCCATTCAGCCATTAAGTTGGACTCTAGTCAGACTGACCTGCAAGGAACTGGTAACAGGTCTGGATGAAGTGACCACGCAACGGGTTTCTGGGCAGCAGGTGGGGGGGAGGTGTGTGAACAGCAATGATGAGTGATGTGTGGACTTTGCTTCCAACTATACACGAAAATCTTCTCACCATAGAGCTCTGGGAAGGTGCTACCAGTTGATTATTAGTATTGTAAGATTGACCTCTTCACCATCTTGGCTTGTCATTAATTTGTATGTAAAATGGTAGCACTTCACCTCCTGTGCCCTCATACTTCCTGTCTACTTGTCCTACCTTATATTTCCCCATTACACTTATCACTATCTAAAATACTACACATTCATTAGCTCACTGTCTGTCCTCAGAATGCAAGCTCCACAAGGCAGGGACTTTGTCTATTTCGTCCTCTGCTTGATCTCCAGTCTGAGAACAATGCCTGGTGCATAGTTGGAGCTCAATAGATGTTTGAAAGAAAAGGAAGGAAAGTGAAAAAGAGAGAAGGAAGGAAGGAAAGATGGAAGGAGGGAAGAGAGAGGGACAAGGCACCAAAGACAAGAGATGCATCTTTATAAAGAATGTTTCCATTTATTTTATTATTTTAAATCAGAACTTGCATAAAATAATGGTTAATTGCATTTAGCTCCGAGCGTCCGTGTGATAGGGACTAGAGACAAGGCCAGGTCTGGACCTTTGCTCCTCACCATCGCGTCCAGTGGCCGCAGCAATCAGCCCTGTAACTTAGTTTGCACCGGTGGAGGCTGTGACAACCCTGCCACAAGTGACTCAGGTTACCTCTTGGTGTCAGCAGGAGGGGATGGTGATCCAGACTGCACTTCTCTCACAGCCTGAGGTCGTCGGAAAAGACAGTGGAGCAGAAAGGGAACAGAGGAAGGCTCCTGGTGCCTGGGAACTCTGGGGTGGAGAGACCCCGGAGGGGTTCCAATCCCCCAAAAGCATTTAGCTCACAAGAGGACCTAAAGGAAACTTAAGCCGGTTTCAGAGCAGCAGCCTCAGTTCTCTTCCTTCCTACACTGGTGCTGTCTGTCTGTCTGTCTGTCTCTCTCTCTCTCTCTCTCTCTCTCTGCTTTCGCGCACGCTCCCTTTCTACTACAGCAGGTCCAGGCAGACGGCAGCACACCCCGTGGTTAGGAAGCGGCGCTGCTCACACGTTGGTGTGCTGGGAACCCGAGGACGCTGCGCTGCCTGGCTGGCTGCGGCCTGAGGGCGCCGAGCTGGGGGCCCGGCTCCTGGCACGCTCGCCCGGGCTCCTCGGGGCCGGCCCGTCTGTCAGCTTGAGCTTCTCGTGCTCCTCCTTCAGGAAAAAGTCCACCAACAGGCTCTTCTCTTTCTTGATCTGGTCGCTGATGTCCGTGGGGATATCTGGGATCATCCAGTCCACGAGGACGCTCAGGAACATCACGAGGTTCTGCCGAAAGCAAGGGACAGTGAGGAAGGGCTGCTCGGGGAGGCCCGGCCTGACGGTGCTCGCCCCGGAGCAGAGCACCTGTGTTAACTGTGGCTCTGCGAGTTACCAGCCTGGTGACCTCGACCAGTGAGCATACCTGTACCTCGGTGTCCTCATCCATAAAATGTAGCAGGAACAGCGCCACCCCCCGAGCGGCTGCAAGGACTGCATGGTTAAAGCATATAAAACGTCCGCGGCAGTGCCAGCTGCTCTTCCACAGGACCTCGGTGCCCCCCACCTCAGTGTGCCCTGTGTCCTGTCCTGCTTCTCGGCCTCTAGCCTCCAGGCTCTCCCTGCTCCAGAGCCTCTTGGGAAGTGGCCGTGAAGCCCAGTGTTCTCTCCTGGGCTGTCCCTGTGCCCTTGCTCCTCTCTTCCCTCCACCTGGCTCTCTCTGTGGCCTTTGGTCTTCGCACTGACGTCTGGCCCCTGCCAAGCCCACCCGCAGCTCACATGCACGTGCACAGCTCTCAGTCACTGCGGCCACCGCAGCTCACCCGGCCTGGGGGACCCGCACCCGGCCCCTCCATCAGTCGGCCCCTTGTGCACACTTGCAACGGGCTCCGTTCCTTCTGAGCCATGTCCTTCCCAGTGCACACCAGTAGGCGGACTCCCTTTTCCTGGGAGCACTTTCTCTTTGAGGGACAAATATGTGACAAGAGTGCCTGGCACGGCCCAGTGAATGCAGCTGTTTGTAGGATCTGGTTCTCATTCGTTTCCCCAAGCCATCCTGCACCCATCTTTACCCTGCACACCCCGCAATTGTGATATTCCTCTCTAGGTGCCAGTAACATGCTCATGTGCCCTGTCCCCTCTGGGATCCTGAGGGCAGTGAGTGCTCCTAGGGACCCAGGGGAAGACTTCAGGGACCAACTGCTGCTTCCAGAGGCTCTGGCACCTCAGGGTGCTGCACCTAGGTGCTTGGGAGCTGCGTTATCCAGTCATACACTCTTCTCCTGAGCCCACTCCTCATGTGTGAGTGACATGTGACACGTGACATGGGAAAGGGAGGCGGCTCGTGTGGGTGGGGCAGCAGGGGGTGTCTGCCGGATCTCTCAAACGTATCTCCCATCTCTCCAGGGGAAGAATGGCTGTCTTCTCAGGTGAAAGACTAGCCGATGGGCTCCTGCACTTCCTGGGCTGGGGTCGGGGGCAGGATACTTTAGAGCCCTCCAGAGACCCGCCTTCGGGGAGTACAAAGGCCCGAGGGAGCTGAAGAGAAAAGGATCTGGGCTTATGCTCCAGGCCCTGCTTGAAGCCCGGCAGGGCCCAGAGTGGGAACTGGGGGCCCCGGAGCTCGGAGAATCTCCGCGGTGCAACTGGAGCCCTGGCTATTGTCCGAGATAGGAATCACCGGGCTCGAGTTTGCTATTCATTCAGGGATGGCTCGATGGCTCTGGGGGCCCTTCCCACCAGATGTCTCAGTGCTAACAGCACTAACAAAGGAGGGGCCGAGAGCGCAAGAAGAAAGGTTCAGAACTCGAGCCCTTTCTCCGCTGCAGAGATGAGACTGGGCTGTTTGTTGGCGTCAGGGCCGAGACTCTGGTTTCAATTGCTCTTCCCACTTTCCTTTCTTCATCTTAGGTTTGAAAGGGAATCTATCTCCATCGGCAACTTACGCCACATCTGTCTTGTAACCTTACTCTCTGTTTTATTCTCTTTCTGCAAACTCCATCCATTAAAGGAAGCCCTCCTGAGAGTCCTCTGCTTCACTCGGGAAGGGAGCACTCACTCGTGCCTGCCACCCTCGAAGGGCCTGTGTGTCACAGAGTACCAGGGAAACCTGGAGGTGGGAGCAGGCAGGGAGTCACGACGGTCACCACCCCTGCAGCCTGGACTCTGATGGGCTGTTCCCTATCTGAACAGCTCACCTGGAAGATGATGACGAAAGCCAGACGGGCGGACAGGACGGACCAGTACTGTTTGGAAAACTCATAGGGGTTTGGGGCCCATGGTGGCTCTCGGTAGTCCTTAAACCTGCCCAAGGAGAAATGCGGTATTAAGATTGGGAGGAGGTGGCAAACAGGGTGGTAATTCTCTGGGTGACACCTCAAGGGTTGGGGCAGCAGGGGAGCCCTTGGCTCTGACCTGGAAAATAAGGGGGTGGGAGGAATCCGTGGCCCAAGCAACAAATGTCTGTGGAATAAAAGGACTAAATGCCAAAAAGGCCAACGTCAGCCTAGAAACGTCTTTTTCCTATTCTCCACAACATCCTCCAAAGCTTCCTCTGCTGGCAGGATCCTATGCCCAGAGGAGCCCAGGGATCATGACAGTAGCCCAGGCCAGTGGTCCATGTTGGCTCCCCAGCAGGCTGTGGGCCCTGAGAGAGCAGCGGAGACCCCCAGACACCTCCTGCAGCGCTGTGCCGCCCGAGGCTCCGTGGAGATGCAGGCAGCAGCTGGCAACCCTGGGCTTCTCCTCTGGGCTTCAGGACCGTGGCCACCAGGGGTGCTGGCCTTGCGGCCTGGCTACATGCCTGCACCAGAGCTGGACACTGGTGAAATCAGGGTGGGAGAGTCGGTAATATTCACAGTCAGCCAAGGTTCTGTTTTGCTAACCATCTTCCTGATCTGTCCGTGTGATTTAAAAAGCAAAAGGTCAACGCCTGCCATGGCTCTTGCCTATTTCTCAGACCCATGGAGAAGCCTTGAGTTTCCCTCACTCTTGCCTTTTCACCCCCATTCCAGAATGATTCATGTTAAAACTAGCTCATATTCTCAGACTCACATTTTTCTAAGCCCGGAAAAATGACAAGGGCTGATATCAGAACTATGACCCCTCATGCAACGGTTTTTTCCCTGGAATTCAACAAATCTTTGATGCTCAGTAAAAGCAAAATGAGTCCTGGGCTGCAGGAAGAGGTGAGTGGTGTCAGGCCACCGAGCAGTGTGTGTGGCTGCTGAGGAAGGCAGGGACCCTGCCCAGGGAGAACATGCAGTATGCGTCAATCCCTGAGCAGAGGGCTTTTCTGGAAGGTTTTGCATTTAGTTTTCACACCAACATCTGCAAGCAGGCATCATTACCCCGAGTAACAGTGGAGGAACCCGAGGCTCACAGCCGTCAGAGGTGCGTACAGGTGAGAAGGCGAGTTTGGCCTGGAACCCCAGAGCACCCCGTCAATAACTGCAGTTTGGGGGCATTCAGACTTGGGGGCTCTTCGGTCCCTCCCCCTGCTCTGAATGACCCAGCTGCTTTAAAAGCTCCGTGTGAAAGCATAGTGGCTTCCAGTTGTCTAAGGGGAGGTGGGAGAAGAAAAAAGAAAACGAGGAAGAGGAGAAGAGATGCACACACAAAGACAGACAAGGCACAGCCACAGAGTCAGTGACAGAAGGAGACAATCTGAGAAGTGGACACAAAGCATTCGACTAGGTTTTGGTGAGTGGCCAGGAGCTGCCCCCTCCCCCCCCAGCTCCCCCTCTCCCAACAGCTGATCACAGCTGTCTCGAGCTGGGTTTGACATCCGGATGAAAAGGCAGTGCTAACTGCAGCCCAGCACAGCAGCACGGGATTCACTGTACCTACCTGTGGCTGAGGACAGAAACACGGCCAACCCCAGGCTCTCCTTGCCGACCAGAGAGAGGGAGAGTGTGGACAAATACGTAGGGACATCTTGGGGTGGGGAAAATCCCGGACTCACCCATCCTCCTGTTGCCCCCAGAAAGGACCCCATGGCAGAGGCAGGTTATCCCACTCCTCCCAAGACCTCCAGAGGAGGGTGCCCCCCCCCACACACATACACGTGTATGTGCACACACAGACACGCGCGCGCACACACACACATGCACACACTCCTCACCATGACATGCACACATAGACACGCACACGCACACAGTCCTCACCATGGGGAAATCCTTCCCCAGGTTCACCCAATCCCTCCTGCTGCAGTGAAAGTCCATTTCTCTCATTCTCTAGCTCCGTCTAGGAAGGAACAGCTGCTCACTGACCTCGGCATGAAAGCCATTGCTCACCCCTCTTTTTTCCAGTCTGAAAAGAATCCATAAATAATCTAATTCTGGTTCCACCTCTGCTACTAACTCACCACAGCTTTTGGAAATGTCACTTTGCCCTCCCTGAGTGTCCAGAACATGTTTTGAATCTAACAGGCACATCTATCTAATAGGAGATCTGGGGAAAGATTAACACAGAGATCCGTCCAGAAAACTCCACTTGAAAACACGTCTACACAGACAGGCGAAGGGCGGCTCTGTTAGGAACTTAAGGGCAAGCTGAGCCACAGAAAAGAACAATGAGCAATGTAATGAATTATGCATCTGTTCACATTGCTCTTTCCAAAGCTAACTTTTAAAAACTATGACTTACAGTGAGAAATATATTTTACATGGATGCACATATACATATATATTATTGAAATAAAGAGCACATGAAACATACTTATCCTTTCTGTGTGCAATGCACTGATATTTTTCTATTCTATTCTACTCTTTTCTATTCTATCCTATCCTACCCCATCCTATTCTTTAAAATGCTGATCATGACCCCCTAAAGTGATTTTATAATTCACTAATGAACCATAATTCGTAGTTTGAAAAACACTGATTCCAGTAAGCCTCTGCTACCAGGCAAATGATTGGTTGTTTACAACCCAATGTAAGTTCAGATTTCATAATTGTTTTTCAATTTCACCCTAAGAAGTCAGGCTTGCCAAATGTTTTTGCTAAGTAACTAAGGCACTAAGTAAAGAGATAAATTGCTTTAAGAACACAAATGATCATAAAAGAGAGAGTGGCAGATGGACTTAATCATTCCCACCACTGTGATAACGGCGTGTTTTGTTCCCAAGCCCAGAGCTTAGCATTGACACAAGTTCGTGCGTTAGAGTCAGCAGGGGAGGGTTTGAATGCCACCTCCACCCCTGTAGTTCTGTCCTCCCGCAAATTAGCTAATCTTCTGATGCCCAATGTCCCATCTACAAAACAGGCCGGAACTTCCCATCTCACAGAGTGGTTCTGAAGCCGTGGCGTCAACACAAAGGACTCAGCACACTACCTGGCACGTCAGAGGAGCCCAATACATAGGAGCTATTCTTTCTCATTTTACCGAGGGTTACTTGTGAAATATACTTCTTCTGTGAAGAGAGGGCAGAGCACATAGACCACTGCTCCCAGTTCCTCCTGGATTTCCAGGAGGATTTTTGCACACTTGAGCACTAAATGCTTCAAGTTTTCCATGATACTGATGCACAGCAAAGAGTCAGCCAATGACACAACTGCACTGGGCTTCTCGCGGGACCCACGTTCAGGCAACTAGCGTGAGACAGGCAGGCTGCAGGTCCATTTCTGGGCTCCACACCAGACCTGCTCCCCTGGCTTGGGGAGCCTGGGGTCCCCAAAGTCCCACTGAGTGGTCACAGCACTGGGTGCAGCCCCATACCAGGTCAGCTTCCTGCATCTACTGGCTGTGGCTCCCAGAGGGAAGCAGGGATTTAGCCTCAGGGATACCATTTTAGGGGCAGTCCTAGATGTCACCCTCACCCCTCTAGTCCTTCTTCATTTTCCTTGAGGTTTAACATTAATTTTGAGAGTTCCCCTGAGTCTTCTAATAAGGAGAGACTTTCAATAACGAGACAACTAGAATGTCTAAAAAGCAAGTCTGCACTTTGAGGGGCTGTGGGGCTTACTAACTGCCTGGAGTAGTTAGTTCACATTTCTGACCTCGGCGTCATGACCCACAAAGTGGAACAGCCAAAACATGTAACCCAGTGCTAAGTACGTAAAGGTCCCTCAACCAGGAATAGATGAATAGGTGTTTGCCTGTGTGTGTGTGTGTGTGTGTGTGTGTACATTGAATGTTAAAGGAAGACATAGTGAGAATTAAACAAGACAATACACGTGAATGTGATTTCTGGAGGCTTCCACAGAAAATTAACACAATGGTTTCTTCTGAGAGCGAATGGCTGGGGGTTGGGGCTGAGAGGAGAGACTTTTCTTTTCCTTTTATATCCATAGGCAGCATGTGTCTGTGAAATCACTGTTATAATAAAGAAGTTCATGATTTAAAAGAAGAATGTAATTAATGGCAACATTCAGTTGATCCAAATACATTTTTATACTAAGCTTTCAAACAAAATTACAAAATTTCAAGCAAAGTGTTAACTTGGACAGACTCATATAACTAAAGGAACTGGTATAAAATCAAAATTATATTTTAGCTTTAAAATTATATTAATATTCTATCTAGATTGTTCTAACTTTGCAAAAAATCACATTGAGTATAAATTCAACTCAATGTGATAAATAAGGTTCCCATTAACTCAGAATGTATTTCATTATTATAAAACAAACCCATGAAACAATACCTTAAAGTACAAGCTCATACTACGTTAACAGACAAATGTCTGGAAAAGATTCCCACATCAGTGCCACATGTTCCGTAGGGAAGATGCCCAGGGCTGGGCAGGGGGTGGGTGGAGGCTGAACAGAGCTGGAGTGGTTACCTGGCATGTCTAAACTTTGTGTCAGAATAGACTAATATATTACATGTGTCATTAAATATGTATGAATTTTTTAAAAAGCAGAAAAGAACCTTTGAAGATTCTTTATTCCAAATCTCCCATTTTTACAAATAGGGAAACCGAGGTCTAGAGAGGGAAGTGAGAAACTCCTGGCTCAGATGTCCCCATCCTGTCCTCACTTTCAGGGTGACCAGTGCTGGTGACATCTGCCACAACTCATCACAATACAAAATCACTGTGGGCTAAAGCAACCCACTGAGGGACTGGTCATCAACTATCAGTAGTGGCTTTTTAATGAGCTTTTGTTATACAGTGAATCAGTTATGAAATGTATTTCTTAACTCCAAACAGTGGCATATAAAAAAATCTTTTTTAAATCGCCCTAGTAATAAATTAATGTCATATTAATGTGAACACAATTACATACAATATTTTCATACCATCTGAGCTCTTAAAACTGCCTTCTGAAACTGGCCTTTCACAAAAGAAAGCAGTACCGGCAGCAATCAGGAACTAATAAGGACCATGTCAAGGCAGCAGTTGACAAAGATCAGAAGAACGACACCCGGAAAAGCCACTCTGCCTCTGGTCTCAGCAGGGAGCAGACAGGAGCAGCCAGGGCTGGAAGGGAGCTCACCTCTTCCAACTCTGCCCAGGACTTGGGTGTGGACGCTCGTGACCTGCAGGGAAAGCTGGTGGGAGCCAGGCACAGGTGCCGCTCTGGATGCTTAATGCCGCCAGCCAGACCCCACCCAGCCACGCCCAGGCAGCTCCTCCAGCTCCAGGACCAGACCCTCTGCTCCCTTCCAGCTGGGCCCGGAGGCCAAGCCCACATCCGTCCTCCAGGATGCGGTGGCCCCTCGACCCTGTCAAATGGCCACTAATCATGCCGGCAGATTGACGTCACGGAACTGTCTGTGCAGCGGCCCTGCCGGGGCAGTCAGATTGCCGAGGCGAACGCTGCTCCAGAAACGCTGGGAACGCATCTCAAATGGGCAGCCGGAGACTTGCCCTAACTTTTATTGCTATTTTTAAGATACCTCTATCCCTGGCCAGGCTGGGTTGGAGCCCGAGACCTCAGTTTTATTTGACCACATTTATCTCCAGAGGTCACTGAAAGCTAAGAATAAGAAGGGTCATTGAGTTCCCAACACTATTTGCCAGAAAATCAGGGCAAACTTTGTTTCCCACCATGGAAGTAGTTTTAAACCCTGGCTCTGCCGCTAGCAGAAGAGTTATCTCTGTTTCTCACAATATTTCTCCATCACCGTCCCTCCTCCTCCTTTTCTTCCTCCTCTTCTTCCTCCTCCTTCTCCCCCGGCCCACCCCCCACCCTCTCGCATCTCAAGTTAGCTCCTGGCTTAGAAAGACACCCACGGGCGTGATGCCTTCACTTGCCGAATCTCCAGAGAATGAACCCAGACAAGCTGGCACAGCATGCAGTGGCAGGACCCATATAAGGTGGAGATTTCCATCCACAGCTCTTCTCGATCCACAGACTGTGGCCCCCAAAACACACCTCTTTGATGCACTATGTCTAGATCACAGGCAGACCCTGCTCCAGACACCTGCCTGCACTTCAGAGGACAGCACGTCTTTATTGTAAACGTAACCCTCAGTGTGACCCAACAGTCTTCACGCTGTAGTCAGAGCTTGGTGCCGTCACCGTCCTCCAACAGCCCCTCAGTGGTACCCTGTTGCCCTAAGAGAGACCCCACATACCTCAGCAGACCAGCTGCTCTCCCTGACCTGGCCTTCATATTTCCTTCCAGGCTCTTCTCCATAGCTTATCCCTCTCACCCCAACCCGTCTCCCTGGCTACAGCATTCTCCCTGGACCTCTGTCCCTGCTTGCTGCCACACTGCCTAGCACCCTCCCCACCCCTGCTTACCAGCCACGCCGGTCTGGCCATACGAACAAGGAGTTTTAACGAGATGATTTCTATGGCCAGGCTTGCGTTGTTCATCCTTCAGGCTTCATCTCCCTTGAAACCTTCCCTGAACACTTACGTCCGGGTTGGTCAGGTGCAGGGCCTCCCTTCTCAGGGCTCCTGTGGCAGTTACCCTACTGTAAATTATTCGAGCTATATTATAATTGCTTGTTTACTTACTCATCTGCTCCATTTAGGCCATTTAGACTTCTTGGGGGAGGCACTGAGTCTTGCTCACTGTCATATAGCCAACGCCACACTCACAGTAGGGTCTCAAAAGTATCTGCATAATGAGCCTATGATCCTCACAGGTACTGAGAGTAGGGAAAATGATGGATGCTCCAAAAGTCATTTTAGCTTGATCTTGGGATGATTTATATTTTCTGCAAATAAATTTTCTCGGCAGAAACGTAGAATTAAAGTATACTTCCTACATCAGTACCCACTGAAAATTCTGCCAAATTTTTTCTAAAATGGGCCACAGCCAGCCATAATCCTGCCTACTTACATAGAAACAGTGGAGAGGAGGCTACCAGAGCCGTACAGCCAGATGGAAATCCAGTGACTTTGAAGGCAGATACAAGAAAGCTCAACCAGATCCGCGCATACTCATGACCCTGGCATCCTGGGCAGCTGAGTGGTGCTCATTCACCCTGGTTTCCCACTAGGGCTGCTAGCAGTCATGCGGAGCTTGCAGCACAGTCCACATCAACCCAAGCAGAGTTGGGGGATGAAGACAGACTGGATTTGGGCAGACTCGATTAAAAGAAAACTTGCCTACCTTGAAACCTACCTTTAGCTTGCGCTATGGGCACCATTAAAGTCCCTTCTTGTTGAAGCCAGTTAAGCCACTGATTTATCGGGAAAGTGTATTCATAAGTGTTAGTGGAAGAGTCGATGGTCAGGGGAAGGGGCAAGGTCAGACTCTTGGTGCTCTGTGATAGACAAGTACTTCCAGGTTGACTAAGAACACAGGTAGCATGAGCCGTGCTTCCCCACACAGCAAGTCTCGTGGAGGTGGAGCCCTGCACCCTTGCATGGATGTGAGCTGTAGTTCAGGGTCTGTCACTAGAAACCTCTATACTCTTAAAGAACTCTTCAGTTTTCTAAGCCTGTTTGTTTCTATGTAGAATGAGGAATTGCAACAAGATGATTTCTACGATCCCAGGTATAAAAATGATTTTGTAATTCTCACTTTTCAGTGCCTGTTTGTTTAATGCAAACATGTTGACTGACTTCATGGACCCTCAAAGAACAGACCTAGATGCTACTAGAAAAGGCCTAGAGCTGGCCCAGACTCTCTGTACCACGGAACTACATCTTTCGGATCTGCAGACCAAACTCCACACCATGGACAGACAGTCTAGCATGCCAGCCACACACAGAGCTCCTGGGCAGGGTGTGGTCTAGTGGCAAACCTGCCTGCGATATGACTTCAGTACAAGGGTCAAACTCTTGATAGCCCCAGATGTGAAAACCCTGCAACATCTAGGCCGATATAAGTCGTTATCTGTGAGTAAATGTATTCGTCCATTCTTGGGTCTGGTCCCTGGTTTTTCATCTTTTCTTGGTTGGTTACAGTTGAACCCTGAAGTTATTGCTGCTGGGGCCAGAGTACCCTTCTGTTTAAACCATGGATTGGATTTGGCTCCACCATCTGAGTTGGGAATACCACTTAGTCCTCTCTCATCGGTGGTCTCATAAGCAGCTGTCTCACAAACGGCTGACCCGGGTACCAAGGTGTGCCCTGTGGGAACACAGGGCAGACACGCCCAGGGTTGTCACTGCTGCCAACACAGCTGGAACACCGCCACTTCCATGGGGACCTCAGCAGCTTTTACAGCAGACTTTGTTGGGGATGTTCCGAGAAAACCCTACATTGGTCCCACAATACTTCCTTCTAGGTTTTGTTATTGTGGTAAATATTCTGTTTTGTTAATATGTGAGGTATATGAGCTTTATTGGGAGTACCATTCAACCAGGGTACAAAGGGTTAAATAAATTATTCCCCTCTGCTCTTCTTCTCTTTATTTGCCCTCTTGGGTGAATAGCAGCAGAGAGCTTTCTGTTTCTTGGCTTCAGTGACTCTGTGGTGACCTTCAATCATGACGCTAAGTTGGGTCACTCCAGAATTCCAGTTTAGTGTGTCTAGGAGTTAGGTGAAAATTATTTCTTAGATTGCCTAACACCATTTTAAATATAACATGATTGAAATTATTAATAAATTCATCATATTTGCCATAAAGTCAGAATCTCTTAGCCTTAGCATCTTCCCTGTCCCTGTCAGTGGAACAATTTCTCAGTCCCCTGACTTCAGCCCAAACTTTGGAGACACTCTTACCTCGGCCTCTCCCATGTCTATTGTCACCAACTTTGCAACCTATTATATGAAATGGCTCATCTTCTCCCTTCTTCTTGGTTCCTTCCACCACCCCAGTCTATGCCCGAATGGCTCGTGTCTATGCCCAGCTGCTTCCCTGACTCTCCCAGCTCTACCCCACCTTCCTCTCTGAGACCGGATCACTTCTCCCAAACCTACCTTTTATCTTATCATTCCCTGACACCAAACAGGCCAGTATCTTCCTATTGCATGCATTAAAATCCCTGTCAGATTTCAGGACTTCTCATTATGTACTTCCTCCTGTCTATTCAAATTCAACAACATTTCGGCTTGTACTACCCTCAGAGTTTCTGCACGTGTGGTATTTCCTGTATCAGTCCCCATTAGTGCCTTCCAAGCACTCTCCCTGCTAACTACATCGCCAACATTCCGCATTTACCCCACCTGCGACTTGCCCGTGCTGACCCCCATCTAGAATGCTCTCCCTGTCGTCCTCCAACTCCAGCAGCCCCTTAAGCCCACACTGCCCCTCCTCTGAACACCCACGGTGCTCATATGATCATGGAGTAATCTGCTCTTTCCTATCTGTTCTGCTTGTTTTCTTCCCAACAAGATCATAAACCCCTTGATGGTGAGGACAAGGCTGTATAGTTCTTTGTCTGTTCCATAGCGTCTAACAAGAGGTGCTCAACAAATATTTGTCAATTCATTTAAATTGATTTACAATGATGGGGGGAGCAGGAGACAGAAGAAAAGGAGAAATAGTCACACGTCACTTAACAACAGGGTATGTTCTGAGAAATGCTCTTCAGGCCATTTTGTCATTGTGTGAGCACCACAGAATGCATTTACACACACCTAGATGGTATGGCCTACTGCACACCTAGGCTAGACGGTCTAGCTTACTGGTCCTAGGCTACTAACGTGCACAGCATGTGACTGCCCTGAATACTGTGGGCAACTGGAACACAGTGGTAAGTATTTGTGTCTCTAAACATAGAAAAAGGATAGCAGAAATACGGCACAATCTTATGGGACCACTGTTCTATGAGTGGTTCATCACTGACTAAAATGTCCTTATGTGGCACACAACTAGAATTCTAGGTCATCCGGATAATTATTTGGATCTAGCCTGAAGGTTACTTTACCTGCAGAATTGAACCTCCTGGTCAAAGTGTGAGTTCTCCGGCTGCGTTCCCTCCTTCAGCTGGCTGATGTTGAAAAAGGAGAGGGTGTGGTTGACAAAGCCATGCAGAGTCCCGTTGTGACTATAGGAGTACTGGTACACGAGGCGGGGGATAAAGTCGGAGGTGATGGCGATGACAAAAGCCTGAGGGACAGAACCACCAGCACTGAGTAGTCAGGACACATGCTGTCCAGAAGCCACAGGGTCCACTTGGCTGAGGGACTGTCCACTCTTGGGCTCTCGATCAGGAGGAGCTGCTCTGATTGACACAGGGGCACATGCAGCACCCTCAGGTCCCTGTCCCTGAGCCTGTGCCACTGGGTTTTCTGGCTTTTCCTTCTTTTATATGTATGAGTAAATCCACCACACAGTGGCTCTCAAGAAATTGCAACCACCGCAGCAAAGGACACTAAGCCAGTTTGGACCATTTGGTGCTGGAGGGATTAATCCACCTCTAGGACATTTGAATTGGCACTGGTGTTGGCCAAGCCAAAACAGAGAGCACAATTTTCTAAGAAACTTGCCTGTCGTGTTGAGTGTGCTTCTTAAGGGCAATGGACAAGGACATTGAATGGCCATGTGCGTCTGCCCCTGGGTGACACCAGAAAGCCAGGACTGCCAAGAGTACAGTCCCACGGTTCCTTCAATTTGGCCACTATTTCTCAACATTTTTTAGCACATCATGAAATAGGAGTTGTTCCTTTATCCATTTTACTTAAGAAAAGTGAGACACAGAGGGCAAGGGAATAGGTCCTGCTAGAAGGAGCCGCACACACCCAACATAGGGTCTGGAATATCTGAGTGCTCCATAAATGTCTCCAGAGTAAACCAAATGACAGATGAACCGTCGTGTGTTTGAACATGGAGGAACTTTCTGCAAAGAAAATCTTAAATCTTTTTGGCAGGTGTTTATGCTGTATTCTGCACCCACAATTAAAGCCCTTTACAAAAATGTGGTTTAGATATTGTTTTCTGAATGTATATGTGAGTGTGCACGGCCATAACCGTATTTGAGAATGAACGCCACACTGACAATAATCACAGCTACAACTTACTGAGCACTGGTTATAAGTCCTTTCCTCATCCCACTTAATTCCCAGAATGTCCCTATTTGGTGGGTACTATTTTACAGATAAATAAATGGCATCTCCCATTTTACAGATAAATAAACAAGCTTTAGAGAGGCCAGGGAAGTAACACTTTGTGTCACTCTTTTCTGTAGATGGAAAGTGGTTAATACTCAGGGCCTTTCTTCTAGTAGACACAAGTCCTGAGTAGCTGCCGATCTGTTTTCCAAACAGCACTTGATTTCTAAGCCTCAAGATGTGCACTTGCAGCATCAAAACATTCAAACGCAGAGGGCTGATTTCCTCCACCTCTCCTCACACCTCTCCAGCCATCTCATATGTTCTTAGTAGGAAATGAGGGCAGTGTCAAATCAGTGTTTCTCTCCCAAGGGAAAGTGGGCCGGGCTTTCAGGGAGTGCACCGAGCTGAATGATCCTGTCTCGGGAGGTGGAGCAGGAGGCCCTGCCGGGCCACCATTCGCCCTGAGTGCGACAGAAAAGCAAACGCTGGCTGGTGCCCGGCAGGATTTCCTCTGCAGTGTGGACACGTATGGCAAGGAAGTTAAGGAGGTCACTACAAGTAGGACCCCTCTTCTTCCACTACCTACCTTAACCTGCACAGTGCCCGAGTCCACAGGGATAATTAAGACTTTGCCTTGACAACTTGGAGGGACCGTAATTAGGAACTGTGGCCTGGGCAATGCTCCAGGTATTGTTTAACTCAGGAGTAGGGTAAGAAAGGAAAGAGATGAATAGATACATAGAATTCTTTCCTCATTATTCTTGGCTCTGAGGAAAGATCTGATTTTGACTCTTACGGCTAAGGTATGAGTCAAGGTAATTATTCTGGTGGATAATTACCTTCTTTCTCTCAGTGAAATGGAAAATAAAAGTGCCAGCTCTGGTGACAGCATGGTGAGTGGCAAGGCACGTGTGCACCAGGGGCTGTCTCAAATGGAAAGGGCTGCGGGTAACAGGGCTGGGCTCCTGCTCTGAAGACCTTAGCTCCCCTGGAAGCACTTCCTACAGAGCTGGGTGTCAGGAATTGAGCACTTACGTTGCTGATAACAGAGAACTTGCCGATTCCAGACAGAATGTCAAACCAGATTCCTGTGAGACAGAGAAAAGGGCGTCTGGGTCACTCCCACTCTTGGCCCAGTGATGACGATGCTGCAGCTCAAGGTGACGTTTTGCAGGCAAGTTCCCAGGGGAGGTTGGCCGGGCTTGTCTGGAAGGCTAAGGTGCCCCCTGTCTGGAAGCTCGGGGCACAAGTGGGGGCAGATAACGTGGCTCCGGAGACCTCCCGGCACCGAGGATATGAGGGTGAGGAACCCAAAGGGGTGAAGAGGCCAGGGCTTTCCTGACATTGTGTAACGGTGGCCGGAGGGGACAGAATGGTGGGAGGCAGGTGGGCCTGCTGGGGCCTCTGAGCTGGGGACATACCAATGTCTTTGGTTCTCACAGCGTCAGGCCGCCGCAGCTCCGTAACAAACTTCTTTGCATCAAGCCGCACTTCAATGACATTGTTGAGGAGGGCAAACACAGGTGCCAGCGGGAAGGAGGCCACAAAGAGGGTGACGAAACCGAACTGGATGACTGGGAGAGAGAACGGCCGGGGAGGTGTCAGCAGGGCAAAGCGGGGCTCCGCTCAACCCTGTGCTGCCATGCAGCCCCACGTCCCTTCTCGCTGGGGCCTCTTTTCCACACTAGCATTTCTCAGTCTGCCTGTCCCTCGTGCACCACACACACACATTTCTCTCTCGGGACCCGCAGGTCTGCTGGTCACTGCCGTCACTGGGGGCAAAGCTCTGGCTGGGGCATGGTGGAGAGACAGGAGAAGGGCAACGTCTTACCTCTTTCCGTCCCTCTCACCTCCATTCACGAATCCCATCCACGTCCCCCTGAGGTCGGCAGACTTTCTCAGTAAAGGGCCAGAGAGTAAACGTTCTGGATTTACAGGCCATATGGTCTTGTCACAACCACTCAACTCTGCCCTTGCGGAGTGAAAGCAGCCATAGGCAGCACATAAACAAACGGGCACACTGAATTCCAATAAAAACTTTATTTACAAAAGCAGTAAATAAAGCAGGTTGGATCTGGCCCGCGGGCCATAGTCTGCCAACCCTTGATATAACTTTAAAAACCGCCTCCCAAATTTGTACTCTTCTCCCCATGTCTATAGTCACTGCCTTTGTTTAGAAAGTTTATTCACCCATCGCACATTTATCACGAGCTGGCACAGTGTCAGGCCCTGGGCCAAGTATTTGAGGAGACAAAGGTCTGGTCCCGCCTCCGAGGAGGTAGGTTTGGAGCGGAGGGACAAACGTGCACAAAGACGCGCAGCAGGTTTTGCGTGTGCCGGGGGAGAGCAAGGACGTGCCAGTGGCCGTGGGGATCCGCGGCGCGGAGAGCTCAAGTCTGTCCAAGGCAGGGACGGAGGGAAGTCCCCACACGGAACACCCGAGCGCGGTCTGGAAAGACGGGCCCGCCGTTTCTGGGAGGACTGAATCAGAGACATGCCAAGCCCGGGAGCACTGGGCGCAAAGGTGTGTTGGCAGCCTGTGCCCTCAGCAGCTGGATCAGTCTGGGCCCTACCAGACCATTGTGACAGCCTCCTGACTGGTTTTCTTTTCACCGGTCTGCCAGCCTGCTGGAGTGCAGCCGGCACCCACCCTCTGTAACCTGATCTTGTCACCTCCTTGCTCCTAAAAATTCCTGTTAGCTCCCCTCTTTTCACTGAATAGAATCCAAATGCCCAGCTTACATGCAGGTACTTTACAAACTGCCGCCAACAGGCCTCAACTCCGGACATCTGCCCCACAAGGATCGTGCTCCTGCCTTCTCAGCCTTTGAACCGCTCATTCTCTTGATTTTCCCTGCCACACTGGGTCCTCCCATCCATCTGTGCACAAGCACCCCCTCTCCAGCTGGAAACCCTCTATGCGTCCCAAGACCACCTAATGCCACCTCCTCGGCAAAGCCCGTGACCCCTCCTGTGAACCCCCACCACCCTGTGCTCAGGCTTCTGTGGCAGCATCACTGTGCACTGCTGTGACTGATTTACTCCTGCATCTTCGTGCCTCACCGGAAAGGCAAGAGCTCCATCCACTCCAGGGGCTCGGTACGTATTTGCCGATGGAGACACAGTTCTGCTCCCAGGAAAGTCAGTCTAATAGGACTTCCCTACATACTAAGGGCAAGTTATTAAACTTCTTGAGCCTCAGGTACTTCAACTGTAAATTGGGAAAAATAATAATACCCACCGAATAGGGTTTCCATAAGGGTCAATGATATTACATACATAATGCACTTAGAACACTGACACATAGTAACCGTTCAATAAATGTTACCTATTATGTGCAACTTTATTCTAACTGGAATTAGTGTCAACATGTACAGCCGGATACTTATATGCTAAAAATACACAAACTTAAGGTTTAAACACTAACTGAAAGTCAGGAGACCCGATTTTCCTCCGATGTGGATGTTACTAACTAGCTTTCTGACTGTGGCCAAGCCTCTCTGTTTCAATGGCATCGCCATCCTCACTGACAAATTGAAGGGACTGGTTTAACTCCCCTGCAGGTCTGATGTGCGGTAATGCTACGATGCTCATTCTCTTAGACAAGCTTCGAGATGGCAGGCTCTTCCAATAAAGAAGGAAAAACCAGGACCCAAACTGAAAAAAAAATGTATTTTTATGAAGGGATAAGCCTTCTCTGCACTAGAAGTTTCAAGTAAGACAAAAAGCATGGAACTTTACCTGGCCCGCCTGCTTTTAATCTGGCAGGTTGCCTGGCCCCCAGTTGTGGGTCACTGCTCTTGCAGATACAACCCTGACAACTACCATCGTCCTTGATGCCCTGTAAGTTCTCAGCAGGCCCTAGGAGACTGGCAGGCGCCAGTCGGTGACAGGACACTTGCACTGGAAGGCACAGATTTGTCAAGGTCGGGCCCTCGGAATGACCACCTGGTGAGCTGGCTGGCCAGCATGGATTGAGAAGGGGCGAAGAAATCCCAAGCAAGCTCTGGGAGCCAGTTCAAAATGCAGGGTCTATCGCATCTCTTAAATGGGGCTTTGCTGAGGAATTCACTTTTGAGTCAGGGGTAGGGGGAAGAGCAGGGGGGTGGAAGGGGATGGAATTAACAAGGAAAGCAAAACAGATGTTAAACTAGTTTTCTAAAACCTGTAAAATGCATGTCTGTATTTAAGTATATATATGGATGTATCCTTATTTATGGAGTTCTAAGTCGGTCTTCTTGATTCTAATGGGCTCAGTTCAGCAGGGCAAACGTTCTTATCATAAGTGACTTCCTCCAGCAGAACTGTGTAAACTCTCCAAAGCCTCAGCAAGGGTTTGGCGAGGAGACTGATGGGGAGGAAGAAGGACTGATTGCAAATGTATGCAGCATGCCCTCACCACACTCACACGAGCAGTGCTCAGAAAGCCAACATCCTTCCAGCACCATAGGGAGAGTGGGACCCTCCACTTACTATTCTTCTCTCTTC
This sequence comes from Varecia variegata, assembly GCA_028533085.1. Lineage (NCBI taxonomy): Eukaryota > Metazoa > Chordata > Mammalia > Primates > Lemuridae > Varecia > Varecia variegata. Next base: position 80,639,665 of record CM052440.1, on the reverse strand, counting down.
ATACGAACTCCAGAGACAGACGTGACGCTGTCCTCTAGGGCTGCCCTGACGGTTTGCTCTTTCACTTTCCAGACACAGGCTCAGTTGTTCCTCTTCTCTCAACACGAACATAGTCCAGTGCTGGCTTGATGCTCTCTGGTAGCTCTTATTAATGACCCCACAACAAAACGTCTCATCCCGCATTAAGTCCATGTGCTCAGCATTGGACAGCCTCAACAGAGTAGGCTCGGCAAAGGCCAAGATTCCCTACCCGCACCGTTACTCCAGGGCATCCTGGGCCAGGAGCAGCTCCTCTCTGCAAGTGTCCCACGGCTGCAAATGTTGCCTGTCACACTGGGGACCCTAAGCATTGCCAGGATTCAATCCAAAGAGGCAGAAACAAATAAGAAGCTTTGTTTTATCTTGGGGAGAAAAAACATAAAACCATAACCCTCTAGCATGCAAATTCCAAATGCAAGGCTTGCTCTGTTCAAAGGTCTAAAATGCTGCATCAGATGGGAGTCCTTCTGGGTTCACCTCAGAGAACACGATGATACCAGCCTTCAACAACACCAAGATTTGTTTCTAAAAACAGCAAGCCTCCACTAGGATAAGGGTAATGCCGGAAATCCTCCGCGCACTGCGTAATAGAAGCCAGCTTGGCCTGACCAAGAACAGATTAAACCTGGCCGAGCCAATTAGGAAGAAATCCTTCTGTTGATTTTCAACCAAATCTTTACAAAGCCAGTTATAAAGTGCTCCAGAAATGCTGAGTTGGAAGCACAAAGAGTGGAAATACCCCTGTATAAGCCCTGTTGTTTTTCTCTTCTCACACTGCAGCAGCCAGGGATCTTTTAGAATAACCACCAGCCCTGTGTTGCCTGATGCTGGAGACAATTAAATCACAGGTGATTTCCTGGGCTTAGGTTAAAATAACAAGGAGAAGTGGGTTAAAGTAAACAAGACGGCATCCTGCAAGGACATTTCAGGACAATCTGCTCAGAGAAGACAAACAGTATAGTAGGTAGAGTAGAATGGACTGACCAGACGTGGTGGAAAAGATCTCGATGAAACACAACTGTGATTTTTCACTCATTTATTTAAAATTCTTCAGTGAAAATATCCACCCTCCCACGAAAAAGTCCAGACTCTTGACCTGGCATTCAAGGCCCTTTGTGATCTGACTTTAACTTATTTTTTCCAGACTCATTTCCTCCCTGCCCCTGTTCTGTTCTCCGGGCAAATATTTAGCTGGTATGTTGGAAATCAGCTATGCCTGCTTTCCAACCATTCCAAAACCATTTGTAATTCCCCAGACTCACCATGTTTTCTACATGTCTGAGCCATGGTACATACCACTACTGTCTCTAATTTTCCTTCTCTCCTGGTCTGCTGAGTGAAGCTATGTTCATCTTTCAGACTCAACCTTCTCTGTGAAGACTCTCCACCCTCGTTTCCCTCCAGCTCGCCCAGGTGGAATTAGGTGCCATGGTCACCGCTCCTCGCTCCCACAGTGACTTGCACGTGCCCCTCCGTTCATCTGACCTGTCCCTAGATGGAAGCCCCTTGAGGCCAAGGACCACACTGGCCTCTCTTCTGAGACCTCACCATCTTTCATGGCGCCTGTCACATTGCAGATGCCAGAGATTATCTGCTTCGTAAACATGAACATATTTTTACCAGCTGTGAAACACACACACAAAAGGCAAAAAACAGAAATGTGCGAGCTAAAAGCATCGTACTTGATGACAGTGAGGAGAGAGGGTGATGAAGTATTAGCATCTCCTGCCATAATTCTCATTGCTGTAACCTCCACAGAAGACTTTGAAGAAAGTTGGAGTAAAAGCAGTCAGTGAGGAGAGTCTAATCTAATGAAAATGATTATAATTTTTAAAAATTTTCTAGTGTTTAATAAAAGCAACACAGTCTGCTTAAAGGGATTGAAAACTGAGGGCTTGAGAATTCCCTTTTGCTGGGCATGGTGGCACATGCCTGTAGTCCCAGTTACCCGGGAGGCTGAGGCGGGATGACCACTTGAGCCCAGGAGTTGGAGAATGTAATGTGCTAGGATCGTGCTGTGGATAGCCACTGCACTTCAGCCTGGGCAACACAGTGAGACCTTGTCTTTAAAATAATAATAATAATGATGATAATAATCCTCTTTTTTGTGAACCACTAACGAGCAATGCAATGTTTTAATTCAGGGACACACTGGTATGAGTTTGTCTTCTCATTCAGGAGGCAGTTACTGAAAGATTCAGCTAGAAACAGCCCATTAATATAAACACTTATGCAAAAGCACAGCAGGGGAAGGTCATCACTGTTTATTTCATCAGCCCATATTTCAAGGCTGTACCCAATGACCCCTTTCTCTAAGGGTAAGGGAAGCCAACTGTGTTCTGCACTGACAGCATCTGGTGTAAAAAGAATTGCTGTGTTGATTGACCACATTAATATGAAGAGATGGTGAGGAGATAAACCATGAACTAGATCCTCAGTATGGGCCTCTGTCATTTAGGAAAATAGTGGAAGGCTTGACAGAAATATATGAGAGCTCTCAATGTCCGTCATTCACCATCCACCCACTCGTTCATTCATTCATTCAACAAGCGTTTACTGAGCACATTCTATATACTGGGCACCATGGTCATTGCTACAAAACAAAGATGAACAGATTGCTGTGTCATCCTTCCAAGGGCTCAGAGTCTGCAGTGGGGAAGATGGACATGTAGGCAAACCGTGGCAGTCTCCGGAGTTAGCACAAGAAGGGCAGCGTTCTTGGGAGCACTGTGCAGCACAGGGCAGGAGTAACTCCCTCACCAGCAGGCCCTGGGGGCTTCAGAGAATTGTGATCACTCTACTTAACTTGAAGAACAAGTAAAGGAGGGATACGAAGGTTTGCTGGATGGTTGGTAGTTAAGATCCTTCCTGCAAATCCACTGATGGAAATTCACAAACAACTTGGGAAATAAAGACAATAAGTGGAATTCCCTTTCAATCTGCATGGAGTCACCTGGGGTTTACACAATGGATCGGGCTTGATTCAGAAACCTGGAGAAGTCATAACAGGAAGGGACAGGCTTGAACTAACAGCGTAAGTATTAGGAGTTTACTGCGTGCAAAGCAATGCAACACTTGGACAGATAGGTGAGGCACGTTTGGCTCTGACTTTTCTCTATTTTTTGTGCTTAAAGGAGACGCAGTGCCCTCTTTTCCCCAGGCCCACATCAAAAGCAGGGAGAACTCAGTTGGTTAGGCCTCCCGAGTCACTTCCTAGAGAACAGAACAGTGAATTTCCAGTAAATGTTTACTGGAAGGACAAATGAATAGTCTGGCCTTCTCATGACTGTTTGCTTTATCCACCGGCAAGACGGGAGTGTGAGGGACAGTCACTCACTCACCCTCCCTCACACCATTCGCGCTCTCGTCCACCCGCCTGTCTGCGCTGTGCTGATCAGGGCGTTCGTCAGAGGGGCAGTGAAACTAGTCGTGATTGGAAGAAGTTCCCAAGCAACAAATGAGTACTGAGGACCTTTGTTTGCTTTTTTTCTTTTCTGCTACATCTTCCCAAATGGCTGTGCAAAAGTCAACAAAATGAAAATACAGTTACGTTTATAGGATTTTAGAAAAAAGGAAACAAGAGCACAGAAAAGAGGGCAAAACAAATATGCAAAATCTGGGGACCCATAATGTCCCTAGGTTTGAAGAACAAAGTTCACTCTGAGCTTCCTGGTTGTTAGAGCAAGAAGAGAAATGGGAAGGCAGTACAGTTCTTTGTAGGTTTAGACTAAAATACTGCCTTCCCTTCCCCCTTTCTCCCTCCTTCCCTTCTTTCCTTCCTAGGCATCTTCTGCATGGCAGATGCCTTCTCACTCCACAGGCAGGTACAGTATCCACATAGACTCTGCCTTTTTACTTAAAGCTGCATGGGGTGGGGACCCCTAGTGCAGAAAATGCCAACAATGTGTACCTCAGAAGCAAAAGGAGAGCAATGACCTGGGAGTCACCCTACTTCCCAGAAATGCTGGACCAGGACCCGGCCTGGATGCTACCTCAACTGTGTTGACACGCCATTTGGAGAAGATGGCAGGAGGCTGATTACCCATTGGAATGACTCAGTTTGTATAAACAGGATGGCTCAGGGAAAGGAATTTCCTGGTTCTTTGAGCAATTGGCTTATAGTGCACGTACTTAGAGTTCTCTGTGACAGAATAGGTGGGCTTCAGTGCTGATGGCTTTGCAGATATTCTAGAATAGCTCATCATTTACATCCAGCCTCTGTTGTAAATTTTAAAATTACACAGTGTGGTCCCTACCTTCCTGACCCAGGAATATCAGGTTTGAAAGGAATCTTGGATGTCACCTAAGTCCTCCCTTCACCTAAAGCCTCAGTCCATTCTACTTTTTCTTTAATAAGTGGCCACTGTCACCTGATCGTTGACAGGGTGGGATGCACAGTAATCTCTGGAGACAGCAATTTCCATTGTTCTTTATCCTCTATCTCAGTTCTAAGCCACCGAGACTTTGGGGCATTACATTACTGTGGCAGCAGTTAGTTGTCTAAACTAACCGGATGATTTTATAGGTTGTTCAGTTTATATTGCCACAGGAGACCTGCTCTTAAGAGGACAGCATCCCCTAAGGGCAAGCACTTCAAAATAAGGCGTCTTCACATCTCCACGGCTGGGGCAGGCTGTCCCAACTAAACCAGTACCGCAAGGGAGTCTGGAGAGCTTAGAAGAAAGGCAATGTCTGCAGAGTCCAACTGTCACTTTGTCTTCGAGGTCCTCACTATAGGATCACCTCTTTCATTCTTCTTCCTTCTTCAGCAAATGATTATTGAGCACCTACTGTATGCCATGTCCTGTGCTTAGGTGGCTTAGGTGCTTTGAATAAGACACGAATCTCTTACCGTCCAGAAGCTTCCATCACCATTTAGTGAACATCATGAACCTAGGCCACTGGTCTTCGGGTGAGAAAAACTGACAATCGCATCATTTATTTATCTCGATAAAATGGTGGTTAAAACTTTATCAAGAGATTCTTTTGGAACTTGTCCCTAAACTCCTCTTACAGGATTAAATTTGGGCCTACATCTTTCTGCCCAGCCCTGCTCTGCAGGAAAAGTCAAACTCTGCAAGTGTCCAGAGCTCTTAAGCTTGCAGCTCTTAATGCAGCTGAAGAATTTCCTCTTGGGCCCTGCAGAAAACCCCACCACTGGGCTGTGAGGGGCCTGCGGCAAAGGCGCTTTTAAGCCCCATTTTGGGGTCCGGGACAGTGATGATTAATGTCACGGCGGCTCCTGGGCCAGCATTCTTTCCTCCCCTCAGAGATGGGGGAGCGGGAGCCTAGCCTTGAAGTCCTCCTTAGTAAGCTCTCCAGGAAAAGGGTTTGATATTGGAGATTCCCTCGAACACTCCCTGCCCCCCTTGCAGGTTTGTGCCGCTTAATCCCCCCTCTCAGGTTTCTCTTTGTCTGGAGCCAGCCCATCCCCAGCTACCCCTGCTCAGAGGTGGCTGCCACCCGCCCTGCTGGCTGACTCCAGCCTCCCCAGCTCCCAGCCGCCCCTTCACCTCGAGGCCCGCCCCCAGGCCTGCTGGCTCCAGCTCCACTTAGAGCAACGTGAACAGAATACACCTCTCCCCGCTGCCTGCCTGACTGCTGACTGCCCTGCCATTGCAACTGACAGGCCCCGGGCTCAGTGCACTTCCTGTCTGCATGGGTGGTCCCTGGCTCTCGGGAAGGAAGCTGACAGCTGAGAGCAGGGCCCGGGATCACGGTGTCAGGCACACCAGAGGCGGTGGGCAGCTTTGGTTTCACTGCTCTCATTTTTGTTCAAAGTCCAAGACAAGGGCCCTCTGGAATTGGGGAGGCCTAGTCAGTTGGGAAGGAAGAAGGAAACCTCACTCCATCCCATCCCCTCCATTAAAGCCCAACTTCCTATAGGCCCTGATGAAATTCTCTGGTGGAATGATCTGGAAAGGGGCTGAAGCCTCAATTCCACTAATGAGCCATCGGGGTGACCTTAGGCAACTCACATCACCCGGGGCGTCCTGGCTTCAAGGAGCATTGCTCAGCTAGTGCGTATACCCAGGAGGTCAGCACTGGAAGGGCCCCTGCACCTGGTCCCACAGTCTGAAACTCTCTATTCCTGTCAAGACACCTAATGAAAACTGATGATGTGCATTGCTCACTTCCACTTGTGCACGCTGAAACTTCCCTGCTCTCTCACGCAAAGAAAGATCCAGGAATCCGAGAAAGTGGGGGTGACACTGACTCTGCTTTACCTTATGTTTCTAAAACATCGGCAGTAGTACATTATTAACACTTGTGACAAATTCCACAGTCGGCTTTGCCCACAGACCAGTGGGTGCGTCACTGCAGGGACAGACTTATCCTCTAGTTCTAATTCCCTATAATGTCAAGGAAGAGAGTGAAGCCCAGAGAGAGGATATGACGTCATGCCCAAGGCCGCACTGCTAGGTAGATAAAGGTAGAGTTGGATTCACACCCGAGTCTCACCTGACACCTGGGCACAGGTGAAGGAGAGATACTGCTCACTCTGCCCTACAGCAGTCACCTAAAGATTTAGGTGGAAGATGTGAAGGGCTTTCATTTCAAAGACAAGGGTGCAGAGAAGCTGGAAAGTAGTGTTATGGTGATTATCACCAAGTCTCAGTCATCCATGGGGACAGCAGAAACTATTGCCACCAAGGAGGTTTTGACATCTGCCGTGGACTTCAGACTTCTCTTCCACCAAGCTATTTCCCAGAGCTGCTATCTGTGAGCAGCACAGACAGGTTCACATTATGCCTTCTCCTGTTTCCCTGGCTCCTCGCTGGAAAGGAGCACAGAGCAGACCTGGAAGGGGCTGGCGCAGAGGGAGGAAGGGGTGCAGTGAGGGGACAAGGAAGGAGGAGGAGGAGGAGGCAGAGAAAGGGAAACAAGGATAACCACCTCTCTTGATAATCCACTCACAGGATTATCAGCCCATAAATAAATAAGAATTGACCGCAGCCTTCCCAGAATGTGAGAGTCCATCGCCCAGATAAGAGAGAGCTGAAGACAGATGGACGACGCTCTCGTTTATTCGGCAAGTCCTTCGCAAGTTTCTCCCACATGTCTTCAGTGTCCACGCTGCGGGGGGCGCTGGGCAAGGCCCTGCTGTTGGAGGAAACTGCCTTCTGGAAATTAATGCCCAAGAGGCAGCTCTATCTTGGGAGACAGCTTGTCTGAGACCCTGTGAGGCGGGGGCTTAGGTTCGGAGGAAGGAGGAAGAGAGACAGGCAGACAGAGCGTTCCGAGAAAGGGCCTGTGATTAACTGCCCACTCGCCCAGCACCCTCGGGTCGGGGCTTCACAGAGAAGGTGACAGAAGAGCTGGCTGAGGAAACGTGCACTGGAGGAGCCGAGGAGCCCAGGGCAAGCGGCGAAGGACAGAGACGGAGGGTGCGGCTGGACCGCGGCGTGGAACAGCCTGGGGCTAAGTAAAGCAAAAGGTTCTCCACGACGTCCTCACTGGGGGGCGTGGGGGCTCCCACGCAGGGACGTGGCCCACACCACGCCATACCTCAGAAAGGGTAAACCGCGTAGAGAGACGCTGGGGGTGCGTGTGGCTGGGTCGAGGATGAAGCGGAGGCAGCACCTGCGGCAGGTGGAACAGGTGGACAGAAAAGCAGCCCCCAAGGAGCCAGAGGTGAGACGCTGCAGGCCCACTCACTGCGGGGGGCTCGCGGGGAGAGCAGGGGGTCTGCAGTGAGGTCCAGGCTCCCCAGTGGGGCCTGGGGCTTGGTGGGCCATGAATGTGGTAGAGAACTCGGAAAACAGTCAAGGGAACTAATTCCCCAGGCAGGACAGCTTAGAAATGTTTCCTCTGAGATGGATTTTCTTCCCGGCCCTTCCCTCAGCCTTCCCTGAGGTGGGAACCGGGGACGAGCCCTCCGTGTCTGGTCCAGAGATCCTTCTGCCTCAGTGGGTGTCTCTACGACCCGAGGATGTTCGGTGCGTGCAAAGACCTCGCCACTCTGAAACAAGCACAGCTGGGGTGAGCCTTTCTCTGGGGCAGCAAGGCCCTTTCCTGTAGCCGTCTGTCTGCCCCTCTCTCTCCACCACCAGGCCCTGAAACCCTGGCGGGCACAGGCCCAGTGTGTGTCTCTGTCCCCAGTGCCTGGCGCCAGCCTGAACTACAGCACCGCCCTCCAAGGCGCGCGAGGGGCGCTGCCGAGGGGAGGCTGTGGAGTTGGAGTGGAGCTGAAGCCCAGTCTGGAGACAGCCTTCCACGCCGTCCACTCCCATGAACGGCTTGTCCCCGAAGGGAGAGGAGTAAATTAGAACCAGAAGTGACTTTTCTCTGAGGGAAACCCTGGTAATAAACATGTTCACCTTGGTCTTGAGAGATGAAAATTGCTGCCTATAAAGAAAGGAGAGAGGCCCACATAGCAAGAGACGCAGAGTGGCGAGCTTTCTTTTTCTCTGCTGCTGAAGGAAGGGAAGGTACAGGGCCGCTCATTCGAGAAATATGTTACTGAGCACTTACTAGGTTCCAGAAACTGTGCTGAGCATTGTGATAGGGAGGAATAAGACACAGTTCCTGTCCCCAAAGCACTGACATGTTTGGAAGGGCTCAAGTACAAAGAGGAGAGCAACTGAGGATGGGCGGGTGAGAATGTGCTCCCAGGAGCAGAGGTGTCTGGCCGTGCGACCTCAGTAGGGCAGGCAGGATGCACAGGCACACTCGACACGGAAGTGTGACACAACCAGGTCTGCACACGCGGGCCTGTGACAGGGCCACACAACAAGCGCCGGCTCAGGGATGCCCTGGTGGGCTGCACTGGGGGCTGGGGGTGAGCTTTATCTTAAAAGAAGTCAGTTGCCCTGACAGATTTTAAGTGGAAAAAAAAAGAATATGCATTTTTAAAAAGCCATTCTAAAAAGTGAGAAGGGGCCGGGCGCGGTGGCTCACGCCTGTAATCCTAGCACTCTGGGAGGCCGAGGAGGGCGGATCGCTCAAGGTCAGGAGTTCGAGACCAGCCTGAGCAAGAGTGAGACCCCGTCTCTACTAAAAATAGAAAGAAATTAGCTGGCCAACTAAAATATATATAGAAAAAATTAGCCGGGCATGGTGGCGCATGCCTGTAGTCCCAGCTACTCGGGAGGCTGAGGCAGCAGGATTGCTTAAGCCCAGGAGTTTGAGTTTGCTGTGAGCTAGGCTGACGCCACGGCACTCACTCTAGCCCGGGCAACAAAGCGAGACTCTGTTTCAAAAATAAATAAATAAATAAATAAATAAAAAGTGAGAAGGAAAGAGGGAAGTAGGAGTGAAAAGGAAGCAAGGCAACAAATCAGGATGCATTGCAGTAACTCCAAAGAGAAATGGTGAGGGCTTAAATCGGAATCCTTAGTCGAGGCAAAGTCAGCGAGCAAAGGATCCACGAATAAAAGGGCTCAGGACCGCTCGGAGCAGGGCTCTCCCAGCCAGAGTGGACGCAGAGTCGGAAGCAAGCCATGGAGTAAGACGGGGTCTAAACCAATCCATGGATGTTCCTCCGGAACCCACGGGTCCAAACTCGAAATTTCATGAGAAAATGCAGGTGTGGCTGCAAGGGCTTTGACGTCCTGACCTCTAACAGGGACTTTCCCGTGCATTCCTCTCAGCGGCGTGCGTCTTTCAGGCCCTGGTGGACATTTCCAGAGAGCAGGAGAGACGGCGGGTCCTTGGCCCTTCAAAATAACTATCTGGCTTTCACTCCCAAAAAAATAAATAAGGAAATATGCAACCAGTGATTCACTTTCCTTCCTACTAGGGTTAACAAGCCATAAGCTCATGACTAAGAAAAATGAGATTTCCTCTAATAACGGAGTGAGTGACAGAAGAAATGAATCTCATCACCCACAGTCATAGCTAAAGGGCCTCGAAGTTTTGGTTGCATTTTAGAAGCTGGGTGAAGGCTCTAAGGGGGATAATTGAATTCCTGAGGCAGGAAGACAATAGGATTATTTTTTGGATGACTAAAGGAACTAAAGCTTGTGGGTTTTAGATAAACAGATGACAAAAAGAACCCATTTAAAATTCCAAACTTGTCAAGTCGAGCCCTGAGGACTTAGAGTTCTCTGAAAGGACAAACATCTTAGAGTGTTTATAGCTCAAGCTTCTGAGTATGATTCTTAGATTTGTCTTGGAGATTGGTACCCTTATTCTCTCTCTCTCTTTTTTTTCTTAAAAGACAGGGTCTCACTCTGTCACCTGGGCTGAAGTGCAGTGGTGTGATCATAGCTCACTGCAGCCTCCAGCTCCTGGACTCAAGCAATCTTCCTGTCTCAGCCAGCCTCCCCCAGGTGGCTGGGACTACAGGCGCACACCACCACACCTGGATAATTTTTTAAAATTTTTTTGTGGAGATGAAGTCTTGCTATGTTACCCAGGCTGGTCTCGAACTCCTGGCCTCAAGCAGTGCTCCCACCTCGCCCCTGCAAAGAGCTGGCATGAGCCTCTGCACCCAGCAGATACCCTCATCCACTAAGTGTGCCCAGCAGATACCCTCATTCGCTAAGTGTGCCTACACCCAGGGGATGGGAAGCATCTCCAGAGCTCACTGCATTCGGGGGCTCCAGACTATTTTTAATCACAAAATGTCTACATTTGTGAGAAACGGGACTCTGGACAATAACAATGGTGGCTACTGTTCATGGAGAGTCTGTGTGTCCCAGCACTGTTTTTTACCTACTGTATACTCATCACCTAATTCAGAATGCTGTGAGCTAGGTGTTATCATCATCAAACCTGCTTTTTAAATGGAAACATTGGGCCTGGCTGACGTTCAGCGCCAAGCCCAGAGTCCAGTGTGCAGCAAGGTCAGGACAGGACTCAGCGATCTGACATCAGAGCCCACTCCTTAACCAACTTAGCCTACGTGGCTCAGGGAAGTTTGGTGGCATTTATTCTGCAACCTAATCTTTCACTGATTGTACCTGAGAAAAAATACTCCCTTAAAGGGTGAGGAGGATAGTCCAGAGATAAAAGGAATGAAAGAAACCTAATCCAGAAAACATTGTCCTCACACTAAATAAAACAGAAAATAAAATAGTCATGTCTCTAAGATTAAAAGTCTAGCAAAATGGCCTGAAGAACTCTATGAGTAGGTTTCTGTGGAATCCAGCTTGGAAAACCCACGTGATCCTGGCTTTCCCTTGCAGACAAGACTGTATCAGTCGCAGCTGAATTGTGGACTGAATCAATACCAGCGGAAACCTGGATTGTCGAAGAGCGGTCCTGGTTTCCAGACTTGTCCCTCCCTCTAGGTGCTTAATAAATGTTTGACGAATGAATGAAGAAGTGAATGAGTCCACTGTGTTTCCTCATTCCTTCCTTAGCCTTATGATCTCCTTTCTGCGCTTGCTGCCCATGTCCCCAAGGGAAACAGAGTTGACATGGCCCAGGACTTTGCAACTGCTCCCAGTGGCCTGATGAGAAATGCAAACTTATCTGGTCTCCAGGTTCCACCATTAACCCCAAGTCTGTATCTGAACCCTTCCTACCACAAAACTACCACTTGCTTTTCTTTGTCAACAGTTACTCGTGTTCATGAGACTCTTTGCAGTCGCCAGTCCTTTTCCTTGGAATGCTATTCCTTGCTCTTGTCACTGATACATAGATCTTCAGAACCAGAAGGGACCTTGGAGTTTGTTAAGTTAACCTCCTACCTAGAGCTAGAAACCTCGGAACATCGCTGATCCACCATCAACCAAGCTCAGCTTTGAAAATGATCCTTCATTTGCCTCATAAAGTTGTTATTACAAACCTGTCTCTGTTAAGAAACTTTCCCTCATTAATTAATAGGTGCATTCATTCATTCATTCATTCTCTCATCCTTGTTCATCAGACACGCTGGGTGCCTGTTCTGTCCCAGGAAATGTGCTAGACTCTGGAGGATACCAAAACATGAATAAGCTGTGGTCCCCATTCACTGCTCTTTAGACTCTAGTAGACGGGGTCTGCCGAGGAACAGATGTGTGGTCAATATTCCCACAGTCCAGGAGGATGTCCCTAGTGTGTGTACCAACACAGTGCCAGGACAGAAGAGCAAATACATAACGATTCCTCTCAGCAGGAACTGGGGCTTGGCGTGGGAAGACGTCACTAAGGATGAGTCTGGAATATTCGGGTCAACAAAGTGCGGAATTGTGTGGCTCAGGGGTGATAATTCTTTCACAGCACATGACTTCAGCATACTGAATAATTGCACTCACTGAGAGGGTAGTTCAGGATACATTGCCCACAGCTGACTGAATTGGTCTAATCCTTTCACTTAGCAATTTGGGAAAACAAATCAAGAACCATGCAATAACCATACCTTAGTTCAACTAATCACACCTGTGTGACTCGAGCTTGATGAAATAATAATAAATGTGGAAAAGATTATGTACACAAAGACAGTGTGTAACAGAGCATTAGAACAGGGGGAGAATTAGAAGACAAGCCTTCATGTCCTTCAGTGGAAGATAGGTAAATAAACTATGGCGCACTATTAGGATTACCATACTGCTATCCATTGCGAATATTGTGTGAGAACTTGGAAATATTTACTCATATAATGCTAAAGGAAAAAAGAAATAAGTGGGAGGGGCTGCACAATGGCTGACTAGGAGCATCTGGTGCTTGGCTCCTCCACAGAGAACCAAGATAGTGAGGAGATAATCACACTTAAACAGATCATCGAACACAGACACTAGAATTCAATAGAGAAGCGGCAGGAAACACCCAAGGCAAGGAAGGATGGGGAAGCGAGGATGCCTGCTCAGCCAGGATGAGGTGGGAGCCTGGAGTGGTGCCCCAGTGTGGGGAAAGGAAGTGTGAGTGAGTGACCCAGTGATCCACACTACGCTGTGGACTCCTGCAATCCTAGTCTCAGGAGAGCCCCCAACCCTTGTAGGCCCCCAGAAGAACACAGGGAGCTGCCTGGAGACCACACGATGGCACTGTCCCTCCACCCCAGCCCTGAGCAGCGGCAGCATGGTGCCATTTTGAGAGCCCAGCCCCCACCAGACTACATCCTGCCTACATCCTGCCCTGGGGCCCAACAGCCCCTGCATCTTCACATCCCTGGAGCCCACTGACATCCCTCACCTATAGCCAGCACTGTGGTTGGCTACTGTCATCAGGGCTAAAGCATGAGCCATTGGTGAAGCTGCCACACATTTTTACATGCCCTGAAAACAAACATCTCGACTCACAGCTGCCGACACTGTGGGCTACTACTGCTGAGGCCCAAGCACAAGCAAAGCATGTGCTCCCTAGCCGCCTGCATGTGGAGGCTGCCGCTGAAGGCAGCCCTGCCCTCCCCAGCAGTAGGACTGCAGCACAGCTGCTGCCATCTCCACCTAAGCATTTCACAGGGGTTCTAGGGACAACCCTGCCCCTGCCCACCTCAGCCAGCACTTACATGCACCACTGGGGGGCTTGAGGACAGGTCTGCCTGGCCCAGCTCTACATGCCCCATTACCAGAGCATGCTGTCTAGGGGGCTGGGGACCACCCAGCCACCAGTCCACCACTATTGGCACCTAAGCACTCTTCCCAGGGTCCAGAGGTTGGGCCCACCAAATCTGCTGCTACTACCACAGCTGGAATACACACACATACCCCACAGGCAGACCTGAGGACTGGCCCATCAAGCTCATTGCAGCCACCGCCAACATCAGTGTGAACCACTTGGGATCCTGAAGGTTGTCTGGTCACTGCTACGCCATCACCCCCACACACTCACTGCCCAGGGTCCCAAGAAGCTTTCCACATTCCTGGCCCACTGCTGCCACTACCAGCACCAAGGCAAGCCATCTGAAGGCCCAAGAATTGGCCCCCCTGGACCCACTGACAATGGTGCCAATGTATGCCACCCTGGGTCCCCAGGACAGGCATCCTCTGTCATGCCATCTGGCATCCTCAACCTCAGCAAAATTTCACCACAGCCTCCACTAACAATTGCACCCTAAGGCACTGAGGAACTCACAAATAGTAGTGTCTGTGATTTCCTGTCTGTTACAGCGAACTAAATCAGAGACTACACTACTACATGCACCCGGAATCAAAGCCAAAGTGCCCTACCCAATCAACCCATAGATACATCTTCAGGAAAGTCTTCCCCTACAAAAGCAAATTCAAAATATTGGAAGAAGTGGCTGTTACACTAACACTCAGATATCAATGTAAGGGAAAAGAAACATGAAAAAGCAAAGATATATGACATGTCCAAAGGAATACAATGATTTTCCAGCAACAGATTCCAATAAAAAAGATATTTATGAAATACCAGAAAAATAATTCAAAGTAATGATATTAAAGAAGGTCAGTGGGATACAAGAGAACACAGGAAAACAATATAAAGAAATAAGAAAGGCACTCCAGGACATAAAGGAGATATTTAAAAAAGAAATAGCTATCATTAAAATGGAACAAACAGAAATTCTGGAACTGAAGAATTCATTAAATGAAATACAAAATCCATTTGATAGTTTTAATAACAGATCAAACAGAAGAAAGAATTTCAAAACTTGAAGACAGGTCTTCTGAAATAACCAGTCAGACGAAAATAAAGAAAAGAGAATTAAAAAGAATGAACAAAGCCTATGTGACACATAGGACACTATAAAGTGACCAAGTATTTGAATTTTGGCAAAGAGAAAATGAAAGGGATAGAAAACCTATTTAACAAAATATCTGACAACTTTCCAAGTCTAGCAAGAGATTTAGACATCCAGAAACAGGAAGCTCAGAGATCCCCAAATAGATATAATTCAAAAAGGTCTTCTCCATGACACATTACAGTAAAACTATTTAAAGTCAAAGATGAAGAGAATTCTCAAAACAGCAAGAGAAAAGCATCTAGTCACTTATAACAGATCCCTCTCATTACAATAACAGCAGATTTATCAGCAGAAATTTTACAAGCCAGGAGAAAATGGGATTATTCAAAGTGCTGACAAAAAAAAAATGTCATGCAAGGATATTATACCCAGAAACATTATCCTTCATAAATTAAGGAGAAATAAGATCTTTTTCACAAAAGCAAAAGATGAGGGAATACATCACCCCTAGGTGAGCCATGCAAGGAGTCCTTAAGGGAGTCCTACATCTGGAAGCTAAAGGATGATATCTACCATCATGTAAACACACAAAAGAATAAAACCCACTGGTAGAACAAATATTCAAATAAAGAAGAGAAAGGACTCAAATGTTACCACTACAGAAAACAACCAAACCACAATGATACACAATAAGAGAGAAAGGAACAAAGGATATACAAAACAACCAGAAATCAATTAATAAAATGACAGGAATAAGCCCCAATACAATAATAATTGGGAATATCAACAGCCCACTCTCAGCATTAGACAGATCATCTAGACAGAAAATTGACAAAGAAATATTGCACTTAAACTGCACATTAGACCAAATGGACCTAACAGAAACTTACAGAACTTTTCATCCAACATCTCCAGAATGCATATTCTTCTCATCTGCACATGAAACATTCTCCAGGATAGACCATATGTTAGGACACAAAACAAGTCTCAACAAATTTTAAGAAATTGAAATCATACCAAGTATCTTTGTAGACATCAATAGAATGAAACTAGAAATCAATAAGAAGAGGAACTTTGGAAACTGTACAAACACATGGAAATTAAGCATTCTTCTAAATGACCATTGGGCCGAGGAAGAAATTAAGTAGGAAATTTAAAAAAATACTTAAAACAAATAAAAATTGAAAAACAACATACCAAAACCTATGGGATATAATAAAAGCAATGCTAAGAGAGAAGTTTATAGCAATAAACACCTACATCAAAAAATTAGAAAAATGTCAAATAAACAATCTAATGATGCACCTCAAGAAACTAGAAAAGTAAGAAGACTGAGCCTCAAGGGGGGGATTGGGAGGGGCATGGGCAATATACTTAGCCAGAACGGTTGTACCCCCATAATAAGCTATAATAAATAAATAAAAAAAAAAAGAAAAGTAAGAAGAAACCAAACCCCAAATTAGTAGAAGGAAAGAAATAATAAAGATCATAGCAGAACTAAACAAAATAGAGATTAAAAAAATACAAAGGATAAACAAAACAAAAATTTTGTTTTTTGAAGAGATAAACAAAATCAACAAACCACTATCTGGACTAACAAAGAAAAAAAGAAAGAAGACCCAAATAAACAATATCAGAACAGAAAAAGGAAACATTACAACTGATACCACAGAAATACAAAAGATCATCTGAGACTGCCATGAAGAACTATACACTAACAAACTAGAAAACCTAGAGGAAATGGATAAATTCCTGTATACACACAACCTACCAAAGTTGAATCAGAAAGAAGTAGAAAACCTGAACAGACCAATAAAGAGTAATGAGATTGAATCAGTAATAAAAAGTCTCTTAGCAAGGAAAAGTCCAGGACTGTGTGGCTTCACTGCTGAACTCTACCAAACTTTCAAAGAAGAATTAATATCAATTCTCTTCAAACTATTCCAAAACATTGAAGAGGAGGCAATTATCCCTCATTCTATGAGGCCAGCCTTACGCTGATACCAAAACCATACAAGGATGCAACAAAAAAAGAAAACAACAGACCAATATCCCTGATGAACATAGACATAAAAATCCTCAACAAAATACTAGCAAACTGAATCCAACAGCACATCAAAAGGATTATACACCATAATCAAATGGGATTTATCCCAGGGATGTAAGGATAGTTCCACATACAAAAATCAATAAACATGATACATCAAATCAATAGAAAAAAGGACAAAAACCATATATCATTTCAATAGATGCAGAAACAGCATTGATAAAATTCAACATCACTTCATAATAACTCTCAACAAATTAGGAATAGAAGGAACATACCTCAACATAATAAAGGCCATGTATGTCAAACCAAAGCTAACATCATACTGAATGGGGTTTCTCTAAGAATTGGAATAAGACAGGGATACCCACTTTCACCACTCCTATTCAACATAGTACTGGAAGTCCTAGCCAAAGCAATCAGGCAAGAGAAGGAAATAAAAGACATCCAAATTGGGAATGAGAAAGTCAAACTGTCCCTCTTTGCTGATGATAATGATCTTATATAGAGAAAAATCTAAACACTCCATTGAAAAACTCCTAGATCTGATAAATAAATTCAGTAAAGTAGTAGGATACAAAATCAACATACAAAAATCAGTAGTGTTTTTATACAATAATAGTAAACTAGCTGAGAAAGAAATCAAGAAGGCAATCCCATTTACAATAGCTACAAAAAAATACATAGAAATAAATTTAACCAAGGAAATGAAAGACCTCTACAAGGAAAACTATAAAACACTGATGAAAGAAATTGAAGAGGACACAAAAAAATGGAACAACATCCCATGCTCATGGATCACAAGCATTAATATTGTTAAAATGATCATACTGCCCAAAGTAATCTAAAGATTCAATGCAAACCCAATCAAAATACCACTGTCACTTTTCATAGAAATAGAAAAAACAATCCTAAAATTCATATGGAACCAAAAAGCCAGAATAACCCAAGCAATCCTGAGCAAAAAAGACAAAGCTGGAGGCATCACACTACTTGACTTCAAAATATATTACAAAGCTACTATAGAAACCAAAAGAGTATGATATTGGTATAAAAACAGACACATACACCAATGGAACAGAATAGAGAACGCAGAAACAAATCCACATATTTACAACCAACTGATTTTTGACAAAGGCATTGAGAACATACATTAGGGAAGGGACACCCTCTTCAATAAATGGTGCTAGGAAAATTGGATATTTATATGCAGAAGAATGGACTCATGTCTCTCACCACATACAAAAATCAACTCAAGATAGATGAATTAAACACTTTATTGTAAGACCTGAAACTATAAACATACTAGAAGAAAACCTAGGAGAAACTCTTCTGGATCTTGGTCTAGACAGATTTTATGGCTAAGACCTCAAAAGCATAGGCAACAAAAACAAAAATATCCAAATGAGACTATATTAAACTAAAAGGCTACTACGCAGCAAATGAAACAATCAACAGAGTGATGAGGTAACTTGTTGAATGGGAGAAAATATTCTCAAACTATTCATCTGACAAGGAACTAATATTCTGAATATACAAGGAACTCAAACAACTCAATGTTAAAAAAAACAAGTAATTCCATTAAAAGGCAAGCAAAGGACATGAATAGACATTTCTCAAAAGAAGACAAACAAATGGCCAATAGTTATATGAAAAAATGCTCAATATCACTAATCATCAGGAAAATGTAAACCAAAACAACAATGAGATATCATCTTACCCCAGTTAGGATGGCTATTACTAAAAAGACAAAAAGTAACAAATGCTGGTGAGGATGCAGAGAAAAAGGAACTCTTATACACTGTTGGTGGGAATGTAAATTACTACAACCATTATGGATAACAGTACAGGTATTTCTCAAAAAACTACAAAGAGAACTACCATATGATCCAGCAATTCCACTACTGGCTATTTATCCAAAGGAAAAGAAATATATATGTCAGAGGGCTACCTGCACTTGCATGTTTATTGCAGCACTAGTCACAATAGCAAAGGTATCAAATCCACCTAAGTGTCCATCAACAGATGAATGAATAAAGAAAATGTGGTACATACACATAATGGAATACTACTTGGCCACAAAAAATAATGAAATCATGTCATTTGCAGCAAGATGGATGGAACTAGAGGTCATTATATTAGGTAAAATAAGTCAAGCACAGAAAGACAAATATCACATGTTCTCACACATATGTTGGAGCTGAAAAAGTTGCAGAGAGTAGAATGACAGACAATGGAGGCTACGAAAGGTGTCAGAGGGGTGGGGGTGAAGGGATGTTGGCTAATGGACATAAATATATAGTTAGATAGAAGGAATAAGTCTTAATGTTCCACAGCAGAATAGGGTGACTATAGTTACCAATAATGTATTGTATGTTTCAAAATAGTTAGAAGAGAGGCCTTGAAATGTTCCCAACACATAGAAATGATAAATACTCCGGGTGATAGATACCCCAAGTACACTGACTTGATCATCAGTCTACGCATGTAACAAAATATCACATGTACCCCATGAATAGGTACAAATATTATGTACCAATTAAAAAACAAAAAAGAAATAAGTGTGAATGATTACAACTTTATTTTTAAATTCATATACATAAAAAGGGTTTAAGAAATGGCACCAAAATGCTAAAGAAAGTAGAACTCGAATGAGAGAAGTTTTGGGAGATATATTCCTGTCTTTTCTATGTTTTAAAACTTTCTGGTATATGGTTGTTTTATTCATTGTAAGTAGTTGGGTTTTTCATTTGTTTTTGGTTTTCTTTTTATATTCCAGAAGTCATCAAGTCTTCTAGTTCTTTATTTTTTCCTATTCTCATTACTTTGTAAGTACTCAAGTTTAAACACATAGTGGATGTTATATTCAATGACACAGTGGCTAATAAATTAGAGCATATTTCTCTATACTCTGCCTTCCTCGGGCCTCAGGACCATTAAAAGAAGCAATACTTGACACTTAATATGTACCTTTTATGTGCTCGACACTCCTCTAAGCACTTCACAGATATCAATTCATTAATTACTCACAAGAATCCCATGAGGTTGGTATTATTATCTTCTTTTTTTAATAGCAAAGCAAGTCAAGACACATAAAGATTAGCTACTTATCCAGGATCATCCAGTTTGTCGGTCACAGAGCTGGGATTTGAACCCAAGGAGTATGGCTCAAGAGTCTCTGCTCTTAGTCACTCAAAAGAGGGAGCTTTGAAATAGCCAGCTAGCTGGACAGACAGGTTGGCAGGCATGTAAAACCCACACATGTAGTGGGGGACCCTGTGGTTGGAGGGTGGAGGTAGAGAGACAGAGATCACGGATTCCTAATGTAAGCCCCTGTCCAAATGGAAGCCTCAATCCCTGGCAGCAATTTCTCTCTTTCTGAATGAGAGAATGGCAGATGTAGAATGGCATCGGAAACATGAGTGATCACCTCTGTGTAAATATCTGGTTCAGGGTTAGGGATTAGAAGTAGCACTGAGCTCAACATGAAAAGCATAAGCGAGATATATGCTTCCATAAACTGTGTCTCGATATTTTCTTTGCCTATTGTTCTGAAAGCAGACATAATGTTTGCTTCTCCTCTGGTGAATTCATTTAGATTACAAAGCTCAGGCTTTGCCTAGAATTTTAGACACCCCAGGGCTATAACAGAATTTTCATGGCTGTCTAATCTAGACCCTGCCCATTCTTCCACCCCTAACATGCATACACAAATTCTTATAACAAAATAGGATAAATATCCACTAGAAATAATGAGTGAAGGACCAGGTGCATGGAGAGTTATTGGTGGCCCCCTATTAAAAGTGACTAACCAAAGGGAGCAGGAGCCATTATGTAAACACAATGATGGGTGTAATGATATTAAGTATTGAGTTAAATAACGAGTGATTCTTTCACTAGATCTGATTGATGTTTCTCCAAGATCTGTATCTTAAGTAAATATTTAGATGCTGTATCTGGGCTCCTGATCTCTGGTATCCCATGCTTTTAATTCATTAGTTCCAAGTCTAGGAAAGAGGCTTCTCAACCATCCATCCCAATAGAAGTCAGGATTATTCTCAAGTAGCCAAGAGTTCAAAGGCAGCTAGTCTAAAATACTGTTTATAATGGAAACTCGGACTTCTAAGCCACATCTGAAATGATTGTGTTCTATCAGCCTGTACTGATATGCACTCCTGCCTTTAAGCCTTAGTCAAAAGAATCAGAGGCTCTGCAGCTAGAAATCTGCCTCTCACCTTCTATACAAAACATTTCCAACCTTTTTGCTGAAAAGCTGACATCTTACCCAGCCCTACCTGATCAGAGTGGGGGAGTCACCTAAATTCTCCAGGTCAAAGATGTATATATCCTTGACCCAAGGGTCATAGGACTACTTTATTCTTCTTTCATGGAAACTATTCTTAAATTTCATATTTCACTATTTCCCTTTCACCTTTATCAATGATAGAAACCATGGGAAAAGACCTGGGAGACCAGATTTTTCATATTATAGATGAAAAGAGGACACCCAAGAAGAGGACATCATTCATCAAATCGGTGACAGAGCTGCCCTGGTTCTCATTCCAGGGCTCCTTCTGCTCCACCCTTCTCAACTTTCGTGTGGCACAGGAGGGGACACTGAGGAGCCATGAAGCTCATGAAGGAGCAGAGGCTGCCCTAGTCATTTTCCCAGTGTCCTCCCTGCCCCGCCTCCTCACAGGCTCCTTGTATGAACCTGCCACCAGGGGAAATATCATGGGCTCTTACTCATTTCCATGTATTCTGGAGTCAGTCCAGTGTATGGTTCCAAGCTGTAGTCTAGGTCCCACTGCTCGGGATGTTTTGAATGGGCAGAGTCCGTTTCTCCAGGTTCTGTCTCATCTTTCAGCTTCCGAAATAGTTTCTTTAGCTTCCTAGAAAAGAAATGAAGCAGTCATCAAAAACTTCTGAAGAACAAAGTTAGTTTTGTAGACAGGAGGAAAAGAACTAAGTTTTGACACTTAAAGCCATCTCTCATCCAAGAACAAATAGAGAGACACTAAGGAGACTATTTTTCTCCTAAAGATAACCCGAAGAGGTCCTTTATCAAGATAATAAAAGATTCTCCTCATAAAGGATAAGGTTGCTGTTGTTGGTGTATATGAATGCTACTAATTTCTGTACATTGATTTTGTTACCTGAGACTTTGCTGAATCTGTTTATCAATTTCAGTAGTCTCATGGCAGAATCTTTTGGGTTTTCTAGATATAAGATCATATCATCAGCAAAGAGTGATCAATTGACCTCTTCTGCCCCTATTTAGATGCCCTTGATTTCCTTCTCTTGTCTGATTGCTCTGGCTAGGACTTCCAGCACTATGTCGAATAGAAGCAGTGATAGAGGACAACCTTGTCTGGCTCCAGTTCTAAGTGGGAATGCTTTCAATTTTTCCCCATTCAGTATGACATTGGCTGTGGGTTTGTCATATATGGCTTGTATCATTTTTAGGTAAGTCCCATCTATGCCTATTTTCCTTAGCGTTCTTATCATAAAATGGTGCTGAATTTTGTCAAATGCTTGTTTTGCATCTATTGAGAGGATCATATGGTCTTTGTTATTGCTTCTACTTATGTGGTGAATTATGTTTATAGATTTGCATATGTTGAACCATCCCTGTTTCTCTGGGATGAAGCCCACTTAGTCATGATGGATTATTTTTTTGATAAGCACCTGAATTCAGTTTGCTAGAATTTTGTTGAGAACTTTTGCATCTATATTCATAAGGGATATTGGGCTGTAGTTTTCTTTTTTGTTGTGTCCTTTCCTGGTTTTGGTATCAGGATGATGTTGGCTTCATAAAATGTGATATGGAGGATTTCTTCCTTCTCTATGTTATGGAATAATTTCTGCAGGATAAGCACCAGTTCTTCTTTGTAGGACTGGTAAAATTTGGGTGTGAAACTATCTGGTCCAGGACTTTTTGTTTTGGGAAGGTTTTTTATTGCTTCTTCAATTTAAGTACTTGATACTGGTCTGTTTAAGAATTCTATTTCTTCCTGATTGAGCCTAGAGAAGCTGTGCATTTCTAAGAATTTGTCAATTTCCTCCACCTTTTCAAGCCAAACTGAGAACTAAATCAAAAACTCAATACCCTTGACAATAGCAACAAAGAAAATAAAATACCTAGGAATATATTTAAGTAAGGAAGTAAAAGACCTCTACAGGGAAAACTATGAAACACTGAGGAAGGAAATAGGAGAGGACATAAACAGGTGGAAAATCATACCATGCTCATGGGTCAGCAGAATCAACATTGTTAAAATGTCTATGCTACCCAAAGTGATCTACAGATTCAATGCAATCCCTATTAAAATAGCAACATCATTTTTTGCAGATCTAGAAGAAAGAATTCTACACTTCGTATGGAACCAGAAAAGACCCCATATAGCAAAAGCAATCTTAAGGAAAAAGAACAAATTTGGAGGAATCAATTTACCAGACTTCAAGCTATGCTATAAGGCTATAGTAACTGAAACAGCATGGTACTGGCACAATAACAGAGATATAGACCAATGGAACAGAACTGAGAACCCAGATATAAAACCACCCTCATATAGCCATCTGATCTTTGACAAAACAGACAAAAACATACACTGGGGAAAAGAATCCCTATTCAATAAATGGTGCTGGGAAAATTGGATAGCCACATGTAGAAGACCAAAACAGGATCTGTACCTATCACCTCTCACAAAAATCAACTCATGGTGGACAATAGACTTAAACCTAAGGCATGAAACTATAAGAATTCTAGAAGAAAATGTTGGAAAAACTCTTATAGACATTAGCCTAGGGAAAGAATTTATGACGAAGACCCCAAAGGTAATCACAGCAACAACAAAAATAAATAATTGGGACTTAATCAAATTAAAAAGCTTCTGCACAGCCAAGGAAACTATCACAAGAGCAAACAGACAACCTACAGATTAGGAGAAAATATTCACATGCTACACATCCAATAAAGGGCTGATAACTAGAATCTATATAGAACTCAGGAAAATCAGCAAGAAAAAATCAAACAACCCTATCAGAAAGTGGGGAAAAGACATGAACAAAAACTTTTCCAAAGAAGACAGACTAATGGCCAATAAATATATGAAAAAAATGCTCAACATCTCTAATCATCAGGGAAATGCAAATCAAAACCACAATGAGATATCACTTATCTCCAGTGAGAATGGCCTTTATCAAAAAGTCCCCAAACAGTAAAGGTTGGTGTGGATACAGAGAGATAGGAGCACTCATACACTGCTGGTGGGACTGCAAACTAGTGCAACCTCTGTGAAAAGTAATATGGAAATACCTCAAGGAGCTACAAGCAGAACTACCAGTTGACCCAGCAATCCCAGTACTGGGCATCTACCCAAAGACATTCTACCCAAGACATTCTATAAAAAAGCCATCTGCACTAGATTGTTTATAGCAGCACAATTCACAATTGCAAAGATGTGGAAACAACTCAAGTGCCCATCAATACATGAGTGGATTAATAAAATGTGGTATACGTATACCATGGAGTTCTACTCAGCCACAAAAAACAATGGTGATCTAGCATCTCTTGTATTATCCTAGATAGAGCTGGAGCCCATTCTACTAAGTGAAGTATCACAAGAATGGAAAAATAAGCACCACATGTATTCACCATCAAATTGGTATTAACTGACTTAACTGACCAACACTTAAGTGCACATATAGTAGTAACATTCATCGGGTGTCAGGCAGGTGGGAGGGGGGAGGAAGGGATGGGTATATTCACACCTAATGGGTGCAGTGCACACTGTCTGGGGGATGGAAGGGGCAACACACTGTGACTTGGTGGGGCAAAGGCAATATATGTAACCTAAACATTTGTACCCCCATAATATGCTTAAATAAAAACATTTAAAAAATATAATAAAAGGATCAGGTTTCTTCAGACCCAAAAAGCCTTTAATTCTTCTTGCTGTTTGATAAGAAACAACAGAGTTGAATCTTCCTGCCAAAGGCTGAGACGGAGTCAGCCTTATTGTCCAACAGGTGATCTATCCACCCTCTTCATGGAGAACAAAGGGATGGATGTATGGAAAGGAAAAGAAAGATTCTCTTCTCTCAGGTCAAACGTTCTTTGGTTTTCAGTAACATCACTAGCATCATCTTTCCATTAAAGCCAAGCTAAACATTGCCCATCACTACTATGGACTGAATTGTGACTGTATTTGGAGGTAGGACTTTTAGGAAGTAATTAAGATTAAATGAGATCAAAAGGGTGGAGTCCTATTCCAATAGGATTGGTGACCAACAGAAAGAGGGAGAAGGAGAGGGAGAGGGAGACAGAGAGGAGAAAGACGAGGGGGGGGGAGAGAGAGAGAGAGAGATATCTAACCATCAAACGAGGACACAGAGAGAAGGCAGCTACCTGTAAACCAGGAAGAGAGCCTTCACCAGAAACTCAACTCTGTTAGACTTTGATCCAGAACTTTCCAGCCTCCAGAACTATGAAAAAATAAACTTCTATTGATTAAGTCACCCAATCTTTGGTATTTTGTTATGGCAGCTTGAGTAGACTAAGACAACCATATTCAGGATTTTTTTTTTTTTGTCTATATTAAGATGATAATGGCCCAACTTCTCAGGGTTGGTATTAGGACTAAGTGAATCCATGTTTATAAGGTCCTTAGCACAATATCTAGACATAGTGAGCATAGAATAGATGATAGCTTTTATTATTTTTAATATTAAATGATAAAATATGCCTGAAGTGTAGTCTTTTCAAACTTCTCATTGATGCACAATGCAGAGAGAATGAAAATAGGTGAAGGAGCAAGGTGCCAATTCTGCTAACCTATCTAAGAGAAACTTTCTAGGAGATAGTTGGGAGAAGTAACAGCAGAACAGTCAGATCATAGACTTAAAGATAAGATTTTAAAAGGGATTTTGAAGTCTATGCTCCATCCAGATGTAGGAATCACTTCCCCTCTCTGCAATATTCTTCATCCAAGACGATCCAACACCTGTGTAGATATTTCCAGAGGATCACTCCTGATACAATCAGGAATCTCATTCTATTGTTTAAAAGTGTTCCTAATAGTTAGAAGAAATTTAATTGTTCAAAATAACAATCTAATCAGTGTCTGGTCTAATACAATTTGCCATCAAAAGGATGTAGAATAGCATAGTAGATAAAAATCTAATCTTTGGTATCATGAAATACTTATGTAAAACCAAGTTTCACAATTCACCAGCTGTATTTTCTAGGGCAAGTTATTAAAACTCTATAAGCTTTAGTTTTCTTATCTTTAAAATGAAGAAAGAAATATTAACTTGATCATAGGGTCCATTAAAATAGATAATCTATGTAACATGCTTAATTTAGGGTTTGGTACATGCCAAGAGCTCAAAAAATGTATCATCATTGCCCCTATTATCATCATCATCATTGTCCTTATGACAGAAGGATTTAAAGAATGAGTTGAGATTCATTAGAAGCAGTAAAAAGTTTTTTTCATAATGAAATAGCAAGCAATAAGCCTATGCTATAGGCATAGATGGGTCATACCTCAAAATTATTAAAGTCATATATGATAAAGCCACAGCCAACATCATACTGAATGAGGATAAATGGAAAGCATTCCCACTTAGAACTGGAGCCAGACAAGGTTTCCCACCATCTCCACTTCTATTCAACATAGTGCTAGAAATCCTTGCCAGAGCAATCAAACAAGAGCAGGGAATAAAGGGTAGCCAAATGGGGGCAGAAGAGGTCAAACTTGCACTCTTTGTTGATGATACGAGATTATATGTAGAAAACCCCAAAGATTTTGCCAAGAGACTAAGGAGGTGAGAGAACTATAGAGGGAGAATTAGGAAACACTGAGAAAAGAAATTACGGAGGATGTAAACAGATGGAAAACCTTACCATGCTCATGGATTGGCAGAATCAATATTGTTAAAATTTCTATACTACCCAAAGTGATCTACAGAATCAATGCTATCCCTATCAAAATACGAACATCATTTTTCACAGATCTAGAAAAAATAATTCTATGCTTCATATGGAACCAGAGAAGACTCCATATAGCAAAAGCAACCTTAAGCAAAAAGAACAAATTGGGAGGCATCAATCTACCAGACTTCAAGCTATACTACAAGATTATAATAACCAAAACAGCATGGTGCTGGCACAAGAACAGAGACATAGACCATTGGAACAGGACTGAGAACCCAGATGTAAAACCATCCTCATATTGTCATCTGATCTTTGACAAGGCAGACAAAAATATACACTGGAGAAAAGAATCTCTATTCAATAAATGGTGCTGGGAAAATCGGATAGCCACATGCAGAAGAATGAAACTGGATCCGCACCTATCACCTCTCACAAAAATCAACTCATCATGGATAACAGATTTAACCTAAGACATGAAACCATAAGAATTCTAGGAAAAAAAGTTGGGAAAACTCTTACAGACATTGGCATAGGCAAAGAATTTATGAAGAAGACCCCCAAAACAATTACAGTAGCAACAAAAATAAACAGGACCTGATCAAATTAAAAAGCCACACAGTCAAGGAAAGTATCATTAGAGTGAATAGACAGCCTACAGAATGGGAGAAAATATTCACATGCTACTCATGTGATGAAGGGCTGATAACTAGAATATACATAGAACTTAGGAAAATCAATAAGAAAAAATCAAATAACCCCATTAAAAAGTGGGCAAAGGACATAACAGAAACTTTTCAAAAGAAGACAGAATAATGGCCAACAAACATGAAAAAGTGCTCAACATCTCTAATCATCAGGGATGATCAGAGTGCTCAACATCTCTAATCATCAGGGATGATCAGCAAATCAAAACCACAACATGATATCACTTAACTCCAGTGAGAATGGCCTTTATTTAAAAGTCTCAAAACAACAAATGCTGGCGTGGATGCAGAAAGATAGGAACACTCATACACTGCTGGTGGGACTGCAAACTAGTACCACCTCTACAAAAAGTAATATGGAGATATCTCAAAGAACTAAAAATAGAACTACCATTTGACCCAGAAATCCCACTACTGGGCATCTACCCAAAGGAAAAAAATCATTTTATAATAAAGACATCTGCACTTGAATGTGTTTATAGCAGCACAATTCACAATTGCAAAGATGTGGAAGCAACCCAAGTGCCCATCAATACATGAGTGGATTAATAAAATGTGGTGTATGCATACCATGGAGTACTACTCAGCCACAAAAACAATGGTGAACTAGCACCTCTTGTATTATCCTGGATGGAGCTAGAGCCCATTCTTCGAAGTGAAGTATCATAAGAATGGAAAATCAAGCACCACATGTACTCACCATCAAATCAGTACTATATGATCAGCACTTAGTTGCAAACATGGAAGTAATATTCACTGGGTACTGGGCAAGTGGGAGGGGGTTGTAGGGGATGGGTAAATTCACAACTAATGGGTGTGGAGTGCACTGTCTGGGGGACAGACATGCTTATAGCTCTGGGTTGGGCGGTTGAAAGATAATATATGCAACCAAATGTTTGTACCCCCATAATATTCTGAAATTTAAGAAAAAAAAGCAAAACAAAACAAAATAAAAAAAGAAGTATTTAAGGACATACAAAACTAATGATTATATAATAAATGATTTTGTCCAACGGTTACACCAAAGGTATATTTACAACCCCCTGTTCTATCCTGCTGGGTCAATTAGCTTTGCTGGGGTCTGAAGAGCTATGACTTTTCTATTTTAATGGATAGTTCAATATGTGATTTCTGCAGAACTAATGGATAGTTCAATATCTGCAGAACTAATAGTGTAAAGGGATCCTTCAAATACCCAGGTGTTATTGCCCACTTGTAACAAATAAAACTTGTGCCAAAGTAAAAAAACTATGCTAATAAGAAATAGAGAAAAATTAGATGGAGCCTAAAGATTCTGAAGCCAAATAGTGTGTATCGGTTGAGGCCCTGCCTGTGAGTCAGCACAGAAGAAAAGGATGAAAGAAAAAAAACAAAAGACAAAAGACAGAAAAGAACAGAAGGAAGGAAATAAGGGAGGGTGGAGAGGTCTAGACCCAGAAATCAAATTGATACTTTTCCTCCAGCTACAGAAATCAGAAAACTTGGGCAAATCTTAAAGTAAAGAACAATTAGTTGCCTCGATTATACGTGAAAAATTGAACACAAGCATACATCACTATCCACTCCCGAAATGTCACTAAAATAAATAACAGCGACCGAGTAACAAAATGTATAAACCCACAGGTTAATAAAAATAGTCATGAATACAGTAGTGCATGAGGGAGGATAATGAATATCTTGGAAGAAGGATGGTGTATGAAGGAGTTAGCAAAGCTGTGACAGCTGAATAGCAAGTGGCCACTGTGGAAGGTGGCAGAGAAAAGCAAGCCAACTCATGCTGCAAAATCTCAGACAGGCTCAGGAGTTGGAGGCACCAGACATCCTAACAGGGAGGGGTTAGTGATTGGTCAAAGTTGTACTTAAGGAACAATAGACCCTATTGTCTCTGCACTCACACTGCCCAAGTGACTAGCACTTCCCAATACCAACAGGAGCAAGAAGTTTATCCTGAAGAAAAAATGAACCAAGGAAACTCTAGGTCTGACATAAATTCAATAAAATGATAGGAGATAAAAATCAACAAATTCTCCCTGGAAAAAAATAGAACAAAGACAAAG
This sequence comes from Varecia variegata, assembly GCA_028533085.1. Lineage (NCBI taxonomy): Eukaryota > Metazoa > Chordata > Mammalia > Primates > Lemuridae > Varecia > Varecia variegata. The sequence continues at coordinate 80,610,360 of CM052440.1, read as the reverse complement.
AAATGGACAATAGGAAAGAAAAGATGAAAAAAAATTGATCTAGGAACTCCAAAATTTAGTCAGAAAGGGAAGACAGAGAAAATGGGGAGGAAGAAAATACAAAAGAAATATAAGAAAATATCCCAGAGGCGAAGGTCATGTATTTTCTGATTGGAAGGACCCACTCAGCATAGTAATGAAAAAAAGACCTCCAGCAAAGCACATCATCATGAGATTTCAGAACTCTAGGGATAATGAAAAGTATTCTAAAATCTTCCAGGTCCAGGGGGACAAACGTAGATCCTCTTCCACTCACTGAAATTCAAAAATATATACAATTTTTAACATTAGCGCTTGCTACTAGAAGACTCTGGGGAAATGTATTTAACATCCAGAAGGCAAATAATTTTCAGCATGGGATTCTATACCCAGCCAAAGTATACATGAAGTGCAAAGGCAGAATAAAGACATTTTTTAAACATACAGTTTTTCAAAAAAAGTTAACATTCTATGCAACCCTTCTTACAAACTTCCTCGAGGATGAAAATTTCACCAACCAAGGATATAAAGCAAGGAAGAAAACAAATGGAATCCAGAAAACAGAGACTCCATCAGAAGAAGAAGGTGCTGGAGCTAACTCAGATTGATAGTTCTATGGAAATTTTAGTGAACAAACTGTTCTGATTTGAGCAGGAAAATGGAGGGTTCCTAGGAGATGGTCTCTAAGAAAAAAATAAATATGACTAATAAGACATCTGATGTGTTTGATGAGGTATTCTAGTTGGAAAAGGGGACATTTAAATGAGTATTACCAATAATGTGATGAGTACTACTAGGAAGGCAGAAGTTTAAGTGATCATGAGAACATAAAATACAGAATCATGACCTGGCTAAGACATGGAAGTTCTCCCTGAGGAAGAGGTGTGTAAACCAGGACTAAATAATGAAAGATGATAGAAGAAGAGTGAGAAAGACAGAGAGTGAGTGGTATGAGGAGTGAAAGGGTTATTCTAGAAAGAAGGAATTAGTTATGCAACAGCCAAAGGCAAATGTGAGAATGGCTCATAGAAAGCAGAGTCCAAAATGGCTGGCGCCTAGAGTACAAGACAGAAAGTGACGAAGGATAAGACCTGGAAGGTCATGTAAGCTCATGGCATTGAAGGCCTCGCACACCATATTATGCAGTGGTTCAGGTGAGATCACGGTAGCAGAGTCTAGGGTTACAGGATGTGTGAAGAGAAGTAGATATATTGGAGACATGCTTAGGAGGTAGAATTAAGATGATGGTGTTGGCTTGTCCATGGAAGGGGAAGGAGAATGAGGAATCAAGGATGATTCCAAAGGTCTTTGGTACTGGTGTACTTTGCTAAGATAGGGAACACAACAAAAGAGGAATTTTGATGATGGTAAGGAGGAGGAGGAGGAGGAGAAGGAGGAGGAGGAGGAGGAGGAGAGGCTGTTCTGGGCATGTTGACAAGGAGGAACCATGAGACAACCAAGCAGATGTGTCTAGCAGGCAGTTGTGTGTATGTGCGCAGAGCTCCGCAAACAGGCCTGGGCTGGGGAGGGCAGCTGAAGCCCCAGCCATGAACATCAACTGTGGATAGAGCAAAGCGGCAGGAGAATCAACAGTTAAGAGATGAGGTAGAGCGAGAAGGGCCTTCAAAGGACAAGGAAGGGGCAACTGTGAGACTGTGGCAAAGAAGAAAAGGGCAGAAGCAGGTCAAGGACCCGCTGTGGTCAAGGATCTGTCAAGTGCGAGTAGGTCCAAAAAGATAAGGGGGAAAGATCCACAAATAGTTCTTACGAACCCATCATTCCCAGAACTTTCCCCCTGGCTATCTCAGTGACCATTAAAAAGATTAATAAAGAAAGTTCCTCCAGAGTGGATTTAACAGGAACCCTGCAAGTTGTATAACATACAGATGGGCCTTTGGAAAATCTCAGACTATGATTCCGACCATGTGATGCACTCACTCGTTAAAATAACTCCTTTGATGTTACCCCCTTGTTTTTTTTCACTTGCTGTTTTTCCGTCCCTTTTTAATGTCAAGTCTTAGAAACTCTCCGGAAGGCTCAGAGCTTTTCCTCGGCCTGTGGCTCATGGGCTCGCCCCAGGACCGTGGTGATTGTCTGTCACACCTGGGCCCTCCCTGCAGCAGGAATCTGGGCCCACGCAGTTCCCTACAGACCTTTAGCCTCATTAAAGAAGGCAGACCTAGCCCTAAACGGGCCAAAGATGAGGAACACATTAACTTCTGAGCCGTGTATTCCTTTTCCTGACACCTGACAAGGTTCAAATTTGTTCCTTAAACTTTGGCTTCGTGGCCAGATACCACTGTATTTGAGAACACAGACCGCCTGCGATGGCTTTGCAGAGAGACTGTTTTACATCTTGAAATGTAATATTTATCACATTTACCAAAAGAAAGCAGAAAGTTTATGAAATCTTACTAGTTGTGTCCAGGGGTATATTTAACAGCTATTTTGGAATGTGATCTGGTGCTTTTAGTAAGGATAGGAATGGAGAGGGATTTTGGCACGGATGCCTCTGTCTGTCTGCTGTCTGCTCTGTCCATCCCAAAGCATGCCCTGGAGACAACCTGGCACATGAGAATGGTGGTAATCACCCTTTCAAAGAAAAAAAAATTCCAGCTCTCTGAACAAGAGGAGGCCCATTTCCAACTGTTCTTCACTGTACACTGGAGCTAAATTTGAGATAGAATCAAAGTGAGGATTTGGGTTGTGGTGTGGCATGTTCAGGAGCACTAGGCAGTTGGGTCCAAAGTCTACTTTGCAAAAACACATGTGGGAAAGGCTGGGTGTAAGGGGGGATGAGGGAAATTCCCATCAATGGATGCAGATAATGAATAGCATGAGATCAGATTCTGCCATACTGCATGTCATGCCTGAAGTTGTCTCAGGACATGCCTATGAGCATTACTCTGTGGCCTGCAATGTTTAAAGCCGTCCGGCTCCTCTCTGGAAAGCATCTGTCACAACTGTGTCAGTCCCCAAGAGCGGGGGGTGTGTGGGTGGGGAGCGTCCAAGGCCAGATCACGCAACCAAGTTTTATCTATTGTCACGGCCTTAGTCACAGAGCTGCCTCTCAAGTGCGAATACCCCCAGTTTTGCTGCCCTCCTGTGTAGCATTTTGTTTCCATCTCCAGGGTCGCTGGGGAGCAAAGGGGGGAGGCGCTGCTGCCTGTGGAAGGTGCGTGCACAGAGCAGGGCTTTCACAGCGGCCCCACCGGGGCGCCTGCAGAGGCAGAGGGAGCAGTGCCTGGGACGCCCTCACAGGGGCTCCACACTCAGCCTTGCAGCTCATTAGAGCACCTGGGGAAAGAGTTATTTCCTTTTCTGCTCTCATTTAGTCCCCTGGTTGCAGTCAAGGAGAAAACCCCAGCCCCCACTGGTGTGCCTTTGACAACCCCAAGCCTGCAGATCTTCCTTTTTAACAGAAAGAATGCAGATCTTAGGCTAAGAGCCTAGGGTAGGATACAACGCCATTGATTGTTTAATAACGTTTCGTTTTTGTTGTATTTCTTTTCATTATCATTTACTAAGTATTGTAACTGGTGGTGTTAATTTTCCAATTTCAGAAGTATTAAGGATTTAAGTAAAAAAGTGAACAAGTTCAGAGCAAACTAATATGCAAAGAGCTGTTTGGGCAGATAAGAAGGGGAAATTTCAAAGTTGGTTCATGCATGACTGAAAATCAGGAAACAATTTCTTATTCAAGAAGCCCGCTGGACTGTAAGACTCTCAAGGCCGTCAAAATTGTGTTATTTTTTTCAATACACATGCACACGCACACAGACATGTTTGTGCACACACACACACACAGAATCTCATGAGAATGCTGTACCCTTCGGGAGAGGGAGCAATCATATCTGACTACCTGGCCTGCTAATAAACGTCAATTAGTCTTAAACATTCACAGTTTTTCTTTGGAAGAATCTTGGAAAATTGCTTTCAGAGGTAGAGGATGAACTGAAGATGATGCATTGTTATCATATATTGTTATCATACATTTTACCCTGAATATTCTTTTTTTTTCCATGGCTATCTGGCTATATTTAATAAATTCATAAGTGTGGTTGGGTTTGTTAATTTGCTAAGTGCCAGTTTAAATGTTGTCTTATCTTTGATAATTTTTTTTCTTTTTTTTACTTATTCTTATTTCAGCATATTGTGGGGGTACAAAAGTTTAGGTTACGTATATTGCCCTGGCCCCCACCCCGAGTCAGAGCTTCAAACGTGTCCATCCCCTAGACAGTGCACATCGCACTCATTACGTATGTATACACCCATCCCCTCCCCCACCCACATCTGCCCGACACCCTATCAATGTTATTCCTAAATGTGCTCTTAGGTGATGATCAGTGAAACCAATTTGATGGTGAATACATGTGGTGCTTATTTTTCCATTCTTGGGACATTTCACTTAGTAGAATGGGTTCCAACTCTTTCCAGGAAAATACAAGAGGTGCTATATCACCATTGTTTCTTATAGCTAAGTAGTACTCCATGGTATACATATACCACATTTTATTAATCCACTCATGTATTGATGGGCACTTGGGTTGTTTCCACATCTTTGTAATTGTGAATTGTGCTGCTATAAACATTCGGGTGCAGATATCTTTGTTATAGAATGTCTTTTGTTCTTTTGGGTAGATGCCCAATAATGGGATTGCTGGGTCAAATGGTAGGTCTACTTGTATCTGTTTAAGTTATCTCCATATTGCTTTCCACAGAGGTTGCACTAGTTTGCAATCCCACCAGCAGTGTATGAGTGTTCCTGTCTCTCCGCATCCATGCCAACATTTGTCATTATGGGACTTTTTGGTAAAGGCCATTCTCACTGGAGTTAAGTGATATCTCATTGTGGTTTTGATTTGCATTTTCCTGATGATTAGAGATGTTGAGCATTTTTCATATGTTTGTTGGACATTCTTCTGTCTTCTTTTGAAAAATTTCTGTTCATGTCCTTTGCCCGCTTTTTGATAGGGTTGTTTGATTTTTTCTTGCTGAGTTTCCTGACTTATAAATAGATTATAGTTATCAGTCCTTTATCGGATGTGTAGCATGCAAAAATTTTTTCCCATTCTGTAGGTTGTCTATTTACTCTCATGACAGTTTCTTTGGCTGTGCAGAAGCTTTTTAATTTAATCAGGTCCCATTTATTTATTTTTATTGTTGCTGTGATTGCCTTTGGGGTCTTCTTCATACATTCTTTTCCTAGGCCAATGTCTATAAGTCTTTCCCACATTTTCTTCTAGAATTCTAATAGTTTCACTCCTAAGGTTTAAGTCTGTTATCCATCGTGATTTGATTTTTGTGAGAGGTGAAAGGTGTGGGTCCTGTTTCAGTCTTCTACATGTGGCTATCCATTTTTCCCAGCACCATTTATTGAATAAGGATTCTTTTCCCCAGAGTATGTTTTTGTCTGCTTTGTCAAAGATTAGATGGCTATATGAGGATAGTTTTATATCTGGATTCTTGATTCTGTTCCACTGGTCTGTGTCCCTGTTCTTGTGTCAATACCAAGCTGTTTTCATAACCACAGCCTTGTAGTATAGTTTGAAGTCTGGTAAGTTAATACCTTCCATTTTGTTCTTATCGCTTAAAATTGCTTTTGCTAAATGGGGTCTTCTCTGGTTCCATACAAAGTGTAAAATTATTTTTTCTTTATCTGTGAAAAATGATGTTGGTAATTTAACAGGGATTGCATTGAATCTGGAGATAACTTTGGGTAGTACAGACATTTTAACAATGTTGATTCTTCTGATCCATGAGCATGTTATGGTTTTGCACCTGTTTACGTACTCTGCGATTTCCTTCCTCAGTGTTTCATAGTTCTCCCTGTAGAGGTATTTTACCTCCTTATTTAAATGTATTTCTAGGTACTTTATTTTCTTTGTTGCTATTGTGAAGTACCCTGAATATTCTTATCCAGCACAATCACCTACCTAACTTTCCAGACTTGCTTCTGTTTTGAAAAATCAAATATGACCTTTAAGATTAATACTTATCTCCTTGGGGAAAGAATTTTTTATAGGCTCTGAAGTATATAAGAGCTGTGCTGTGAACCAAAAGCCATTGAGCCAGGACCAGAAGAGAAAAACACCATTCCTGGGCTGGACTGTCAGTGTCACCCCCTGGGACGGCAACTTCACAGAGCCTCACCCTTTAACACAGAAGCCAATGCCACATGGAAAAATCTTGGCTGCCTGGAACCCCCAGGAATGGTTCTTCTTTCTTAGATGTCCATATTTTCTATTTTCTAGGTAGCTCAGCATTTATCCAAGCTGGAGCTTTTTTTTTTTTTTTTTTAACATAAAAACTGTTTTTTCCACGTTGGATAGGAAATCTTTCCAGGTCACACAGTGAGTATATTGTAAATCTTAGAGCTGAACCCAGATCTGTTGGGCCATCAACTCTCTGCCCTACAGGGATATGTTAAAGACCACTGGGTCTAATTTTTATAATTTACATGACTGCTTCCTCACTGTAAGACTTAACTGTCATTTCTCTTTTGACTGTGACTTTTTTTTCTTATTTCGTGTTTCTCGTCTATATCATACATAAGGCTACTGCCAAGTGCTTGAACTCTGATTGAAGGGGTCTAATTTATTGAGAGTGGGCTCTGAGGAGGGAGCAGAAGATTCAATAATCATAATCATAGTGATTTCACGCAGCCAAACTCAAAATAGAATTTTGGAGATAGAAGATAGTAGGATTTTGGTAGAAGTTTTGCTCTACATCCCTGAATTCAACTACATAATTATGTTGTATGTGTCCTTTAGCAGAATGGAAACTGGAATGAGGAAACATCTTTTGAAACAGAAGTGACTTATATTTGGAATTGGCAGTGACCAGCTTCATTCACTAGAGGAGAGGGTCATGGGGTGTCAGAGCTGAAAGGCACCTTAGAGATGATTTTAATGCTATCGGGTCGTCAAGCGATGAGGACGATGAGACTTAGAAAAGTGGCTTGCCCACAGGTCTGTGAGTTACTTTGCAATCGCCATTGATTAAAGTGTGGCACAGTTTTAAACATACACAGTATTAAATGCACATCAATCATAAACAAGAAAATTTAGCCTTTAAAGCAAACAACCATGTGTTATTTTCATCTGTTATGGAGTGGATGAAGTTGATGGGTGGGGAATGTGCCAATATGCTGCCCAAACATATGCCTGGGTTCTTGCTTCTCTTACACTCTATAAAAGCCTTCTGGGTCCAGATAGAATGGGCAAAGTGGTAGAGCAGATGTCCAGGGATAAAAATATGGGCATCTCGTGCCCACAAGTTGTAAACAATTTTATTCCCAGCAGAATAATAATGTACTGGAAGGGCAGGTGTCTTGCCCAGATGTTTGAAGGGGATGAAGACTTTCCTTTGTAGCAGTTGTGGACGGGCTGGCCTTATGGCTTCAAAGGGGCCAGATGTGGCTTTGGCACCATCTGTACATTCTCCGGATGTTTGTCCATAATAAATGTCATCTCTCTGCAATGGTAAGCTCCTGGACAACAAGAACCATCAGCTTCCCTAGGTCTGCCTGACCATCAGTGAGTGACTTGCAGCATGGGAGCAGCGAACTGGGCATAGCTTCCGAGGGTTGAGGTTCTCAGGGTCGTTCATTTTCTGACGGATGACCGGAGCTGGTTTAGGCAGGAAGGTGGGGTGAGGCATCCAGACACCAATGCTCCCTCCAGTCCTCCTCCAAGAAAAGCACCCACCCAAGGGCCCCCTGAGGTTGTGCCAGCACGTGTGCAGAACCCCTCTGTGTTCCGCCTACGGGGTGGTGTGTGGCGAGGCCCCTCTGAGCACGGGGAGCACTGCGCTATGGTGGAGTGTTGAGAATCTCATTCCTTGAAGTAGGGCCCTCAGTAAACAGGGTTTTCTTTCCAAGCAAATTAAATTTTCCCCATCATAACTTTGGCTCTATAAATGTATTTCTGAGGAAAACCAAAGAATAGCTTTCTCTGGGAAGCTTTTAGACGTTCCAGCGCCCCTGGAAGTGGTGGCTCTGGTATAATTTTACATGGAAAAGGGGGTTGGACCATATAATCCTCTAATGGTTCCATTCAGCCCAAGGAACCTAGGACTCCACAATCCCCAAACAGAGTTAGAGGGATTCTGGGCTTTTGCCCTTGCCATGTCCCTGACATGCCCCAAGACCCTGGTCAGGGAACTGCCATCTCATTGAGCCTTAGCGTCACCATCTATGGCACCACCTGGGTCTTGAGGTGTTTGTGATAAGACCAGAGTCAGTCTGTTTTGTGTAGGAAAAAAAAAAAAAAATATATATATATATATGTATGTATACCTAAGGGAAATTGTGTCTTTAAAGAAAACAATGGCAGACCATCTTATAACATATGCTGGTGACAGTCTTCTTTCAAGACACAGACACACCCTAAAAGAAACCTCTCTGCTTCTGAAGCCTTCTTTGACTGCCTCCAAACTCCTTACCTTTACTTATTCTGAATTCTGATAGTTTTTACCACATTAGAGAGCACCCAGTTACATGCAGTCTATTTTGTCTCCCAAACTAAAAATCCAAGCTCAGAGCAGACAAGGGCCATTTCATATATACTTTTCTTTGAATACCTTAGCCATACGAACCACAAGGTAAAGGCCGTGGTATTCCCTGCAAGCCCTCCTGCGGTGTAGACAGTGTTATTCCTGGTTATGTAGCTTGAAGCCTGGCTCTCTAGCCCTTAAAGAATACTATTCTGTCGGCCACTTTATTCTTAAATAAATTCCTTTACTGTTTAAACTAGCCAGAGTGAATTCCAATGGCTGCAACTAAGAACCCTGGGCAAACATGAAGAAATACAGTTGGAAAGAAAGAGGTTAAATGAGTGTTTTTATTGGATGAGTTCTCAGAACCATTAATGTAATGCGCCTAGTAAATATCTCAGAAAGTGTGTTACAGAATCTTCGACTAACCTTATGAGGACTGTCTGATGATTATACCCTAGGATGGCCAATCTTTAAAGTGGTTTACAAAGACCCCCGGGCCTGGAACAAATTGTCCATTTCATCCTGCTACAGAGAACTGACGAAGCCAATCTGAGTTACCCCTGAGCACCTCTGTTGTTCCCCAGCATCCCCTGAAACTGAGTCTTTTCTAAAACCACAAAGCAATAGAAAGGAAAAGCAGAAGGTTACATTTTTCTTTGACCCGTAAGTTGATTTTAGCTTATTCCATCCTCTTTTCTTCTAGGTCTAGTACCTGAGAGTCAGTGTTTATAACATGACTACCGCAATGCAAAGCCTGAGTGAAGGAGTCCTCCGTGAAATGTGCATAAAGGCCTGGGGGAGGGGAGAGAATCCACAGGGAAGCAACCCATTCTCTATTTCACCAACTATTCCTCCTGCCCCTCCTATGATTATATATTCCAAGTTTTCTTCTCAGAGATCTTTCTAAATAATTCCATGATGTTTGAACCTTCATATTCATCTATCCACCACACTGAAAGTCTCTTTTACTCATTCACCGGGAGGACAAATAGCATTAAAAATATTATGCACTTTAGGGTCCAAAGTGCTCTGTCGTTTATTAGTTATGTGTCTTCAAACAAAGAGTAAATCATTCTGAGCCCCAGATATCCTAAACCAGACTAGCAAACAAGGCTAGTAGGGCGTGGGGGGTTGCCCTGTGGAAAAAGCTATTGGAAAATGGACAGAGGAGTAAATGACCGAGCTATCTAAGAAGAGGTGAGGCCGTGGAAATCCTGCTGCAAGTCTGGCACTTCTGGGTGAGCCCCTGGCAGTGAGGGGAGAGGTAAGAAGAGCTCGTTACTCACGGGACTCCGATCTCAAAGATATTGTTCTGGATCAACTGCTTCCCCAACATGATGATGCTGAGCTGAATGCAGAGCTCCATGAGGCAGCCCCCTGGAGCACACTGCGGCAGGAGAAGATAAAAAAGGACCCATTAGACCAAGTGGAGCTCAGGGAAGCGAGGGCATGCGTGAAGCCATGCTGCGATGGGGATGAGAGTGGGGCTGGGGGTGCACCTACAAACCACTAGCCAGGCATGGAACCCCAGTGGCTGTACTTGCCTCTTCCATGCGGTAACCATCGAACACATAGACATAGCTTCCAGGCCTGCCCACAAACCTGAAATCAGACAGTGTGGGAAGAGTTAGGGGGACAGAGCATGCAGGGCTGCTTGAGGACTCATCTTCTGGGGAGAACAGCCAGCACGAGTGTCCTCCTTGAAAGCACTGGCCAGCGGGTGCTGGCTCACTCAGGAACGGGAGCTCACACCCTGTTAGGGGCTAGCAATCTCCTATACCACCATGGTTCCCTTCTTAAGCCAGTGAAATTCCAGGGGATAGGGGTGAGCTGGGCAGGGGCTGAGGCCGGGCCCGGTGTGGGGCTTTGTGTGTGTGCGTGTGTGTGTGTGCACACGTGTGTGCAATAACTTCTGACTTAAGCACAGTGAAGTCTAGGTTATCTCTAAGTGTACGGTCTGTGCACCATCTTCTCTCAACTCATGTGAAGAACTGGGTTCTGGTTACAGCTCCTTAGTGAGGGCTTCTGATTCCCAGGAAAGGAAGGATGAGATGGACTCAAGTTGCAAGTAGAGATTCCTGGGATCAGAAAAGGAAAAATCCTGACATTTTACTGAAAATATTCAAAGGAATGGAACAGGCCTTCCTCATTCCTCTTCCAAGTAGAGTCTATTTTATTGGGGGATGATAAGACCAAGCAGGAGGAGAAAGCAGAGAGGTAAAAGCCACCCATGGTGCCAATCAGAAGAATCCTGCTTACAGGCAACGGCATCCCCTCCGCACCTGCTGAAACCCGACACGGCCACTTATGCCTCAGCATTAACCTTTCCTTCTCTGAGGTCTTCTTGCTGCCTCTGTTCCTAATCATTCCCCCAACACTTTCTTATACCTCTTATTCCAGCACTTACTGCACATGTAGTGTCCTGTTGCTCAGACTATGTCTTCCAATATTCCACAGTTCAGCTACAGGTCAGGACCTGCCCTCCTGTTTTGCCTAGACTATCCTATGTATGTAATTTGCTATTACTATCAAGTCTAGATAGTGCCAATGAAGCAGACATTCATCAATATGGGCAGGCTCCCTGCTACTATAATTCATGACAGCCAAGGGCAGAAGCATTCAAAGGGGGTTGTATTTGGGTCAAAAATGCCCCATAAGAAATTACCCAATGTGGATGAGGATAGTTCTCACTATCAATGCCTGCCTAATGAGCTTTTAGTTCTAGGGAAGCTTTCCTGATATCATTGGTTGATGTCCATTGGGAAATATCCTTGTAGGTGGCCAACTGGCCTGACCACAAAAAACAATTTATCAAAGTGATTTTTACATCCAGAACTGTTGTATAACGAAGACTTTTATTAGCCCCTGTTCATGGTTCTTGAGTGGAGCCTCTAAATCCTTGGAATGTCCAGAGTGAAAGGAGTGTCTTTGTTATCCAGGGCGGGCCCTAGGACTATACCTGTTTATGCCAATGAGATTACTCAAGGTGGGGGCAGGTCATGCCGGAAAGATCAACCGCTTTGCTTGGGCTTTGAGCCATGTAATTGCTGCCTGATCTCAGGGGACTAGAGATTGAGTCCAGTCGTAAAGCAAATGATCTAATCAATCATGCCTAAGTAATGGAACTTAAAGTAAAGTAAAAACTCTGGACACCAATGTGTGAGTGCACTCCCTGGCTGGTGATACACATCAATGTGCCAAGAGGGTAACACATCCTGAGGACATGGAAGCTTCATGATTACGACCCTCCCCCGCAAAACCTTCGCCTACATGCTGTTTCTATTTGCTAGTTTGGATTTATACCCCTTTATTATTATAAAACTTCAGTTGTAAGTATAGCATATTTCAGCGTTCTGTGAGTTATTCTAGTGAATTATCGAACCTGATGGGGTAGGAGGAACCCCAGAATTTATAGCCAGTGGGCCCATTTCCCACTGGGAATGGGAATCCCAGAGCATGTGACTGGTGTCTCAAGTGAGGACAGTCTTGTGGAGAACTGTGCCCTTACCCTATTATCTCCTGGCAGTTAGCATCAGAATTGCATTGCAAGACCCAAGAGCCACTGGCTAGACAGGAAATTTCCTCCTGCCTCACCCTCAAAGTTGGGAGACACCAATTCTCCTAAGATTCTCCCTTTCAGGCCCAGAACCAAACCCCTATAAAGTTTCCCTGGTTATCAGGATCTGAAGGTGCTAATTCAAAGTTATTTAGGGCTAACATTCCTGCTTTGTGAGCAGCCAGGTGGAAATGGGGGTAGAGAATGGGACTGAGGGTGTGAGTGACAATGGGGACAGGCTGACCCTATTTGTCCTGACAGTGGAGGACCCAGTCTTAGTGACAAATTGCCTTTCCATGAGTGACACCATTATACTCACCTGCCCTTGAAAAAGGCCACATAGAAGATGGGGGAGTAGGCATTGACAAACTTTAGCAAGAAAGCTTTGAGTATCAAGCGCTCTTCAAAACTCTGTTCTGTTTTCGGAACCTCTGCAAGAGAAGAGCAAAGTTGATGAGATGGAGGTGAGATTTCTTACCTCTCCAGAGTTTTGACCTTGACATGAGCCATTTTCTCTCATTTGACTCTTTCACAATAGAAACCAAGAGACTCAATCTCTCTGGCACATTAGAACTGAATTCGTCTGGGAGGCCCCAGGTGGTTTGCCAGGTAACATGAGGCTACGAAGGCAAAGGGTCCATGGGATGACCAACTTTCTCCTTCCACCTCCCTCTTCTTGTCCACTCAAGCAATGGTTTTACACTGTGCTCCGCAAAGAGGGGCCTGAGCAGGCAGAGCTTCAACCACCGCCCTTACTTCACCAAGGGGAACGCAACTTCCACCTAAATAATTGCCACTTCCACAAGAGTTTGCTTGGACAAAGATCCCTAAATAAAAAGGCTTGTTAGCCGCCGAACTAGAATTAAGAGGGCACCATGGCATTGTTGCTCTTTCTCCCCCGCTTCGTGTTCAGCAGGAAGGCACTCATCCGCCCGTCCTCTGGGGACTCGAGACATGTCCTGTCCACTCACTCCAATGATGAAGGGCCATCAGATAAGGTCAGTGAAACAAGCACAGCCTGAGCCTAATGTCCCAGACTCACAGGTCATGGTCCCAGTGTGTCCTACAGGGTCCAAGCAGAAGAGTCAGCTGACGTTCTTACAAGGACCCTGAGAAACTCTGAGCAGGAGCCTCACAGGTGCCTTCAGAAGACTTGAGCCACAGGGGACACCAGGGGACAACTGTGCAGGAGGCTGGGAGGGACTCACAGACCATGACAAATGGCTTGATAACCAAGGTAAGGGGTTCTTAGTCCATTTGGGTGCTATAATAAAACACCACAAACTGAGCAGCCTATAAAACCACAAATTCACTTATCACGATTCTGGAGGCTTAGGGGTCCAAGGTCACGGTAGGTTCGGTGTGCGGTGAGGGCTGCTTTCTGGTTCCTGGATGGCACCTTCTCACTGCGTCCTCCCATGGTGGAAGGGCTGAGGCATCTCTCTCGGGTCTCTTCTACGATCCCACTTACGAGAGCGCTGCCCTCATGCCCTAACCCCCTCAAAGGCCCCACCTCCTATTAAACACCACCTTGTGGGTTAGAATTTCAACATGGGAATTCTGGGGGACACACGTATTAGGCTCATAGCACGGAACCGCACTCTTCAGGGGCAGAAGGAAAGCGCCACCCCTGCGATGCGTGGACCGAGAAGCACAGTCCGAGAGTGTGCTGAGCACAGGAGACGAGGCCACAGCCGGGCCAGCCGTGGAGCTCTGTGTCCAGACGAGACTGGCGTGTGAACCTACCTGATGTATATACATACAGCTTTTGTAGGATCACTGAAGAAATGGACACAAAACCCTGTTCTCTCCCCTGAATGCACTTCCCTGGCCCATCTCAAGTGAAAATCCTTTGCATCTTTCTCCAAATCAAATCTCCTTCCTGAAGCTTTCCCAGACACTTCTGCTGGCAGCAATCCTTTTCTGTTTTCTTCCCTAGTATTTTACATCTTCCTGAATTAATTACCTACACCCAGACCCTTTGAAAATTAACGATAGTAGTAGCTATCACTGATTGCCTGTGTCTGTCTGTTTGGATTCCCCTAAATCAAGGATTTAGGAGTAAGTATTTTACTTGGGAGGGGTCCCCAGGAAGCTTGGGGCTCACGAACAGGTTAGTGCTGCAGTCAGCCGGGGCTCCCCGGCTGGGTCCTCCTCAGGGACCGTGTGACGCACACCTCAGAGTCAGCACACTGAGCGGGCGGCAAGCAGGAGCCCCTCGTTGGCTGAAGGTCATGGTCAGGGTCCACTCCCTGGCACTTCCAGCCTGTCCTGTGTACAGGCTGAGCCTGCTCCCACAACCAGAGAATGGACGCAGACAGAGTGCTGCAGGAAGCCACAGGTGCGAGCAGGAACTACCTGAAGATGACCCCCAGGGCAGGCACGGGGATGGGTGTGCAGCACGAGAGCACCCGCTCCCACCTTCTCTACAGAGGCCACCGTGCACAGGCGTGCGCCTGTCATCTCACTCCAGCCTCCTTCCCTGTGCGAGGTGGGTGTTATATTTCACTTTTATAGATGACAGGAACTGAGGCCCAGAGAGGTTGCAGCCTTGCCCAAGATCACACAGCAAGTAATACAGGTAAGATCTGAACCCTGGTCTGCCTGCCTCTAAAGACAGTTTTTGCTACAGCACACCTTGAAATCAGGGTGTTCGATCCATCATGGTTTGCAGCACACGCTCTCTTTCACCTCCCTACCCTCCACCTCCAACTTAACCTGACGCACCTATGAAATATTTTTCACTTTCAGTTCACGTTCAGTGAGCACTGGCTGTGTGCCAGCCGCCACGCCAAGACGAATTAAGACTTCCCCTCTGCCTTCAAGGAGCGTGACTGAGCATGTTCTCTCTGGAGGCCTTATGCTCACTGCTGAGTCTCCTCCAGATGGACCTGGGAGCAGCAGAGAACCATCTCCTCTCTCGTGGCTCCTCTCATGGCAGCAGGGGTCCTAGGAGAAGGAGGCTGCATTGCCATGATCTAGTCTGCTGCGCAGCGCAGTGAGCCCTTAATTCACTGTCAGTCCTACACAGCTTTGGGAACTGGGAGGAAACACCACTGGCAGCGATGACGACTACTACTTGTGCGTCACCAACCACCTCCCGCACTGCACAACTGCATGTGCAAAGACCTCCCTTGTGAGGCAGACCAAAGCACCTCGGCCTCTCCTGAGCCTTGGAGAGCCTCTAACGTGCTCTTGGCTTCCAGAGACGCAGACTTGAAGATCACCAAGACACAAAGTCTCTGCGTGGGGACCAAGATGCCCGTGAAGCTCCGTGGGACAGAACCACAGTGAATAGGATTACTTTGTTAAGCATCTTCAACTGCATGAGGCATTGTTTAGGAAATATTGCATTTGGTAAAAATTTTTAAATGGATTTGATAAATATATATGTGGACACATACAGATTTTAATATTAAAAATGCATCTATAGCAAGGGTTATGGCAGGGAGAAGAACCCTGGAATATAAGAGCAGACCCCCGAGAGCTCTGCCTGCGCAAGGCCTCCCAGGCCTTCTGGGTGAGAAGGTGAGGCAGAGGTTGGCCAGGGCTCCACAAGCACACGCCCTCCTCCTGGAGACAGGGCTAATGGGGCATCAGGAGAGGGCTGGGACCAGCGTCTTGCCCTCAGCCTCTGCTGTGAGCTCTCTGCTCTCTCTGTCTGTCTCTCCTCATCTCCCGGGGAAGACATCAAGGCCCTAGAGGCTGGTGGCACCATCAGAAGGAGGAAGCCAGACCCCTGACCACCAAGTGGAAAGTTGTCCTCCAAACAGCTGGCTGAAGTGCACCAGGGACAAGAACTAAATGCTGGAGATTTATTGCATTTCTACAGAATGTGCTTCTGCAGATGCTTAAAGTGACTATGGCAGGTGGTGAAGGGGACTCTGGAAGAGACTGGTCCCGAGATACCAGTCATGACATTCCTAAACGAAGACTCCAGCTCTTGGGAAGTGGGGCCGGAGTTTCTGATAAGGCCCAGTGGTCACCGAAGGTGGCAAGTCCTGTACACCTGCTGAGCTAGTGGTCACTCATCGGTGGGGAGAAATGGATTGAGAGGCAGTGTTGAGTGCGATGCTCTAACGCTTTCTAGCAAAAATCATCGGGAATTGATTCAGACATCCTCTGATCAGCATATCCTCCAAAACTGAGAGAGGCAGACACCATTTTGGAGGTCTAAGAAAGGCCTGCAATAATTCGGAGAGGAACCTTCAAAGCTGGGATGCTGTAGTAAGACAGTACGTTTGGAGAACGGTAGGAGAGTGAGGGAGGGGCCTCCGACATACCCCCCAGCCGCACCTGCAATGGCCCAAGCCCAGCAGAGGCTGCTGGGGAGACAGCCACGGGCAGAGGTGCACCCCGGGACCCCTGGCCCTGGGAGGGGACTGGAAAGTGGGAAAGCAGAGAGAGCCTATGGTGCTGCTTTGCCAGTGGCACTGCCTGCCAGGGAGTCTGGAGACAGCAGTGTAATTCTACGGGAGATGAAGCTGGAAAACTCTATCGTTCTGTCCCTTAGCTGGGGGACAGTTTAATGGTTTTCTCCTTCCTGACACGCCTGGGTGGACACAGCCCCATGAGATCAAATGCCTGGGCAGTGCCGCATGGCTTCATCTCCTGATCATTTGGATAATGATCTGTACTCGCCACGTACAGCTAACACTGCCACTTCCGTCATTCCTTCTCTGGTTTATGCACGTTAGCAAACACCTTATAAGATCTTGAAACTCTAAGCCCTTTCCCTCCCTGCCACAAATCCTGCCCAACACAGAGGCCAGTGCCGCCCTGTGTGACTTACGCACATCAGGTCCTCACCGGCTAAAGATTCCATGTCCCCTTCAGTGGCCCAGTTCCATCTCCCCTTGACCACAGGAGACAATTCAGAGGCCCAGGTAGAAATGTCTGCCATTGATTTCCAAGGTCACTTTCAATCTTAAGACCTCGTAACTCTGAACCCTCATCTGGCTATTAAGCCTATCACCCCCCAACCCTGCTCCCCCACCCCATGTAGTGTGGGTGGTTTTTTACAACCAGCAAGGCCAGAGAGGGACATCTGGACAGATCACAGCTGTTGCCAGATGTACTGTACCATACACATTTATTGAATGGAGGGATGAGTGAATGAATGGTAGAAAAAAAAATTATTTGGAAGAGTGAAAAAATATCTGTCCTATACTAAAAATTCCCTGTCACATTGCAAGGAGGACAAACCCTAAGGAGGGACTTTTTGCTGAGCGGGATCACAGGTGAACCGACACAGGGGAGGAACAGCCCAAAGAGGGTCAACATGAAATAAGAGCCGGGGTGCAGGAGCTGGATGCAGGACCCAGGAGTGGGAGAGTCGGTATGATGGGAGGGGAGGGCAGAGGGAGACCAGGCGACCTGTGCCTGGTCTCATGCAAGCGACAGGTGGAGAGGCAGAGACCCCAGTGGGAATGTCCGTTAACTGCTGCTGAGTGGTTTGCAGTGTGGCCGCCTCCCTGCCTCTCACAGAGTCTTTAGTAAAGACTCATTAAAAGTACTCTGGATTTGCTCTTGGGGTATGTGCTGGGGACCCTAGTCCTACTTCAAGATGGGCACAGAGGCAGGGGCAGCGCCTGCCCACAGGGCCCTGCGGGATCCGGGTTACACATGAGACTGCGGGGAGGAGAGATAGACACAGAGGAAGGAGGAGATGGGGAAGAAGAGGAAGAGGATGGGGAAGGAAGGAGGAGGAGGAAGAGGGAGGGAGGGAAAGAAGAAGAAGGAATAAGGGGAAAACCACTTAACAGAATTTTTAATTGTTTTTTCAGTGGGCATTTGAGCCTCTTCCCAGTGTGCCTGACATGTCCAATTCAACAGCAATGCCACCGCATCACATCTCTTTTAAATATTTTTGGGATAAGAAAATTAAAGCCAATGCCACCTAAAAAATAAGTAAACAGGTCTGAGGGTCTGAAAATTTGGAAAACTGATCTCGTAATCATGTGTAGAAGGGGACTGGGATGCGGTACAGACTGGCACGTGTCTTCAATTTCCTTTTATAATCCCCTTTGAACTGTGTGCGCTCAGATCTCCCAGTCCCTGCGGGAATTCCCTCCAGGATCTCTGAAAAGGGAATCTGGTCCTTTCAGATGTCTTTGCTCCAACTGGAAATGAGTGGCTCCCTTCCTCTATGCTGATAAATCACAGGCCTGGCTATTATTTATTAGCTTTATTTCTAAAAACAGCCCGTGCCTGTGCTTTAGGGCCATGAGCCACCATAAATAATGGGCATTTCCAATAAACAACCCAGACCCACTTGATAGGCCACTAAATCAGCTGGGTGCCCCCTCCCAGAGAAGCTTGAGCCATGGTGTGTGCCTGCGGGGCCTGCTGGGGAAGGGGTCTCGGGGAGCACCTGGCCGTGAGCGCAGAAGGGGGGAGCCCCAAGCCTGGAGCTCGTTTGACTTCCGGATCCCTTTCAACAGCCAACACAGGGAGCCTGGCCTGCCTGTGACAGACTACACGGCTGAGGAAGTGGAGCGAGCAGCCCCATGGTCCACTTGGGAACCTGCAGACCTGACACCTACAGGTCAGGAAGGGCAGTCTGCATTTCAGGCCACTGGGCAGGACACCCTCACAAGACACAGGTCTCTGGAGAGGATACGGTCCAGCCTGTGCCTCAGGCAGCTCCAGAGAAGGTGCCTTTACAGTCCATCACTATGTGGGTGTAAGCAGGAAGAGTGAGATGGAGAGAGTGTGGGAAGGTGGACAGGCAACCCCCTCCATCATTCATGTGCCTTGGACACCCGCCTCCTGCAGGAAGCACCCCCAGGCTGATTTGAGGCCATCTGGAGGTTTCACCTGATCCCTACCCTTGGGAGTAGATTCCCAGCAAAGGGTGGAGTCCACATGGGACCAGAAAGGACAGTCAGAGAGGGGTCCTGTGCAGAGCCATTGCCACCTCCCCCTACTTCCTTCTAAGTGTTAACCCTCTGCTGCCTCCTGTCATGAAAAAATATGAGTGCAAATGACCCAGCTGTAAACTGCCTTGGAAAATAATTAGTATGAAAGCCCAGCTTTGTCCCACGGGGCCAGCTTAGGACTCAAAGTCCCCGGAGCTCCATCCTAATCATATGGAAGCAGCATGGTCAGCAAGAGGACGCCAGCTGCAGAATCTGGATCTTGGAAAACCAGCTCCGCCTGACTGGTATCCCCAACAGCCCAGCTGGCAAGTGCATAACGATGGCAGCAAGACAGAATGAGGAGACGCCCAAGTGACTGTCTCCACCAGTGCCAGCCCTGGCACCGCCCTGGGCAGAAGCAGGGGCCTGTGTGGCTGAGTCCAGGAGCAAAGGTGCCTGCTCCTCCTCCTGCCTCTCCCCAAGGCAGATCAAGCCTTTGCAAATAGCAGTGTTTTCTGACAGCCCAACCGTCTGGTCTTCCCTCCAATTGCGCATGGGGTGGGGTGTGGAGGGACTGTCTGAGCCCCCAGTGTGGTGCTGTTGCCATGGCTGTGCCCTGGGGCAGGACTCACCCTAGGAAAATCCAGCCAGATGGGAAATTCTGTGGCCAGTACATCGCCTAAGGGAGCCGAGAGCACCTGAGCTGGAGATTTGGGATGCTGTGCGCGGCCCACTCCTGTGCCCTGGACAGCTGCTCAGCATGGGGGTCTCTCCCTTAGAGTCAGGAAGGTAACTCTTGTCCCCATACAAAGGAACAGGAGACCTACTATGCTGGCTAGGAGCCTAGCCCAATGTGACAATGTCCCTAGGGCATCTCCTTTTAAGGAAAAAGGGACCTAAACAGGAAGGGTTCACCTGGAGAGAGACTTAGAGAGAGGGAGAACATGCCAGGATGATACTCAAGTTTAGGTGTGAGCATTTGGGTGGCTGGTGGAAAGAATGGGTGAAAGGAAACAGGTTTGGAGGAAAAATTAAGAGCTCACAGTTGGGTACATTAAGTGCTTGGGCTCCTGTCCTTTTGTCCCCTGAGTCACGGCCCAAGGCAGGGGAGCATTATGTAAATCGAGAACTTTCCTTCAAAGTACCCATGGATCAGCTTTGAGGAATAAGAACCTTGAGCAAGTCAAAGCCTCAAAGTGGAGGTTGGACTGGGCGATTCCCGAGCCCTTCCTGCCTCCAGTCTCCTGTGTCCCATACAGAGTTCACAGGCTGCAACAGAAGAATGGAGGGAGTTCCTGGGCTGGAAATCAAAAGACCCTTCTATCTGAGAGTCCCCAGACAGGTGAATTTGTTTTCTCAAGCCTCGATGTCCTAATTCCCAAAACCACACCTTCCCTAAACATGTGGGGTGAAGAGCAGGGACATAAAGCATAGCAAGTTCCACACACAGCGTGAGGGCTCAGCCGAATGTTGCTTCCATTGCTGTAGCGTGGCAAGGCGCCGCCATCGGAGACTTGCACATCTGTTTTCACATCTTTAGTGAAAGGGATGCCAGCAAGGTAGCTGAAAATCCCTGACAGGGTCCTTTTGGAAGCTCAGGGGTGAGCACTTTGGCATCACTTGCAGTGGTAGGGTCCCCTGGAGTCACTGAGAGTCGCCTCCTTCCGAAGGGAGGTGACACAGAGTCTCATCAGATCTGTTGTGTTTTGAAGGCATAAGAAGACAAGCTCTGTGCTCCTAGGGTGGTTTCCTGGGAGAGGAGGGTGCCCTTGGCTCTGCATGCTGGAGAGCAACCTGCAGATGCAGGTGGAGGTGCATCTATGTCCTGGAAGCAAGGACCCTGATGCTGCAGCCCCTCGACGGAGCCCCCCCGAAGGAGAAGAGTGTCCTCCTCCCCTGACAAGCTCATGCCGTCCAGGCCTGCAGTAGGAAAGGGCCAGCTCAGCAGTGGTCCAGCCTCTCTTGTCGGGTGGGCCAGGGCTGGTATCTGACAGTGTGGTGTAGCAGTGAGACTCCAGGGCGTGAGAGGCTGGTCCTACCCCTGTTTAAGTGTGGATGTTGGCCTGAACCCCTCCATTACTCAGGACTGCAGCAGGAAACAGGACTGACCTCAGCTGGTTCAAAGGAAGGAAGCGAACCTAAGGAAGAGCCTACTGACAGCAACGCAGGGACAAGGAGAGGAAATGGCACGTCGGAAGCCCAAGAAGAACCAGGAAGGAGGACTCATCCTGCAGGAGCTGTCGTTATGAAGGGCTGCGTTTGCCAGGAGGCAGGCAAATCTGGGCCAAGCAGGGAAGGGACACCCCAAACCCCCAGTCAGGCGGAGAAGGCGTCTGGGGAGAAGAGATGAAAACAGAGACTTCACCGCAACCCCTTCCCTTCTCTCTGGACAGCGTAAGTCCCCGACTCTCAGAGAAGTCCCAGGGAAGGGGGAGGGGGCATCTAGGGGACTCCTTGCTGACAGCAGAGATGAGTGCTCCACTGATTCAGCAAAGAAACGAAAGTGACATGTTCGTGGCTATAGCTCACGTTTGGGAAGGAAACCAGTCACACTGAACTGTAAAAAGCGTAACAGCAGTATTACCGACAGTAGTTTCATAGAACTGGTAGGAACTCTCCACACACTTGGGCTATAACCACAATCACATCTTTTTATTAATAGTAACACCCCCACCACCTCTCTCCTTCCCAGACAACATTCAAAATAATTTAAACCAACAGCACAGAGGGGGTCCTGCCGCAGGGGGGAATCGCTCCGGCCACACCCTCCCCAGGCCTGCGCGTGGGCAGCGGAGCCCACCCAGCGAGTCAGGGGCTGGGGGCAAGGCGGGAGGGAATACACCCCAGCAGACCCCACTCTCAGGCCAGATTTCAACTCCCCAGTGCTGTGGTCTCCCCCCAGGAAGGCGAAGGCCCCGCTCCCCTCTCCAGCCCACGCCTGGCCTGGCCCCACCACGTGTCCTGGCTCTGGAGGTCTGTCCCTGAGCAGACGCCCCTCATCCCAGGGCACGGAGTCCAACAAAGCCAACACTTTCACCCTGCACTCTAAAAATACACATTGTCCACATGAGGAAATTAGCTCCATCTGTATACATCCAAAATGTTCTCCTTTAAAGAGCTTTTGGTGGCTCGGCAGCCGTTTGTGTCTTTGGTAAAGATTCCCCCTCCCTTTCCCATTCTTCCCGCTCTTCCCTCCTTAGTGATACACTGCCCTTGGCGGAGGGCAGCCTGGAATAGGTTTAGACTGAAGATGTCCTGGTGGCCTTTCCATGTTTTAAAAATTTCTCTCTGTTTTTAAAACTCAATAAAGCATGCGGGACCCTGCAGTCTGAGACCCTTTGATGCCTGTGGGCCTGTGAAACAGGTGACTGTCCTCGGAGCTTGCTCCACTGCAGTCCTCCCTGCCGGGGGCATCTGACCCCTGGGCTGTCGCTGTCCCCAGAGGACCCTCCACTTGTCATTCACATGTCTGGTGCACTGCATGTTAAACCTTCTGGAGCCTTGGGTATGTTTTCTTTTGCTTTCCCAACAAATTTAAACTTTCCTGGGGAGCAAGGACAGCTCCACATTGCCATGCTCTACAAGGCAGTAGAGCATGTCTCAGCAAGGACACAGGCCGGACTCACTTCTTATCAGCTCTACGACCACAGGCCTGTTATTTACCCCTCTGTGTCTCAGTCTCCTCTTCTCTAAAATGGGCGTGTTACGATCACCTACCTGCTGGGGCTTTTTTTTTTTTTTTTGAGACAGAGTCTCACTCCGTTGCCCCGGCTAGAGTGAGTGCCATGGCGTCAGCTTAGCTCACAGCAACCTCAAACTCCTGGGCTCAAGCGATCCTTCTGCCTCAGCCTCCCGAGTAGCTGGGACTACAGGCATGTGCTACCATGCCCGGCTAATTTTTTCTATATATATTTTTAGCTGTCCCTATAATTTCTTTCTATTTTTAGTAGAGACGGGGTCTCGCTCTTGCTCAGGCTGGTCTCGAACTCCTGAGCTCAAACAATCCGCCCGCCTCGGCCTCCCAGAGTGCTAGGATTACAGGCATGAGCCATCGCGCCCGGAACCCGCTGGGGCTGTTTTCAGGATTATGTACACTGATACATGTAAGTGCTTAGAACAGTGTGTGGCACAGGGTGAGCAGTGTGCGTGTGTGTGTGCGTGTGTGTGCATGCGTGTGTGGTATGGTACAGGATAAGCAGTATGCGTGTGCACGCGTGTGTGGTATGGTACAGGATAAGCAGTTTGTGTGTGCACGCATGTGCAGTACAGGGTGAGCAGGTGTGCGTGTGTGTGTGTGCATGCATGCGTGTGTGGTATGGTATGGGATAAGCAGTGCGTGTGCATGCATGTGCAGTACAGGGTGAGCAATGTGTGTGTGCGCGTGTGCAGTATGGTACAGGATAAGCAGTGTGTGTGTGCACGCATGTGCAGTACAGGGTGAGCAGGTGTGCATGTGTGTGCACACATGCATGTGTGGTATGGTACGGGATAAGCAGTGTGTGTGCACACATGTGCGGTATAGGGTGAGCAGTGTGTGTGTGTGCGCGTGTGCGGTATGGTACAGGATTAGCAGTGTGTGCACGCATGTGTGCACGCGTATGCAGTGCAGGCTGAGCAGGCGTGCATGCACACACACTCACACACCCCTTTGTATGCCCTGGTCAAGTTTCTAAACCTCTTCAGCCTTCTCATAAGTAAAATGAAGGAAATGACCAATTCCCAGCATTGCTGCAAAAACCGTGTGGGACAAAGTCTGCCACCCGGTGCCTGGTATGTGGCAGGCACCCAGTAAAACTCAAATCCTTTCCCGTCTCCTCTTCTGTCCCACCCTGGCCCCACTGCAGGAGCATGGGGCAGCGACGCTCAGGAGTGAGCTATCAGTCATGTTTAAGCAGCGCGCAAGCATACCCATTTTCATAAGCATTGGTGACTTTGATTAGACTCAACAGTGTTTCTCAGTACCTACAAGGAGCCCAACGCTGTGACTTGGAGAGCGCCAAGGTGAGGAAGAATGAAGTGCGCAGCTCCACTCCCCACCCCGGCACTCTGCACAGAGTTTTGAAAGGGGAGGACAGGAAGGAAGAGGAGGAGGCAGAGCTGGCGTTGGAGAATAGGCCTATCCAGGCAGGCCGATGGCATCTGATTACTCAGCCTGGAGGCCTGCAGTCAGGCCCACCCCTGACCAGAGGAATCCCCAAAGCCAGAGTATAGATGGGCCCCTTTCCAGGCCAAGCCTGACCCATGCCTATGTCAATTACAGTAAGAACCTACAGTTTTCAGCATCACTAGGCATCCCACTCCCAGGTGTATGGGCTCAGGGCATAGCACACCCCTAGGAGGAAGCGCACCTCAAGCTGGCCAGCTCAGTTCCCCCTGTCTCCTTGCCTCGTGCCCGAGCCTCCCACCTGCCTAAGCCCTGTCCTGTTTGCCTTGGTGTCAGGGTCCTAGTGACTGCCCAGCTTTTGCTTGCTTCCTCCCCTAAGACCTGGAACACCCCCTGTGACCCCTCCTGGAATGAACAGATCACTGGGGACTAAGACAGACCTCATCTCACCCATTCACTGGAACCCTCACCCCTCTGACACACACTCCAGTTACTGATGCTTGTGCACCTGCTACACACTCTGCGCACTGGGCCTTGGCTGGTCAGGCTCCCCCTCAACCCAGGCTCCAAAGCTTCACCCATTTTCCCTAGAAACTCCACTCCCACCACTCCAGGGCTCAGCCCAGTCCTGCTTCACCAGTGCTGTGTGGCTTCCAGATTCCAGTATGTCCTGCACCCACACCCACTCCTGTAGCTGTTATGGCAGTCAGGGAGACAATCGCTGTTTTTATCTACCACTGCTAAGCTGATCACTCTCAAGGCACTTAACAAATGTTGCCTTTTGTCACTAACGTTTGTAATAAGAATGGACTTCAGATAGGCCTGACGTCTGGGCCTATTGAGGAAGACCCAGGAAATTGGTCTCCATCACCCAGCCTTGCAGAAAACACTTGGGGACTTGCTAGGGTTGTTTACGCCAGCTGTTTGCACCTGGTGAGCCCAGCACATAGTCACAGCCTCCTCAACTATCAAGCGATCTGGGGCAGGAAGCCAGATGGGTATTAAAGCCAGCGTGAGAATAGTGAAGGAAGCCCCTGAGCCTGCAAGACTTCTCATTCCATTAGGTGGCTTTATCCATGGCTTTGTGTCCCTGTGGAGGCCTGGGAGAGCCCTGAAACCATACCTCTGCCATGGGTATACCAGTCCCCTCCTGCTCTGTAGGGCCATCTCTGCTAGTGTGGGCATTCTCTGCCATTAAGGATCGTCAAGTCTCTGATATCCTCCTTGTGTCTTCAGTCACTATATCCTATCATGACAAGTTTGCACTTGCCTTATTTATCTCAGTATTTCCTCAAATTCTTTTGTAGGCAGGCGGAGTTGAAAGAACGAACACATAAATGCTCACTGTACCTACCCTCTACCGTGGCTTAAAGGATGTCTAGCCTATGGCCACTCCTTGAAACATTTATTTTTGAATGCATGAATGGAGAGAGAGATGCATTTCACCAATAGTTGCATCAACAAATATGTGCTAAGATCTACCATGGGCCAGGTGCTTTGTAGGAGCTAAAAATAAATGAAAGACAGAGTTGCTGCTCTCCAGGGCCTTGCAGCCTGGGTGGACCTTTCCTGCTCCTGCAATGCCATGTGCTTCCACGCGTTTTCCAAGTTCTTCATAATCAGCCTGGTTCTAGCCAGCGAGCTGTGAGCAGAAGGGATAAATACGCTTCCAGACTGAAGCATTTGATAGCCCCTATTGATCCTCAGCTCTTTCCCTGATACGGTGTCCATGACGGCCTCCATCAGTCTGCGTTCTTGAGCAACTGTGGCAGCAGAGACCCCTGCCTGGTCACACTAGATATGTAGCCTGAGCAAGAGCACACAGACACCTTTATGTTATGCAACCAAGACTGTAAGATGCGTTGATTACACTGATTAGCAGAGCTTAGTTTATTCTAATACTGAGAGCGCACACACAAGTGCAAGCACTAAGATCCCCCACACATGATCACACGCAATGAGCAGTGTAGACAATACGCTCCCAGCTTACGCTTTGCCCGTAGCCTTTGCCCTTGCTGTTCCATCCTCCTGGATCTCTCCCTGCAGACCTTTGTGTGGCTGCTCTCTCTGCCACTCAGATCTCGGCTACAAGGGCGTTGCCTCTGTAGGCCTTTCCTGACCACCGGATCCAAAGTGCACAGCCCCGATCCAGCCTCTATCCCATCACATCTGCCTCGCACCCTGTGGAATGTCCTTGCTCACTATCCCTCTTTCTGTTATGATGACAGCAGGGACCTTGTCGCTTGTTACTGCTGCATTCCTGGAATTGTGCTTGGCGCAGAGTAGGAAGTCCGTACCCAGTGGATGGATGACCCAGTTAATGAAGGATCTGTGCCGGATGAGTTCAGAAGCCAGAGGAAAATCCCTGGGGGCCGAGAGGCCAGAGGACGATCCGCAGAGGAGGCAAGGCGCAAGAGGGCTGCTGAGGGTCTTGATGACAGTTACAGCACCATGAGCAAGGCATAGGGGTGGGGATACATGGGGCCGCCTGGGGTGACCGTGAGTTGAGTGGGCCAGCTGGGGTGGAGGAGCACAGGGGGGAGAAGGTGGTTGAGGGTCTCAATGGCTAGTCTACAACTGGCCCAGGGCAGAGGGAAGCTCTTGGAGGGGGCTGACTGGGAGTCAGGCCTGCAAACCCACTGTTGGAGAAAGGTTGGCTGGATGGCGATTTCTGAGATAGAGCGCTCTAGAAAGTGGCTGAGGACAACAGTACAGGCCTTAGGCTGTGGAAACAGTCCAGATGGGTGTGACCATCCGTGGAAAGCTCCCTGCTGCCCAGTGTCACACCGCTGGGGAGGGAGAGGGAGAAGGAGCCAGGTCTAGAACCTGAAGGTTCTCAAATGCAGCGGTGCTTCCACTACACGCCAGCACCTCCGTGAGCCCTCTGGGAACATCCAGTCTAAGACAGACAAGAGCAACAACCTAGCACGATGCCCTCATGGGTCCCTGATGGAGACCCCAAACAGCTCTTCAAGACAGACTGCAAGAAACTTACATCAAAGTAGCACAAAATACATTCACATTTTACAGGTAGAATCTGAATTTGAATCTTCATAAAACGAGGATATAGTACTTCCCTTGCTGGCCACACATGGTTTTTGTGAAGAGAAGATGGGATTAAAAAATGTTTTAAGTTAAATAAAACTTTATGAGTATCACTGTCACAGAGAACAAAGTGTATTTGCTGGAATGTCATCTCCCTTCCCAGTGCACCAACTTTCTCACGAGCTGGGCACTGGTCTCACCCTCGAGTGGCGGGTTGCTTGGGCGAGAGGAGAGCTGCAAGAAACAGCGCATCACCCTGCTCCACTGCTCCCCCTGTGGAAACCACTTCATGGCCCATTTGTTTCCGGCCTTAACCAAGAGTTTAAGGCCCTGCCTTGCACATGGGAAGCACTCACTAGATACTCGTTCATGAGTCTTTGATTGTCAGACACTCTGCTTATCTTCCATCTTTACCACTACCTGAAGCTGCATGAAAAAAGTGAAATATAGCAAAATAAAGTAACACAAATGGGCAGCATGAAGAAATTTCTCCATCATCACTGACTTCCTGCTCCTCTTTTCCCTGCTTCCTGTCTTTCTGCCCATACTCTCACTGATGCCCTTCACGTGGACAGCTACCGCCTCTCCCCATTCCCACGCATCCCATTTCCCTGAGTCAGTTTGCAAGTGTGCACTCCCCTCCGGCCACACTCTGCACAAAACCCTCCGTGGAGTCAGGGAGGGGACATCTGCTTCCACTCCTGGTTCCTCCACTCACCTCATGCATCTCTCCTCTTGGGTGAAAGAGGGGGAGGAGCTTATCTTAGGGGTCAGTCCGGACAAGGACACCGGCAGCCCTCGCCCTCCCCTTCCTCTGCCCTTCCTGGGGGAGCAGCGGCCGCAACAGGCGGGTGATCTAAGGCCACCGCTGCCTGCACGGAATGTCTCCTGGGTCTCCTGCTAAGCCACTTCCTCCAGTGTAGCCGTTTTCCACTTTGTAGCCCATATCCTGGCTTTTGTCTACTCTGCCTTTGTCTGACCTCTCAGCTGGCCCAGGAGGCAGGCCAGCAAGGTGCTTTCCCACTGCACTGTGCCCTGGACCAGGGAGCAGCCACCACGCCGGCTCCTCTGGCATCTTGCACATGCTTCGTGTTTTCTTCCTCCCTCGTGCCGAGCTTCTGCTGCACCGGCATCTACAGTCACCAAAATTCTGCCCGCCGATCACAGTGGTTCACATGCCACTTCTCTGTGTGCCTTTTCTGACCCCAAGGGGTCCGATGTCACCCTTCAGTGCCATATTTCTCATTTGGTTTCATTTGCCAGGAAAGTTCTCCCCCTCCTGCCGACTCCCTCCTGCCTACACCCATGCCTGTCTGACGGCCACTCGTCCCTGAGCTCTCCAGTAGATGACACTACCTACTGCCACCAAAGCCTCCCCTGCGTCCCCAGAGTGTTGGGTGCTCCTCCCAAGTGCTTCCATAGACTCGTGGATATCATTAAACACACTGAATTAACATTCTCTGCTTATTTTCCTCAAGAAGATCACGAAGAAACACAGATGACACTTATGTACATGGCTGCAGAGAGGAGAGCTGTCTCTCTGAAGGTGAACTGCCCACATCGACACGAAGTCAAAGGTAAGTGCCCACCACGCATAGCGCCAGAGTAGAGGCCACTCTGGGGAAAGGCACGGACAGGGGAAGTTTCTGGAATTCTCCAGTTCTCACGGGAAGGCCCTTGTGAGGAGGTGATTATCCTACCAAGGGTCTCGCTTCTAACCAGTCAGGGAGGTAAAGGCACCGTCCGTACCGTGGATTCAGCCCCCCTGTGAGAGGGGACTGGGACTCCCAGACCCTGGAGTCCAAGACGGAGCTCCCTAAATTCAAAGGGGGAGGGGATGCATCCGGGCCACCCAGGACAAACACAATGGGGGGAGGGTCTCAGCTCGCAGCCCTCCCCCACCTAACAAGCGCGGCTGCGAATGCCAGAGTGTGGCGCTCAGACAACAGCAGGCTGTGGCTCAAATGACACGTCTGAATATTGAGGCCACTGCATTTTTCTCACTGGCTTGAGGCTTGGGAAGTCTGATACGCCTCTTTGAAGTCTGCTCAGGGCCTGGGGAATGTGTGGATTTTCTGGGGCCTCTGACAATACAGGGATAGATAAGACCCTCTGGGGCTCAAGTATCAAGGGGCTTTCTTCAACTTTATAAAGGCTGCTGGGAAAATGAGGAGAGCTAAAGCCCTGCAATTCTCAGCAGGAAGTGTTCAGTCTGCCTTGCCTCTAGATTAGGCTAAAAAGAACAGACCCCATGGGCATCCCTGGGGGACGGTGCGTTCCTGTCGCATGAGGCAATCACAGGGGTCAGAGGACTGTGGTGGAGAGCGGCACAGGAAGGACCCCTGCCTTTGGGGCAGCGCCCTGGCAGGCGCATAAGTACACGGGCATTGCGCATCCTCATTCCTCCCACTGAAACACACTGCAGAACGCACCCTGCTCCTGTGTCCCTTTTGTTCATTTTGGGTCATTATCACCAAAAACCTTGCACACACTGAATGGACCATGTTTAAGGGGTCCCTGGCACGGTACCGATTTTGGTGAGCCACTTGGCCACAGCACCGTAGATCTCATCCAGGATGAGGATGACCACGAGGTTGATGATGACCGCCGTTGCTGTCACTGTGACCCGGACGTTGGACCGCGTGGCCTTGTTGAGAGACAGAGCAGCTGCGGTTGTGATCCGATACACAATCACCCCAAAGACAATCGAGAATGTTAGGGCAATCTATTCAGGGAAAACAGAGAGAAGGACACATCAGTGGGCAATTATTGAGCACCGACTATTTGCTCAGCCAACAGTATTATTTGCTGTTATCAGATATTATTAATCTGAAAGTTCTTGGTGGGCAAAAAGGAAACTGCAAATCCACCAAACGTAGGCAGAATTCTGAGTATGGGCGTGTTTTCTAAGGGAGCATGTCTTTAGTTTTCATCAGATTTCAAGCAGTTTATAACACACACACACATACACACACACACACACACACAAGGATGAAAACACTGGACACTGGAATATACAACACACATGACATGATCTCTTTCACTAGAGAGCTTTGACTCTGCTATGGAGATAAGATAAACTCCTTTTAAGCCACAGTAAATGGTACCTGAGGAGGCATTGAGTGCTAAGTGAGAAGTATAACCACAGAGGAGCAAGCAGATCCGGGAGGTCGGGGAATAGTCTGCAGAGGAAACGGGATTTAAACGGACCTTCCATGAGAGGACATGGGAGCCACTGAAGATGTTTGAGCTGGGAAGGGATGGGTGGAGCCTTGATGGGTGGAAGCAGAAAGGTTTTCCAAAGGAAGAAGAAAGGGAAATAAATCAGGAGCAAGATGTTCAGACCCTTAGTCCTCAGGATAAACAAGATATCACTGTAAGATCTCTCTACCAGGTGACTTGAAATGGAGGACTCAGGCCTCTCATTTCGTGCAGAAATCTCTTGCTGCTGTGCTCCCAGAGAAGGTTTACCAACCGCTTGACTTCTAGGGGTGCCCCCATTTCCTCTTTCTAGAACCTAAGAATAATAAGGGACCCTCTGGGGCCTAGATCTGCCCAACAGTACCACTGCTTTTCCACGTCCCCACTTCCCCTCCGCCCCCCATCGCAACCAAGGCAGGTCGTTCCCAGGACGCACAAGGACGTTATGAGAACACGGTGCCCCAAGTGCACCTCTCAGAGAGGGCGGGGGAGGAGAGGCAACTGCTAGGTGCACGCCCTGCTCGGAGCAAATTCTCATTTGCTTCAGTCAGGTGAAGTCTTCTTTCTTAGGACTCTCTCTGCAAAGGAGGCTGTTCAGATCCTATTTTCTCTGGGGGGCAGGGGACAGGGGTGCTGCCTATGAAGGACTAAACACAAAATACGAGGAGAGAAAAGGGCAGGTGGAAGGCTTCCCTGAACATATAAACTGCAGTGGACTACACATTCCGGAGTGGAGGGAAGGAGGGGAGAGAGAAAGGGAAGGGATGAGAAGGGAGGGGAGGGGGCTCTGGCTTGGCAGTGCTTTGCAAAGTGTGAATGACACTCAGGTGTGTTGCCAATGGGTTGCAGATGTGTTCGGGTTTGGATGTCTTCAAACCTCTGGCGGGCACCTGGGGGTGGTAAGGCCTGGGTGCGCCAGTGGCAGACTCAGCTCCTCATCCCCGAGTGCTTCAGAAGTGCCAGCAATTGCCCCATGGGCTGCGGTGTGATGAGGAAGGCAGGAAGGTGGCATTATCTGGGTGGAGGGAGGATTGGGGGGGCAGGAGGGTGGGGGAGAGGTTAGATGGGAAAAACACTCCGTGGGAGGCCCCTCTTCTGCTGCAGGGTGGAGGTGGGGAGTGGCAGAAACACCAGTGCAGGACTAACGAGGGGCGGGCAGACGGCTACCATGTAAGTGGGAAACCTGGACATGACATCACCCCCTCCAACAATGTAGACATTTTCACTTCCCGTTCCTCTGGGATTGTCACCGCCAGACAGCAGGGGCCTGGAAAATGTGGTGTGAGATTCTTTTCCCCCAAAATCACTTTTGCAATGAAGACCAGTGATGGAAGTATCGATTAGGTGGAGGGGGGCAGGGCATGGGGAGGGAGAGAGAGAGAGAGGGAGTTTGTGTGTGTGTGTTTGGGGTTGGGGTTAGGGAAAGGACTAGGGTGAAAAAAACAATGGCAAAACATCCTTTGCTTCAAGGTCTTGGGGGAGGGGCATAGAAGAAGAAGTTGGGGGGAGATCAACTTATGTCCTTCTCTAAGAGGTGCACCTGCCAGACTGGGGAAGGAAGAGCACCCTTCCTTGCTACCCAAAGTGTGGTCCATGGACTGGCTGCATAAGCTGGAGCTTGATGGAAATGCAGAATCCCACGCACAACCAGACCG
Source organism: Varecia variegata (assembly GCA_028533085.1). Taxonomy (NCBI): domain Eukaryota; kingdom Metazoa; phylum Chordata; class Mammalia; order Primates; family Lemuridae; genus Varecia; species Varecia variegata. The sequence continues at coordinate 80,578,422 of CM052440.1, read as the reverse complement.
CCCAGGTTCCTGTTGAAGCCAAGAAGCTCTGCTCTCCTCACGTGAAGCACTCCTTCCCCCCTTCCTTCCTCCTCATTCCACCCCAGTACACCCCGCTGCAGCCCTCCCATTCTGGTCTTCACGGGCTCCCATTCCCTCGTCCTGACTTTCTATCCCACTCTGGAAATTGGGTTCTGAGTGGTGTTTCCCACAGCATCTCAAAAGACACAGAGCTTCCAAGCTGCAAGGGCTCGAGAGCACCAACCCAGCTGCGTGACCACTTTGCAGACAAAGAAACAGGCATGGAAAAGTGAGGTGATTTGCTCAAGGCCGCAGGACTACAACCTAGTGGATTGCAACCCTAGTGTCTTGGATCATGGTAGGAATTAAAGAATTTTAGTATTTGGAAACCATCCACATACAGCCTTTGGTCTCGTATATAAGGAAACTGAGGCCCAAGAGGCAACAATCTGATTGGCCCAAGGTTCAGAGGGTACATGGCAGAGCTCAGATGCTAATGGAGGTAACATCCACAACAGCCAACCTCCTCATGCCTTGTCGGTGTCATCATTCAATGTGTGTCTTTACCAGCACTAGTCCTTTTTTACAACCATTAAGATCCGCCTTTCATAGATGAGACTAAGGGATGATCCAGGACGTGAAGCCTGCTCTATGTCTCAAAGTCTACAGTCACATCCTGACATTAGAACCCAGGTCTCTGGCATTAAATCCAGTATTATTTCCACCACTTGTGGCTGCATTATTGATTTTGCTTATTAAGTTCGACAAATATCTTCTGGCCACTTATTGTGCAAACCACCACACCGGGTATATTCCACGTTTGTGATCGGTGTCCCCCAACTAGGCCAAAGGGGATTGGTCTTGTGCCACAGTCTATGCCTCATGCTGCTTCACAGAGGTACCTGTGCGTGGAACCCGTTTGGCAAAGACTTGCTGGTCCACAGCTCTAGGGGATCGAGCTGCCCTGCTCATGGTCACCTATTATAATTCCTGTTGCTTTCGGTGTTTTAATCCCATAGCTTTACTTCTGGGGCATAAGCAGATTCAATGCAAGCCGGCCTACAGAGTCCAGAGTCCCATCTGACACTAGGAGAGAGACAGGAAGGAGAGGTGGCCTGTTCCCCACCCTCCACGACGCGCATGCTGAGGCAGGGCTGAGACAAGCGTTGCACGTGGACAACAAGGATACGAGGAGCCTCGTCACAGCTGGACAGAATCATAGGCCTCGGCTCACGAGCTTCTGCTACACTCTGAGCAGAGAGCAGGGAGGTTAGTCAGGACAAAGCTTTGGAGGAAAGAACAAGGAGAAGGAAGCATTTCCCAGAAAAGGGAGGAGGAACAAGTAGAAATGTGCAAAGCAGAGGCCACCTCTGCTGATCCGGTGGGACAGTGCCCAGCCTAGGGCATGCACACACCACACACATACACACACACATGCAGACACACTAACGACTTCATCCTTGGCATAATACACTGTTGCTGGCACCCACTTAATTCATTCACCCATTCAGTCACTCACCAAACGTGCCTTGACCACGTCCTCTGTGCCAGTCACAGATCTAGGTGTCAGGGATATGGCAGTGAAAAAACAGACAGGAAGTACTGCCTTCTGAAGTTGATCTTCCAGTGGGAAAAGACAGATAATACACTACTAAAGAGGTACATATACAGCATCTCTGGCGTGATAAATACTGCGGAGACAAGTAAGGCAGAGCAGGGTGTAGGAATCAGATGCAATTTCAATAGGCGCTCAGGAAAGAGAGACGAGAAGGTGACCTTTCGGCAAGGACCTGGGGGGGATCTTCGGGCAGGGGGGAGCAAGGGGAGTGGTGGGGCAGGAGGCGGGCGAGCAGCGAGGAGGAGAGGAGCGTTGTGATGTAAGGATGTCGGCTTCTACACCTCGGGAGCTAGGAAGCATTAGAGAGTTTTGAGCAGAGTGACAAGTTTTGATTTAGGATGTAAAAACCAGCATGCTGCAGATCCGCTGGTGGCAGTGTGCAAGCAGGGGATCAGTGAGGAGGCAAGAGTCCAGGCTGCGGAGGGTTTCTGACGCGGGCGCCCAGCGTGCAAGTGTACGAAAGGACGGTCTCAGGCACCAGAAGGAAGCTCAGGCACCCAAGAATGTGGCCTCCCCAAAGCCCCTCCCTTATAAAGAGAAAGCAAGAGGGTTAATTCAAAGAGGAAAGAAAGTTGAGCTTAACACACTGGGTTGGAGAAGAGAGAGAAAATTCATCTTTGTCCACGGTGGCCTCTAACACGTCAGGGCAGATAAAACAGTACTTTGTTCTCATCACCCCATGAAAAATATCCCCAACTGATCTGGCAGACTGGCATCCCCAACACCCTTCTCACGGCCATGGTCCTGGCATCTTCTGCCTAGGTTCAGCGGCAAGGCGTGGAGGAAGGAATGACATGAGAGGTCAGTGGGTGACCCCAATTTCAGGACAAAAAATTACTTTCTCATCGGCACCACAGTCAGCCCTTCACCTCACGCTCCACTCTTGGCTCTAGGGTAATGCCACACGCCCCTTGCCTTTAGAAGACTGGGCTTTTTGGAAAAGTGAAAGAAAAATGGGGAAAAGTTAGTGTCAAATGGGGATTTTTTAAAAAATCTAGTAGGCAGAGAACCATACAATTTGTTGTTCAACCTAGAATACTTTGAGAGGAAAAAGGAGGTGCTATTAAGCAGTCTTCTCGTCTCAGGTAGAGTAAGCCCTGTCCTCGCTGTGGCCAGGGCCCTGCTGGCAGGGCTCCCCTCCCGCTCTGGCCACATCCCTCCTGCATGCCCTCTCCATGGCAGGCTCAGCTCTAGCTGCTGAGCTGCTGCTCGCTGCTCCTCTGCACACCCTGGGCCTTTTCCCTTGCTGTTCCCTCTGCCTGGAATGTGCCCCCTAGAATATCTGTGTGGCTGGCTCCTTGCTCAAATGCCATCTTCTTAATGAGGACTTCCCTGACCACCCTAGTTAACACATGCACTTTGTGTATTTCTTATTTTATTGTGAATATATACACAAATCCATTTTACACACACACACACACACACACACACTTTAATGAATAAAGCAAACACCAGTGTAACCCAGACCAACACCAGCAGCAGCTCCGAACGCCCTTCTCCCCAGCACAACACGACCTCCCACCCTGCTCCTCCTTTGGATCCAACCACTGTGCTGAATTTTGTGCTAATCATTCCCCTGCTTATCTTTCCAGTTTTATCAATTAGGTATGCATCCTTAAGCAGCATAGTTTAGTGTGTTTAGTCTTTCTGAACTTTACAGGAGTACAATTGAACTATATATATTCTTTTGTCCTATTTTTTAACCCATGTTTTTCTGTATAGCTATTAGTTTGCTCATTTTCATGTCTATGTACTATTTAACTGTATAAATGTGCCTTGATTTATTTATCTATTCTAGCAGTGATAGGCATTTGGATTGTTTCCAGTTTGGGTTCTTAAAGAGAATGACGCAGACGTACTGGTGCAAGCACTGTGCTGTGCTTGCACGTAAGCTTCTGCAGGGCATATACCCAGGAGTGGACTTTCTGGGCCGCATGGTATACGTATTTTCAGTTCTACTAGATAAAGCCAAACTCTGTCCAAACTGGTTTCTTTCCAGTTTACACTCTGACCAGCATTGTATAAAAGCTTCTTCTTATGTATATCTTTTCCAACACTTGTTATTGACAGACTATTTAATTATAGGCTATTGTTGGGTATATATGGTATTAATATTTCCTTGTGGTTTAAATTAAAATTCCCAGGATTACTAATGAAACTGGGTACTCTTTTATAGGTTTATTAGCCATCTGGATTTCTTTTTTGTGAAGTATTTGTTCAAGACTTTTCCCCATTTTTTATTGAATTGCCTATCTTTTCCCATTGGTTTGTAATTCTTCATATAGTTTGAGAATAATTCTTTGTGAGTTACAGTTGTTGCAAATATACTCTCCCACTCTGATGACCTGCCTTCTCACAGTCTTTATCAGACCTTCCTATGAACTTAAAATCTTCATTTTAATTTAGTCAAAATTACCAACATTTTATTTATGGTTGTGCTTTTTGTATCTTGTTTAAGAAATTCTTCCTTCCCCCAAGGTCATGAAAATATTTTTGCTATATATTTAAAACTTCATTGTTTTACTTTTCACATTTTATCTTTAAAATATACCTAGAGTTGATGTTTTTGAATGATGAGAAGTAAGGTCCAGTTTTATTTTCTTCTATATGGACACCCAACTGTTTCAGACATTTTCTGAGAAGTTCATCCTTTTCCCTGCTTATATGCAGTGCCACTTGCATTAATCTGATTCTTGCTTTTCCATTTTGTTCCATTGGTCTAATTATCTTTTCCCATAAGAATACTCACATTATATTACTTATTATAGTGTCATAATAGGTTTATGTTTGACAGAGCAACACATTCTTCCTTCCAGAATGTCTTGACTATTCTTAGCCTTTGTGCTTCCATATAAATTTCAAAAATCAGCTTATCAACTGGGCAATATAAAGACCTTAGAACATAATTGTTCCACTTATTACCCACCTGACATATAGATTATTGTTGTGTATATTTTAATTCTATCTTTTTTTAAACTTATGATACATTATCGTTATTATTTTCACAGTCAATGTTCATATAGGTTTTCCCACATATTTACCACCTTAATAGCTCTTCATTCTTTCCTAAAACTATGGTCTTCCATATGGGATCATTCTTAGAATTTCCTCTAGTGAGAAATTCAGTTGGTAGCAAACTCTCAGTTTTTGTTTGTCTGTAAATATCTTTATTTTATTCTCATTTCTACATGATATTTTTCTTGGGTATAGAATTCTGGGTTAGAAACTGTTTTATTTTCAGCACATGAATATAGCATTTCACTATATTTTGACTTCCATTGTGCTATGAAGAATCAGTGGTCAGTCTCAGTGTCTCTCCATTGAAGATAATTTGTCTTTTGATTCCTGGCTGCTTTTGAGATTTTTCTTGTGTCTTAAATGTTCTGTGATTTCACTGTGGTGAATCTAGATGTAGATTTATTTTTACTTTTTCTGCTTAGGTTTCACTGGGACTCTTCAAACTATGGACTGGTGTTCTGCAGCAGATAGTGAAACTATCAGTCTTTATATTTCATTCATTACCTATTCTCTTTCCTGGCTTACCAGTAGTACAATTAAATATATGTTAAATCTTCTCACTTTATTTCCATATCTCTTAACCTCTCTTCTGAATTTCCTACAAATTATCTTTTTGTGCTGCATTATGGGTAATTTCTTCTAGCTTGTATTGCAGTTCACAAATTCTCTTTTTAGCTGTGTCTAATTTGTTGTTAAACCTATCAATGTTTACATATACATTTTTTCATTTCTAGCAGATTTTTTGGTTAGTTTCGAGATCTGCTAGGAAATTTTTTAAATAGTTTCTTATTCCACAAGTTGGTGTTTTAACCTGAGACTAATATTTTCAATATCTTTAGTCTTTCTTGTCTATTCTTACTGGATCTTTTACATGGTGCTTTAACTTCTTTAGTCATTGGTTGTATTCGATGGTATTCTCTTCGTTACTCTGGAAAAAATCTTTTGGGAGATCCCGGCATGAACATGCTTTCCTACAGAAAGAGTTCATGTTTGCTTCTGCTGGGCACCTGGGAGCACTACTGGTTCTGGCCAAGTTCACAGCCTGAGGTTCTCTGGTCCTCTCATGTGGTGACCTGGAAAGCTACAGTGGGGACTCCCCATGGTCACTTCTTAGGGACAGGGCCTTACTTCCCCTTTTGTCTCTTTTCTGCTTAGAACCAGAATAATTTTCTCTGTAGTCCTCTAAGTGGGGAAAGGTGGATTAAGTTCTGTTTCATCTTTCCTCTGAGAGTATAAGAGTGCTAATTTATTAATAGTTCTGATTTAATTTGGTGAAGACTTCTGGTTAGAATCCCCACTTTGAGCCAGCCACAGTCCCTGATTTCACTCCTCCTTGCTCCCATAAAACCACCAAAACCAAAGCCTAAATTTGCCAGGTGAGAAAATGTCCTAAAGGTAAAGCAGCACTGGTACCCAGGTATTTGATTCCTTGGTTCCCATCTTCCTTTAGATTTTAGCTTAATATTACTTACTATCCTGTCAGCCCTTTGAGGCTTTGAGAAGGTTGAAAAGTATATTCATCCAATATTTTTTGTTAATTTTGGAAAAATGGGATACTACAAATATCCTAACCTACCACTACTGGAGATAGAAGTCTATTTTACTTATTTATTTTCTTATTAATTTACATATTTATTGTCTATAAATTTTTTGCACGGGATTATTTTGTTTTGTTTTCTGTAGTATCCCTATTGCCTAAGAATAGTGTCAAGTACATAGTTTCACTCATTAAATATTTCTTGAATGAATGAATAAACTCTTAGACAATAATATGCATATCGTGCGATGTTTAGAAGTGCTATATTAAACTTTATATCATTACAGCTTAACAAACTGCAACTCACCACATATTCTTGAATAAATTCTACATGCCTTGCACTTGCACTTGTTAAGCAATGAGAAGAAAACAAATTTAGACTTCTAAGCTTTGGCAAAGCACCTATCGGCTCTGCACTTCATCTGCAAAAGGAAGAGTTGAATTAGACGGTGCCTAAGTTTCCTTCACCTTTTAAATTTCTGAAACAAGGACATGATTCCTGTCCTGAGGGGTAACAATGGTGATAATGATGGCAACAGTAACTTTAGCCCAGGATCAGAGCTACCTCTGGCCAGTAGGTCCAGAAAATTTTGATGATTTCAGTTCTAATTTTTGGAATAAGTAATCCCTCTTCCATCCTGCCATTAATGTATAGTCCTACCTAGATGTGCTCTGAGCTGTAAGTACACACTCTCCTTTGTAAAAGAGAACGTCCAATCTCACGTACTGCAAGGAATATTTCCGTAAAGCAGGACTGATGTGTTAGTGACCCTAATTCACTCTGATTTTCACCTTCCTTCCAGCTTCAGCTACTGTGTTCTCAGCCATCCTGGCTCCCAAGAACGACCTGCTACCATTTTGTTGATCTCACTCAAATACGAATCACAGGCTCTTCCCTCAGCTTTTCCTGACACAGCTGAGACCATCTGGGTCTTGCAAAAAGTCTCTACCAAACTTTAATGTAGAGCATAGGGAGATTAACACAGCAGCTACAGGGAAGCTACAGAATCAGACTTACAGAGCCAAGCTGGTTCTCTCCTGTGGCTTCCAGACTGTTCTGTCCACAGCTCCAACAACTGCTGCAACTCAGCAGTCATCTTACCTGGATTCCTTCTCCAAGTTTTCAGTCTGTCTTGAGCTGGAAGGCACAACTCACTCCCTAGAAGTTCCAACTTCACACATGTATGGTTGATGCCTCAATATTGGGTAGGATCCTGCCCCGGGTAGGATCCTGCCCCGTGTACAGGACCATGGCTTCATCTTTCCTAGACCCTCATCATTCCCATAGCATGAGAGCATAAAATACGCACAGCACTCACGCAACAGCATCTACATGCACAAGTCACAGACAGGTGGTCCCTCCAGGAAATTACCATGAATAAGATGGAGGCAAAGTTCATCAAGTAACCTGGGAAACGATCTCTCCACGTCAGTTTATCTTCGTCATCCTGGGGAGAAACAGGAGAGTAGAGACAATCAGAAGGCACAAATAACAGATATTAATTTGCTCTCAATTTGCATAAATTTACATATCATTAATAACCTGTCATTTCACACAGATATTTTCCTAGTCACTGATGCCTTACACTCCATATCAACAATGACTCTCCTACTTTTGTAATTTCTAGATGAGCTGACATAGCCTGGAGAGCTACAGTGAAAAGAGGACAAGATTTGATTTCAGCCTCACACTGGGCTGAAGTTTAAGTTCAACCATGTGATCTTGGACACATATCTTAACATTTCTGACTCTCTGTTTCTTCATCTGTAAAATGGGTACAGCAGTGACACTTGTGCTGCCTGCTGCACAGGATGGTTTTGTCTGGTTTCTTTAATGAGGAACGTGGACACGGTAAAGCAACGGACAAATGACAGATACAACCCAACCACCATGGGACAGCGTCCTACAAATAGATCATCCTTTAAATAAAACATCAACCACTGACCTTAGATCCTAATGACTGTACAAATTACCCACCATTTTTGTTCTTGAAAGAGCCTGTATGTGGTATCATTTATTTCCTCCAAAATGACTGTGTTCCCCGACCCTGGGCACACAGGCAGACAATTTGAGGCACAGGTTAAGCTGACCCATTCAATCAGTCTGGCTGAGAACCCTGCCTTCTTCCCCTGCGGTGGGTCTAGTCCACCCAGGCACTGTCCTGGGACGACATCACTGACCGCAGCCCCCCTTCAGCACATTCTGAGGAGGGGAGGCCAACAGGTATGAACGGCAAAAAGTTCTGCAACTAATTGCCGTACATGCTAGTCCAGGCACTTGATTTCTCTGAGCTGCCATTCTATAAAATCAGGATTGACACAGCCATCCTGCTTACTGCACAAGGTTCTTGGGAGGACCATCTGAAGTCATATGTGTGAAGGTGCCAAGGAAGTGGCAAAGCACGCTGTGCCAGTGAGGTAGGAGCCCCCCACCCCCACCCCCGCTCTTCTGCAAAGAATCTGAATCAGACTCGGCAAGGGAGCGCTCCAGGACCACCCCCATCTTCTCCTCCCTCCTCACCACTGGTGTCTCGGAACACACCTGCTTTGGCTCTGCCAACAGTGCCATCTAGCCTTTGGAAGCTCGTACTGTAAGCAAAGGACCTTTTTGGCCTAAAAGACTAAAATGTTTCATGCATCCACTGTGTGTTGACCTTGGATCCAGGCACAGTGGGGAGACTGAAGAAAGCTGACATGATCACTGCCCTGAGGGGCTCACAGGCTAACGAAATACCCACGCACCCAAAGGTTTAAAAACCACTGTCAGTTTGGGAGTGAAGGTTACCCTGGGAGTGAGCCTATGGGGAAAGTAGCAATTCTCATTGCATGTTTTGAACTGAGCAGAGCTGAGCTGGCTTAATATTAATCAATGGTGGTAGAAATGAGTGCTATGGCTGAAAACATTTTGCAATTGGCACTTTCATTTATAGATGATGTAAGTAAGTGTTACACTCAGGTTTGCACAGACTTAGTGACACAATTAAGTTTCTGGACTTCTAGTCCAGCAGAAGTTCTACCACACAGTGAGGATGAGGTAAGCCAGGTGACCATTCTGAAAAGATGGGAGCATATAAAGCTCTTTCTAATGGGACTGGCACAGACCCATTCATATTCTTCTCAACTAGGCCAGACATCAGAGGAACTAGAATTTCTTTTGTCTCCCTCCAGTATTCATTCTCAGTTTCGCTTGCACACTAGTGTTTTCCTTTAGGATATCTTTAAGGTATTTTTCCTCAAGATGTTGACAAGGAAAACTGAGGATGGGCTGGAGGGTGACAACATTCAGTTGGAGTTCTGAAGAGAAATATGGGGGGATGGAAGGGGCTCTTCCTGAGCCCTCCCTCATTATGCTTAAGGTTTTGACGACTGAGTCTTGGTTCAGTTCCACTAAAACAGTCTAAGCAGCTTCTATGTGCCGCGCTCTGTGCTAGATACTAAGGACACAGTGAGGACAGGGCTCATCCCTGCCTCGGAGGTGCTCAGAGACCACAGGAAACAAGGAAAAGGATTTCAGAGCTAAACCTGATTAGGAAGGTGGCATTATTCTTTGCCTAAAAATGAGACATAACTAAAAAGCAACTGAATTGGATGCCCTCTCAAAGCAACTATCTTAAAGAAAAATACTCATTTTTATGTAGATGTTCTAGTGTTTGTTGAAAAATCACCCTTTCTCATTTTACATTGATGAGCACTTTTTTTCTGAAAGTTATAGCATCCAACACACACACAGCTCTCATACACTCAGACACTGAAAACACGACAAGGCGAAGAGAAACGCAAAGATTTCAGACTATCTTCCAGAGTCACTAGCAAAGATGACAGTGAGTAAAGTAGTCTTTACTTATAATACTCTGGCTCTAATAATGGAAGTCCCTTAAAACTCTCTACTCACTGTACACTAAAGATGTGAAGATTTGTAGCAAAATACCATTAACTTAAACACACTCTGCATAAAAGTCACACAACCAGCATATGAGAAAGCAGAAAGAGCAGTTGACTTGGAACCAGAACATCCCAGTTCTGAACTGTTGGCTCTCTAATCCCTATCAGGTGAGTCACCTTGGGAAATTCCCAGAACCTCAGTTTTCTTCTCTGTAAAATAATTATATTCCTTATTTATAAAATAGCTATATCTATTACTCCAAATTACCATGAATTTTAAACTAGCCAACCTAGAAGGGGCCAGGAGAGTACAGGCACACAGAGGGAAGTGAGAACTCTTAGCGCGCCCATCTTCCTTTCAAAATGAAGACGACAACATTTTCCCCACCTAAGTGGCTGAGGTTTTGTGCAGATCATGAGTGCGTGCATGTGAGAGAGCTCTGTAAACTGTGAGGCATCATACAAAAGTAAGATCTAATCAGCTCCATGATTATATCAAAAGCAAGTGATTATAAAGTGATTAGCTGCCGTCATCATTGTTAAGATGTGAGCCTAGCTTTTGTCTTTCCCTGTTTCTTTGTCTCTGCTGTCTGTGTCTGTCCCTGGAAAGTCTGAGTCTGCAAACAGCAAGTGGCACAATGATATTCACACAAATCCATGCAAGTGCCCTTTTGGCCAACTAAGCATTTGGAAATGAAATCTCTGAAAAGGCAATAGGTGAGAACACTACTTAAAAAAATCACTTGGAGAGTAATTTTGAAAAGTGGCAATCATCCTTGAGTTGGTTAGTTTTTTATTTTTAATTAAGGTATAATTTACATGTAGGAAAAATCACCTTTATTAGTGTGAAGTTCTGTGAGTTTTGATAAACATACACATTCATATAACCACAACCACAATCAAGATAGAGAATAATCCCATCACTTTCCAATATTCCCCCATGTCCCCAGAACCTGGCAAGATCTGGTTTATGTCCCTCTAGTTTTACCTTTTCCAACATGTCACGTAAGTGCATTCATATAGTATGCAGGCTTGTGGGTCTGACTTCTGCAACTTAGTGCTGTGCATTTGGGATTCATTCATTTTGTTGCATCAGTAGTTTGTTCCTCTTTCTTGCTGAGTAGTATTCCATTGTATGGTTGTACCACAATCCATTTATTCACTCACTCGTTGAAGGATGTTTGGATTGTTTCCAGTTTTTGGCAATTGTGAATAAAGCCACTATCAGCATTTGTGCACGGTTTTGGTGTGAACAAGGGTTTTCATTTTACTTAGATAAATAGCAAGTAGCAGAATTGCTGGGTCATAGGGTAAATATATGTTAGACTTTATAAGAAACTAGAAGACTGTTTTCCAAAGTGGCTGTATCATTTTGCATTTCCATCAATAACATATAATAGTTCCTTCCTCTCTTTCTTCAAACAAATTTTCATCTTAGAATAATTTCGAATTGCAGAAAAAGCTTCATAGATAATTCAGAGAGTTCTATATGCCCTGCATCCAGTTTCTCCTGTTATGTTAGTACAGTACGTTGTTGACAACGAATGGTCCAACATTGTACGTTGTTACTAAGTTCATACTTCATTTATAGCTCTTAGTTTTTACCTAATGTCCATTGTCTGTTCCAGGGTCCCCTCTAAGATATACCACATTCTGTTTACTCATCCTGTCCCTTCAGCTTCCCCTAGGCTGTGACAGTTCCTAAGACTTTTCTTGCTGTTGTTGACCTTGGCAGTCTTGAGGTGTACTAGTCAAGCATTGTGTAGAACATCTCTCACCATGGGCTTGTCTGAAGTGTTTCTCATGATTAGACTGAAGTTACAGGTGTGGGGGAGGAAGACCAGAGAGGGAAGGGGCCATTTTCATTGCATCCTATCAAGGGCACAGGCTATCATATGACCTATCACTGAACATAAATGCCTTGATCACCTGGTGGAGGTGGCATTTGTCAGATTTCTCTATTGTAAAGCTTCTCTTTTTCTCCTTTCCATACTTTCCTCTTAGAAGGAGGTCACAATGTGCCCACTTGTAAGGGGCAGGGAGTTATACCCCACCTCTTTGGGGGGCAGTATATACATATTCGCCTAGGTTTTTAATCTAGATGTTTATATTGTGAATTTACTTAAAGCAGGGCTGCAGAGAAGAGACGCTCCATCATACCAGGGTTAAGCCAGTGCAGATTACCCCAAACTCTACACAAAAGAATGAAGGTGGTAAATGCCAGTGATCAGTCAGCGTTGGGCCTGGGGTGGGACTGGGTTTGGGCTTCAAAGGAAGCAGGCTGTGGTCCTCTTTCTCTGGGAAGCCTCCAAAGGGAAGGAAGCCAAGGTTTGTCATCAGCTCTTGCGGTTTCATCATCATCATCTGCTTCACTGCTTCCAGATAATAACAAAAGGGTCAGGAGTAGGGTCAGACTGGTTTCTATTAACACTGACTCTATGTTCTTGCAAATATTTTGGGGGCAATGTCTAAGAAAGGAAAAAAACAATGGAAAATTATAAGTTCTGTATAATTATGGGTTGTGTTGCTCCTGTTTCTGTATAGGAAACATTCACTGAACATCAAACATGTACCAAACATTGTGCTAGCACCAGGCACTAGGGATGTACAGAAGGATAGGTCTCACGCTTTGCGCTTAAGGAACACTCTAACTAGCAGAAGAAACTGGGAAAGATGAACACACATTATGACATGATATGACACGTGTAAAGTGTCATAAAAACACAGAGGGAGTGACTAGCAATCTAGAGGAATGCATGGGGGACTTCAAAGATGAAGAGGTATTTTATTTGTGATTAAAGAATAAGAGTTTTCCAGGGATGAAAAAGAGGGAGGAGGGTATTCCAGGGAAAACACCATGTGCAAAAGCACTGAGATAGCACAATGCACAGTGCTGTCAATGGCTCCGTGAGACGAGAGGATAGGACGTGTACACAGCAGCAGGGTTTCAGGTACAGAAGAAGACTAACTCGAATTCCCGACTACCTGGTGACCTACAATGCCTCTCACTAGGACACGAAGAGCCAAACATCAGAACAGCAGGACGCTTTGAGCCGGCAGACAGCGGGGAATCTAGTGCCAGGCTGACAGGGGGCTCAGAGAATAAACGATCCAGGCCTTCATGTTTCAAATCAGTCCCAAGGTACCAAGGTACCGGAGGAGAAGTGATGCTCCGTGGTTAGCCACCTGCTGAGTTCCAGAGAAGACCAGATGGGGACCTCTGAGCTTTCTGCTCAGCTGTCAGGAAGGCTCAGGCTGCTGATTCCTTCATAATGAACGGTTGCTTCTAGGTTTTTAATTCTAAATAATATTTAGAGGCCTTTAAAACATGAATCATGTTTAACACCATCATGGATTTATTCTGAGGGTCGTAAATATTGAAAGCAGCTGCTTATTTGCATTCGGGTCTATGTGTTGTTAGAGGAGAGAATCCGCGTGCTGCCTATTACTCCAAGCCTGCGCCCTTCTGCCTATAAAACCCTCTCCTTTGAGGGGCATGGCATTCAGCCCCACGACCTGCTACACCTCTTTGTGGTCCCCATCTGTATTGCCATCTTCCTAGCCAACCCCAATCCTGCTGCCGTCACCAGCAACTCAGACCCGGAAACCTACCTTCTCTTCAATGTCCTTAATGTCACCCCCACTTCGCTGGGGCGGCCGCCCGCACCAAAGTCTAGGTGATGCTGTTTCCCCGAACGCTTCACTTCCTACTCTTCGGCCACTCTCATCCTCCTATTTCCAGGCCCTTAACTGCTCCTTTCTTCCCAAGCAATTAGTTCTCTTCGGGTTGTTTCCTGCACTATTCACGCAGAGGTCTGGCCTGTCACTGCAGTCACACTCAGCGTCACACAAGCTTCTGTGTCTGAGTTCTCCAAATGGATCCACACCACGGTGCCTTGCGTGGATCAGAACAGTCATCCCACTTCTCTGTAAGTGATAAGGGGTTCTGAGCACCGCTGGCAGCATCACAAAACTGCACGGATTGGTGCCATCAAGCAGTAACAACTGGCACCCTCAGCTGTGCCCCGGCACTGGCTGGCCATGCTGCTGCTTATTTTCCACCCAGACTCGCACCGGTTGTTTCCAAATTGCCCCCACTCTGCTATCCCGTCCCTCACGCTCACTGTGTAACCTCTCTTTATTTACTGGGATAAAAAGTCAAGATTATCGTGTGAGACTCTCAGCTTCTCCCTCTGTCATCTAACACGTATGTTTATTTTCTCTCACTGAGCTTCCTGTCCCGCTTGGAGGTTTGTCCCTCCCCTCCTGCTGACTGCCACCTGCCCGCCTTTCCTCTGAGTCCCGACCTCTCCCCAAGGACAGGTCTCCTTTATCCCACACCAGCATTTGCAGACTTTAGCAGGCACCTTCAAAAATCACCTGCAAGGACTTGGTAAAACAGGTTGATTTCTGGGCTCCATCCCCAAAGATTCTGATTCGGTCAGTCGGGACGGAGGCTGGAGACTGCGTTTCTAACAAGCTTCCAGGTAAGGTGAGTGCGGGTGAGGCCGACACTGCCGGGCAGGGGACTGTGTCCTTTCTGCAGGCCATTACCATTCAGCCTACAAACCCGGCAAACCATACAAGCTTCCCCTTCCCAATGGCTTACGATGTGACTGACAATCAACCAAGTGTCTTACATCCCATTTCGTTCTTGCAATACTCCTGGCAGTTGTGATGATTATGCCCATTGGAGCAGAAGGTGACAGAAGGTTGTGGAACTTTCTCACAAGCTGGTGAGTTGCAGCTCTGGAATCCAACGTGTCTGCGTCCGGTGCCCTGCACCCTGCAGCGTCTCATGTGCTGCTGCCTCTGCACAGCTCTGTCATATGACAAGTACGTGGTGCAAGGAGGAGCCGCAATGTAGTAAGGAAACCATAAGAGATTAGTGCAACCAAAGCTTAGGGAGGAAAATTTCAAGAAAGGGACACAGGTCTTCTTGTCAGAGAGATCAAGGAAGTTAAGAGCAGCAAAACATCCATCAGCAGTTGCCATTAAGATCATCTGTGACCCATGCAAGGAAGTCTCGAGGCAATGGTGGGGGCAAAGCCAGACAGCAGACAGCGGGTGGCAGGTGAGGGGACGGCCCCCTGCAGTTGCTTAAGAAAGAAGCTGGAGGCCACAAATGTTGAAGCTGAGTTTAACACTAGCAATTTCCCTGTTACACGATTTTCTTGGCTAAAATCATGGCTTTCTTGACCACCCCCCATTGAAGACTCTCAAATTCTTATCAGCAGCCCAGACCTCTCTGCTAAGCTCCAAACTCATTGGTCCAATTATCCAGTGAACATCTTCAGTGGAATGTCTGTCCTAAGAACAAATATCCCAGAAGGAAAAAATCATCTTGTCCTTTAAGCCTTCTTTTACATGCTAACTCAGTGAACTGAACCACAACACTTTGAGCAGCCAAAGCTTAAAACAGAGCATTCCCTCGGGCTATTTCCTCACACCACTCACCGGCGGGGTCCCCCTCCTTACCCCTTTTCCCCTGTCCCCTCCCCTGTCCCCTCGCTGGTGCCTGCGCATCTCCAGCTCATCACCCTTGCTGTCACTGGTGAGTGCCGCATCTTTCCTCTGCACGGACACTCAGCTCCGGTGTAGCGAGGCCTTGCTTCATTCCTGTCCACACGCCTGGTGTGTGACACAGTGTCAGCTACGGGCACAAGCTCCATAAATGTTTGTCCACTCAGTGCGTCTCCTGTCAGGTTAATGGGCCCCAACTCTGGAACCAATCTTGGTGACATTCACCGGCCTTACCTAGGCCCTCTGTGTGCCAGGAGGCAAGCAGGGCACGGCCGAGACCCTGCTGGAATTCACTGAGGCCAGTGGTGGGGAGGAATAAAATGGACAGTTCCTCTTCCTGGTCTGCCTGGATGTCCTTGGACAGGGGATCCAACCACTGCAGCAGGTGGAGGTCTTTCCAGATCGGGAGGTGACTGGAGCTGAAGCCCTCTGGTCAGGGACAATATCTGGGGACCTGGGGGTGGGGTTTCTGAGGGAAATCACTTGGGGAGATGCCTGTTTCCAAGAATGACCTTGGTAAGCCAAGGCTGGTTACGTGCATGACGATAGGAGCTGGTCCGAGAAGAGGACCCATGACAGGGTGGGATTGGGAGACTGACTTAAAGCGGGGGAGGCCAGGTAGAGGAGGAAAAGCAAGTCTTGTCCCAGGTTCCACTGTGTCTGAGAAAGGTTCAGACAGCAACAGCTTGCCCCAGTGTCCTGGAGAGGAACACAAGCTCCCGAAGTTGGGCAGCAGCGCTCCTGAGGGCCAGGCCTCCATGGCGCGGCATGACTGGGCAGGGCTGGGCGGAGGAGACACGGACACGTGGGAGACTTGAAGGAGGGTGGGTGGGGAGGGGAGGAAACGCCGAGAGAGAGGGACAGGGTGAAGAAGTGCAAGATACCTTTCCACTTGAGGGTCCCTGGGACACTGTCAGAGACAAGAGTCAGGAAAACCCAGGTGCTCCCGGGCTCTGGAAGGAGGATCAGGGTGACAGCCTGGTCTCCTGTGGCTGCAGGGTTACTGAGCTTTGTGCCATCGTGTGCACCAGCCACCCTGGGTGTGGGGGATACCTCAACACAATTTCAGGGGAGATTAATAGTTCAGGCAGCCAACGTCATACATTCAGCCACACAAAGGGTGGCACACGGTAGAGGGCAGAGATGTGACTCAGGCTGCTTTCACTAAACAAATGAAAGCTATCAACTGACGGGAGTTATGCTGTGGTCTCCTGGCCTGTGACTTCAGGCCACCTCAGCCCTGCACATATACGTTGAGGGAAATGAAGGAGACAGAGATAGTAAGGCTCAGGGCTGAGACCAGCACATCTGTGAAATGGGACCATAAAGTTACATTCGAGAAGGAACATTCTTTGCTCATTTGTCTTCCTCTCCTTTTCCTTGTCCGCTTTATCTTCGTCCTTGCTGGAGCTGGGCACCCCATCAGCCTGGACGGGGGAGCCAGTGGTCCCCAGGAACACTACACCTGGGTTCGATGCCCAGCTCACACAGTCATTGGCCAAGTGACCTCAAGCATGTCACCAACTTCCCTACGCCTCCATTTCCTCATCCACAGAGAAAGGGACTGAAAACTATGCCAACAGTGCAAGGTTGCTATTAGAGCCCAATATTTGTTACCTAATATCATCACCGTCATCATCGTCATCGTCATCATTGCTTCATCCATCAGGAACCCTGGTCCAACTAGGATGCACTAGGTGAAGTTTCCTTGTCAAAGTGACAAGGAAACCCAAGTTCGATCTGGGCAATGCTTCCTGCAGCACAGACCCAGAGGATGCTCTTCCCGTTCCAAAGCCACACAACCATGCTGTGTGACCTCACCTGGTCCCACTGTCCCTCAGACACAGCTGCTAGATGCTCTCTTTGCTGGGCGAGCCTTCGAGACTTCTCACAAATAGCATCTACTCCAGCAGGAGAGCATCCCACAACTTCATCATATTCTCTCTCTAGGTCTCTCTCCTAAAAGACCTCCTCCTCCAGGAAGCCTCCCTGGATTGACCAGAAGAGTGAGGTAAACACCTCTCCCTTCACTGAGGGTGAGCCTCCCATGTCCCCCGTTGCCGTGTCAGCAGAATGGCCTTGGCCCCAGAGCCCCACACGGCCGCTCTGGGGCTGAGCCTCCAGGTCCTGCCCCTCAGCCCTGTGACTGACCTCAGTATCTTCCAGAGGTAGAGAAAGACTTTTAGGACGGGGCCTCAGGCCAGGAGGGGATCTTGGCAAAAGGGTGCAAGGCAGTCACGTGGCATAGCACCCATGCCTAAAGCACGGGACGGAATGCAGTGTAATTTGTGGCTAAAATGGAAAACATTCTTTTATTCCTCCCACTGCTCAGTTTTCCTAGCAGACACAGGAAAACACTGTGGCTCCCTCTGCCTCTTGAGGTCCAGCCCACTCACTCTGTCTGCCCCTCTGGGTCCCCAGAGAGCTGCTCCACTGTCTCTGTTTCTCAGCAGGCTGCCTTGTCCCCCCGCTTCCAGCACCGGGCTGGGCTGCTGTCTGTCCATTCCCCCAATGCCCACCATTCTACTGCGTGCCCTGCCTGGGCTGGCACCGGAGAGAGCCCCTCCCACTGGCTCTCTCAATGGGAGGCCCTTCTATATCATGGTAGTGGTGAAATTCCTGCCGAGTGTGAGAGCCTGGGCTGGGCAGGTCCTTGTCCCTCTCCAGCCTCCTTGTCTGTGAAAGGAGGCTGGGCTGATGCCACCAGCACGTGCCAGTAGTGCTGCAGAAGGTCTCTGACTTAGGATGCTACGATTTTTCACTTTATAATGGCTTTATCGCGGTACTAAATGCATTTTCAAAACTTATAATATTTTCAACTTACCATAAGTTTATTGGGACATAAGCCCATCATGAGTCAAGGAGCATCTATATATGTATGAATCCTTCATATGTAAACTTATCTAGAACATCACATGAACACCTTAAGCCAAATGACTATGGACTTTGAATACATCTAAACTCTGTGTCGTGTCCCCCAGTGTTAGACATCATCTGGGCTCCAGCTCCTCTTGGACCTCACCTCCTTGCTCGCTCCATTCCTGCCACACTGGCTTCCTTCCTGTTCCTTGCCCATGCCAAGCCAGCTTCTGCATGAAGACCTTTGCATGACTCCCAACCCCTTCCCCGCCGCGCCCACAGCCCACCCTTCAGTTCTGTCCATTCCAGCCTCACCCCTCCAGCGAGGCTGTGCCCGACCCCCGGCCACCCCTGGCCCTTGTCATGCTATCACACTTCTCAGTCTCTACAGTTATCTTGTTTATTCATTCATCTCCCATCTGTCTGCTTTGGGAAAAGTCAGCTCCGTGAAGGCAGGGAGGCTCCAAGCCTCATCGCCATGGATCCAGTGCATAGGCCACCCTGGCCTGTGGGCCTCGTTGCCATGGAAGTATCAGTGAGTGGGTATCGGTGTGGAAACAACAGCCTCACTTGTTTTGGTAGTACCCAGTGCTCACAAGGTTGGGATTGGGTATTTAGTCACTGGGTGGGTCAGATCTAGTTTTACCCAGGAAGAGCCCACAAAGCAACTTGGGCCACTGCCTCAGGTCACACCCCAGTGCCGATCTGTCACAGATGTGAGGGACACCCAAGGGGAAAGTGCAAAAGCTTCGTGGCAACCTTTACCACTTTAATAAAAGTAGTCAATTGCGTGCCCCACAGACACGGCTGATGAGGACAGCTTTTCCCATACCTGATGCAGTGAGTCTCAGCTGTGTGCCACACCTGTGTGATCTGATCTCCCTCTGTCTGCAGGCACCTGGGCTGTGGGCCACCCGCGCTGACTGAGGGCCTCCGCCACTGCGCTCCCACAGCCACTCCTTGTCAGCCCCTCCTGCTGCCCCCTGTCCCTCCAGGTCACCGTCTCTCTCAGCCTAATCCACAGGCCTTCTGCTTCGTGTGGCTCCTTTTCCTCTGGAGAGCTGGTCTGCAGAGCGTTTATTTACAGACCTGAAGTTCCTCATGAAGTCCTCTCTTGCTCTTGTTTTCTTCAGGCTCAATTCTCCTAGTTCCTATAACTAGTTTTCCTACTAAATAAATGCACAAGGAAATCTCTGGGAGGCTCTGCGTTTTTCTGGTCTGATTCCCCTCTGTACCCTGATGAGGCTCTAACCCCTTAGAGGCTCTAACCCCTTAACTCCTCGTGCCGGGGGCGGGTGAGAAGCTGGAAAAGCCGTCGCCAGCCCTGGAGGAGGGAAGAAGAGAGCTGGGGCCCAGGCGCCAGAGAGGACAGGCCGCCACCGTGAAGCTGGAACTGGACATCAGGCCAGTGCCACTGGGTCCCACATTAGCCAATCATCGGAATCACGTAGCGGGTTTTGGAAATACACCGATTCCCCGGCCCTCCCCAGATCTCCCAGCTCAGAATCTGGGGTGTGAAAGCTTGAAAACGCCCCACGAGCCATGCTGAGGACCAGCCCATGTTGGGAAATACCAAGCCTCGCCCCCCTTGCCTGTGCCCCAGGGCCTGTATTCCTGTGGCTTGCCCCTCTGTGGACAGATTCTCCGAGGAGCTCACAGGGTGGAAACAAGCTTGGAGACAATTCTCTCATGCACAGAGTGTCAACGTGGAATCTGCCATGTCAGCAGCACCGCAGCCCAGGCGACCGCCACTGCCTGCCCCCTACTCTCGGGCTGACGACAGGGCTCCGGCAGACCGTTATTACACCCCCGTGCAGGGCAAGCGTCAGACCCACTGTCCTGGCAGCTCGTGGGGTAAGAAGGACGAGAACTGAAGGTAGGAGCTGCCTGGCCGGGAGCTGAAGCCTGGTTCGACTTCCCAGCTGTTTGCTAGAGAGCACCTAGACCCATGCAGTTACCTTGCATGCCGTGGATTTGCCGGGCTTTAGGATGCCCCACTACGTGCAAAGCACTTTAACAGGCACCTTTAGATTTTACATCCTAAGAGATGGTCACTGGTCTCTGCTCAAAAGCAGAGGTGGCAGGCTTCTCAGTGCGGAAAAAAATGACATTCTGAAATGTGTTGGTAATTGCTATTTAAAGATTGTGTGCTTTGAAATTGATTTCACATGTATATGAATAAATAATGAGTGTTGCCAAAACCCATGTGTTCTGGTCAGAAAAGTAAAGGAACATTGTTCATTGTTTTGCTAACGACATCAATCAGCCCTGGCCTCAGCCCACAGACAGAGTCTTCACTGTCACACCAGGCTCAGACCACATACATCCAAAATAGTGTTTGTTTTTAACTAGGATTGCAGAAGAAACAATGTTCAGCAACTTGCAACAATAGTAAACTGGCAAAAAATAGACATTGCAATTAGCCTTCATGGTGGTATCTGGTAACGCTGAACTCCCTTAGCACGCAATGTTTGCTGGTTTGGTTTCAGGTTTGGTAAACTAATAGAGCACAGTGGTTAGTTGCTCTTCTTCTTCGTTAAAAACAAGGGGCCAGAACAAATGGGATAGGACCCCAACAAGGAACGTTGAGTAAAACATGGGAAAGCACTTCCTAGATCTCCCCCAAACCTGGGAACACCCTTCAAGGGGGGAGTCCGCCACTAGGTTTCAGGAGAACAAAATGGTTTCCAAGGCTGGGCTCTGAAGCTTCCTGTAGACACACCCAGAGCTACTAAAACACATCCTGCTCATCACACAGTTCTGAAATGAGTAAGTGAAATGACCCACAAAGAGGATCCCCCCTTCCTGCATGGACTTCAGGGGAGGTGAAGCCGTGCCCCACACACGCCTGCCTTTTCTTTGGGCTTGGTGCTCTCTGCGACCCGGAGTCTGCTCTGTCCTGCAGGCCGAGGGCCTCCTGGGCAGAACCACAGGACAGAGCACAGGTCTGGGCACTTGGTGCACCCAGCTTCAGCCGGACGTGGCCTTGGCTCAACAAGCCCTGGCACAGAGAGGAAAGTGGAGCCAAAGAGAGGAAGAAAAAGTCCAGAAAGGGGAGGAAATGGAGGAGGACGAGAGAAGACGTTCAATCCGTGGGTGACTGAGCAGGTAGAGTCTCTGCCCAGCATCCTCCTCTCTCCTCGGGGCCCAGGACGAGGCCTGCACACAGAGCACTGCTGAGCAGACAAGCACGTGCAGGTCCCAGGGTGAACTGGGCGGACTCTGTGAATCCAACTCGGACCCACGGCAGCCTCTGCAGGTGCCTACCCGCCATCCCACCGGGCAAGGGAGGAAAGGACCTGGGACCTGAGCCCAGGAGTCCAAACCCCTACCCTGCAGTGCCCTACTGCAGGGCACAGAACTCATCTCATCCTACTCCAGACACCAGCCTTGTCCTCAGCCCCTCCGGCTCCCTAGTCAGTGCTGGGTGCAGAAGAGTTAGTTTCGACCCTTAAGAGGGGTTGAGACACACTGATAGGCTGGTCAGGTCAGGCCTCTCAGACGCTGCCGGTACAATAGCCCCACCTGCCCGGACACTTGAAAAGAGGCCCAACAAGCCATTTACAGTGATTTGACAAGCATTTACTGTGTTCCAGGGACTGTGCTGTGGCCTTTGTGCCCCAGGACTCTTAGTGTCATCAGAGAGACAGATGAGTAACAAAACGGTTATAGCACAATGGATTACATGCCAGGACATTTTGGAAGCATGGTGGAAGAAGTCCTAACTTTGATGTCTTTGGAAAACATTCAGGAAAATTCATGCATGAGTGCTTGCATGCCCTGTGCTCATGTGTGCACGTGTATGTGTGTGCACAAACGCACACTCATGCTTGGTGGTCTGCGTGTACCCCAGAACAATGACCTTGCCTCACTAAGATAATGGTCCAAGACTGATAGCTCCATCCATCCACCCGCCCATCCATCTGTCCATGCATCCATGCATCATTTATTATGTGCTTACTATGTAACAGGCATTTTCCAGGATACTTGACATATCTGATCTCACTATTTCTCATAATAACTTTATGAGATGGGAATTATTAGTCTCATTGTATACATAAGGAAATTAAGACCCAAGAAGGTTGGTTGTTTGACCAGGGTTGCACTAGTACACTAGCAAATAGCTGAGCAGGGATGTTAAAACATATCTGAATAATTCCAACCCTATGTTTTTCAAATCTCTTCTGTATTTCCCATACTGTGTTCTTCAGAAAACTGGATTTTCCAGGTATTAACAGACATTCCATAAACATAATCTCTCTCCCTTTTAAGAAATTTATTTATTTTTAATTTTAAATTTTTTTAATAATAAACTCAATCAGAAATGAAAAAGGAGAGGTCACTACAGATATCACGGAAATACAAAACATTACCTTTGAATAATATAAGAATCTATATGCCCCAAAACTACAAAATGTGGAGGAAATGGACAAATTCTTGGAAACACACAACCTCTCTGAGCTCAATCAGGAGGAAACAGAATTCCTGAACAGACCAATATCAAGCACAGAAACTGGAGCAGCAATTAAAAATCTTCCAAAAAAAAAAAGTCCCAGACCAGATGGGTTCACACCTGAATTTCACCAAACCTACAAAGAAGAACTCATCCCTATACTGCAGAAATTATTCCAAAGCATTGAGAAGGATGGCATCCTCCCCAACTCATTCTGTGAAGCCAATATCACCTTGATACCAAAGCCAGGAAAGGACGTGAAAAAAAAAGAAAACTACAGACCAATATCCCTCATGAATATAGATGCAAAAATGCTCAACAAAATCTTAGGAAACTGAATCCAACAGAACATCAAAAAAATAATTCATCATGACTAGGTGGGCTTTATCCCAGAGATGCAAGGTTGGTTCAATATACGCAAATCTATAAATGCAATTCACCACATAAATAAAAGCAAGAATAAAGACCATATGATTTTCTCAATAGACATAGAAAAAGCATTTGACAAAATCCACCCCACTTTCATGACAAAAACCCTTAACAAAATAGGCATAGATGGGACATTCTTTTAAGAAATTTAATATGCCAATTCATATTCCTATAAAGGCTCTGAGAAGTCCTGTAGTATTCTCAGTTTAACGTAGCTTTCACCGACTTATTTGATCACAGAATTTTTGGTGGCAAACTATCCAGTTCTGTGGCAGTTTGAGAAAAGTTGTTTTGTCCCCTCACCTGACCTAAGCCCAGAACCAGGACTTCTGCACCTCAGCAAGATTTTGTTTGCTTCATGCAATAATAAATGATTTGACCGTAAGCCAACCAGTGACCCATTCCCTTGCATCTCAGGGGGGTTCTTCCAGGCCCTTCCTGAGCTGCAGCATGTCTCTGTGAAGCACAGAAGGTACAAGGGCTATCAGACCTCTGAGAAGTAATGACTTTGGTCTGCAAGTTACACCTTCAGAGGTGGCAGCTGCCCTCCCTTGCTCCCATCATTGGGACCTTCTCATTCTGTCCCACAGCTCTGTACCTTAAACTGCCACGTGCCCAGGGCAAGGACCCATACTCACGGTTATTCTACTTTCATGCCATCTACCCCGGACTCTGCTGCTGGACTATCAGGACAATGGCCTTGCTTTCTACACTCCGTCTCTCTATCCACAGCTTCTGCACCAGGGAGGACGTCTATCAGTACTTATTTCTCCTGCCCTCTCACAGTTCTCTTCCTAAAAACAGGAACAGACTGGCAGAACCAGCCCAGAGATGAGTACCCCTGTGCCCAGAGAGTTTTGATTTGCTGCCCCAGAAAGAGACATGGGCCCCACCTCTCCCCACATGGAGCCAGGCACCAGGAGCCCATGATGACAGAGTGGTGGGCTCGCCTGGGGACCTTCTCCACTCTGCAGCCACCCCCACCCAGGGAGCCAACACATCACGTCCTTGTGCTCTGGCCCTGACTCACTGCGTGGTTGGAGAGTGACACCAGGGAATCTGCAGCCTCAGCTGCGCCCGCCAGGCTCGCTGCTCTGCACCGCAGGGTACAGAGCCACCTCCCTGTGTCGCCAGTGGGGGGATTTTTTTCCAATGAGCTCAAGTCATCTCAATGCTTAACTCCCAGAAGTGGCTGGAGTTGGCCTCCAGAACATGCACAGGCGTACCCTTACTGAGTGAAAAAATGCACAGCTTAATGCAAGAGCTCGCCCTCCCCTTGGCCTCATCCCCATCCGTCCACCTCCAGGCCCCGGGCAAAGGGCAGCGGGGCTCCCCGGGATCCCACCAGCCAGGTCAGAATTCACGGATGACGTGTTACATGCTGACTGTCCTCTGATGCAGAAACGGAACAGTGCAGGCTGAGGCTGAGAAGGAGAATGGAAATCTGCTCCCTGAAAAGAGTGAAAAACCTGGAAAAAAGCTGCCAGGACAACAAATGCCTCACAGAAACAACAAGACTCCCTTTCTCTCCCTTTCCTCCGTCCTTATTCACCACGCTGCCAATAAATACTGGTGGGAGGCAAGGGGAGAAGACAGAGGGAAGGAACGAGAGCCTCAAATTCTGCTGTCTCCAAAGGGTGCATCCTCACTGCTCTCTTCCTTCAGCCCCTGTTGCGTCTGGGGAGGAAGCCCTCAGGCAGGTACCCCTCAGGCAGGTACCCCGGGGCTGCCTGAGAGCTGGGGCTCACGGTCGCCCTGGTTCGTGTTGAGGAAGCACTCTCAAAATGCGGCTCTAGCCTGAGCTCTGCAACTTACTTGCTCTGTGACCTTTCAGAGCCCAAAGGAAAACAAATTGTTTAAACTCCTCATTACTATGCCCACCTCATTTCTTCCCCACGGTCTCCGGAAGCTGGCCACGACGTATGTTCACATGAAGACTCTTTGGTGGTTGTGTCAGGAAGAATTAACCTTAACCAAAGAGCAGCTTCTCAGTCACTGGCCTCTGCCCCCAGCTATGGAGAAGTGATCTCCGGGTGGCAGAATGTCCTGCCCAATGGGAGTGTCTTTGTTCATCTGCGGCTTTGGCCATTGGACAACCTACCAGCATGGTTTAGATAGGGCCGTGAGCCACACTGTATCGGTTCGACCCCAGAAGAGCTGCTGATTAAAGGTTGACCATGCGGGTGGTTATGTGACCAAGCTCAGGTGACCGGGCACCAAGGTGTGGGTGAGTTTCCCTGGCTGGCGCTACTCTGAGCTTCCTGTCACACACTGATGCTGGGAAGCTAACGCCACCGTGACTCCACAGGGAGAGGACAACCGGAAGCTTTGCACTTCTTCCCTTTGGCTGAAGAAGGAACCTGTATCCCTTCCCCGTAATAAGCCATAACCTTGAGCATAACAGAGTTCAGTGAACTCTCTGAGTCCTTCTAGCATCACTGGGACACTGATCTTGCCATTGGTGTCAGGAGTGAGAGTGGTCTTTTGTGGACCAGACTCCCTGCTTCACAGGTGGCTAACTCTTCACAGCTGGCCTAACCTTTCGCAGTGTTAATGCTAACTACTGGGTTAGTTGCTGGTGTAGCCATCTGTTACACTGCCCTAACGAGTACTCCTAGTTCATGATAAGATTACACAGATATCCTTAAACCCAGTAGTTGGCTTTTAGGATTTAGGATTATATAAATGTAAGCACAGACTGTCACAGTGCCAGGGCCGCAGTTTTTGGAAACAGCAATAATCCTTAACAGAGACAGCAGCTAGGAGTTAAGCAACGTCGCCCACGCACCCTCAGCACTTGTTCCGCACGTTGCCACCACTCATCATCTTCGGCTCTGTGAGGTCATTTGTGTGTCTTGGTGCTTATGACTTTGAGCTCTCTGAGAGCAGCAGTCTCACTCATCTTCCACTTTCTGGCCATCAGAGCAGAAAGTAACGCACTGAGTATTGATGAATTGAACTGGATTTGCTGATGCCTCACAGACATAAGCGGTTGCATCCACAAATGTACGGTTATTACAGTCCCATAAACAGGTTCTCTTTAAACTGTGACCTCACATAAAAGTTTACAAGTCTCCTGTTCCTCCCTGAGAAGATATCCAAAAGGAAAAATCAACACAGAGGCAGCAGAGCATAGAGCCAAGAGCACACATGTGGGAATTGGGAGACACGGCTCCGGTGATGGTCTCGTATCCCCAGTGGCTGCGTGATCGTGGACAAGTCACTTGACCTGAGACTGGGTCTTCTCATCTGCAAGGCAGCGAGAAGTGCTCTGCCACCTGGCCACCCACAGATATGCCAGGAGGGAATAAACATACGTCACACACATTGCCTAAGCACGCGCCACGGTTAGGTGCTCTGGAGGGCACCTCCCATGCCATTGCCTCATCCATGCAGTCCTCGTAGTCGATGTTGACAGGTGATAATGGAGAGAGGCTCGAGGGTGGGCTATAGAAGGTTGACACAAAACTGGCCGGGAGTTGATAATTACTGAAGTTTAGTGAGAGAACATAAAGTTTCACTGTACCATTTTCCCTATTTTGTGCATGTTCAAATGTTCCTTAATGAAATATGTATTTAAAACAATCCTTTTGGCAACTATGGGAGGTTGGTCTTCCTAGTCCCACTTGACCCATGGGAAACTGAGGTTTTCACGGAATGTCAGAGGCAGAGTTGAGTCTGGAAGCCAGGTTCCCTCCTGCCACGCACCTCCGCACACTCCGCAGCTCCCCAGATCATGGTGTGCGGCTGGTACCTGCCCACCCAGAACCACACTTGCCCTCTGTCAGGGGCTCTGCAAAGGCCTAGGTTGTGTTCACAGGAGGTGGATCGCTGCAAGAAAGTAAAGCAGTGGGGGGAAATAGCTCTCCACCTCCCTTTCCTGTGCCAGGGACCCCTTTCTACCCATCGTGATGAAAAATTCAAGAAATACGGGGGTTCCTCAAAGTCACCATCATCATCTGCAAACACCTGCTGGGTCCCCAAAGCACTAGGCAGGCATTGCTAGAGGATACAAAAGTCTACCTAACACACAGGGCTTCCCCTCAGCAACTTCCTCAAACCCACTCACAACAATAATTTTTACATTTACTAGCAAACTGTGCAAAGAGAAAAAGATCATCACAACAGTCTTTGTCCTCAAAAGGAATTGTTCTACAGTGGAGAGAGGTTTTCCCATCTCTTCTACAAAGGAAGCAACTCTGTGTGTGTGTGTGTGTGTGTGTGTGTGTGTGTGTGAGGTCAGAAGGGACAGACGGAGCTGAGCAAAGAGAGAGCCACACTTCTCTAAGGGCACCCTGGGGACTTGCCCATCTGCAGCTCTGGGGCTGGCAGAAGCTTGCATTTGTTTGAAAGTTCAATCCTAGGTTGTATACAATTTTCCCCAAATAACCCCTGCCATGGGAAAAATAACAAAGTCCACGTGACACCACAATACTCGAAAGCCTGGAGATGTATTCAACCATCTTCTTTATTATGACATATTTTGCCAAAGCCCGTGTCCTGGAAGTCTCTCCCCATCTATTAGGGTAAAGTCACCAAATGCATTGCGTTTTTTCTTCCCATGTGTTAACTTTTCCTTGAGTTCTGCAGCAACGCATTGGTTGGCCAAACCAGAATACACCACGGAGCTTGGAAAACATTGCCCCAGCCTCTCTGCAACCTCAGACTCTCGCTGGGGCCTGTGACGTGATGTGCCACATCCATACACTGTGCACAGCACGCTCAAGGGTCTCATCCTGGGTGGGGGATGGGAGAGACATCCCCTCAAGGTTTCATCCCAGTTTCCACCTTAAGTTCTGTCCTAGCCTCTAAGCCATGCCTGGGTTCCCCACTGCACCAAATTCCTCATCACACTTCCGGGTTTTTCACAGAGCCAGGAGACGATGAGCTGAGCAGAGGTAAACCCATGACCATGGCCCCGACCCTCCAATCCTGGAAAATGTAAAAATACATCAACTTTAAGGCGCTGGAAAAAATGTCAAACCTGAGCTCTATAATTGCGGTCCATTTTCAAGGCATGTCATGCTGTCAGTGCATTCTCAGGAAGGCTGCTCACGCCTCAGGGAGGGGGGACCGTGTTCGTGGTAGCAGAGGCCTTGCAGTGTTCTGCACACTGTGTCCTTCTGAACACGCTTGGTTTGAAAAGCAAAGACCTTGGGTTGAAGAATCAAGTTCATAAATAATTCCTTGGGCTCCTTTTCTTCCAGGTTAAGAGTGAGGTGTACACACATGTTTTTAGGAGTAAGGACATAGAGAAAGCAGAAGAAACCCAATCTCTCAAAAACCTCTGCCCAGAGACCTGGCTCTGAGGAATAATCATCCACTTTGGGCAAGATTCTAGAAAGGAACAATTTAAAGATAGTTTGTGAGCACTTAGAAAGAAAATTAATAATCAAAAAGAGCCAATGTTGGTATATCAGAATAGGTAATGCAGACATAACTTCCTTTTTTTCTGGAAGTTCTGCAAGGTATTATGCCTGGATTTCAGGAAGTCCTTTTCATGAATTTAATTTTTAAATAGGCAACGTGTTCCTATGGTTCAAAAACCCCAATATATCCATGGCGAGGAGTCTTCCACCTGTCTTTGCCCCACCTGCCCGGTTCTCACTCCCACCCCTCCCCTCCCCGTAGGTGACCACTATTATTAATTTCTTGAATAAGCTTATAGAATGTCTTTATGAATATGGAAGCAAATACAAATGTGCATTCGTGTTTATTCTTATTTTCTCCCTTTTCCACACAAAAGGGGGCACACTGCACACTTTGTACAGCAAGGCTCTGTGGGGGACTCCTGCTAGCTCTGTGGACAAGGTAGGGACTGGGGAGTGGACCACAGCGTGCAATGGCAGGGATGTGGCTAGTGCAGTGCACAGCCAGAGATGTAATCTAGTCCCATTGACTTTGTGTCCTGGGTCCTTCCTGCTGCGTGGCCTCATCTCCTGGGTCAGTGCTCCCCCCCCTCCCCCAAGGGAGTACTTATGAAGCGCTGGTAGGCCTCTGGGAAGCAGTTTGTCCTGCTAAGGAGTTTGAAACCTCTGCTGGCATCTTACACACAGCACTCATTTGCTTGGTAAACCTTTTCCTCATAGATCATGCAAAGGCAAACTTTGAGCCCTTTGTTCTTTAAATGACTAAATAACCTAATTGTGCGAAAGCCCCAGTCCGGGGCTTGGCTCATAGTAGCTACTCCATAAAATAAACATTAGTTGAACTGAACGATCACTACATTCCAGTTTAATGGCACTTAGACTAAAGAGATTACTCATAAAGAGACAGGGAACTGGCCTGTGTCAGAGCCAGCCCAGCGATGGTTTACTTTGGTAGCATAAGCCTTTCCCAAGCCAGTGGTCACTTCCTCCTCTCTGCCAGAGAAGCAAAACTAACAGCTTTCTTTGTACTCAGTGTTTGTCTGGGGGTCACACGGGTTCTGATGGTTACCTGCAGGCAATACTCAGGCCAGTCCCCTGACAAAGCCAACATGAAGAACAGGGAGTCAGTGGGGTGAGAGACCCAGCTATGTTTGGGGAAGGAATGCGAACTCGCTCCCAGGGCTGCCTCTCCTGCTCCTCCTCGGGTCCTCTGGGACAACCTCCTCCCTTTTCAGCCTGAGGCATGCTACCAACAGGGCACCTCTGGCCTGGGATCACATGCATCTCAGGGAAGTCACGTGTCCTTAAGCTTTGCCTCTGGCACGTGCCAAAAGGGGTGATCCCACAGAGAAAAAAATATTTAGCTAAGATTACAAAAGTGAGGGAGAACTCCCTGGGAGTTTGTTGTTTTAGATGTAGACTATTACCACTCTCCAGTGCAGATAATTTTAAGTTTGCAGTAGCTAAAGAGCAAACAAAAGAAGAGTAAAGTAAAATTGCCATAGGATGGCAACCTCCAAAGTTAGTCTGCAAGGTATCCATCCTTTCCAGGCCATCAGAGAGTCTCAACTCAAGTCCCCAAACAGTGAACTGGGCTCTCATCCTAATCCTTCCTCAGGGAGCCAACACAGTCATCACCTCCATATAAACATGTCAATCCTCCCCACACAACCCTGGGAAATCTCTCGCAGCCACCCAGAAGAGAAGGAACTAACAGCTTCTGGCACGCAGCACCGTCTCATATAAAGAAATGGCTGGCACGAGGCTCCTTCCCAGGTCAGGGCCTTCTGTTGGCTGCGGTGGCCACCTCTTCCTAGAAGCAGCCTCCCCAGGAAAGGTACAGAGCTCTGCTGAGACAGGGAGCCGCCCCAGCTGCCAGTTCCAGACCTGCCCAGCACACTTGAGGTAGGCCACCTGCAGCGTGGATCTGGCCTCTCTCACCTGATTCTGGGTCATTCTTTCAATGCTCTAAGCCTCAGCTTTCTCATCCGTAAGCCCCTGTCTCCTGGGGAATTTATGAAGAATGAAGAATATTATTCTTGCAAAATGCTTAGCAGGGTCTCTGCTGGTTGTTAGTGCAGGATAAATATGACTTATTTCATCATCGTCATTACAGCTCCTGGGCAGCCATAGCCTGGCAGAGGGAGG
This sequence comes from Varecia variegata, assembly GCA_028533085.1. Lineage (NCBI taxonomy): Eukaryota > Metazoa > Chordata > Mammalia > Primates > Lemuridae > Varecia > Varecia variegata. Next base: position 80,547,586 of record CM052440.1, on the reverse strand, counting down.
CAGTGCTCCAGCTCGACAGCTAAGGACGCAAGGCTGAGCTGCCCCAGCCACGCTGCTATACCAGAATGTGAGCTTCATGAGACCGTGTTAGCTGGATGAATGCATGGATGGATGGATGAACAAAAGCAATTGAGAAGCTGGAATTTGAGCCTAGATCAGATGCTGCACTCTTCTTGCTACACACACACAGCCCCTATCTGTCCTTGTAAAACCAGCTTCTTCCAAAGGTGTTCTCCCAGCTGCAACACCTATCTTTCCCCATGTGCTTCCATAACATGTAAAGTCTCCACCACACAATATATAGCAGTTTATTAGGTCTTAAACTCGTTGAGGGCAGGGACCACTCCTTAGCCACTGAACTTCTTAGTCTCAGTCTCAGCTTAGATCTGGCATGTAAGAAATGCTCTCTGGTTGACTGCCTTCTTTGGGGAGAAGGAAAGCCAGTGATCACCTCCTCTAGGCTCCCATACCCTCAAACCCTAGCCTTCCTATTAAGGAACGAGGAAGTGAACCGAACTTTACACCTGATGTTTTTCAGGGAGGAGCCATACTTGCCCTGGGCCGTCTGGGTCTCTGCTGCTCCCCAGGGAGGAGACTTGTGGATCTTCCCAGTCACAGCATCAAGAGAGGACACGAGGGAAGCGGGGTGGCTAGCAAGAGTCACTAATGGCCACTCCTGGAGGGGAAGATGCTCTCTGAGCACCAGAAACCCAAGTAAGAAATATGCCTTAGGAAGGTGTCAAGCCACAGAGAGAAGATCTCATGGACGTATGGAGAGAAATGGAAAGCTCACTTGGTCACGGCTTAGCTAAGAGGCAAATGTCCTGGGCAGTTGTCTTGAACAGACAGGAGATGAACAACAGAAGGATGCCACTCTGTTTGGTTTTAGAAGCACTGTGCCAAAAAGTAAGGCTAAGCATGGCTACCGGTTCACAACACTTACTGGGTGAAAAACTCAAGTCACAAAATGTACAGTACATGCCATTTTATTTACAGCCATGGACACACACATGTACACAAGGATCAGAAGAAACTATACCAAAATGTTAACAGTGATCAAGTTAGAAATAATTACTCTTTGCTTTTTTTCTTAAAAAATTTATCTCCCATCCAAGTACTAACCAGGCCTGACCCTGCTTAGCTTCCGAGATCAGATGAGATCAGGCGCATTCAGGGTGGTATGGCCATAGATCCCATTACTGGGCATCTACCCAAAAGAACAAAAGACATTCTACAAAAAAGACATCTGCACTAGAATGTTTACAGCAGCACAAGTCACAATTGCAAAGATGTGGAAACAACCCACGTGCCCATCAATATGTGAGTTGATTAATAAAATGTGGTATATGTATACCATAGAATACTACTCAACCACAAAAAACAATGATGATCTAGCACCTCTTATATTATCCTGGATAGAGCTGGAGCCCATTCTACTAATTGAAGTATCCCAAGAATGGAAAAACAAGCATCACATGTACTCACCATCAAATTGGTTTTAATTGATCAACACTTAAGTGCATATATAGTAATAACATTCATCAGGTGTCAGGTGGATGGGAGGGGGGAAAAGGGGATGGGTGTATACACACCTAATGGGTGCGGTGCACACTGTCTGGGGATGGACATGCTTGAAGCTCTGACTTGGGTGGAGCAAAGGCAATATATGTAACCTAAACATTTGTATCCCCATAATATGCTGAAATAAAAAATAAAATAAAAATAAAAAAAACTTATCTGTCATTTCAATTTTTTCTGCAGTAAACAAGGATTGTTTTGTAAAGGTAAAAAATATATAAATTTGTAAGTTATTTTTAAATGCCCCTTGTCCTAAGTTTTTGAAAATAGAAAAGCTAAAAATAAAAGGTTTGTCTCTTGACAAATGTACTGCAAAGACAATGCCAAATCGAAAAGAAAGAAAGATGGGAGCTGCAGGTACAAAGAAGAGACAGGGGATCTCAGGATCAAGGGGCAGATGAGGAAGGAAAAGGAAGGGGCCCCACGGTTCACTGAGGCAACGGCGGGATGGTGCTGAAGGCAGAAGGAGCCGCAGCAGGGAGGACTAACCAATTTTATGCAGAAGTCAGACTTGCAGGATACAAACAGGAAATGCTCACCAACATACCTCCAGGGAAACAGGGAAGGCGAAGATGATCTTATCTCAAAAGTCTGGAGAGTCACCAAGGTAAAGAGATGCTACTACCTAAAATGATCTTAAATCAATGCAATCCCTATTAAAATACCAATAAAATTTTTCACAGATCTAGAAAAAATAATTCTGCACTTCATATGGAATCAGAGAAGACCCCATATAGCTAAAGCAACCTTAAGAGAAAAGAAAAAATTGGGAGGCATCAATCTACCTGACTTCAAGCTATACTACAAGGCCACAGTAACTAAAACAGCATGGTGCTGGCACAAGAACAGAGACGTAAACCAATGGAACAGGATTGAGAACCCAGATATAAAACCATCCTCATATTGTTATCTGATCTTTGACAAAGCAGACAAAAACATACACTGGGGAAAAGAATCCCTATTCAATAAATGGTGCTGGGAAAATTGATAGCTACATGTAGAAGACTGAAACAGGATCACCAGCTCTCACCTCTCACAAAAATCAACTCATGATGGATAACAGACTTAAACCTAAGGCATGAAACTGTAAGAATTCTAAAAGAAAACATTGGAAAAACTCTTATAGACATTGGCCTAGGCAAATAATTTATGAAGAAGACCTCAAAAGCAATCACGGCAACAACAAAAATAAATAAATGAGACCTAACCAAATTAAAAAGCTTCTGCACAGCCAAGGAAACTATCACTAGAGCAAATACACAACCTACAGAATGGGAGAAAATATTCACATGCTACACATCCGATAAAGGGCTGATAAGTAGAATCTACATAGAACTCAGAAAAATCAACAAGAAAAAAATTGAACAACCCCATTAAAAAGTGGGCAAAGGACATGAATAGAAATTTTTCAAAAGAAGACAGACTAATGGCCAACAAACATATGAAAAATTGCTCAACATCTCTAATCATCAGGGAAATGCAAATCAAAACCACAGTGAGATATCATTTAACTCCAGTGACATTGGCCTTTATCAAAAAGTCCCCAAACAATAAATGTTGGCATGGATGCAGAGAGATAGGAACACTCATACACTGCCGGTGGGACTGCAAATTACTACAACCTCTATAGAAAGTAATATGGAGATAGCGCAAAGAACTAAAAGTAGAACTACCATTTGATCCAGCAATCCCACTACTGGGCATCTACCCAAAAGAAAAAAAAAAACATACTATAATAAAGACATCTGTACTTGAATGTTTATAGCAGCACAATTCACAGTTGCAAAGATGTGGAAACAACCCAGGTGCCCATCAATACATGAGTGGGTTAATAAAATGTGGTCTATGTATACCATGGAGTTCTACACAGCCACAAAACACAATGATGATCTAGCACCTCTTGTATTATCCTAGATAGAGCTGGAGTCCATTCTACTAAGTGAAATATCACAAGAATGGAAAAACAAACACCACACATACTCACCATCAAATTGGTATTAACTGATCAACACTTAAGTGCACACATAGTAGTAACATTCATCGGGTGTCAGGCAGATGAGAGGGGGGAGGAGGGGATGGGTATACTCACACCTAACAAGTGCAGTGCGCACTGTCTGGGGGTTGGGCACACTGTAGTTCTGACTCGGGGTGAAGGGGTGCAAAGGCAATATATGTAACCAAAGCGTTTTTACCCCCCATAGTACTCTGAAATTTAAAAAAAGAGGTGCTACCATCTGCAAAGAGCTGAGATCCTCCTCTGAGGAAGAAGAAAGCTCACAGCATTCATGGCCTCTCTCCACCCCTCTCCTTCTTTTCCCTCAGCAAGAGGCGACTCAGCAGGAAAGGGACCCTCGTTAGGTGACCCTGGGTGAGCTGGGGAGGTTGTTTATGCTGATCCCTCCTCCACTGAGCAGAAGCCATGAGAGTCCCACCCACCTTCCTCCGGCACCACCCCACTGCGCCACTCACACCATCTCCTTGGACGTCCTGCACTGGGGGCAGGGAGGGCTCCCCGGCCCTACCCAAAGGCAATGAGCACTGGTGAGGATTTACAACTTTCAAAAGGTGTTTCATTCCTGGGAAAGAGAAAAGGAGCACTTGTCCCAGCCCTTCTTCAATGGCAGACGGAGTCGTCTCCCCTGGAGCTCCCCACTCCAGCATGGCAGCAACGTCCCCAGACGGCTCCCGCTTCTCCCACAGTCCACACCTTCCTGGCATCTTGGGAAGGGGTGAATGTCACAGAAAGTGGAGTGGCATTTCAGTGAGTGAGAGGTGAAAGCAAACCCACAGAGTCTGGACAAGATAAGCAGGAGGGAAGATCAGAGAGGTGGGGGGAACCCACCCCAGGGAAAGGTTGAGAAGGTGCACACCCTGCTCCCCTCCCCTAAGCCATCAAACCCCTCGGGCCTGGGGGAGATCTGGCTCCTTTCTGAGAAGCACCACTTTTCAGTCCTGGCTCAGGGGTGGTGGCCCCTGAAAAACTGACGCTGTTAGATTTTGACTCGTAGTTTCTGGGGGTGGCCTTGAAGATGTCGTGATGCTAATATAGAAAGACTCAGTCTGGAACACACGCTACAGAGTTTGATCACTACATCTCTACCCTCCACCAGATGTGACAGATCATTTATGCTCGGAATTCTGAAGTGCTGCCCAACCGGAGCTCTGGACCAGTGCCTGGGAGTTGGCTCCAGGCCTGCCCACGCTCGAGCCGAAATTCTCAGGGCACCAAGTGGGTGGCGGGGGCATCTCTGGGCTCTAGGTTAGGAAGCTGAATCATCAGCCCCCTCTCTGCCAGAGGAAAAGCTGACATATGTGGGGCCACAGTTTCTACGTAAAATGACATATAAAGGCAAAGATTGGGGACTGCGTTTAAAATTTTCCAAGGGATTTACTGGAACACATTTCTGAGGTGTGCTTGACACCACCCTCTGTGCTACATGGGATTAAATGGACTTGTAATTGGGTGAATAAATATACATAAGGAAGATTGATTAATGAAATAGTAAAAGGAGATCCTTGTTAGTGTGCAAGTGTTTTTTGCTTTTTCCTGGTTAACATACATATATATATATAGAGAGAGAGAGAGAGATGGAGTCTTGCTCTGTTGCCCACCTGGTCTCAAATTCCTGGCCTCAAGCAATCCTCCCACCTCATCCTCCCAAAGCACTGGGATTACAGGTGTGAGCCACCACGCCCAGTCCTGGTTAATATTTTTATCAGTGATTTGGATAAAGAAAAAGCAAGCTTAAAATTTTCGGATATCACTAGGTTAGAAAGAGCCGACAAACACTGGTTGACAATAGGAGTATCAATGAAGATCTGTTGCCTAGCAAGGCTGGCTGAAATTAACAAGGTGGGTTCAGATGGGATTACTGTGAGGACTCATAGCTATGTTCATAAAAGCACATGAGTGGGTATAGCCCACACCAATGACAGCCTCTGTGAACAAGACTCAGGGGAGTTTGTTTAATCTGAGCTCAGCATATGCCAAAAGTGTAATGTGGCCCCTAAAACTCAAGATAGTATTGGCAGATGTGTAATATTTGGAACAAATATTATAAAAGACCACCTGCACCCATTCTTGGAGTTTTTGGCTGGGACCATCTTATTAAGCAGGATACTAACAAAAAGGAAAGGGTGGCCAGAACAGGAGAGGATCTGAAAACACCGTCAGGTAAGGGATGGATGGAATAAACGGAGATGAGTTGGCAGAAATGGAAAACTCCAGTGAGGCAGGACCGCTGTCCTCACATACCCTAAGACCTGCTTGTGAAGATGGCTCTGCCTCCTCTGTGTGGGCTCAGAGCACAGCATCAGGGCTCACGAGTGGAAATTACGGGATCCCTGATAAAAGGAGGACAAGCTGCTTTATAAAGCAGTCAATTCGCCATCCCTAGAAGCATTCAGACAGGTTAAACGAGCACTGGCCAGAGATACGGTAGAAACATTGGAACCTAAGTTATCCCTTCCAACTCTGGGACTGTAAATTCAGGGCCATGAAATGATAAAAGAAAAGATCCCAGGGAATGATAAGAAGCAGGTAGGGGATAAGGGGTGGCCAGCCACCTGTCAGAGTTCTGGTCATCTGTGGACTAATGGGAGGTGACTCACAGATGGTCTTAGGGTATGGGAGGAAGACAAGGTTAATCTGGGCACTAGCCTCTGAATGACAGTCATGCTCTGCAGGGAGCAGCAGAGGGCTTTCTGCTCCAGGCTCAAGGTGAGGCGAACCAGAATGAAGGAGGATGCGCATTACTTATCCAAGGCCCTAGTGACAGCAGTATCCTCTCTCATCCCCTGCCCTTGGTACCTGCCACAGAACCTGCACAAAGAGCTTTGCACCAGGACGCCACCTTGTGCTCCATGAGGGAAGGTGACTGCTAAGCAGGAAAGAGACCTCAGGTAAACCGAGAACAACAGGCAGCATCCCCAGCAAAAGGCCTGGATGGAGGCAGCCCGCCAGCCCTCTGCCATCAAGGAAGTCGCTGCCCTGGTCTGGCCTGGGAGCTCTCTTCTGGAAAGGGAGGAGAGGACTGGTGATATGTAAGTGTGGCCCCTTCTGCCTCTCACTTTTTTATGAATTGTATGGATTTCATAACTTTTGCTTCAGTGACACAAGGTCACTGGACAGAAGGGTCAGGGTGAGGCAGAGTGCATGAAGTATAGTCATTTCCCACCAGGATGAGGCCAAAGCAGGGTATCCCAGGAGAAAAGTGCCTTCAGGACAGTTTTTGGAGTTGGGGCCAGGCATGGAGCAGGCTTGCTGGTGGAGAAGTCCAACCCCATCCGTTTCCCACTCAAGTCCTGGGAATAATGCTAGAACTGCAAGTCCCGCTGAAAGCTGACGTGCAGATTCCCCACTGCTCTCTAGTCACTTCCACCCGGGCGGAAACTGACTCTCCTCCTCTAACCTTTTCTTTCCTTATTCCATCTAGTGTCCTCTTCTTACTCCCTGGAGCCCACTGCTACTTACAGGCCCCGTGGTTATTTTTTGAGTCAACAGGCTATTTATTAAGCTCTTACAAGAGATCCTCTTGACAGCCCTACTTTTCTCTCATTTCCCTGTTTGACCCAATAACCTACACACCCTCTGACGACGCCCCCAAGAAAACAGAAGGGTCAGTCCTGGAAGGGTCTGTCGTGGGCCCAGAGGATAGGAATAGACCAGGCTGGAAAACAGAGGCATGGAAAGCATAATTGGAGAAAGTTACTAAAAAGGAGGTCCATTGCTTTACTAAGTAGTTGATTTTAAAAATGGTACCAGTTCCTTCTTTTTAATCAAGTTTCTTTTTAGCCAAGGAAAAAGGGAAGAAACAGATGCATAGAGGTATGTTTAGATTAATGGCTCTTGAATTCTTTATCCTAAGACCTGTGCCTCTTGTTCTAGCTTCCTATCCCACAGTTTGGGACTGTTAAATTTTCCCAACTCCTGTATCCATCAAAAACAAAAAGTGAGCTGGGAATTGTGGTCTTTTGAGATTTTAAGCGATAAATGAGTATTTCTACTATATTGAATTATGGGCTTTTGATTAGTTGTGGGCTATATTCATTCTCTGATCTCTCTCTCCCTCCAGCCCCCCACTGGTTTCTGCCACCATCTCTCGAGATGTGAAAGGTCATGGTGACAAGGGGGGCTGGCAGATGGGAGGAATGGGAAAGGTCAGTGGTGACAAGGGAGGCTGGAGGCTGGTGTCGAGATGGGCCAGGGGTGAAGAGAACCATGCTTACGGCAGCGGTGGGTACAGGCTGGAAGCAAGGGTAAGATTGTCTGAAGTTCATGCCATTCAGTTCTAATGTCCTGGCAACTTTCTGTCCTCAGCTCAGGTCACGTCCTGCAAGCCAAGAAACTAGAAACACTGTGCTGGGCACTGGCAGAGCCCTGTGTTTGTGAAGGCAGTCAGGCACAGGAACAGGTGGCAGAGAAGGACTCAGCCACGTCTTTCCCTGTGTACATGGGATTTACTGAGCTGCTACTTAGATCTACGGCCATGCCAACTAATGTGGGACACGAAATGAGACACTCAGGTTGCTGTCATCTCCCAGCACCCAAAGAAGACACTCATCTGAGTGGAAGGGGTGAGGTTTGCCCTTATTTGGAGGCAGATGGAGGGACAAGAAGATGCTGAGTTGTCCTTTCCCACACTCAGGAGGAAGCAGAGAGGAATGGTGACCTGCAGGCCCGGTGAGCCTGGGGCTGTGACGATGTCACGGTACCCCCAAGGCCACCATGCTCTGCTGTGCTCTGGACCCTGTGCACGGTCTCTACCTGTGCACACTGAAGCCTGTCCCCATCCTGGACTGTGAGACATCCTGTCTGTCTCCAGCTCTGCACTCCACTGTCATTATAAGCCCTCGTGTCCTTCTCTCTACTTAACTCCACAACGAAAGACAGAAAACAGAGCTCAGGCAAGATCCGGAATTATCTCATACTGGAGAAAAACATGAAGAAACAGGAAAAATTCATGTCTATCTCCCACACTCAAATGCATGGATGAACTGGCAGAGATCTTTGAGAAATTCAAAAATATGTACTTATTTATTTATTTATTTATTTATTTATTTTTGAGACAGAGTCTCGCTGTCACCTGAGCTAGAGTGCAGTGGCATCAGCCTAGCTCACAGCAACCTCACACTCCTGGGCACAAGCGATTCTCCTGCCTCAGTCTCCCCAGTAGCTGGGACTACAGGCATGCGCAACCATGCCTAGCTAATTTTTCTATTTTTAGTAGAGATGGGGTCTCACTCTTGCTCAGGCTGGTCTTGAACTCCTGACCTCAAGTGATCCTCCCGCCTCGGCCTCCCAGAGTGCTAAGATTACAGGCATGAGCCACCGTGCCTGGCCGCAAGATTCAAAAATATTAAGGAAATGTGATAAACACCCTTTGATATACAGAAAGTCTCCACAGGACTTCAATCCAGATGAGGAGACAGCACCTAGATGAGTGAGTTTAAAAGCAGACAAACAAATAACACATTTAAACAGGCAAATCAGACATTGCAGGGGGCCATAGAGTCACCTCTGTGTTGCCCACATACATACCACACGTCCTAATTTTCAGTTCAGAAAACAGAATCACCATTATTATACATCAAAGAGTCAAACAAGAGAACTTCAGAGGAGGGAGAAGGGAGGGCTCAGTGAGGGCAGGGGAGGTCAGAGAGGGCTTCCCGGAGGAGGCATGACAGGACTTGGCAAATGGGGACAGTGAGCACATCAGCCTGACCCGCGGTCTAGCTCTTCCAAGGCTCAGCCTCCTCTCCTACTTTCATCTCTCTCTCAGGTCTGCTCCCTTTAGGCACTCTCTCTTCCCCTGTGTGGCACAGCGTCCCAACATCCGTAATTCCCCGTGACAGGTGTGTGCAGGCCAGGAGGGAGTGGTGGCTGGATCATAATCAGCCTCCCTCCCCTCCCTCCACACCGCCGCTCCATCACACGCACAGCACGGCAGGCCTGCCATTTGCCCTGGGGCCCCTCATGGCAAGTGTCTCTCCCGCACCTCCACCGGGCTCTGGGGCTGCTCTGCTCTCAGCACAGCACGGAGATCTGACAGCAAGCAGCGCCGCCGGAAATGCCGGCTGCTGTCCGGTTTCCAGCAGGCTGGGTCGCTGTTCCTGGGGCAATGGGAGCACCAGCTCAGCAAGTATTCACAGAGCTCATGCCACGGGCTAGACACAGGCAACCCAGTACCAAATCGGAGAATGTCTTTGCCATGGAGAAGCTGACAGTGCAGCAGGATGCAGATGAGTGACAAGAAGCCAGTGTGTGGAGCCGGATGCTACAGGAGCTGCCTGTCCCGGGGCCCTGGGAGGACTGCTGTTCTTGGTTAGAAGTGTGCCAGCTGCCCGCCTGCGAACGTCACTCCCCCACAGAGCACAGCGCCTTCCCGACAGCTCTGCTTGCCTTGGAGCTTCAGTCTGGCTCAAAGACATCACTTCTTCTGGAAAAACCTACCCCAACCAACCATACTCCACCCTAAACTCTATGTCCCTCTGAGCACCGGGACACAGCAGGCCACACCCATAGCAGACAATTTTGGTTTCCTCCCCATGGGCCTATCCTGATTCCCACCCTGACCCTTGCTCACTGGAGAACGAGGCCCGTAGTGTTTACTTGTGTCCCTCTGCCCTGTGGAGACCCCAGGGGAGCCAGTGCTGAGCGGGGGTTCAGAGCACAGGCTTTGCAGTCAGGGGCCCTGGGTGTGAATTCCGGCTTCTCCTCAGCCTAGGACGTTCAGGAATGTTACCTACTTCCGTGAGCTGCCATTTCCCCCTCTGCATAGTCTATGTAACCCATCTAATGTCATTAGCTACCACAGGTAAAAGATCCAGGTCTGAGCCAGGCGCATAGTAGGGTCTCAAGAACTCAGGTGCAGACATAGCAGAGACTCACATGACCTGGCCACTTCCTGTGCTCCTGTGCCCACCTTGGCTTGGTTATCAAGGGTAAGAAGTCCTGTCCACTCCCGGCTGGCAGGTGACAGGAGAGGCAAAGAAGGAAAGTTCGCAGAGCCACCTGGGCCTGGCCCTCGGGGTGGTCAGGCTTAAGGGCTGTTTTTGAACTCGGCCATTAGCAGAGCAGTGGGGAAGCGCGGTAGGCCAGGAAGCTGGGGGCTCACAGCGCAGGGACAAGACTCTCAGCATGGCCCCAGGAGTCTCTGCGAGTCTGCACAGGGACGGATTGAGGGGCAAGGTGCAGCGACAGCCCAGCCCTCCAGTCAGGCAAGCCTGTTCAGTCACTCCCAGCCTCTCCTGCACACCAACCTCCACCTACCTGGGATGGAGAAGACAGGCCGAGGCCTGGGCAACAGCGGCCACACGGCCTTCCCTCACCAGCCTGGCTTCTGGAAATAGCTTCTCTGCCCACAGAGGAGCTGGCTATGTCCCCAGCCCTTCAGCTGGAGCAGCACTCCCCTCAAGTGGCAGGAGAGATAATTCCATCGAGACTGGCTCCTTCCCATCCGGAAAAGGGACAGCTTTAGCTTTAGGCAAGGGGGCTGCCTGTACCTGAGAAGCAGGTAGGCGAACTCCCACAGGAGCAGGACCCACTCCCCCTCCTTTGCAGAGCCTTCCCCACCTCCCCACTGCACCCCCAGGAAACGACAAGCATGCTATGCTCTGTAGGCCGTCGGCCAGATCTGTTGACCCCTGCAGGACTAATGCCTGCGTCGTCTACGTCTGTCTTAAACTCTTATCTCCTCATGGTGTGATACCAGGGACAAGAATTTCCAGACCTTCCCTTACGCGGACTTCATGATACAAAATTGCCATATTCCTCTTTTCCACCCCAGTATGTATGAAGCACTGACTATGTGCTGGATTAATCCAACATGAGTCCCTCCCTCAAGAAGAAGAAACAGACTCACAACATTAAACAGCGTCACAAACTGCAGCCAATTGTCATTAATAATGAAATAGAAGGACTCTTAAGTATTGTGGAAGCACAAAGGGGGAGAAACTAATCCCATCATTTATGTCTTGTCTAGAGACATCTTAAGGGAAGGCTGGGGGCCTCTCCCTTCCTCGGGCCCCCTGGGAAGCTGGCATGTGGCACCAAAGCCTGGCAGCAAGCGGCCACCTAAGGACACCAACTTCTCTGGCTCTCACAGGCTGAGTCACCAGCAGTGGCGGGAACACAGTTTTCCTGAGGGTTTGTAATACCAATTCCATAAACACCCTTCAGTTCCTTCCTCATGCAGACAATGAGCCCCCCTTGTCACCCTGGCCTCACGTACATGCACCACATCCCATTTAGTGTTTCTGGAAACTTGGGTGTTTTGCAAAGATATTCTTGACAGCAAAGGTGAAGGATCCCAATGTGAGCAGCGGGGGCTCGAGGGACGTGTACATGTGCGTACATACACCCTCACACCATGGAGGCAAAGGTGACGGACACACAGCTGTACGAAGGAGAAAACGCGGAAGAAGAGGGAGCCCTCCTGGGAAAAACTGAAAATCGTTTCAACCAACTTAGTTAAGCACTTGGCTCATCTTGGACTGAGAATATTTGAGAAACGTTGTTTTAGGCAATCGAGTTAAGCTAGGTTACCAAACAATTCGACAAGGATCTGTCTCCCCTATTAGAATTATACACACTTCCTGCTCCACACTCTCTAATTATTCGCCTTTCCACCAGACCCCCAGGCCTGTAAGGAGCTGCCCTGTTCCCTACCTCCTCGTGTACCTCGTAAGGAAAGTTGCTAAATTGTGCTAGCTTCGGCAGCACATATACTAAAATTGGAACGATACAGAGAAGATTAGCATGGCCCCTGCGCAAGGATGACATGCAAATTCGTGACACGTTCCATTAAAACAAAAAAGAAAATGAAAAGAAATAAAGGAAAGTTACTAAATAAATACAAGTGAACAACCTTCCGTTCTTCCACCTCACTGGACACAGAACAGAAGGGAGTGAGCGTTAGTGCAGCTCCACGCTGGGAAGACCTCCCTGCAGGGAGGATTCCTGCAACCCTGGACACACTTCCAATGAAGCATGTGCAATTTCCTTAAGAAACTCTACGGACAGAGTTGGCATCCTTCAATCTGGGCTGGTCAGGTGGGGTCCTACATGGGGGCCAGGGGACACCCAGTCCCCCTTGCATGCTATGGATGTTTTGGCTCCAGGCCAAATGCTAGCAGCACACAAGGTGTCCTCTGCACGAGGCCCTGTTTTCCAAGAACTTGGAGTGCTGCACAAATACCCAACATCTGTGAATTTCCACAGTACCTTTCTCCAAGGAATTCAGCACACTTACAGACATGATCTCATTCATCCTCTCGTTCCCTCTGAGGCAGGGAGGGGACAAGCATGATTACCTCTGTTCAACATGTGGGGGAACGAGGCACAGAGATGGAGAGAAACTTTCCTGAGGTTACACAGCAAATACAGGACTACTGGAAAGGGCACTAGGAGGTCTGGCCCAGTGCCCCACACTGGTTTCCTCTCCTCATCTTGCCTTGACATTGCACTGAGAATTGAAAGCATTAAAGAAAGGGACACGTTATAAAGACTATTGTATTATCATCATGAGTGTCCTGCAAAATCTGACAAGACCACTAAAAAATGGTATTAATCATCACTCCAGGCTTTCTTCTTCCAGGTTCCTACTTCAAGGATTAGGACCTTGTGGGGTCATAGAAATGAAGAATAAAATGAAACCTAGGAACAACAACCGTGGTGGGGAAGGTGCCAAAACTCTACCCGGAATCGGCTGAGCGGTGGGGCCGGGGCGTGGGCACTGCCCTGGAACGTGCTGGCAACCCAGCAAAGGTGGGAAGCCTGGCCTGCGCCGGAGCCCGAGAGGCAAAGCCCAGCTGAGCGCTACAACGACCCGTCACAAGGAGGACTCGTCCCCCTTCTCCACTCTGATCAGAGCCCTCTTAATTAACCCAGGCCCTTGGCTATGACCCTCACAAGGGATTTTCTTCCAGACAATCCTTAAAGCCCAGCTGTCTCCAAACAAAGGTTGACTCCAGTACTCCCTTGGGAGCGAGGCTTAAAATATTGACTAATCCTCTCTGCATCTACTCAAATCCTTGGGAACCTGGGTATGAACAGCTGAGACCCAAAAGGTGAACATCTCGGTGAGCCATGCTGCTTTACCTAAACCTAAGGAACAAATGTGCCTATCACTCTGCAAACAGGTCAAAGTGTACCAGGGCCCGGGTGGCACCCAGTTCATCAGAGCCTGGTGTGACTCTCACACAGGCCTTCTGGTTCCAGCACTTCACTAAAGAGAAAACCTGACCCACAGGAGTGCTCTTCCCCTGTCGGAGCTTTTCAAGTTCCAAGGGAGACTCTGTGTCCCGCCTGACACATTCCAGGATGGTCAGACCATCCTTCACCTGCTGTTCTGCACAAGAAGTGCAAGTCTCACCTGGCCAAGGCCTCAAACAGGTGATCTGAGCTCGAAATGGGCATGTATGGAGGGACGAGGAGAGAGAGTGACGGCCACCAGGGTGTACGAATCAGGACGGTAACTAACCATCCCTAGGGAGACCAGTTTCAGAAGGTTTGGGGAGGAAAACAAATTGCAAGGTTGTTAAAGGAGCCAATGGTAGTGGGAAAAGGGAGAGACTGGTGCCAACGGCAAGGGAACTTCAGGCAGGTGCATATTTGAGGGAGACTTTAATTAAGAGAGAAGAATTTTTGACCTGATTTTGGGGACAGAACAGGAGATATTGAGAAGTTTGAGATCATAAATGCAAAAGAAAACAGATCATTTTTGAGTAAAAGCCCAGGAGTAGACAAGGAAAGATGAAGTCATGAGCACAGAGACAGGCTCTTTGTGGGAGGTGCAAATTGGCTTCATCTCAGTGCCTTCTTGGTGGAACCTGGGGTCTGCTGTCCAAACGTGGGCCCGGCCTCCCAGCTCCACACTAGGTGTGATCCCCAGGCCAAGCTCTCCAGTTCGCTGATGGTGACCTGGTGGCAGAGGTCCTGCTGCCGAGCTCTCACGGATGCTGGCCCACTGCCATGACTGGCTCTTACCTTTCCTTCCAAACCCGCCTGGGATTTCTAAGTTTGGCTTCTCCCACCTCTAAGACCTGCTCTCCTTCCACCCCAGTATAACACACAAGCAAGTGAATTTAGACTCCTGCAGGAGTATCCATGGCGATGGGCAGGTATAAGAAGTGACTCGTGCCTTTCTGGGCTCTTTGATCTTCCTCGTGGCCCAGCTTAGGATGTGACTTTGTTGAGTGCCCACTCAGTGTGTGGCACGTAGTAAGAACTTGAGAAATAGTTGTTAGACTTAGCCTGTTTTGTGTTCATTTTCTCTTCTTTATGTCTTCTAACGGGAGATAATTTTTGTCTCATGTGAGACGATGACCTAAGACGGACTCCTGCAACGACCACCCAACACGGGCAGTGTAAGTTCAGCAGTGACGAGTGCAAGTCTCGGACCACCGGCAGGGACGGGCTCTCTGCAGACCCTGCACAGTCAGACATGGCAGGGCCAAGTCGGTTCCAAAGCTACTCAAGCAGACTTCTGCTCTGGGAATCAACTGACTGGCCGGTCGTAATGATGAAGTCACTCCTTAGGCCATTCTCAGCAGGACTTCTGGGATAGATGGGGACACCGACACACTGAGGGAAGGTGATACAGGTCTCAAAACCACTCAGAATCTAGTCCCCAAGTCAGCATCAAAACCCACAGCTCTGGGATTGCCCACCTCTGAGCCTCACTAGTTTCTCCCCTCAGGATTTCCCTGAAGCAACATACTCTCAATAAAACAAAGCCAAATAGGATCGCGTGCTCTGACATCAGAAACTCCACACTTGCTACTGAGTTTGGATCTTCAGGAGGAAAACGAGGCAGCCAAAGTCCTTGGCCAGCCTCACGGTAGCATAGCTTGGCCAGCTCTGTGGATTCCTGAAAGGCTGCATCCTCAGCACAGAGGATGTCTCCTGTGCTCTGTGCCTGGTGCAGGCTGGGCACCGGCCAAGTCACTCTGGGGCAGGAGTTCCTACAGAGTGACTTTCCCAAGGTCTCCTCCCACCTCAGGAAGACCCTAAGCATCCCCAGCATCACCCCACCTCGTGGCAGGGGTTGGCAGGAACAAGTAGGCTGGGGGTTCAGGTGGGGTGCACCCTGTGACTCCTACCTTGGGAAAGAGGGTCCCTCACTCTAGGTCTCCACTGATTCTTGGGCTTGGGAAAAACGACCTACTTTTATTATACTTGGAACAAGTCACCCCATTCTGAGCATGAAAATAAACACCAATGAAAATCAGAAACCTAATGAAAATCAGAAAGTAGGCCTAAAATAATCTTTTAATTTCAGATTGTCAGTCAGTCAGCAGGCATTTATTGAACACCTACTAAATACTGTGCACAGCCCCGGCATGGGAGCATATGGCAATGACAAGTCCAACAGAGTCCCCTTTCTATAGGAGATGTCCGAGAGAGGACAGTCAGCAAAGAAACATGCACACAAACAAGACCACCTCAGATCCCGACAGGCAGAATGGGCAAGTCACACAGGCCAAGGCAGGACGATACCACAGCTGGGCAGCAAAGACGCCTCTGAGAGTGACGGCCTGCAAGCAGACAGCAGCAGGCAGACAAAGGGAACATTGACAAAGAAGCTCCCAGAAGGAAGAACAGCAAGTCAAAGCCCCTTGGCGGATAGGAACCGGTAGAGTTGAGGAACAGAAAGAAGCGTGAAGGCAGCTCAAGGTGGAGGATAAGGTGAAGCGTGGAAGGGAAGAGAGAAGGGGGCCAGATCCTGCGGGTCCTCACGGCGGTGATGGAGGGCGTCTTGGGCGGGTTTTACGTGGATGAGTTACACGGGCCGATTTCCACTCCAGAAAGCTCGCCCCGGCTGACGTTTGAGGGGAGACTACAGGGAACGAGGCCGCCAGGCAGAGCAGCAGGCAGTTCTTGCCATAACGACGGCAGGAAGTGACGGGGATTTGGACTAGGTTTGCAGTAGCAGACAGAGTAAAGGTGTTCAGATTAGGGACGTATTCTAATCATAAAGGCAAATATACTTATTGGGGATTAACTGTGCGATATGAAGGGAAAAAAAAGATCAATGATGACTCTTGGGTTTTTTGTCCTTCTTATTTTCTTTATGTAAAGTATTCAAGGAAGATATATGTTTAATCTGGAGGCTTATAATATTAGGTAAGATGCTTAAATTCTTTAGCCATTAACTTGTTAGTTGGTTGATGTCAAGGATGCTCAATTCAAGCACATGTGTGCACTCCTGAGTCTCTGTTGTAGCGAATTCTTGAGTTCACTTAAGCACCTCCTCTGTGGCCAGAGGCTCAAAGGTCCTATGTCCAGGCCAGGTTTAGGCCAAGTTCAGGCTCAGACAATCGCAACAGTGTAAGTCCTGGTCCTGGCAGCAGTTCAGAGTGTGCAAGTGTGGGGTACCATGTTTCTGCTGTGCAGCTTTGCTGTGAAACCCTAGCATCGACAGCTAGCCTGCTTTTTTAGTGAGGTGTCAGTAGCCTTGGAGGTCTGGGGGTGATGACAAGAGTCCATCCCCTGTGCCCCATTCCCAGGCCCGAGGTCATGAGGCAGACAGTGTGAGGGACCAGCTCAGCCAGGCAAAGGAGAAGACAGACTGAGAAAGAAGGAGACTGGAAACTGACATTTCTGAGCACCAAACTCCTCAGCTGTTAGCAACAGTGGATGCTGCTAGTAACTCCCTCCTTCCTGAGGCACCTTCCTCATTTCAGCCCCTGGGACTTCACTTTTTCTTGGTTTTCTTCCTACCTCACTGGCCACTGGTTCTCAGTTACTTTGGTGGGTGCATCATCATCTCAGTCTCTAAACTTTAGGCAGACCCAGGCTCCATTTTTGGACACCGCTCTCCTCTATCTGTCTTTACCCACTCGGTGAGCTCCAAGAGTCTCATGGCTGAAAAATCATCTCATTGCCAACGACTCTTCAGCTGGGACATTCTCTCAAACATATCCAAGTGCCTTCTCTTTATCGCTGCATGGATGTGTAACAGCCATCACAAATGTAACGTGGTCACAACTCAGCCCTTGATTTCCTCCCTTACTGATATTCTTTAGTCGCTCATGACAAAAATCTCGGAATCATCCTTGACTTCTTTCTTTCTCTTCTGCCTCACACTCACCCCATCAGCAGTGCTGAGGATCTGCCTTGGAAATACAGCCAGGATCTGAGCACGTCTCACCGTTCCGTGGCTCCTACTCCAGTTTGGGCCACTGTTACCACCTTAGACCATGGCAACGGCCTCCACCCGCTCCTGTCTTCCCCCGGCCCCCCGAGTCTGGTCTCCACCAAGCAACCAGGGTGAACATCAGAAATGTCAGTGGAATCGCGTTGTCCTCACGCAAAGCCTCCACTGACTCCTCATCTCTCTTTCCAGAGTCCTCAGAGTTCCATGCCTGGCCCCAGGCTCCCTTCCTGCCTCCTCTCCAGCCACCCCCCTTTG
The DNA here is from genome assembly GCA_028533085.1 of Varecia variegata. Classification (NCBI taxonomy): domain Eukaryota; kingdom Metazoa; phylum Chordata; class Mammalia; order Primates; family Lemuridae; genus Varecia; species Varecia variegata. The sequence goes on along the minus strand of CM052440.1, from coordinate 80,529,593 downwards.
GGCCCTGGCCCAGCCACGCTGGCCTCTTTGCTGTCCTGGCACAACGGATTTGCTCTATGTCAGGGCCTTTGAACCTGCTGCTTCCTCTGCCCAGCACCCGTGCCTCCGGCTGCTGGCTGGCCTGCTCCTTCACTTGCATCCCAGTGTTGCTCCACTGTCACTGTGCAAGAGAGACCGTTCCTGACCCCCTACCTGCCTCTTCACTTCTATCCCTCACTCTGCTTTGCTGTTCTTCGTAGTGCACATGGCTAGTGAGCACACCACCTATGTGTGCATTCATTCACTTACAGTCTGTCTCTCCCTCCGAGACTGCAAACCCCGTGAGGGCAGGGGTTTTGTCAATTCTGCATCTCCAGAGTCTGTGCCTGGCATAGAGTGAGACCTCGACCAACACACATTGTTGTAGTTACTGCGAAGCCCTTTACAGGTGTGCTTCCATTTAGCCATCTCAATGATACTACATGGTAGGCGTTATTATGTCCCTTTTTATAGATAAGAAAGGTGAGAGGGAGTAAGTCACAGCCCAGTGGGACAAAACCAGAAAGCGGCAGATCCGAGACTTGAGTCAGCTCCATTTGATTCTACAACTCTCTCCACTAGAAAAGAACACGCGCCACCAAGCCTACACCCGTCCCCAAAGCTTCCAGGATCTCTGCTTCAATTCCGTGGCAAAGGACTTTACTCAAGAGACAGAGAGACACAGTCAGACAAACAGACACAGCCAGAGACACAGAGACAGAAGGAGAAAGTCGGATATGGGGGTCTACATGGGTTTTCTTTGGGAAAGGATGAGCCGTCAGATCCCCAAATGAGCGGCCCAGCCAAGGCCACGCTGGGATCGTCCAACCCCTCAGCATCTGCACGCGGAGCTCACAGAGAAGCAAATCTCAGGGAACCAGAGTTTTCCTTCATATGCCATTAACAAGTGAAAAATCCTTTCTGCACCCTGGCCTTAGTTTCCTCAACTGCGAGATGAAGAGAGTAGCCCGACAGGAGTTTCAAAACTCGGCTGGAACACGGATTTTGATTCTGAAAGCCCACGGTGGGGGCCTATGTCCCCTTCACTAGCACCGAGCCCCACGGGAGACGGCGTGGGAAGGGCAGGAGCACGGCCCGGGTCAGCGGCGCCTGAGCCCAAGCCTGGCGCGACCACTCCCTGTTGGTGAGGCCTGGAGGCCAGTTCTCCTCAGAGAAACGGTGATCATAATGCCAACTCCGCCAGGCCTGGTATGAAGATTAAGTGAGTTGTCACCTGTACAACCACCCTGCACCGCGCCTGCTGCATACTTCAGCGCCACGTAAGTGTCTGTCGAATGGCTCCTCAAGCAGCTAGGTTGCTGCCGGTTGTGGACGACGTCTAACAGATTTTTTTTTTATATTCCATGATTCTCTGCCCTACTGCTCCCTAGAATAAAAAAGGAACGGTCCTCATTAAATTCCTGTGTTACAGAACACTCCAAACACCACTCTTGACTCACTATTGCATCAGCCTCAACAGGAATTAGGCCCTTTTAACTACGACTTTGAACAACATGCCAGATCAGGCAGGGGTATTTGACACTGACATGGAACTACTGAATTGCCAAGTTGAAAAGAATCTTAAGATCATTGGTCAGCATTCTTTTCAAGCACACATGGAACTTTTACAAAAAATAACACATTCCAGGTCACAAAAACAAATCTCCAAAGTACCAAAAAAAAAAAAAAAATCAATATCATACACGCCACATTCTCTAAATAAAATGCAAGTAAATTAGAAATGGCTGAGATACAAACCTCCCCACCCCCACATCAACGAAAATGTAAAACATACTTCTAAATAATTCATGGAATAAAGAACTCATAATAGAACATTTAAAATATGAGGACAGGGTTTTTTGATCACTAATGAATTCATGGAACCTAAAACGGTGCCTGGCATATAAATATTGAATTAAGGCAAAAAAAATGAGTAAATGAACATGCTAAATGATAAGAAGTTGACATGCTTTTATCAGAAAAGAAATGTCTGGAAATTAATGAATTAAACATCCAACAACAAAGAACAACAGAGTAAGCCCAAAGAAAGAAGGAAGGAAGGAAGGAATAAATAGAAGAGCCTGAATGAATGAAAACAGAAGACAAACAAGAGAAAGAATAAATGAAACCAAAAACTGTTGCTTTGAAAAGATAATAAAATAGATAAAAATCTGACACATCGATCAGATTTTAAAAAAGAAAGAAGACACAAACAATATTTGAAATCACAAAGGCAATATAACTGCAGATGTACCAAAAATTAGTAACTTTAAAAGACAATTCTGTGAAGAATTTCATACCAATAAATTGAAAATATGAAATGGACAATTTCCCAGGAAAATATAAGTTAACAACATGGAATCAAGAAGAAAATGAAAAGTTAAATAGAACAAAACCATTGAAAAAAAATCCGAAATTAAAAATCTACCCACAAAACCCAGCAGGTGGCCCACACATTTTTAAAATGAGTTTTATCAAACTCTCAAGAAACAAATAATTCTGCCTTTCTGTAGTGTATTCCAGTGAACAGACGAAGAGAGAGCGCTCCAGGCTCACACTGTGTGGCTTGTACAATCTTGGCACCAAAACCAGACAAGAAAGAAAAACTCTAGGTCAACCTCACTCATAATTGTAGATGCAAAAATCCTAAATAAATATAAGCAAACCAAATATAGCAATATATCAAATTAAGTAGGTGATGATCAAGCTGGTTTTTGTCAGGACTACAAGTACAGCTTAAGATCGTCATTATGAGGTTCAGTACATTGACAAGTTAAAGCAGAAAAGCCACACGATTATTTAAATTTATGCAGGAAAAAAATTGATGATTTAATGTAATTTAAATTATGCTAGCCAAATAAGAACAGATAGGAACTTCCTTTAATCTGATAAATGGTATCAACAAAAACACTGCAACAAACATTCTATTTATTGGTAAAAACATTAAATGCATTCCATTTAAAAGCAGGAATAAAATAAAGATACCTACCACATACATTTTTATTCAACACTGTATTAAAGACACTAGCCATGCAGTAGGATAAGAAAAAGAAATAAAATATAAGAATTGGAAAGAAAAAAACAATACTGTTTTTATTTACAGAAAATATGATTGTCTACACAGAAAAGATAAGACAATTCCATTTCTGGCAGTATGGCAAACTAGATGTGGAGAAAACCCCTTCTCGGTGCAGAAAACATATATATGCTTGTCAAATATATTAAACAACATTTTCTTTAAGGATGGTTGAACTGGTGGTGCCACAAAGAACCAATTCTCAATCAATGTACCAATCGACCTGTTCTAAATGAATAGACGAGTAATAACAATTAAAATTACTAGAACTATAGGAGAAATTAAAAATTCAATATTGGACTGTCATCATTAAATTCCAATTATTTTCCCATTTCTTTTTTGATTCATAAGTGTTTTGAAATAAATCTTTTTAATTTCAAACATATGATGGTAATTTTGGTAATCTTTAAAACGTATTTCTAAATTAATCACATTGTGGGCAAACAACATGATTTTTATAATACAAATTCTGTGAAACATGTTCAGACCTGCTTCCTGGTTTGCTGTTTGGCCAATTTTCATAAATATTCCATCATAGGGGAGATATCAGCACAAGGCATTTAGTAATTGATCGTGCAAGAAGACAAAAATTCAGCATGTATATGGGAGATTTGAAAACGACAATTAATAAACTTGACCTAATAAACCAAATCTGTATAACTGCTGCAGAATATCTATCAGTTCCACATTTTATAGGCAAATTCTACCAAAAAACCAAAACAATACCAATCGTCATCATAGGATATCATTATCATAAAAACAAGCCACAGACTAGGGAGGGGAGGATATGTGCAATGCACATGACTGACAACAATGGCTAGGATCCCTAATATATAAAGAATGCCTACAAACCAATAGACAAACAATCCAACAGAAAAATGAGCAAAATAGAAGAACAAACAATTCACATGGCCAATAAACACAGGAAAAAATGCTCATTCTCACAGGTAACCCAATGCAAAATAAAGCCATCACACAGAAAATAATGAAATTGATTTCTACTGCACTCCATCCACAAAATAAAACACCAGGTAGTTCCAAGATTCATATGAAAAAGTAATCTTTTAAATATTTCAGAAAAAAAAATTGAATAGCTTTGTGATTTTTTGTGGGATAGAGACGAATTTCTTAAACAAGACACAAAAAAGTACAAAGCAGAAAGAAAAAATCAATATATTTGACATTTAAATTAAAAACCATCATGATATATCATTTCATAACCATCAATTGGCAAAAATTAAAGTCTGCAATCAGCAAGAGCTGGTGGGGATGTAGAATAATAGGAATTTTCATACAGTGCTGGTAAGAGTATAAATTGGTTCAATCATTTTAGAGAACAATTTGATTCTATCCTGTACAGATACACAGAGTAAATAATTCCATTCCTAGAGAAACTCTAACATAAATTCTCCCAAACATATGTATAAGAGGATTCATAACTGCATTGTTGGTAGTAGAAAATAAGGAATCAACCTCAATATCCTTAAATAGAAAACTGGATAAATGATGGCATATTAATCTATGGAATATGATAATTCAGTTGAAATGAATGCACTAGAACTACATGCATCAAAATGGATATATCTAAAAACCAATGTTGATAAAAAGAGAAAACCACTAACTAATACATATAGTATAATACAATTTATATGAGGTTTACAAACCCACAAAAATACTATATAGTATCTTTGTGCATGTATGCACAGTAATAAGTACAAAAATCCCGTGAATATGGTAAACACAAAGTTCAGAACAGTGGTAACATTTAATAAGGGAAGGAACAGGGCGAGAAAGCAAGGGCTACACATACACTTTAATCATATTTGCAATGACATTTTTCTTGGGAAAAAATAATCTGAAGCAAATAGGAAAAAATGTGCTTTATGGCAAAGCTGTAACATGGTTACATGTGTATTTATTAACTTGTTCTTCAGAATTTCCTGTATAAACATAATATTCCCAACTTAAAAAAATATATATTATCTATCTCCTCTAACCGCCCCATGCAGAAATCCCTCATTTGATGTTTCTGGCAATATCCATTCATCTACATAACAAATAGTGATCTATGTATTTGATCACTTCCAGATTGGAGAGCTCATTACAATAAAAGATGACTCTTTCAGAATGTCCAGGACCTGACCTGAAATGGATGAGTGCTATTTTTGGAGTTTTTCAATCTTAGATACAAAAGAGCAAAAAGACTGGGGGTAGGGGATGGAGAAGAGGATCTCTTTAGCATATAATACATTTGCAGATTTGTAATTAAAATATCTCAGAGAATTAGCTACTTTCCAAAACCCGCAAACGTCTGAGACCCCTCATGACTCCTGCATCATCAAGCTTGCCGTAATCACGCATCACAGCCTGTACCCACCCCCGCCCATGTGGCTCCTAGGACACCACCAACCAATTACTCACAGCTCAGCAGGTCACACATTCACTATGTGCCACATGCCATGGTGACAGCAACTCGTTCTTTACTTTTATAATAGCATGGTTTTTAAATGGGTGGGCATAAAAGAACGCTCTTTTTATAACAATCCTGTCATTGGAAGCTTCTGGTATTTACAAAGTCCTGGGGGGTGGGGGGAACAGCCTTTTACTGAACTTTGTGTTGCAGCCAATTCTGTTGGTGGGCAGATTTGACAGTTAAAAAAGTTCTTTACCAAAGAATCTGACATCTGTCTTCCTGAAATTTCCACAATTTGGACCTGATTCTGCTCTCGGAAGCCCCCAAGGTGAACTTCTCTACTAAGAGTAAGCACATGCTGTGTGTGTGTGTATCTATCTACCTATCTCTCCACAATACAAAATCCGATACATATTGCCAATTATGCCTCATGTTTTCTGTGCTTTTAGAGAAAATATTTTAATTTCTGAGTCTGCCAAGATTCAGATATTAAGGCACTACAGGCAAAGAAACCATAGATTATAACAAGAAGTACTTGAAAAATACATAGACACAAAAAGGGTTGGTTTTAAAACTTACCTACTTAAAGTTATTAAAATTGATATATCAATTTTCTGTCACTTCTGGGAAAATTGTACCTTAGGGTAAGAAACGTAATTTCACTAACAGATTGTATATCATATGGTTTTCTACAGTTGGAATCCAACAAGGATTCGTTGAAAAAAATTATGACATTTTATTTTCTTAAGAGCTGGTAATTTATGAAGACCACTTAGTAGGTATATAGGACATATTTTACTGGGAATGGAGATTCCGTGATGATGTCTTTTAGGAGGTATGCTCTGGGTGTGTGATTTGTGCGTAAGTTATCTTACAAACAATTATACATTTAATAGACAGCAAATTAAACATCGGCTGATGTCTTCTGCTCATGGCAAGAGAGGAGAAAATAGAAGGAAAAAATGGAAAAAGAAAGAATGGAAAGAGGAGGGCAGAGAGAAAAGGGAGGAAGAGCAGGAATTCAGCCATCTTAAACAAACAGCAAAGATGCACTGGCCCCAGAGCTCCATCCCTGGGCTCCCCAGCCAAGAACCACAGTTTGGCCTCCCCTCTTCACCCACAGAGATCATGAGTCTGTCCACACACAGGGACAGCCAGGCTGCGCCCTCGGCCAGACGTAAACATCAACAGGAGCTGGTCCTCCAGAGGGGTGTGCGATACAAGGTCACTTCTGGGCACCCCAATTCATGCACTATTAGATCTCCTAATCCATGTCTAATGCTATATAAACAACCATGAACTCCTACAAGCCCTGACTCTATTGTTTTTGGCCATTCTGTGGCTTCCTAACTAGATATTAATGGAGTTCTCCAAAGTGTATCATAACTGTTGATTTTTCCTCTTAAGCCCTGATGTTTTAGCTTGTCGAGTCCAGTCCAAGCAGAAAAGATCTGTGTTTAATCTATGACAGTCTCTCCTGCCCAGGCTCCAATTGTCCCAGATTGTTCCAGCTCCTCTTCCTACCCATTTAAGATCACAAGCTCCTATAGTTCCTTCCAAAAGCCAAATGCTGCCAGGTCGATGAGGTTCACAAAGACCTGTGGCTTGGGAAGGAGGAAGTGTCTTTGACCTTACTTAAGGTTTCAATCTGCTTCTAGATCGACATTGGGCCTTTCTGGAGTAGATGCAGGATGCCGTGGAAAGAGGGGTGGCCTAAGGGTCAGAGACAGGGCATTCTCTTCCGGCTGTGCCTGGCCAGTTATATGACCCTGAGAATATTCTCTAACCTAACTTAGTTCACAAAGGTATTTCATACACATTACTTCATTTACTCTTCATAAAATTCTACCAATAGGACAAATATAATCACTTATGTCTCCGTTTAAAACCCTGAAGTAGCTGCCCCTCTCACTCAGAATAAAATCCAAAGTTCTCATCCCCTCCCTCCTTCCTTTTGCTCTTTCTGTTCCTGTCACACCGGCCTCTTGACTGTTTCTCAAACACATCAAGAAGATACCTGCCCCAGGATCTTTGCACTTACCATTCTCCCTGCCTATATGTTCTTTCCCCAGATAGCCATGCTGTTTGTTTTCTTGCTTCATATTGGTGCCTGCTCAAACATGACCTTATCAGAGAGATCTTCCCTGTCCACCCTATTAAAAATCAGTGCCTTTCCCTCCACTCCCTTCCCCATTTCTTGTTGTCCCCTTGCTCTGTGTCATCTTTCCTCAGAGCACTTACCACCCTCTGATATATTATATATTTATCTCTTTAGTTCTGTCTTTGTCCTCCAATCTCTAGAACACGAGCCCCTGGCAAACAGGCACTTGGCTTTGCTCACTGTTTTAATACCATGATCTAGAACAGCACCTGTTACATGGGAAACATTCAAGAAATATTTGACATTTGAGTTAATGTTGTTGTCTACTAAGTTATAGGTGAGAAACTAGAACTGCCAGGTGGAAGAGAGTCAGGGAGGTTGAGTAACTTGGCGGTGGACACGGAGCTGGCAATTCACAGCTGCGCTCATGCTTTTACAGAAAGTTGTAGGACCAGGGTCCTTCTCCCCACTCCTGCACCCAACACCCAGGCAACCCCGGGAAAGCAACTTATCTACTTGGATCTTGAATTACATTTAACAATATAGCTTTTCAAATTTGCATAGCTTTACAATTTACATAATTCATTTAGGTTGGTATCTCGTTTGTGCTTTATAGTTACTACCACTCTGTGGGTGTCCGCAGTACCTTTATGCGATGACAAGTGCAGAGCAGTCAAGATGACCCCTCACGGAAGCGGCAGAAGCAAGTCCTCCCCAGATCTAACGTGTTCCTAGCTTCTTCTCCCCCAGAGGAGACGACTTTCGAGAACGTCAATTCAATTATCCAAATTCCATGTATCTTCAGGGCTTATCTTTGAAACGTTTCCAACACTTCCAGCCTTCCCAGCTTTCCCCTGGTCTCTCCTCCCTCTGAACAGATGGCAGACATGGAATTTACACCACTCTATTTGATGCTAGTAAACTATCTTGTGTTCATTTTATTCTAAATGATATACCCTAAACGATATTTGTTGCCAGACAAGACATCCCAATGTTGTCCACTCTCATGTTTTCAATATTATCTGAATGCCAAATTTATGTCTCTGGCCCAGACTTCTCTTTGAGCTCTGGACCCAACTGCATAAATGACTTCTCCGTGTGAATATTTTAAGTGCCTCAATACAACACATCCCATGGAACCCATGGTCTCTCCCCCAAGCTGCTTCCTTTCCAGTTGTCCCCTTCTTAGTAAGTCAAGTCACTACTACCAGCTGTTCAAACTGGATACCTGAACACGCTTCCTTCCCTGTTCTTCACCAAACTCAGGGAACTACCTCCTAAGTGTCTTGAGCCATAGCTACTGCTAATTTCTCGTCCTGGAAGATACTGTCATCGCCTGCCGAAGGACTCCCCACTGATGTCTCTGAACATGGTGTTCCACTCCTCCAACACTCTCCACAGAGCATTTTAAAATGCAAATCTGATCATGCAGTGACCCAGTTTTGAAAATCCTTCAGTAACTTTCCACTGGTCTTAAGAAAAGGGTCAAATTCTTACGTAGCCTACAAAGCTCTGCATGATCTGCCTCCTCCTTGGCCTTCAGCCTCATCTGGAGGAACTCGGCCAGCTCTGCGCTCCACTGCGAAAGCACTCTCCCACCGCCTCACCTGCTACCTGCACCCCCTGTTCAGAGTGACAGGGAGCATGCCCTGCCTACCACCAGCCAAGCCAGGCTCTCCCACCTAACACCCTGCGACCTTAGAGATTATCATGTTACTTAATCAATTTCCTTATCTGCAAGATGAGAATAATAAAGGGACTTACCTTATAAGACCCATGTTGTAAAGATTACAAGTGCCGAAAACAGAGCCCACCACTCAGTAAGACATGCGGGCTCCCCCTTGCTCTCCTGGCCAACTTCTACTCTGCCTTCCAGTCTTAGTTAAACATCAACTCATCAGCAAAGCCTTCCTCAACTCTTTAGACTATGCTAGTTTCTCCTGTTACATAGTCCCACACCATTTGTCTCACTGAATAAAATTATGATATACATAATTACATCCTTGTTTAACATCAGTCTTTCTCGTAGACTGTGAGCTTCATGAGGGCAGAGAACAAGTCTGTCACTCACTTTTGCACCCACAGCTCCTAGCACAGTGTCTGGCACGTAGCAGGTGCTCAGTAAATGCTTATTAACTAGATTGTTCAATAAAATATCACTTGGGAGCATTTACAATTCCCCTTCAGCTCAGCTTTTCTGAAAGCCTTAGGTGCTGTACTTAGTACATGATCAACTAAATCAATGAAAGGTATTGCCCCCAACAAAGCTTGCTGGCTGCTCCCCAGTTTCCATGTTCCTCTCTCACGGTGTTAGAGCCCCTGGTTTTAGCAGGGTCCTAGCTGTCCAAATAACAACCCTACTCCCCAGCCTCCCCTTCTGTTAGGAGTAGCCCATGCCTAAGTTCTGGGTCACAGGCTGCATATGGAAGTTAGATGTGCAATTTCTGGATCGTGCCTGTATGAGGAAGAAGGGTGCCCTCCCCTTCAATGTCCTCCCTTCTCGGTGTATTCTTTTCCAAAATATTTTTAACTTCAACTCCTTCCAAGTACCTAAACCTCCTCACTACTACAACCATAAAGGGATCAGACACTGGGCCGGATGCTGGTTCTGTTTAGCCCAGGACCTGGCCCCCAGGCAGAGGCCTTCCAGGTGAGCCATGCTGGGCATGAAGCTCGCCCTGCACCACCACTCCCCCCTCCCGCCCCCACCCCCCGCCCCCGACGAGGCTTGCTCCACCTTTGACTCAGCACCCATGGCCCTGCATTCATTCACAATCTGGCCAATCCCTTTGAGAATCTGCTTATATTTTCTGCAAGCCACACTTCGAGGGCAAAGGAGTGAGTGCACTAGCATCCCTTCCTTACCCTCCCCTCACTGGCCGTGCGAGCTGATGGTGAGAAATCCTGGGTATGCCCAGACCTCAGTGGAGAGGTGGGGGTGCCTTTGGTTGTGGCCGAAACTCATGCCCTAGCCCGGCTGTTCAGTGAGGACAGAGCATCTTGGGCCACGGATGAAGCTGCATAAGGGGAGGGATGAGGGTGGGGTGAGGGTCCCGGGGCCCAGGACAATGATGGGAAATAGAAAAGTTAGAAAATGAGAGTGAGAATGGAGCTAAGGGGCAGGGCCCTGAACACCCATCCAGCAGGAGAGGAGAAGTAACAGGCAGGGGGGTCTGTGAGTGACGAAAGGTGCTAGGAAGGGACAGGGAGTTGACAGTGAGATGAGTGTGGTCACGAGGTTTCTCTGCAGATGGGAAGAGCTCTGTGAAAGCCCGAGAGTACAGAGACTGCGCGCTTCCAGAAAGCCAGGCTGGCTGGCAAGAGGGGACAGGACCTGGCTGCTGTAAGAGCTGCTCAGAGACACTGCTGGTGCAGTCACTCTACAGAGAGGAAGAGCCTGGCACCGGGTTTCTTCTCTGCCAGTGGTGCAGGGAATTAGTTTGCACTCCCCTCACACCTTTGCCAAAAATCAATTTGATTTTATACGTTATTCTACATAAATAGGCTCGTTAGTGTGGGTCAGGATGAGGGGACCTCAGAGTGGAGGCAGAGGTTGAACAGGAGCTGGAAGTCTCTTGCCAAATTCTTTTCACATTTGCTTACTGTAACCAAAGATTGAAACCCTCTGAACATGTAAACTCGATGTTCCAAAACACTATGAGTTCCTCAAAGGATGGCTTTACTTCTCCACGCCTGTGGCAAGCGGATAGCACAGAGTAGGGCCTCATGAACCATCTGGAGACTGACTCCTACGGCAAATGCCAGCCACAAGTAGACAGAGGAAATCAAGGACTCGGGAGTCATGTTCTTATCAATTCTGTTTAAAGAACAGAAAATTAAACTGAGGCCCAGAGAATACAGGCTGCAGGTGTCATAAATGTAAGGCACTTTAATTTACTGACCAGTCCCCCAGACCTCTCCTAACTGAAAACGACGCTCTCATTTGAAATACGGGGAATCCAGGCAATGCCTGTACATGCTCAAGAATGTTAAACTGCTCCCTTTCGGCCACCTGGGAACTTCAGAAAAATGTGAACGTAATCATCGTACATTAGACAGCACACATTAGAATGTGGATTAACTAGTTTGGGCTCCTCTCTATGATTTGGAATATTCCAAGGCCTTCCTTTGGCTATTCCTTGAAATCACCTAGACTAAAAAATGTACTCCTGAACCGAACAAAACTGCAGAAGCAGGTTCCTCGACTGAATGGGCTTTACAGAGGTCGTGGCGTCCAAACCCTGACTCCAAGCATGCCTTGGTATCAGGCCAAGCTACGGATAAGGACCTCCTGACAGTGCTTGGGTCATTATTTCTAACATTTAATGAAAATGTCATGCTGAGATGCAGCTAGGCCCTATAGCAGAAGCCAAGGATACCAGGTCCAACAGAAGCCCTCAGAGAGATTTCCTCTTGAGGGAAAGATAGGACTATCAATGCGTTAAAACATCTATGGAAAATTTCTCCCTAACAGGAATATATTGGTTGTGACAGGGCTGTACTGAGTTTAATTAGGGCCCCCAAAATGATATGACCAAGTCCTAATCCCAGGAACCTGTGAATGTGACCTTACTTGGGAAAAAATTCTTTGGAACTATAACTAAGTTAAGGATCTCGAAATGAGATCATCATGGATTTAGGGTAGACCCTAAAAGCAATGCCCAGTATCCTTTTATGAGGCAGAAGAGAGAAGAGACAGGCATAGGGGAGAAGGCCATGTGAAGACTGAGGCAAAGACTGGAGTTTTGCTGCCACAAGCTCAGGAATGCCTGGAACCCCTAGAAGCAGAAAAAGCCAGGACAGATTCTCTCCTGGAGCCTTCAGAGGAGCACAGCCTGGATGATACCTTGACCTTGGACTCCTGGTGTCTGGAACTGTGAGAGAACACATTTCTGTTGTTTTAAGGCCCCCAGTTTGTGTTAATTCGTTGCAGCAGGCCTAGGGAACGAATGTAAGAGCCAACAGCTAAGTCTGCCTGGAGAGTGAGATACAGCCGCCCAGAAAAGAGGACGTTAGCCCTAAGTTTTCTAGGACAAGAAGGAGTATGCGGGATAGGAAGGGAGAAAGCACATTCCAAGCAAATGGACTTGCATGTACAAAGCCACTGAGGCATGGCACAGACACACTCAGAGAGCTGCAGGGAGTCTGGAAATGTTTGGCTGAAGGGGCTCATGTCAGGGGTGGGAGGGAAAGTTGGAAAGGTGGGTCAGGTTCGACCTTGTGGGTGAAGCCAAGATATTTGACAATAATCCCCCAAGCCCTGGAGAGCGATAGAGGACTGTGAGCAATGGAACGCCACAGTCAGCTTTGCATTCTGGATGGATCCCTCCAACACGATGCAGAGAACGTGCTGGAAGGAGTCCTGTGAAGGCACAGAGACCGGGGGTCCCTGGCACAGTCCAGGCGAGCAGAGACAGGGCTGGATTCAGGGGGTGGGGAGGAAGGGACACACACAAGCAACAGTAAATGGAAATGGATAGACCCGACGGATGTGGGGTTCACAGGAGGAATTTGGATCTTTCAAAGACGGTGTTATTTAACAAGAGTGAAGCACAAGCATTCTTTTCATTTTACTTCTTTTACATATTTTTTTACCCCAAGCATATCGATAAGAGATAAACTTTAGTGTTTGAAGGCCTCCCTGGGTCTGAGAGTACTTTAAATATTTCCTTCCAGAAAGCAGAAGGTTAAGCGGCGGTTCCTGTTTGGGGAAATTCTGGCAGGCGGCTAAGGGGAACACTAAACACCCTCTACCCTGGGTGCCAACATTACCATGAGCACTGTGACAGCACACAAGTAGCCACGGAGGTCAGCGCGGAGAGGGAAGGTTTATGGGCCTCCCCGGGAGAAAGCTGGAAGATGACACATGGTGGGCTCTGGGGGACTGGGAACTCCTGGCTTGTTCATGGAGCTGTTGTTACCAAGTCCCCCACAGCATGACTAAATGGCAACCCAACCACCTTCCAGATTTCCAGTCGCCAAAGTCCTCTGCTGGATCCAACATGAGGGAACTGGACAGAACCTTGAATCCTTCTTCCACCATCCAGGATAACAGCCTAACACAGACCGGGGGAAGGGGCGTTCCCATCTCCACCCTTCCCCGCAGGGCTCAGCTGGCCCAAAGACATCTCATTTTCTTGGTGACCCACCTCAGGCCTTCCCTTATCTGCCAGCTCCCCAGTCTGCCAGAGAAAGGAGACAGAGGAGGGACGTTAAAACTGGAAGAAACAAAATCCAATATCAGGGTCTGGCCCAGAGCCTGTGACGCTGAGTAACTTCCCTGCTTCTCCTACGCCTGCCTGTGTTCTCTCAGTGCTGCCAATTGTTTAAGGTCCTGGCCCATCGTTTCCACTCTCCCACGGCTGGATGATCTGCCACTCCACCAGATCACCCTGCAGTGACTTTTGTTCAGCCTTTGTTTGACAAAGGCTCAAAGGACACAATCATTTTAGTCAAATTCACACGAGTCCCCAATCTCTGCTTATGTGTCCAAGTATCTGAGTGGAAAGGAAGGTCAAAAAGGAACCTCAGATAAAGACTCAATCCCCTTCCTTTTGTCCAAATGTGGACTAAGCCAGGACAGAGAAGGCAGGGAGGCCGGCCCAGGGCCTTCGGCTGGAGTTAAGCCTGTGGCGGATCCCACGCCAAGCCCGAGGAACACCAGCCGAGCTTCAGGAGTGACAGGCTTGGTGCCACTGCCACCTTTGTTTCCTGCCTGGGTCTCCAGAAAGCTAGAAATAGCCTGAACACTCCACTTACGGGATAAAGGCTAAAAAAAACCAAGAATTGGTTTAATATGGTGATCGCTGTGACCCAAGAGGAGTAGCAGTTACTGCCGTTCCTACTGCTCCTCTTCCTCTTCCTCTTCGTCCTCTTTATTCTTCTCTTCCTTCTTCCTCTTCCTCCTCTTCTCCTTCTCTTTTAATGAGATCTTCTTATTTTAGCCCTGATCAAGAATTTACATTTTCAGAGTTTCAAAGGTGCCTAGCTCAGAACCACAGCATGAAATAGTTAAGAACCACTACCCTAAACTCTATATGACTGGGAAACCATGACAGGGAAAAGCATAATCTGCACTCCACATTCAAAGGGCCCTAACATAATAGATTAGTTTTGGGGTGAATATTGCATTTTCATGACTCATCAAAGGGGTGTGAAGGCATGCCCTGAGTACTACAGGGAGATAAAGTGATCATACTAGGGCGAGCTCACTGTCAAATGAAAAAGGGTACTGAAGTAGAGGACATCATATGAAAGCATTTATCAAGTGCTCTTCTGTGGATTAATAATGTTTTCCATAGGTCAACACTGTTTGTGTGTACATGTTATGAAGCTGAAAAAAAAATCGGCATCTGAACAACAAGAAAAACTTTCCCTTTCTCGGAAGTCAGACTGACCCTACTTGCCCTCTAAATTGTTTCCAGAAGTTGAAGTTATCAAAGGGAGCTTCATACTTTCTTGGTTGATCATTTACCAACCGGGACACAATTCCTCTTGGAGCTAAAACCACAGCTCACAATTTGTCCCATTGATTCCCCTGCCAAAACCTGGCCTTAGTTCAACTGATGAGATACCTTCATTGGAGGAGAACTCATGATCTATCCATTGCCCCAGAATTATTTTTCCACATTAACAATGGGATTGGAAGATGTGGGCAGTTCCAGGATTTAATGCAAGGGACCCGCCCGTTCCCAGGATGAGATAAATGGCTCCCTGGCCAGCACTGGGCCCCAACACCTAAGAGAATGACCCACCTGCGCTCCAGAACATCTGCTCTCCCCTCAAAGGATGCAAGAAGAGCAAAGGCCTCCTCTCTCTGGGAGGGACACCCATCAATGGGAGAGCTCCAGGACACGAATTAAGTGACCTGACCCACCTTCACTCACAGTGAATGATTGAGTGCTGGCAAAAGACACAATTACGTGAAAGCTACCTCTGCCTATCTGTGACATGTCAAGGGTCATAACTATGTAGTTCCTTTACTGAGGACAAAAGCATGTGCAGTGAGGAACCCAGTAACTGAATAAAGATCTTTAATCTCTCCTACTGACAGAATCCTCCTGAAATAGCCTAAAATTCAGGAAAAAATTATAATCCAAGGGTGTTCATCACATTTTCAACTATGGGGCAAGGGCTAAGAAAACCATAATATATCCACATGATAAAATGTTATGCAATTATTCAAATAATGTTCATAAATGGTATTTAAGAAGATTGGGAACTTCTTACATTCTAAAATTAAGTGAAAAATCACGATATGAAAATAAATATATAATATGATTTTTCAACAATGTGACAATACATTAAAAAGGGGCTTACAATGGTTTTTCTAGGACATGAAATAGAGATGATTTACCTTTCTTCTCTATACTTTACTTCCCTTTTTAGCACATATTACTTTTACACTCTAAAAAAGTAGAAATTATTTATTTTGACTAAGCCATGGTTTTGGGGGCTGGCAGTGGACACATGGAAGGAGGATGTGCTGAGCCGGAAGGTGGCCAGATTCCCAGGGTTGTTGTGCTAATCCAAGACCTTCATCCTGACGCTCAAGCACCGGAGATGGAAGGAAGGGTCTGGAGTGGCCCCTGGCCTCGTCCGTCCTGCAGCCCAAACTCTCTGGTTGTGAGCACGCTCTTTCCTGACTCACTACAGCCCCTGGGCTGGCCACGACCCCCAAAATAATCCAGCTGGCGAAGAGCACCCCGCAGTGCTGGGGGGTTAATCCATTCACGTTTACAGACAAGCGCACTCAGAGTCTTGGACGGGAGTCATTCCATGCTACGGAGTACAAGTATTCGGCTGAGTACATTTCCAGGGCAAATTTCCTGCCACAAATTCACTAAACTCGATGCAGATGCCCAAATTCAGGATAAAATTTATGTAAGTTGGCTGGTAGACTGTGCACCATTATAATAAAAATGAATTGGATGTCAAATGTCTACAGGCAGCTGAACACTATCACATCTTGGCCTTCCTAGGAATCAGGAAGCTGAGTCCAGCAGGCCCAGAGGGGGACAAACGCTGGACCACTGATGGGCATGACTGTTTGGCCCTGAGAGGCAGTGACTCTTCCAAGCTTATGTGTATCTCCCACCATAGTCACATAAATGGCCCAAAGGTGCCATGGAAATCAAAACAGGCCCACTAGCCCCGGACCAAGCATACATGAAATCATGATATAGAAAACCAAGGAGGTGGCACTAGAATGCCAGGAAAGCTTGAGAAGTGTTTTTTAAGAAAAGCAACAGCACCAGCTCCCCAGATGAGCAATTGACTTTGGACAATCCATGGATGAAGAACGACGGCGGAACCGCAGTGCCCCCCTGCAAAGGCCAGCCCTCAGTGCAGGCTGCGCTGTGGTCAGCTGCTGCCAGTGGGAATAGGCCTGAGAATACATGGGAGTTGTGCAGAAGCCTTGGGCACAGATCCGCCAGGATGCTGGCTTTCCTTGCCCCGTCTCCCACAAGTTGGAGGACAAGCCAGTGCTCATTTGTCAGAGGAAATGGAATGCCCAAGTTCACCCAGAGGATAGGGAATTGCATTTCAGAGGCAATTCAGCTGAAAGCCAAGATGACAGAAATAAGGAAGGCCCCAGTGGAGCTGGTTTTGGATATCTTCTTTCAAAGAGGGTGGATTTAAAGAGATCACAGATGTAAATGCCCAGTTAAATCACAGATAGCTTCCCTCCCTGCATCACCCTGCTCCAGTCCCCAAACCTGGAAGATATGTATGTAACTCACCACCTTCTGCTTATCTCTCCCACGAAAGGACCTACTTCCTCTTGCCTCTAGAGTTGGCACTGCCACTGACCCCATTTTCAATGCGTATTTCACCTTGAACTCCAGATCTGGTCTGCTTAGAATAGCAGTCTGTAATTCTCATAACAGGTGGTAGCCTAGAAATATGAAATATCTCCATTGATCTGATCTCAGATGTTAAAAAAAAGGAAATATGGATTATGTGCTCTTGGGCATGTTATGGATTAAGTCAATTACTAAATGGACCCAACTCTAAAGAGGTAAGCCAGGGAACTGCTGACTAACACCAGCTTTCCTCTGGACTTTGTACACAATTTGTCATGACCATCTCACCTGGGCTGCCCCATCTGAAAGAACTACATGGACATACTTCTCTGCAAAGGTTGGGAGAATAAATGAGCAAACCACTGAATGTATGGGGAGTCCAAGCTGGGGGAGCGAAAGGTTAGCACAGATTCAGATCACTATTTCTTGTCATGTTGGCATTTGTGTTTATGGAATAAATAAAACATCGACATGTCTAAATGTCAATAACTTGAGAGAGAGAGAGAAATAACACAAATGTGCCCCAGGTTCTGAAACATCTTCAAAATGTAGGGACATCTACCTCACTGAAACAGAGAAAAACATCAAATTTCAGCAAGCCTAAGCAAGGAGGAGACCGTCAAATGGTGTATTTAAGACGTGGGGCTTCCTCTAAGACCCCAAACCACCAATGCAGGCAGCTGAGCAGAAGGGTCCAAGGCACAGGCACAGTCCCTAGGGTACTGCAGGACAAAGGTGAACAAGGGTGTGGAGTATGTCCCCAGTCTGTCATCCACCCCTTCCAAAAATGTAGTCCACCCAAAGTCCATAGAAATTCCTGGAGTCTGCTTGGGAGACGACAAACCCAACAGAGTCATGTAGTAGAAAGAGCAGAGGAGCTGGGGTAGAAGGCACGTGGAAGGATTAGGACAAGTGCCAGTCAATTTTCCCGTTTGCTCTCTGATCTGCCATTTCCTGTTCTAGTACCTAACGTAGGGGCAGTGATCCCTGCAAACAGTTCCCAGACTTCCTTGCCCACTGGCTTCTGGCCGGACTCAGCCGTTGGGAGGTGCTGGTGCAAGGTTGGCAGGCAGATGGAAAGGAGAATCCAGAGTCTCTCTCTCCCCATCAGCATCGTGCAGTGGCTGCCACTCCTCCATACCTGCGCTACCTGCTGGCCTGCCCTTCCCTGATGGCCCCAGCTGCCACTGTGCAATTCCCAGCATGCTGCCAGTTTCCCACCTGGGCAGCCTCCCACTGTGCTTCCCCAGCTGCCTGCTGACACTGCCTCTGAGTGGCTTCACCATCTTTGTTTAGCTTGTCAGCCCTTCTGACACTTTCCCAGCTAGCTCCCCATATTAAATTTCCTCTACTGAACTCCTGGATTTCTGGTTTTCTGACTAGATCTCAACTCATGCACTTTAGGACTTAGGAGACCCTGATACCACCAGTGTCTGCCCCAAATCCCCTCCAGTCTTACCATGATAAATTAGAGTCCAACTTCCAACTGCCAGATATTCAACTCTTTGCATGAAGGCTTTTATTGGTGGTCTGAGCCTTCTCTGCCCATCTGCCTGATCAAGGCAGACCAGAAGTGCGCACACACACATACACACACACACACACACACTCACTCTTGGAGCTGCCCTCGACAGTGACTGATACACCAGCTCTCCCACTGTGTTCTTTGAATACACATGTCCCTCCGAAACCCACGTGTTGGAGCATAACCCCCACCCAAGGTGGTGGCATTCAGAGGCAGGGCCTTTGGAACCCTCACGAGTGCATCGGTGCTCTGATGAAAGAAACTGAGGGGAGAACTCTAGTGCCATTTTGCCCCTCTGCCGTCACCACATGAGGAGACAGCAACACGGTGCCATCCAGGAAGCAGAGAGCAGACTTCGCCAGACACCGAATCTGCCGGTGCCTTGCTCTGGCACTTCCCAGCCTCCAAAGCTGTGCAAAATAAATTTCTGCTGTTTAGAAATTACCCAGTCTAAGACATTTTGTTACACAGCAGAAACAGATTAAGACACTTGCCCCTCAGGCAATCAAACCCTGACGTGCATGTTCTACATCAGCTCCCAGAGTTGCCCAGCACAGCTGAGCTCCGGTTGTCCATAGCGGTAACCGGCTTGGCCAGCACCCTTTATGGGCCGCCTTCCCTCCCTCTCACTTCCTCACTCAAGATGGGGGCTCCACCTCCCCAAAAGATTTTCGCTAGAATCATTGGCTCAGGATCTGCATCTGGGAAAATCTAAAGTAAGGACCGCCTTTCCTTTTCTTGCTAGTTCTTTATCCCTTATAAAAATTAGAGTAATGCTTAGAAAGAACACAGTGTAGACGACTGCAGACCCTCTGGGCAGTAAGTCCCTTCTCGGCAGCTGGAGCGTGATGGCGCAGGCCACGGTGTGGACAGAGAGGGAGGTTTCTGCACCCTCCAGGGTGGGCAGTGATTATCTTGAGGCCTCTGTTTCCCTGCCCACAAAAGGGCAATCCCATCAGTTTTCCTTGAAAGCCTCTTTTGACCATCATGTCAAAAGAATCACAGGGAGCCCAAACACCTTTTGACCTCAGAGGAATTTTTTAAGCCAGCACTTTTGAGTTTCTGGCACATTAAGGGAGAAAGAGCAAGGGAACCTGAAGGGCATGTGTGTGCTTCCAGCAAATTCTAGGGAAGTGAAATAATGACCTTGGCCCAGACAGCAAAAGACAAATTTAATTTACATGCTTCTGGCCATATATGGAAAAATCATTTAAACCGAAAAAAGAAAAGTCCAAACTGCAAGTCAATAGTGGCTAACATCACACACCCCAATGGTATGTGCTGGCCTCTGCTCACAACTGCGCCGTTCCAACATTTCCAATCATTGCACATATTTGGGCCTTGTGTTTTCCAAGACGCCATGAGGGTCTGGTCTAAATACCATCCTGAATCCGCCCAGCCCCTGCGCGAGGCTGCGACTGCGGTCCCTCCTCCCCCGAGGTGCTCACTTCACAGGCTCCCTCCTCTCGCTGCGCCTCCAAGACCCGGCCTCGGGCTCTCCTTATTTGTAACTTCTTAATTTAGCCCCAGGGCAGTAGAAATGTATACAGTAAGCAGAGGAGAAGGTCTTATTTTAGCCAGAACTCCTGATGCTGGGAACAGGCTGTCGGGTGAAGAGGGCCAGAGCCCCACGTCTGACGGCCTGGGCCACCCGAGGAGTCTGTACTTGGGGTGAACAATTCACATGCTCCGTGCGGGGAGATGTTTATGGACACATTCTGCGCTCTCTGGCACGCTTCTCCGTGGAGCCCAAACCACCCTGGAGATTGTAAGTAAAGCAGTGTCCTCTGGATTAGAAGTTGTGAAGTTTGTTTTTAAATCCCAAAGACTTCAAAGGATGTTCATGATGAGAACCTCTCAGTGGCCTCCTACACGCACACTCTCACACACACGTGCGGAGGGCGGCAGCGAGAGAGAGAGAGAGAGAGAGAGAGAGAGAATGTGTACACACGGGGGCAGACGCACTCTAAGGCCCAGGAGAGCCGTCAGCGGGAGGCCCGAAGAGCAAGTGTGGGAGAAGCCAGCCCACCTGGCACTGTCCTAGGGCACAGTTCGCCACAGACTGTTGCCATCCCCAAATAAACCCTGCAGCTTCGAAACTCACTATCTGTCTTTCTAAGCTTTCTGCTCTCAGCTGTCTGCTTTACTCTTGAATCTTGAAAGAATGTAGGAGCTTCTTCCCGCAGCCATGCTCAAACTTTCTCGGTTCACAGGACCCTTAATGTCTCAGCAATTTTTATGTAGTGCTCCTAGGCTAAAAGAAATACCTAGCAGTTCCCTTTATTAAATAGTTAAGTCCAAATAATAAGTATCCTGTTGGGGTAAAGTGCGTGTACATTAAAATAAATAACATTTTATTTCATTCGTAACCCTAATTACGAATAGGATGTGTGCATCCGTTGGACACTCTCCAAGTTCTCCAACCTCAGTATCAGAGTGAACCCCTCCACGCGTGGTTCCGGCTGCACAGTGATTCTGTGCAGTTCTTTGTGCTGTGGTCACTGCAGATGCAGCTGCACTGAGACGTGACGACACTGAAAAGCACCCAGCGCTATATAACACTGGCACTGCCGAGGTAGCATCGTGTGGTGTCTGACAGATGTCCAGTATTACTGGGCTGCCCTAGGAAACACGGTCTGGAAGTATATAAACCAAACTGGCAACTATGGCTATTTCTAGGGAGACAAACACCACTGGGAGCAGATGAGGTCCAGGGAGACTTTTATTTTATCTCTAACGTCAGAATTGTTCTGCAGGAGAAAGCTTTCATGTATAACCTATGTAATTACAAACCAACAAAAAACAATTTTAAGGCACCCATACAAAATGCCTTGCCATGTAAGAGGGTGCTAAATTCTGTTCAGAAAGGGTCAGTCCCAAACTCCAGCGAAGGGGACTTATTTACCGAAGTAGCCAACTGGGGCGACATGGGGACACCACGGATGAGTGCTTCTCACCCACCGAAATTCCTTTTGTTGACATTTGTTTTCTAGAACCTTCCTTTCTCATTTCTTTCGATAGCAACTCTCAGGCGGTAGTTGTCAGCCCTTTCCAAACTAGCCCCTCCTCCCGCCTGCCCAGAGTCCCACCGCCCACATCCCACTCATGCCACCATGTGCTGCTGCAGCAGGGAGGGCGCTGTCCGCCGGGGAGTTTGGCACCGTTGCTTGGCGGCTGCCAGGCAAGGGCGATATCCCAGCCTTCCTCTCATCTAGGTGGGGCCTGTGCCTGGATCCCACCAAAGAGGGAAAAGGAGGCAGAATCCAGGTCTACATTTCAGTCTTTAACTGCTCCTAAGCAGACAGCCACATCCTACAGTCAAGCAGGACTGACTACCGTACCACACCCCCAGATTCACTCGCTACGTCCGTTTCTCTGCTCCTTCGCTCACCCATTTCTCTGGCTGGAGTCCCGGGGTGCAATGGTAGTGTGGACCAGAGGTGAGAAATGGAAGCCACTCCGTGAGAGACGACAGAGAGAGCGGAGCCAGAGCCAGGAACAAGGAAAACAAAATGTAAAATTAAAGTAAAATAAAATATAAAAATGAATAATATACACAATTGTCAGTGGGCAGCCTTCAGTAACAATTCCACTCTGTGAGACAGGTTTCAGCCAGGAAGCTACATTTCCCCTGAAACCTGTTTCATTGTAGCGTATCACCGAATACGAGCAACTCAGAGGAACAGGTAGAAACGCCTCAAGACCACGGGATCTCAGGGCTGAACCAACCCTACATTGGACTGTCCTTGAACCCAGGGCCTGCCTGCTTCCCGAATGCCCCTGGGCTTGGAGCAGAACCCAGGCCCCTTTCCTGCCAGGTATTCCTCACTTCATGCAGGAGTGTGAGAGAACAAAGGCTCAGAGTGTCCCCAACAGTTCAGAACTGGGCCGTGATAGGTGATAAGAATGAGTGGAGCCCTCGGGCACCAGTGCATAAAACCACTCCAGAAACAGAACGGGGCTGGAGTCTCGTCTCAGCTTCTCGTTTACTCGAGACCTCCGGCAAGTTGAGTCCCTTCCCGTGCCCCCGTGTCTCCCTGTGCCAACGAGAACCCTCCTGAACCCCTAAGAAGAGTCTGGGGGAAGTACTTAGGTTCTTTATATTTTTGACCCTCAAATGGTTGTTAAGTCATTTAGAGCCTTCACAAAAGGGGCCCGTGGAACTTCACTCTGCTCCAGAGAACTTTCTGATCAAGCACCCGCCCAAGGCCCGAGTGGAAGCCTGGACCGTGTCCCCAGCGGCCCAGCGTGGGACGGGCCCCTCGGTCCCTGTCCTGGGGCCTCCCTTCTCCCTGCACCCAGATAATCCCCGGCCTCCTGTCTCGGCTGTCTTTGCAGTACAATTATGCATAATTTATTCCACGTTTGTTTGTTGCGCCTGCCAGAGGCATCTGTCGTAAATGTTTCAGAGCTTTAACTTTAGATGAGTTTTCTTTGGAAATAATTGTCCCGGGGGTGGTGCACTGAACAGTAAATTAACACCCCTCCATCCACAGCCTCCCCTGCTCATGCTCCCTTCTGACTTCGGTGCTCCCATAAAACATTTATTAGACGCAGCCCTCGGGCAGGAGCGCTGGGCCTGCACGGCCCTGGCTGAAGGGCCTGAACATATGGGTGACAACCAGCTCCACAAGGAAACTCCGGGACTGTGGAATGGGATTTGTTTCGAAGTACTTTGAGTAATACGTTTTACAGGAGAGGACTCCTTTAGACCCACCTTTGTCATCACCCCCCATGCTGCTTGCTTCCTGCTCCTTGCATCTTGCCACAAAAATGTGTTTCCCTCCTCTTCGAAGCCTTCCGTTATCTGATCTCAACCGTGTCACTGAAAGGACACCCTCACATGTGCGCATGCGCTCTCTGTCTCTGTAACACTCGCTCACACACCCTCTCATGCACACGCTCTCAGCAGTCCAGGAATGGTCTGAACAACTGACCATTCACGTATTCACCCATCATGCCAGCGGTGAGCATTCTTGTGCTTTCTGCCAAATTTTTATCTCAGTTCTCCAGTAGCCTCTCAACTCTCCAAAGAAGCGGACCCGGCCTGCAAGTGTTCTGTGGCTAGTAGGTTCTCAAGTTACACTGACGTATTGACTCAGATCCACTCTCGCCATTCCTCTCCTCTGCCCTGTGCTGCTGACCCCTGAGAACTCTGTTTCCCAGAATAAATCCTCAGCTGACTTCTGGCCTGAGTTGGCCAATGGAGGTATCAGTGGGAGCCTGGCAGGCAGGAGGGGGAGATTCAGAGTATTTCTCCCCTATCTTTCTGTCTGCTTCAGAAGTGGCCTCACCTCCTCCAGGGTTCCAGCTCCCACTGGGTGGCCCTGACTCTTAGGTTCTGGTGAGACTGCCTCCCTCCCGTCCTTTCAGTCCTGGAGTGGCACCCACTTCCTGCTGTCCTAGTGTCTCGCTGCCTCAACATCCTCTGTTTGCCTCAACATCCCTTCTTCCAACACCTCGCATTAGTTCCCTCTGTTGAACTACATAGCATGAGCTTGGTTTGCTGACTGCACTCTAGTACAAGCTTTACCGGAAGCAAAGGAGGCATGAGCCGGAAGTAGAAGGGGCTGCGTGAAGAGTCAGAGGGACGAAAGGCCAACACCAGCACTCCCCAGCACTCCACCCACCACCTCTACCACCCACCATCCGCACTCATCTTAGAGCTTTATCGTCTTTTAGGAACAGAACAAAACCTTACCCTGGAGGGAAACTTGACAAAACCTCCAATTCTGTCCAGGACAGACTATTCTCAAAAAAATTCAAACTGATTCAGGAAAAAAAAAAAATCCAGCCTATTTTTTTATTAAAAGTTCCAGATTCCATACTCTTTCTTGAAAAGACAATATATATTTGTGTTTATATTCCTGAATTCTCCCTACTGTCTGCTGAACCTCTTGCTGTAAACTAAGCTCATTCTACCCACTGTTGTCCTCAGTGGAAACAAGCATCACCCCACCAAAATTTACACAAAACCACTAACATGGGGTAGCAAGTTTGTCTCTTATCAATCTTTCCAATGAACACCATGGTCCTTCTTGCCTTTAGTTTAGGAAAAAAGAACCAAACACAACTTTTTAGGAGTGTTTGAGGATCTGTTGAAGGAAAACATTCGAGACACACAGGAGCGAGAGGTTAAGAACGTAGCTTTTAAGCAGACTGCCTGGCTCTGCCACATTAGCACTGAGCAAGTTAATTCTCTCTCTACACCTCAGTTTTCTCAGCTGTGAATTGGGGATCATAATGATTTTGAGACTTAAATGAAATAATGCCTATAAAGCCTTACATGTATTGAGCACTCCACAAATGTTACTTAAAATTTTATCAGTGTTAACACTCTTCATACTCACACCCTTGAAAATCAATGCATAGATATAAGAAGAACCAAATTACTACCATGTAAGATAAAGGACAGTCCAACACCCAGAGTGAGGCGCTGATGACCACCATCAGTTCTGCACATCGGAAAAGGAAACCACCGACTCTGGGAGCTGCAGAGGCTACGTAATCCAGCCCCCACGTGCCAGCTGAGACGGAAGAGACCCAGAAAGGGACTCAGCTACCTGGTGAAAGCCAATGATTACTTTCTCAGGGTTCTGACCCCCAGCCTGCCAACTCTGGGGCCTTACCACATTGCCTCTCCCCGATGTGGATATGTAGTTATCACCCCATTACAGGACAGAGCATTTTATTTCAGATCAGCATCATGTTGATGTGATGTGAATTGTTCTCAGGGAGGCCTTATAGAGAGAGTTAAAAATAGGAAAAAAGCAATGACCCCTCATAGTTAATGGTGAAAGCTAACATTATACTTAATGGTGAAAAACTACATTTTTCTCCTAAGATCAAAAACAAGGCAAAGAAGTCCATCCTCACCACTTCTATTCAATATTGTACAGGAGATTCAAATCAGGGCAACTGAGCAGAGAGAGAGAAAGAGAGAGAGAGAAAACATCCAGTTTGGAAAGGAAGAAGTAAAACTATCTCTATCACAGATGACATGATCTTGAAAATAGAAAATCCTAAGGAATCCATGAAAAACTATTAGAACCAATAAATGAGTTCAGCAAAGGTATGGGATATAAGATCGGTATGCAAAAATTCAATCGTATTTCTACATATTAGCAATGAACAATCCAAAAATAAAACTTAAAAAGAATTACATTTGTAATAGCATCCAAAAGAATAAAATAATTTTCTTTTCTTTTTAATTTTTATTGTCTGTTTGGTCTTTTTTTTCTTTTTTATTTCAGCATATTACGGGGGTACAAATGTTTAGGTTACATATATTGCCCTTGCCCCACCCGAGTCAGAGCTTCAAGCGTGTCCAATAAATTTAACAAAATATGTATAAAATGTGTACATGGAAAACTATAAGACATTGTTGAAAAAAAATAAAGAAGATCTAAATGGAAAGATATCCCACGTTCACAGATTAGAAGACTTAATTCGGTTAGGATGGTAATACTTCCCAAATCAGTCTTCAAATTCAACTCAGCCCCTGTCAAAATCCCAGCTTGCTTTTACTGCAGAAATTGAAAAGCTGGTCATAAAATTAATATGGAAATGCATCCCAATTTGTCAAAACAATTTTGAAAAAGAAAAGTATAAAGTCAAAGGATTCATACTTCCCAATTCCAAAACTTACTGCACAGGCACAGGAATCAAGACAGTGTGGTTCTGCATAAGAACACACAAATAGATCAATGGAATAGAACTGATGTCCAGAAATAGACTCTTACCTTTATGGTCAATTCATTTTTGATAAGGGTGTCAAGATAATTCAATGAGGAAAACAGTCTTTTCAACAAATGGTGCTGGGACAAGTGAATGTTCACATATGTAAAAATAAATGTGGACCCCTTCCTTACATCATAGACCAAGTTTAACTCAGAATGGATCATAGATCTAACTGTAAGAGTTAAAATTATAAATTATTAGAAGAAAAACCTAGAAGTAAATCTTAATGACATTGGATTAGGCAATGATTTGTTAGATATGACACAAAAGCAAAAAGGACAAAAGAAAACTAGACAAATTGAACTATTTCAAAATTTAAAACTCTCGTGCTTCCAATGATATCAGTAAGGCAAAAAGACAATCTCCAGAACTGGAGAAGATATTTGTAGGTCATATTATCTGATAAGAGACTAGTGTCCAAAATATATAAAGAACTCTTACAATCTGATAATAAAAAGCAATTAACCCAATTTTTAAAGGGGGCAAATGATTTTAATAAACATTTTTTCAAAAAAGACACACAAATGGCCAATAAGCACATGAAAAGATGCTCAACATCATTAGCTTTTAGGAAAATGCAAATGAAAACCACAATGAAATGCCATCTCACACCACAGGATGGATAAAATGAAAAATACAGGTAATCAGTGTTGGTAAAGATGGATGGAATGTGAAATAACCCAGCCACTATGGAAAATAGTACAGGGAAGTTCTTTAAATGTTAAGCATAGAGTTACCATGTGACCCAGAAATTCTACACCCAAACGTAGTATATACCCAACAGAAATGAAAACATACAGCTAAAAGAAAAACTTGTACACAAATTTTCATATCAGCATTATTCATAATAGTCAAAAAATTAGAGACCACCCAAGTGTCCATCAACTGATGCATGGGTAAATAAAATGAGTAAGATCCTAAAAATAGAATATTACTTGGCAATAAAAAAGAATGAAGTACTGATATGTGCTACAACACGGATGAATCTTGAGAAAATGTTGCTAAGTGAAAGAAGCTAAAGACCACACGTTAGATACATGATTCCACTTACATGAAGGCCACAATAGGCCAATCTACAGAGACAGAAAGTAGATTAATTGTTGCCCAGGGCTTGGCAACTATTGGGTACAGAATTTCTTTTTGAGATAATAAGAATGTTTTAAACTTAAATTGTGGAGACAATTGCACAAATCTGTGAATACACAAAAAGCCATTGAATTGTATACTTTAAATGGGTGAATTTTAGGGTAGGAAATTAAATCTCAATAAAAATGTTTTAAAAATAAATGAACTTGGTTTCTCTAAAATTAAAAAAAAAAAAGAACAAACAATGGGCCTTGAGGATTAGTGAGAGCTAGATTTGATTACCAGTTCCCCAACAACTAGCTATGTGGTCTTAGGCAAATTCCTATACCACTCTGGGCCTCAGTAAATGGTAGCTTTTTATCATTCAAAAGAAAGGAAAGTAAGGAGAGGTAGGGATGAGCCTCAGGGTTATGATGAAGGCAGATCCCAGGTGATCCTCTGGGGTGAAAGATGCACATCCAAGACCACCAGCTAGACTTTGACTCTTAGTCCCTGTCTATGCCCCAGAAAAAGGTGACTTTCCTAAATATCACACACACAATGGTGCCCTTGGAACCATGTTAGGCAGTGGGTACTGACCACAACTCTCCCATCAGACAGCAACATGTGACCATCCGTATCTCCCACCTATGGCTAGATTTGCAGCAAGAACAGAAGCACTGACAATATTAATGGGACTGAGGGAACACAAGCAAGGATCTCGACAATCAAATGCTAGACCATTTTCATCTTGCACTGTTCATCAGGAGGGCTGTTTCTCCCTAGTGCTCATAAGGCATTAGATGCTTTGAGCTTTGCATTCTCAACAGCGTAATGAAAATAGATGTTGAATGCTAAAACATAAACATATGTATCATTTATAATGCATTCAGATGTTTTTTAATTATCTGTGGTTCCTGAAAGTTATTTGACCTATCATGCATATACATCCAAGCAATGTTTATATTAGAACCACAGCCTCAATGTACGCAATTCCAGCTCCTTGGCATTCCCGTCTACGGAATTAAAATTAAATGAGTCAGTGGTCAATAAAAGTTACATGTGATCTCCATAAAATTATCCATTGTATATTTCTCTGGGGTGGAGAAAGAAGTTTGCATGGCGTTGCCGAAGCTGACAGAACACAGAATTCTTGCTTTCTGATGAGGGTGGCAGCGACGATTAGTCTCTGCTAAGAATGAATGCATTATTTCCCTGAATAATTGGTGGTCTTGGACTTGCTCTTCGTCTAAAAAAAAAACTACTCACAGGGCCACCCTCTCTCTTCAGTTTAATTCCTATTTTCTTTAAGAAAAAAAAAAAAGCCAGTATTCTGAGCTCAAAAACACCACATTCTTCTGTTTTGATGCTTGCATAAATTTGCATGTTAACATGAATGATTCCAACTTAAAGAATGTAAAATGAAATGAAATTTGAATTCAAATCCAAGATGGAGAAAAGATACATGTAAAAGCAACAGATTTTCAATCTTGTTGATTTTTTTTTTCAGGAACCAGATTAGGAAAGACATAAACACACACACACAGAGCCTTCTAGCTGCAAAGAGGGGTGGCACTCAGAGCAGGTACTTCTGCAGTGCAGCCCTCATACACACGCACTAGGAGTATTCACAGATCACAGCAAAAATTACGAAGCTCTGTTTTAATGACTGGATGCCACCATCAAACTCAGAAATATGACTCAGAGGACATGCTCACTAATATGTTTCTACTTTTGGAGGCCCACCCAGATGAAATGGAATGTAAGGAGCGTTGTGTGAGTAGCTAGAGCAAACACAGCCATGAATGCGCCTCTGCCGGCCCTGAGAGTTCTCTCGCTCCATGCTCTGCTGTCCCCACTGCACCTGGACAGCAGGACGGTACAGCGGTCAGTGCACAGGCTGTGATGGACAGACCTGCACTGGAATCCCAGATCCGCCACTATGCATGGCGGTGTGACCCTTGGAAAATGACTTACTCTGTGGAAATAATTCTTTAATGAGTTTTCATCAGAGTAGTACCAGCCTCACAGGTTTTTTGTGAGAATAAAATGAGACAGTATAGTGCACTTCAAACAGTGTCTGCACGGAGCAAGCACTCGATAAGGTCAGTCGCTGTGGGGTGGCTGGCGTGGTGGTGGTTACTGTCACATTCAGTGTTTAGGTGATGGTCTCCAGCAGCACCAGGCCCGAAACTATTAATGTTTCCTTCTTTCTCAACCTGCCACCCCATGTTGTGTGCACGGCTCCACCCAGCGGAGACACACAGATGGAATCACGGGGGAGCCCGGAGCCTGTAAGCTCTGACTGCGGGACAGGGAGAGACGTGGCGCTCTCCTTCTATCCCTCCCCACACAACCCTCCTCTCGGCCCAGTCACCCTTCACTAAGGTGTTCGAACAAAATGACAACAGGATCTCAGCAAATAAAGGGACGACGAGCAACAAGCACCTGCGTCTTACCTCATCGTCACCCGCAGCCGCGTTTGTTTCCAATTTCTGGACAACCGACTTGCTGCTCTCCTTGAGCATTTTCTCTCGAACTTTGCTTTCGTACTCAGGCCGGGAATGTTCCTAAACCAAAGAGTCAGAGACCGGTTAGTAAACGGGAGGGAGAGCGAGCTTGGCCTGCAGCCGCACGTACGTTAAAGTCGGGGTTCAGGATTGGACACTACAAGATGGGAACTGCCACACCACACACGTCACACGGAGTCGGGACATAACGTGGGGGAGAGGAAAGGAACACACGACACTTGTTATCACACTGAAAACCAAACCTTGGCACGCTCCTGGGGACAGCGGCGGCGTTGAGAAAGGAGAGAGGAAACGTTAATGGGACGGCCAACCCAGAAAGAAGCCATGCGCTCTGCACAGCAGTGTGACCCACAGCAGAGGGATACATCTGGTCATCCACCAACCATCCTCCTATCTCTAACTCTCAGTGAGCCACATCTCAGCTGGAGAAACAGATGTGCCCCACAGCTGGGAGTTAGGGCGACAACAAAACACATTCCTTGCTCCGTTATTCTGGGAGCTACAATGGCGACCAATAAACATCAAAGTCAAAGGTGGCCATGGGGAATCTTAAACCTCGAGTGCCTGGACCTGTTTCCTGTGCAGCCTAGGTGAGTAACTCACTGGCAAGCACACCAATGCTCAGGAGACATCACTGGGCCACTCAGCAGCAGGAACCTGCCTTGTGAGTCACCAGGCATGGGAAAGAACCCCTCACTAATCCGGGGGACCTTACAGCAATGCAGATGCTGGGGCCGGAGGAGGCGTGACTCACTTCAAAGAGAATTTAACAGTGTACACCTGGCTTTGCTGGCAGGCCTTCCCTGCAGCTTCCAGCTCAAGGACAAATATCTACAGGTGTGAGGACTTCATGTTCCTATGTCATTTACTGATGGCGCCTAGGGAGGGATTCAGATGGGGGTTCACAGTGGGCTCTGCTGTTCAGAGAGCAAACATTTCCTTATCACTGCCCCATGTCAAAGAGTTCAAAGGTCAACAAGCCAAGCTCCTGAACTGTCTCTGGCTTTCCCAAGCCATGCCGTGACACGGGAGAGCAGAACCACGCACCTAACGCGCACAAGCAATACAACAGCAGCAGATGCCAGCCACGTGTTGTGAAGGCCTCCATCGTCACCCAGTCTCCGTGGGGATGTCAGTCCCACCCCTTCCAGGAGGCTTTCTCTGACTGTTGCAATGTACTTACCAGATGGAGTCTCCTTCTTCATCCAACTTCTGCAGTTTTATAGCTCATACCACACATGGTAGCTCTTGCCTATGTGTTTTTCTGTGATTATTTCCTAGCCATTGCATGTGAGGATCTCTCAGCCAGAAGGACTGGCTACCTGCTCGGCACTACCCTGTGCTGCTCACAGCCACTGGCAGCACGCAGAGCACGCAGCAATCCCTAAATGCTGTGCAGGGCGTTTGATTCTGCCTCTTACCTTCATTTGTGCTCCAACACACCATTTCCTGAGGTGTGCATCAAGAGACTTTTAGCTAAAAGAGGATTCCAGGGTCTAAAAGATTGGAAAACACTGCACAATGTTTCACCTTCCTGAGGACCACAATGAGCATCTTAACAGCTCTGAAAAGTACTTCTGTGAAGACACTTGCTTAACTTCCTTCAGCCCACCATTTCCCATGGAGCAACTTTTGCGTGGAGCAATTAATACCCTGCGGGAATACTTGGAGAGAAATGATTTCAAGTTCTCCTCCACGGCCCCCGAAATTGGCTTGCTTTTCTTCTACATTATTCTAATGGAAAATTTTAATTAAAAAAGGCTCAGTATCTTTTGATGAGTACTGGAATATGGGTTTGAAGCCTCTCTGAGCCAGAGGAGCGTCTTCCCGTTCATGTCACGCAAAGGGGCTGAGGAAGGGTCTCCCAACAGACTGGCAGGAGGTGTCCGACTGCCTCTGGCTTTCTCAGACAGGCTGTGACGCACGCAGAGGGATTTGCTTGTATCCCTCCAGGTGTGGCTGTGGCCCACCTCCCCCAAGATGGGCTCGGTTCAGATCCCCTCATCTTTTCAGAACAAGCCCAGCTTTCTCGGCACATGGACGCAAGTCTGAAACTCACATCAGAGTCAGGCTGCTCTGTGCTCCAGCTGAAGCAAGTCAGACAAAGGTCTCCCCGTTTGCAGCCAAGAAGGTTGGGTGAGGTTACAGAATCCCTCAAAAGTGGACAACTGAGCATCTGTCCAGAGCAGAATCTAGACCCCGACAGGGCTGCTTTGACACACCCAGCCATGGGCAGATCCGCATTGTTCCTGATGTTCCCCAAACATGACCTCCCTGGAAGGGCAATCTGATGCCAAAGCAGCACAAGCGCATCGCCCCTCTCACCAAGACCCTGGGAACTGTCTCCCTCCGGTCCGTCTCCCCAGGAGCAGGTGGAGAGGAAGAACCTAGGCCTGCTCAGGACCACCTGGGCTGATCCAAAGAGGTAAATCCAGAAATAGGTGCAACAAGCGTCTTCTGCCAAGAGCCAGCAAGCACCTGCTATGCTCTGAACTCTTTTCTAGGCACTGAGGCCCCAAGTGGAGGAAGGTGACGATGAGTAACCAACACGCAAGTAGGAAACTACCCGATGAGGATATGAACCGTAGAAGAAATGAAGTGGGGTGGCCGCTTCAGACTGAGGAGTGAGGGAAGGCCAATCTGAAGACGGTAACATTGTCACAGAGACAGAAAAGTCAGGAAAGGGCAGACCACACGGAGACTGGGGAAAAGCATTCTGCACAGCGGGAACAGCCAGTGCAAGGACCGGAACGAACTCGGGACGAAGGGAGGCGGTGTGGCTGGAAGGTCTGAGCAGGGAGAGTGGCACAAGCTGAGTTCAGAAAGGCAGGTGGAGACTGGTTTACTGTGCGACGGGAAGCCGTTGAGGACACCCAGAGCTTGCCGTGCTGGGTGAGGGGTGGGAGGGAGGCGGAGGGCAGGACACCTGTGTTCAGATAAGGCCACACCCTCTAAGAGGCCCTGGACTGGGACAGAAGCTATCTGGGCAAGAGGCCCCCTGAGCTGAAGGTTACCACACTTCAGAGCAAAAGACCCTGGAGGTCTGGCAGGCCTCCCTGCGACAAGGGCAGACAGGATCCAATGGAGTCCTTCTGCAAGTCCCTGGGTGGTGTCCACAGGGACACCCCATAGGCCAGGGCCGCGTGGTCCGGCGGGTTGGCTGTCAGGTGTATTTGCTCACTTCCTTCCCTGCCCGCATAAACACGCAGTCTCCAGTCTTTCTCCTGCTTCCCCCTGGCTTACAAGCTGGACTTGAGCCCCTGCTCATTCCACGCCCCTGGGGTGGCCCACACGTTGGAGTATGTGTGAGCTAGCACCCTCCCTCCCCCCAGGAGGCCAGTGTTTGCCAGTGAAGACCAAGGGAAGAACGATGTCTGGAGGTTACAGACAGCTAGCTAGCCTGGCAAGCACTCCTCATACTGCGAGAAGGTGTCTGGTTAAACCAGAAAAAACCTCCAACGGTGGCCTTCATGGACCCTGCCTCACTCTTGCCCTTCGTTTGAATGTAGATGAAAACTGCTTCAATGCACAGCACTTCGTGGCAGTCCCAGGACCGTGGTTCAAGTCACAGAGACCTTGCTGTCCTGCCCCTCCATGTCTCCCACGGCCTGGCAGACGTGGATTAGCAGTCAGGACTCTCCCTGGCCCGGTCTGCACCCTGTACCTGCACCCTTGTCCCCTGCTGCCGCCCGAACCCAGCCGCCCGCAGCCAACCTGACTTTGCAGACATCTTGCTGCTTTACCCACAGCCCTCACTCTCCCAGTCCAGACGTCTGTGGCTCTTTTCTCCTGTGGGTGCCCCTTCTTCCCTTAGCTGCCCATTAAAAGTCTTCAAAACCCTGCTTTTTCTTTTTGAAGTATTTCCCTTTCCTGCATTAGCTAGAGGAATTTCTCTCACATACCCTCCATGCTGTTCTAAATACTTAAGACCAGACAGCACCCTGCTGGACGCACCCTTTGGAGATCAAACACCACACCTGAGGTCGCTCCATATTCCATACCAAGCCTGGTACACAGTGCGTGCTTAATGACTATGTTCAGAATGTGTGCTAGCCCAAGATAGAAGTACATTAGGAGAAAAGACAAGGCTGTCCTCCCTCTCACTAGTGCCTGGCCCCGGGCCGTGCACATGTGGGGCACAACAGCCGTGCCTCGGAACCAACCAGCCCTGCAGTAACCTCCCACGGAGATCCCAGCAGGCATGTCTCCTTATGCCATGGGTACATCAGTCTTGGCCAGGCCGCCCTCAGCCAGCACACGAGCTCCTCAAATCATGTACCTCCCAGGAAGTTACCATGGCTCATTGGGTTAAACAGATAAACAGGAAACCTGGCTACAGAAAGAAAAATGGATTATAATCTCCCTCCTGCCAGGGGCTTGTTACAGAGATTTCAAGGGTATTGAGTTATAACTCATGTTTTTCTGTGTGAGAGGATGCGTTTACACTTCCTCTCTAACAGAGAGAGTTGAGGGCTTCCTCGACCCTACTTAGCAGACACACTTGGCTTGTCTCAGGCCCCACACAGGCTTGGATGCCGCCACACGCTGCCCATCACAAACTCACCGTCACTGAGACTGGGGTGCTGATTTGTTTACACCCTTTCAACACCATCTGTACAGAAAGCTAGACTCTAGGAGGACCTACCCTTTCCCTGAGCTTGCCCTCCGGGTCCATGCACAGTGTACTGGCTTACACCGTAGAGGCCGAGTGGTTCTTTCTTCTTCCACAGGCACCAAAGGCAACAAGCACCTGGCACCCCTGCCTGTCCCTGGCCCCCAGAAGGCTCACAGGGGCATCCTGACTTAGCCCCGCTGTCTGGCTTCATGCTCTCAGGGATACTCCTTGCCTGTTTTCCTTGCATCTTGTGCCATCTTTTTTCCCAAAGCAGGGCACCAGGACACCTGGCTACCCATCAGACCCAACGCCTTCCAGCTGGAGGGAAGAAGGGGACACTTGAACTCTCGGCCTCAGTGCGCATCAACCACAGCTCGGCCCACAGAGCCAAGACACACAAGCAGCGACGGTGAACATGCATGGCTGTCTCGCTCAGGACAGCTGTCTCCAGGGTCAAAGCTAAGCAAGGGCCCACAGAAATACGCAGCAGAACTCACTTCTTCCTCTTCTATGCCAGTCAGGTCCCAGAAGTAGCCTAGTCGCATCTGTAGTCTCTTCCAGTTTTCCAGAAACATAGTAGCTTAAAAAGAAAAAAAAAAAACTCGATTATTTTTGAAGAGTGGATTCTGAGTACCCTTTGAGTTCACCAGTGGAGGTGTGGGACAAACGCACAGCGTTCAAATTTAAGAGCTCTCTTTAAAGCATTCAAGCCCTTTTTCCCACTCGTAGCTGGAACTGCTTTGAAAGACTCCACATCCTTGAGAGCCAAGAGATATACGTCAGCGACAAACACACGCGCGCACTCCTTTCCCAGCTCTAGGTTATGAGAAAAGGGTGAACACCGATCCCGAGAAATGAAGGAAGAATGGAAGGATGAAGAAAGCAGAAACGGAGGGGTCTGCAGTCTCTGTGACCAGCCTTGTCCTGCCTGTGCACACAATCTTCCTCCTGCACCGTCGACAGCACTCCACTTTCCTCCCCACTTCTTCCTTTCTGTCCCCAGCACCACTTCCCTTCCTGGGCCCTAATCATCTCATTCTGAGGTTACATAGCAGTGTCCTAACAGTTCTGCCCAGCTCCAGATGCTCAGCCTTCCAACCCCGTCCTGCAGGCAGCGGACGCAATAATCTCTGTAAAGCAGCAAGCACTTTCTCCCGTTTGCTCAGTGAGTGCTTGCAGAATGCCGACCACGCCACACAGCCCCGGTCTGCCTGTGCCACCACGGCCCCCTGAAAGGCAAGGCCAGCGTGCTCTAGGGAACAGCCTGGCCCCCTCCCCACCCGCTCCCGTTACACCTGCCCCAGGGCCTGCTGACGGACCAGTCAGGTTCTGTCTTTAGAAAATTAAAACTAAGAGACACAAAGAGAAGAGGAACGAGAGAGACCAGCAGCACCTGAAAGCGGGACGGCTGGGGCTTCTGACAGCTTCTCAGCTCCGCTCCCCAGGGGCCAGGCTATACTTCGTCTCCTACCCCCAGGAGCCTGCCTCTTCCTTTCTCACAATCAATCTCTTGTTATTTGAGCAATGTCAGTGAATTTCTAATCCTGCAAAAACACCAGCCCTGTCTAAGGTATCTGCCTTGTACGAAACGCCGTTCTAGACACCGTGGGGGAGATGAGGCAAATCTGATCGGATTTTGCTCTCGAGTTGTTCACAGCCTCTGAGGAGAGAAGGTAGGTAACTGCACTACAAGAGGTAAAGTGGCCCGGGCCCCGAGAGC
>CM052440.1:80459175-80492483 GCA_028533085.1 Varecia variegata | reverse complement strand
TGACATGACGGCTAGCTTTGACTAATCTTTCATGAAATTTTCATGAAATCTCAGCACAATTGTTAAGAACAAGTAAATTAAATAGCTGTAAGTGGAATAAAAGTTTATAAATATATATTTTAAACAAGAATTATTTTTTATAATATATTTATTTTAAAAATGTCCCAAATCTCTTTGATAGCTACATCCTTATGGTTTTGCTAAGTTAAATTAAATGATAGATTTTCGTTGAATATCTGGGTCATTTTCAAGTAAAGTAAAATACTGCAACATTAACATGACAGAACATGTTTACCTACTTTTGGCTTCTTATTGCAAAGGAATTAAACTATTTGGGTCCTTTGATAATTATGTCCTGTTTGACATTCAAAAGTTGTTCTAAAAGAAGTATATGTTTCTAGAAATTATGAAATGTGTATTTATAAAACGTTATATAAAAGATAATTCAAAATTATTCATTTCCTAGGTTTTTACTAGAAACTATGGTTACTAAGAGTTTAAAAAAATCTAATTAAAATATAAAATAATAAGGGAAGCAATTATATGTAAAACGTAAAAGGAAAGTAAGATGTTATATGGTATAAGGATGTGTGGGGTTTTTGTTGTTGTTAAGGAAAAGAATAATTTTGGCTAGTTTAGAGGTTATTTAAAGGTTGTTTCAGAATGAAGGAAGGATATAAGATAAAACTGAATATCAAAAGTTGGTAAGAGAAAGAGAGTGAGAGAAAATCTTTTGTGCTCAAACTGACTAAAAGTGAATGAATTTGTTATAAGGTTTTAAAAATAAGCCTTAATATCAAAAGTACACTGATGCAAAACTAGAATTTGATCTTCTCTTTCAAAATGACAAGATTTTCTTGGAGTACCAATGAGAGATACTAAAAGATTTTTCTTCACCTTTTAAATGAAACAAAGATCTTCATGTTGTCTTTTATTAGGCTTTTGATTATTTTTAAAAATTGAGTTTTCTGAATATTGAAAGATCTAAGGTTTTTCCTGCAACTATGTAACTTTCTGCATTTTCCTTGAACTCTTTTAATTGTCACTCTGGTTAAATGAATGATATAGTAACCTCTGCTCCTATTTAATGGCTTTAAACCTGTAATATTTTGACAAAAACTTCCCAAAATCAAATTCCAAATTAAGTCTTTTTGAACTCGAACTAACTTTGGGACATTCCAAAAGTTCCCAGAACATCTCAAAGGATCTACAGAAAAGAAATATTAAACTAGGTTTATTTAATATATTGAATTATATGGGAAGTATTTTCAAATAAGAAATTATGTTTAACCTTTTTGAATTAATGGATATATTATTAATACGTGATCCAAAAGTTCTATGAAATTCCTAAAAATATAATATGTCTTGGTACAACATGATCAGTCATAATTTTGGTTATTATGTTCAAATGTTTTGCCCCAGAAACAACCAAACATTCTTGTAAATTGTGTCTTATCTTTCTCTTATTAACACGTCTGTTTTTGCAGGGGTCTGTCTCAACTACAAATTCATGAGGGTTGAGGAGAAATTATTTTTCCCCCTGATGCCAGTAAACAATAGCAGAGAAAATCTAGAAAAATCCCCAAATACTTGGAAATTAAACAACATCCTGCTAAATAACCTGTAGATCAAAAAAGAACTCACAAAGGAAATTAGAAAATATTTTCAGTTGAGTGAAAATAAAAACACAGCATATCAAAATTTGTGAGATAATCATTGAGGCCATGGGTAGAGAGAAATTTACAGCATTGAATACTTGTATTAAAGAAAATAAAGTTTTGGTTTGGTAATGTAAGCACGTACATTAGGGAAAATGAATAATGAAGGAAAGAAATAATAAAGATAAGAACATAAATTAATGAAATTAAAAACAGAGAAAAATCAATGAAATTAAAAGCTTGTTGCTTGAAAGTATCAATAAAACTGATCAAGAAAATAACAGAGAAGACAGAGATGCTAATATTGGAAATGAAAGAAGGATGCCACTACAGTTTTTGTTTATTCATTATCACATGATAATGTTAGTTGTCTTTTCGTGAGTGCTCATCTTACCTTCTCCACCAGTCCACATTACCTATCTCCGGAAGAAGAGAGAGGATGGAAGGAGGCAGGAGAGAGACAAGATGTAATAAACATAAGTTGCCCTAGTGCTTCCATCTTGATTATCTTGTTCAGCCTCACTTTTAATTCTCACAGTATCTTTTCCAGGTGAGAAAACAAGGTCCCTGGATAAATAGTTTTGTTCAAAGTCCCATGGCTAGTATGTGGCAGAGAAAGAATTTTATCTCTTTTTATCTGACCCCTCCATGTGTAGTGCTCTTGTCAGCATCAAGCAGCCGCAAAAGTAACTGCCATTTATTGAAGGCTAATTCCAAGCTCTGTTCTAGGATTACAAATATTACCTTAATTTTCAGTCCTCACAACTCTGTGAGGTAGTATGTCCTTATCCTCAACTTATAGATGAGGAAACTGATATACGAAAAGATTAACTAACCCAAGGTTGCACAGCTAGTAAGATGCAGAGATAAGATTCCAATCTGACTCCTAGGAGGGATTCAGAGAAGAAAAAGAAAAGGCTGGGCACTGGACACGCCCCTGACAAAACTGCTAATTTGGACAAGGACCACGAGTAGCTGCCCACCCCTTACCAGCCCCACGACCACCCATCGCTCACCTGCCTTGCCCTGCTCTTAGGCCTTTTCTCCAGCTCTGCGTCTGTACCACTGTAGCCTCATCGGAGGCTTTCAGTTGTTCAGAGACAAAGGATTTCCCTAACCACTCTCTCCACCCACGCAATTTACAAAGCTTTT
The DNA here is from genome assembly GCA_028533085.1 of Varecia variegata. Classification (NCBI taxonomy): domain Eukaryota; kingdom Metazoa; phylum Chordata; class Mammalia; order Primates; family Lemuridae; genus Varecia; species Varecia variegata. The sequence goes on along the minus strand of CM052440.1, from coordinate 80,489,673 downwards.
CTCCCATTGCCTCATAAGCTTGTGCTTAAGGAGCCATCTGATAAATGACACCTTGCTGGAGTACTCTGTCACCTCTTCTAGGAAAACCTTTGCATTCCAGCAGGAGCCTTACAGAGATGCAATGCCTTCACCCCCTAAAGGAGGAGGTAAAATACTTTGAGGGCCTCTTCCAGCTACCCACACAAACAGTTGGCTACCTATCTACCCATAGAAACGCTGTTGGCCAGAGAGGTGGACAGGGGCCCTTAGCACAGAGCCTAGAAACCTGAGAAAAGGAGGCAGACAGGGCAGAATGCATTAAAGCAAGAATGAAAGAAACAAAGAAAGAAAAAGAATCAGTTATGGCATTTAAGGGGAACAGTAGCAGAGTTGGAAATTCCAATGCCCACAGAAGCCAGGCAGGTAACAAAATGACTGATGCGGGCTGGGCATAATCAACCATCGGTAGCATCTCTCCAGCAGAAAACCAGAGCTCGAGTACATCTAGGGAGGACAGCAACTACTCAGCTCCAGCAGCCCAGGGTGACACGTAGGAAAATGGGACCACTATTGCCAGATCCTACAATTTTCCAAGAATAGTTGGAAATCTGCATTTTTCCTAATTTTTAAGCATTGGCAACTAATTTGCTTGAAAAAAAAATTGTACGAGTCAAACAAAAAGACATTTGCAAACTGGATATTGACTACAGGATATTGGTTGGTACCTTCCGGAATAGAACAGAGATCACAGAACACCAGCTCTGGAGTGGGAAAAGCTGGGCATGAGTCTTGCCTCTGCCGTTTCCTAACAGAACTCTCTCAACTCCTCTCAGCTTTATTTTTCCCATTTAAAGCTATATTAATGTGAAAGTTTAATAAGCAAAGTATATAAGGACACAGTAAGCAAGTAATAAATATTAACTGTTGTTGATGATACTATTCTGAAAATCCATTAAAACACCAGCCCTGGAAGTAAAAAAACAGTCCACATAATGGGAAAAGATATTTGCATACTTTTATCCAAAAAAGGTTTTGTGTCTAGAATACATAAAAAACTTCAACATATCAATAAGAGATAGGCAAATAACCCAATAGAAAAATGGGCAAAAGACTTGAATATTTACTTCATCAAAAAAATAAAGCATAGCCAAGTGATCAATAAATATAAAAGGTGCTCAGTGTCCTTAATTATCAGGGAAATGCAAATTCAACCATAATGCAATACCCATACATGCCCATCAAAATGGCAAAAATGAGAAAGATGGAAAATGCCAAGTGTTGGCCAAAATGTGAAGAAACCAGAATTCCCACATGGTGCTGGCGGGATGTAAACAGGTGCAGGTGCTTTGGAAAAAAACACTTGGCAATATCTACAAGAGCTGAGCACAAGTTTCCCCTATGCTCCAGCAACCCTACTAAGTCTGTGCCCAAAAGAAATGCACATATGTACAAGAAAAGACACATACAAGAATGGTCATAGCAACACTACTTATGATATCCCCAAACTGGAAGTTGCCCAAGTCTATAAGCAATAGAATGGATAAATGCATTTCCCAGTGAAATATTATACAGCAGTGAGAATGAACAAACTACAATCACACACCACATGGGCAAATTCCACAAACATAATGTTGAAAAAAGAAGCCAGACACCAGAGAATGTAGACTGTATTATCCCATTTATATTAAGCTTGGAAAGAGTAAAATAATTGCTGTGTTAGGAGTCTGGATCGTGGCTAACTTCAGGGAGGTAGTGACCAGTGGGGACCTCTGAGGTGCTGATCATGCTTTTCCTTCATCTGGGTATTGGCTGCACGGGGCTGTTCCATTTGCCAAAAGGCAGCAAGCTGGATATTTATGGCACACACATCTTTCTATGTATCTATTAGACTTTGATTTTCAAATGTTTTTAAAGAGCCACCACATGTCCCGTGCTCTGTAGGCCAGCAGATTCCCTGGAGGTCATCCTGTCCGTCTCCCTGTCCTCAAGCCAGACTGCCTCCAATCCGGGTCACGCATATGCACCCTTGGGGTTCAGTCTGAGACTGACCCAAGAGGGGAGTTTTCTCCTGAAGTCAGCACAGAAGGCCAGGCTAACAAAAGACAAGGCTTACAGGAATGAGGTGGCCAGCCCTGAAAAGCAAGGCCAGCATTTGGCAGGCAGCCCCAGGCAGGGATGGAGCCCTAATGACGGCTGCACCTTTCTCAGGAGATCAGCAGTAGAGCAGGAGAGGACTGCCTGGAGCGGGCTGCCCTCAGGGCACGTCCCTGGGGAGCCAGCCTTGTGGGCCGGAGGGGACAGCTTCTGCCCTCAACTCCCAGCCTGGCCGCGTGGCAGGCACAGCCCCTTCCTCCCGGCACTTTCAGAAAGATGTCAGGGACTCCCAGACCCTCAGGAGACAGATGGAAGGTAAGTAGATTTGAGTGTTCTTAGCAGTGTTGTGGGCAGGTGCAGCGATGCTGGAGAGAAAGTTCTGAGACTGTAACTAAAGTTCACAATGGCTGGTTCTCTGGACGACAGCCTGGAAACTGCCAGCAGGAGAAGCAGCCAGGCCGGCAAGAGCCTCTCCTTGGCGAAACTAAGAAATGGGGCAACATGGTTTTCACATCAAAATCCCAAATGTCCGATTCCTCCACACACAGCCTCTGAGACAGTATCAGTGGGCTGCGGTGGGTGAGGAGTCAGTGTTGGAGAGAAAGGGAGGACATGAAACATTCATTCAGCAAGTGCCACATGCCACGCCTGGAGTTAAGTGCTTTATACGCACCGTCTCATTTAATGCTTCCCACACCTTGGGCAAGTTCAAAGTTAGTGTTTGCATTAGGTCAGCCTTAGATGTCTCTTCAGTTTTTTAGAAACAATCTCCTTGGGATAAATATTCAGTCAATTCATGGTTGAAGCTCCCTGTCATCGTGGGCTCTTTCCTCCCATCTCCTCTACCAGGTAGTATCTAGGTGCAGGGGGGAGTGAGATTTCACCCTTATGGTGGAAGAGGAAGAGAGTTTCCTTGTCTAGACCTTGGAGCCTGTGCCTGGCTCTGCTGCTCAAAGGCTGAGCTGGGCTGCCTCCTCCTCGTCCTGCCCCAGCCCTTTCGGGTCTCAAGAACCTCAGGATCCTCCAGGCCCCACATGTGGGCTGGGGACCAGGGGGCCTACACCAGGTCCACGTGCCTGGACCTCCCCCTCAGCCTTCCTAATCCACCGCCTGGGCAGTGGCCTGGCACTCGGGGCTTCTCTAAAGGCTGCTCTCCTGCAAACCGTGTGCATAGGATTTACCCCCAGGTAGCTAAGTGTTCTACTCCCCTCGCTTCCACTCCAGTGTGGTTTGGCCCCAAGGGCCAGAATAATTGCCCTTGACTCCTACCCTTCTCTCCCTCTCCTTCCAACATCTTCGTTCTGCCATCTTCCCTCATTGGAAAGGGTTATCCTCCCTTCCTGGCTAGCAGGGACTTCCCAGGTCTGAGCCCCTTCACCCCACTCCTAGGGAGTATTTGCCTTCCCTTTCTTTCCTCTGGGACCAAAAAAAAAAAAAAATGATAGTGCCAATCAGTCTTTTTTCTCAAGTCCCACCACAGAGGACTCCAGGACACCTGGCCCTTCCCTGCAGTGAGCATGGGCATGCCTAGAAGGACCCACAGCCACACCTGGAAGGATCCCCGGCCACACACCTCAGCTTCCAGAGCTCTCCCCTTTCTGCCACTGCCCAGCTCTCACCTTCTGCTCATCAGCCTGGCAATCGGGGGCTGAACCCGCTCCTGTGCTGTGGATCTCCCGACTGCTTGGGTGACAACAACAGCTGGACTCTCACCCCTCTGCCAAAACCGACAGCAGGAACCCGCTGCCTCCCCTCGCTGGGCACGGGCCAGCAGTCACAGTAGCCAGCTTCTCGGATCAGCGCGGGCTGAGGAGTTCTTAAGGACTAAGAATTCTTGAGAACTCAAAAGGGCTCTGAGTTCTTGGTCCTCCCAGGAAGGCCGAGAGAAGGCCTCCTTCCAAAAAGAACATTTTGCTCCGGTGGAGCCAGTTCAGACAGTACAGCAAAGAAAGCGGGTAGGCTCGGCGCGGCAGGGCTGCGAGGATTGGGCTCAGCTCAAGTCCTGGCAGCGGGACACAGCACAGATGCCAGCAAATGGGACGGGAACTGCTCAGAAGCTCCAGAGAGAAAACAGCACGATTCGGAATCAGGGAACCCTGGTCTAGGGCACTTTCCTGCACCTCTTCTGTCAAGTGGCTCCCTGGCCCCAACCATGCCTTTTATTTAAGAAGGTTTCCAAATTAACACCACTGCATGGAGCAAGGAAGGCTGCAGGGCCAGGCTGACAGGACACATGGTGGGACCAGGACCCAGCAACCAGCACTGGCTGGCCTGATGTGGCACCTCACAGGCCCTGCAAGCGCAGATGTGCTCAGAGGAGCAGACAGGACCAAAGGCCAGGAGGGCCAAGGCCAGAGGAGCAAGACACTGAGTCCAGGCTCAACCAGAGAGGGGAGGTGCCAGCGACACTTAGGTAAGTGAGACACACAAGAGTTCAGAGCTAGGAACGCAAGTTAAAGCAAGGAAAACAGGGCAGGAAGAAACCGAGTTCTCGGAAGCCAGAGCCTTGGCAGAATCCTCATCTGAGTCCAGAAGAAACACTAAAGGCAAGTTCTGACGCTAGGTCTTTCTCCCCGCTCGTATGTTCCCTTCAGTGGTGCGCGGGCCGTGGCTAGCAGCCACACTCCCACCCAGGACAGACAGAGCTCAAACTCAAGGGAAACCGCTCCATTCCAAGTGTGCACTTCCCAGCAGGTACTCAGATGAACCTTTGGGTGCGTCACCCCACATGATCCTCCCAAGAGGCCTCTAAGGGGTCTTGGCCAAAAAGCAGTGTCCTCATGCGGATGAGAAGCTTCCTTCTCCTGGGTACACACAGCCCCACATAAGGACACAAGGCTTGGAAAGCAGAATGTTCCAGGCTCCACTTGCCCCCTCAGCTTGCACCTGTGGGTGAGGCACAAAGCCCACAAGCCTGTGTGTCGGCCCTGGAGGTAGTGATTATGTCCCTACTTAACAGATGAGGGAATGGAAGTTGAACAGTTAAATACCTTGGCCAAGCTGATGACGCCTGAGGTTGCAGAGCCAATATTCCAACTCTAATCTGCTGAGGACCCAAAGCTCCTGCTGTTAACTGCTCTGCCACCACACAGACACAGGGAGGGCAGTCTGACGAGAGCTCACAGCCACGGCAGGACAGTCCCAGTGACCCTCAAATAGTCAAGAAGCTGCATTTCCCAGTTATGTGATTTGCCCCAGTTCATGGGATGGAACCACAGAAAAGCAGAGTATTTCATGTTCTTCCAGCATGTTGATTTCCAAGCTCACGACTCCACCAGCCTGCTCGACATCGCCCCATGCGTGGCTAGCAAGAGTCTCCAGGTTGACAAGTGCAAGGTGGGACTAATGCTATCTCTGCCACATGGAAACTGCTCCTCCCCTGGTCTTCCGTATTTCAGGACACAGAACCACAACCCAGCCGCTCAGGACAAAACCATGGAAGCGATAGTCTTTGACTCTTTTTATCAAATTACACTTCCAATCCCTCAGCAAATCCTGCAGGCTTTACTTTCAAAAGTGCACCAAATCCAGCCACACCTCACCGTCTCTACCACTAGCACCCGGCCCCACGGGGCCACTGCAAAGGCCTGACTGCTCTCCCTGCTTCTACCCTGGCCCCTGCAGTATCTCCACTACACGTCTGTCAGATTCATTATTCCTCTGCTCCAGACGATTTCCTGACTTTATGTCACACGTAGAATAAAACCCAAAGATGTTTTCATGACCTACAAGGTCCCATTTGATCTGGCCCCGTCTTTGGCTCAGCTCCAGCTACACTGGGCCCCTCACCCTTCCTCCAGCACACCCCGTCTGCTCCCACCTCGGCTGCGCCCTCCACCTGCAGCACCTCTCCTCACGCCCTCAGTCTGCTCCGACGTCCCCTCCTCAGAAAGGCCTTCTGCGATCACCCCGTCCCAGTGGCACCGACCTTTCACCCCGCTTTGTTTCTCCTCATGACATTTGTCATTACCTAACATTGCTTTCTAGATGCATTTGTGTTTTTGTGCAACTCCACTGTTAGAATACAAACTCCAGGAGAGCGGAGACCCCTTCCGGCCTGCCCACTGTTGTATCCTTAGTGCCTAGAACGTGCCCGGCACAGCAGTGGCTTAGTAAGTATGTGCTTAATGGATGATTAAATCCTCACGGACACCCCATGAGGTGGTTACTAGGCCTCTTCCTGCTCTGTGCAGTGCCACTGAATACCTTGTGCAAGGTCACACAGCTGACAAGAGTTCAGACTCCAACTCAAAGCTGCCTGATTTTAGCGGATACCCATGACATGTGTCTTTTAGATATCAGTGTAAATGTGAATGTAGATTTGAGCCTCCCAGCTTAAAAAGTATTGTCATTTATTTTCTGCTTTAATAAAAAGCTGGAAGTTACCCCAAGAGAATTATCCACTGAATGTGAATCCCCTGTGACCTCCAAAAGGGGATTCACACCAGACAATGATGGCATCTGTTCCACTGTCTGTTTGTAAAAATGCAATAAATAAAATGATTAAACTTTTTATGTTTATTAATGAACAGCATGAAAACTTCCAAGTATATGTCAAATGGTGATTGGAGACACATGCCCGTGCCTAGCCAGTCCTGCAGTCACTAACAGCCTTGTCCATTCACATTGTTTATATTCTCATTCTTAATTATTGTTTACCTTCCACCCACAACAGATCTTTTCATGAAGATAAAGATGTGAAGGACACTGACGGTGAAATCCAGCATGTTAATGCAGAGCATAAAATCGGTAAGAAAGAAATCAATAAATTTTGCCTCTAGATGACGTTCACACAGATCTAAAAATTGCATATAACTTTTCAAAAATATTGTATGACATATAAAGTTATCCCTATCACCAAAATCAATGTTGAAAGGGAAGGGAGCTATTATATCAATTATATCCAATTGGCTTTTCATTTCTATGTAATAGTTAGAGGTTGTCCCCACCTGCCAAGTGTAATCTACAGAGACGTCCTCACAATAGTAGCCTAAACCTTCTCTTTCAGCTCATCATTTGGGAATGAAAGATAAATATTAGATAATAAACCAGTTAAATGTTTAACTCAAAAGGAAAACATATCAAATTTAAGGTTATAAAAGTGGCTTTTTGTCTAATTTGAGGCTGTAATATGATGATAAATTTTAATCTAAGTTTTTATATACATCATTACCCAAACCAAAGATGATATACTCTGCTATTTAAAAATGTATTTGTTGGAACATCTTGTTTTTTTCTTACATAATTTAATGTGATAGCATAAACAGCATGTGCCACACTTGTTAAAAAGGAAAAGGATAAACTTGTCTTTATGTATAGTGAGTAACATAAAAGATTGTATGTAAGTGAACTTTATAGCACAATATCCCCTAATACATATACCTAAATTCAAATATTTTCACTTACAATCATTTGTCCACCATATATCCCATAATATGGACTTAACAACCATTTGCAAGGGAGTGCAGGAGATGCAGCCCGTGCTGCCGTGAGGGTGGTTTGCGTGGGCTGCAGACTCTCTCTCTGCCCTGCTCTGGTCTGTGCCCCAGGGGGCCGACATCCCTGGATTGCAACAGCCAGGCTCCCTGGCTCCCTGGGATGGCCCGTGGGAGGCACAAGCAGGAATCAGGCGGTACGAGAATACAGACAGGGTGGCGCTGAGTCCCCAGCTCTCTGGCTACGAAGCCCTGTTGGCAGTGAGCGGCACAGCTCCGTCAGCGGCCTCTCCCACGAGACAGCTCCAGCACAGCTCCCGGTGGGCCCTGCAGTCACTCCGCCTCTTGCCCCTGTGGGCCCAGAGGGGCTAACAATTCCCCCACGGTGGCTCCCCCACCTGTCTCGCGGGTGCTTCCCCATCTTTTGTTGATTTCCTGTAGTCCTTAGTTACCCATCTGAATGTGTCCCCTCTTCCCCGCCAGGACTGTAGACAACACAAGGTTCAAAAGCTAATAAAAGGGGGAGTTAGAGGTTACTGCTCTGTTATGTCCTCTTACTTTACAGATCAGGAAACTGAGGCTAAGGGAGATTACAAGACTTGTCCAAAATCACCACCAATGACAAGGCAGAGCCACAATTAGAAACCAGATCTTAGAGTGCTAGAAATTTTATGTGAGTTAATATATATCAAGTGCTGGAAACAGTACATGGCACATAGTAAATACTCAGAAATATTAGCTATCATCATCATCACCGTATCATCATCGTTATTATCTTGTGTTAATTCCTAATCCAGATGAGGAAAAAAAGGGGAAATGGACTAAAAAAATTCACAATCCTTCTAGCATAAAGATTCAGAAATTAATCCTATGTGGTAGATGAAGAAACCAAAGCCCAAAAAGGTTCTGTCCAAGGCAGAGCCACTGCCCCCCACAGTCCGAATGAGAAAGAGGCACCAAGGCTCACAACTTGGCTAGTGAGCATGGGACCCACTTCGTCAGGTGCCTTGTTCAGTGAACAACCTGCACAACTGTCACACAAAGGCCCTGGTTCAGGTCCCCCAGCAAGTTGGTGTCACTGTTAAATGAACATGACTTTATCTCATTGAATTATTGCAAATATTCACTGAGACAGCATATGAAAAGTGCTTTAAGAACTCTACAGCAGAGGATTCCAACATGAATTACTGAAGCCTCCTTACCCCACATTCTCGCCAAAAGAAAACAGGCCAGAGACTAGAATGAGAAGATGCTGAAGAACTGTTTTGACTTTGCTACTCCATAATATGTGAGCATGGCAGAATAAAAAAATAAACTTTTTTCCCCCTTATGACAAAAAGTTGTTTTCAGTGGTCTCAAGGGGAAAGAAAGAACAGCACTATGATGTGTAACAATCATGCAAGGAAAGAATTATATTTTATGTGAAAAGGTTGATGAAAAATGCCTTGGTAAAGCACATCCTTTACCAAAAGCTCATGGGCTATGTTGGTGTTGATGTTTTCAAAGAACACCTGTGCCTTGTGGGAACCTCTACGAGAGCTGAGTCAGAACCCTGCCCTCCTAGACACAGGACGCTCTTTGCCAAGACGTGAGCTGTGTCAGTCCTGAGCTTCGACAGCCCGGCTCCCTCCCCCAGGCTCTCCCTGTGAGATCTCAGCTGAGCCCTGGTGTCTTCCTTTCAAATTCAGGGTGCATTTCTCACCTTAAAAATCACCCTGCAGTTCTGTGCCTGAGCATTACACCTCTTCTTGATGACTTTCCCTTTTCCAAATTTGCTCCCCTGTCCTCTACCAAACAAGAAAGAGAGCATTTATTGAGCACCTACACTGTGTGTTATACACACAGACAGTTTAATCCCTACCCTAGAAGTTAGAAATCATTCCCTCAATTTGTAGATAAGGAAAATAATTTTCAAAGAAGCTAAATCCTTGCCCAAGTTCACACATGCAGTGAGTTTCACATCTGGATCTCCAACCCAGGCCTATTTTGAGAGTCTTTGATCTCTTCCACTGCCCTACTGTTTGCCAATTCCAGACTTTTTCTTTCCACTGCTAACTTCGCCTCCTTTCTCTACCACTAGAATATCATGAATGGATAAGAGAATAGGAATAATTCTGTGCGCACACACACCCCAGAGAAAAGTAAATCCTACAAAACAGGAATAATCTCCATTGTCTCATCTGAACCCAGAAGGTCACACATGTCTATATGAGTCATGTCGAAAATTACAGAAGAATAAATATGCAACACTTCCACATTGTTTTTCTAAATATTAAGATGCATTATCCTGTGCACCATAAATCTTTTCTTTAGGAGTTTGTCAGAATAGTTTTCTCCTTCAAATCTCTCAGAGGCCTCATTTGCCTCTGAGCTGCGCACGACCTCACCTCACAAGCCCTTCCCATCCAAGGCCTGGCCAGCCCCGGCCAGTCTTTGGCGCGCTGGCGGTGCATGGCAGTGCCAAACAGAGGAGTGTGGGCTGAACGCTTTGGCACAAAAGCAGCTTTAAAAGCTTCTAAAACTGACACCAGCTAACCCCCGTCCTTGCCTATCGTGATCGAGGACAAAGATGCTCAGGTACGCCAGGGCTACATGGGAGTCAGTCAAAAAATCCTCCCCCAAGTCTACCCCACATGGCCAACCTACCTACCAGCCCTTCCTCAGCCCACAGGCCGGCAGCGATGAGCCCTGTTAATGAACCTGTCATTGCCACGGAATCGTACCACTGCTTCATTATGACTATCCACAATATTGAAAATCTGCACAGCACTTTACAGTTTATAAAGTACCATCACACGCCCTATCACACGCCATCTTCCCAACCACTCTTTGGAAAAGTAAGTGAAGGTCACAGATGTTCGACACCTGTCCCAAAGCCGAGCCCCTGGCTGACGGGGGAGCCCGAGGACACGGAGCATCTTCCGCCTCCGTGCCTGGGCTCTGTCACTCTGCTGCCCTCGCTGTTTGGCTGCTTGTGTCTCGTCTCCTCGGCCTTACTGCAGTCATCACAAGCGTTCACACATCTTTGTCCCTCCCACGGGCATCGTACAGGTTCTGTCCTTTGCAAGCACTGGACAATCCCTGTCGAATGCATGAACGAATGAACGTGTGAAGTGAGCACCTTCTGTGTGTCCAGTGATGGCGAGTGAAGGAAATCTTCAGCTGACTCACATGAGAGACGTTTGGGAATAGAGCCACTCAGGGGCAGCGCCAGTTTTTGTCACCAGGCTCCGGGTTATCTGGAAGAATCAAAATGTGGGTAACCTTCGCTCCCCCATGACTTTCTCCCAGCACTTTTTAACTTAAGGACTAGAGGATGAGCAGCTCCTTTGATTTTAGACACAGTCTTGATCCCATTGCCGCCTTCTCGCTGGTATCCGCAAGTAGCATTTTAGCAGAGCTGGAGGGCTAAGTCAAAGGTGACGTACTTTACGATCCCTGGCCTGGCTCCTGAGCGGTCGGGGGGCAGATGATGGCACGGCCGGGAGAGCCACTCACGGTCTGAGGAGAGGAGCTCCTGAACCTGGCAGGCCCCAAAGAGCTCAGCTTCCTGACCTTAGGAAAGGTCACGAATCCCTCATGCAAACCTCCCCAAAGTGCTTTCAGGACCCAAGACATACGGCAGAGTGTGCAAATGCATGAAGAGTCAACATCTCTTTAAAGATATAGAAAAAGAATTGAGGGGTAGGAGAAGTAATGGGCTTAAAAATAATCAAGTGTGGCAACTGACAAGAGCTTGGAGGAAATTTTTAAAAAGCCACTTTTTTTAATAGTCAAGGAGTTCACAGGGGCCAACTAGCTGTATGTAGCTGAGGCACCGGCATGAACCAGGTGTCCTCAGCACTGCAGGTGACAAAAAGAAATGGTCTTTAGATCATGTTGAGGCCACGGGGTGGCAGTAACCAGCTGTGGCCCCACTGAGGCTCCAGGGAGGACTGAAGACTCAGTCATTTGTCCTTCACCTCATTTGAGGATACAGAGAAGAAGACAGGTCACTTGGGAAAAAAACAGGGTAAGAGAAGGGAGCAGCGTCCCCATGTGAACCTGACCCTCTCAAAGGCTGGTGGGTGGCAGCATGGCTGAGGGGATGACAAGGCCGATGCAGGCCTGTATCAGTGGCTCCTCAGACACCCGAAGGCTCCCTCCCAACGGTGCTGATTGTTTCAGGGCAAATGCGTCGCAAACACACTGGATTTGATTCCACCTCCCCACGCCCATATTCCCCTCCTTATGCCAGAAAAACACATACAGATTTCAAAATGGAAAGGAAAAAATAAAAACAAAAGAAGGGCCATGGACCAGCATGTGTAGTATGGTTTTAAGCAAGCTTGGAACTTGCTAGGAACATCACTGTAGCTGGTCGACAGATCCAAATGGCAGTGGCACCCAGCCCCATCCAGAACGTTCACAGCCAGGAAAGTGACTACAAGTAGGTGGGGGCAGACACTCAGTCTGTCCAGAAGGACTGAGAAGAAATGGCCCCAAATGTCAAGCACTGGACGGGTAAGGTGACTCATGTGTAAGGGTGACTCCGCCTCTGTCCTCAGACTTTATCAAAGGGAATGGCGGCCAGCTGTTTCCCATCTCCATTGGAAACGGAACAAAACGGCTTCCAGTACGCAGAAGGGAATGCAGTCTAGGGCATTCAAAAGGAATGCCCAGTTGTAATACACTCTTATAATAAAGCATATTATTAAATAATTGCATGCCTACAAGCCAATCTATTCATGAATGTTTTGTGAGTACCTACTCTAAGAAGACTGGTATTAGGCGTCAGGGCGTCAGACACCAATCTAGATAATTTTCAAATATTATTTCCAATCTTCATAACAGCATTGTAAGTTGGGTATTATTAACCCTATTTTATGGATGAGGACTGAGAAACGGAGAAGTTAAATGAGTTTTATAAAGCTTGGAAATGGTGGAACTAGGATTCAACTCAAGTGTATCTAATTCCAATTGTTGTTTCTTTAGTCTTTTTATTTTAATGCTAGAGAAGATTCTTTCTACCTCCCCGCAGAAACTGGAACATAAGTTTACATCTGACTGAATGAGTGAGTGAATGAACAAGTACAAATGATGGGTCCTGCCACTGATGTTCTTTCACCATATTGCATCAATTGTTTAAATATTTTTATTTTATTTTTTTTAGAAATAGGGTCTCACTCTGTTGTCCAGGCTGGAGTACAGTGGTGCAATCATAGCTCACTGCAGCCTTGAACTCCTGAACTCAAGCAAACCTCCGCTTCAGCCTTCCCAGTAGCTGGGACTACAGGTTCACACCACCACATATGGCTATTTTGTTGGGGGATGGGTAGAGACAGGGTCTCGCTATATTGCCCAGTCTGGTCTCTAACTCCTAGCCTCATGCAATCCATTCTCCTGGGCCTCCCAAAGTGTTGGGATTACAGGTGTGAGCCACTGTGCCAGACCTCATCAATTTAAATATGCACTTTTCCCCACACTTTAAGATCTCTGAAATCAGAATGCAATTACAATAGATGGCATGGCATAATGTAATTGGCAACACTCTTTTTTTTAGTATTACATGAAACAAATGTGCATCTTACAACCAGCAGACTCTTAGAATCAACGAAACACGGCCATCTCAAACCAAGACCAGTTCTGCGTGAAAGTGCAATGCACAATATGGGCAGTGAATGTTAAGTGCCAAATAAGTTACATGTCATATGAGATGAAACAAGAGGAAAAATACTTAGGTCCCAGAGCAGCCCCAAAACAGTGGGATCAATTTTAAATTTAAAGTCTGCTGGAATTTTAATGAGGATGGGAAATGGTTATTTGAGGCATCTCTCTCAGAAGGATATATAAGTTTCTTAAAGGTAGGAAACTTGTCTGACTGTATTTTTTGGTTCCCAAGCTCCCAGTTCTGCATTATTCAAGATAGAATCGTGGTATCACCTCTCTGAAAGTACTGAAAAGTAAAGCCCAATCCACCTGATGTTCCTGGTGATTCCTGCCCAAAGGCAGAGGGTTGAATCAGATGACTTCCAGAGAATTCTTCCAGATCTAGGATTCTATATCTAAAATATGTAACCTGTTGGTCTGCTAGAACTTGGAAAAAAAAATATCTAAAATATGTAACCTGACTGGTTGCTAATCTGATTAGTCATGAAAATTTAGTGTGCACTCACAGTATCCAACCATGAGCTCACTCAATACAGAGATTTTTTTCTTTTTTTTTTTAACTTTGATCAAGCTTTTTTCTTCCATTTCTACATTTAGAGTCACTTCTGCTCCTCCACCCCCAACACACACAAACACATGTCATTTAAAAGTAAGTTAATCTTCCTTCTCTATTCTTAATTTAAATAATCTAAAACGCCTACTTTCTTCAGGAGTACTCCATGGTTTCAGGGAATAGGGACAAACAATCTTTAATAAAGAGTCCCTCCAATCCCTTTTCCTTCAAAATGCTGCCCAACAGACACAATACTCCAAAAAGAATTCCTGAATGCTAAAAGTAATGGGTGAAAATCTGATAAGGAACAGGATATTCACATAGTCTCAAAGACTTTCCTCATAAATTATTTCATAATTACAAAGAAAACCAGTAACCTCACAGTGGAGAGATCTGGCAGACACCACCATAATCCCATGATCACAGTTAATATCACCAAAAAGAGGGACAAACCAACAGTTTAACATGGAATAAACGTGTATCTTGCAATCAGCAGACTCTTGGAATCAATGAAATAAAATCTTTGATCGTATTTGATCATCTCGAACCCAGACCAGTTCTACATGAAAGTGTAATGAAAAATACAGGCAGTGAATGCACCTGCTGTTGTGACGTATCAGAAAAGAGATCTCATGCATCTCTTATGCAGGGCGCCTGCACTGTCTGAATCCTCATCGTCATGAGGAAACATCAGGTCAATCTCAACTGAGAGACCTTCTATAAAATGAACTTTTATCCTTCATAAGCATCAACATCATGAGAGACAAAAAAAAGATTCCGGATTAAATGAGACTACAGAGATGCACCAACTAAATGCAGTGTGTGATCCTAAGTTGGATCTTGGACTGAAAAAAAAAAGTTTTAATACAGGACATTATTGGGGCAATTGAAATTTCAACATGGATTATAGAATAGATAATGGTATTGCATCAATGTTAAATTTACTGATTTTGAAAATCACACTGTAAGAAAAAAATACTTATTTTTAGAAAACATATATTGAAGTATTTAGGGGTAAAGGGATTTGATGTCTGCCACATACTCTTAAATGGTTCAATGATAATAATATGCCCATATTATTATCATATACATCTATGCTTATGTTCCTATAGATTCACATACATTTATATGTAATATTCATAATATTCACATAGTCATATGATCAGAAAAGTAAATACAACAAATGTGAACTGATGGATCTGAGTGCTAACAATAGGGAGTTGCTTCGTGTTATTTTTGAGATACATCTGTAATTTTGAAATTATTTCAAATTAAAAAGTAAAACAATAAAAGCAATTTCTCCTCATTTTGCAGAACCATTTGACCCATGCCCGGGCTTCTAAGCAGCAACTTCTGATTTCTTAGGCTCCAAAAGCCTTAACAGAAGGAAACAGAAGAACTTCCATTAGTACGTCCTAGCTCTTAACACAGTCAGCCCTCCTTTGATGTCAGTAGAGACTTCAAGCAAACAAAGTGATAGTTGGAAACAATTATCTGAGCATAAAACAATTAACGCGACAACCACAGACAGAGAGTTAGCAGCCGCCATGTACTTGGCTGCAGGAGGATCCTTCGCTTGTAAACACACCAACTGGGAAACTCAGCCAAACCCACCCTCTGCCCTCAGGAACTGAGAGTCTTAAATCAAAGTTAAAGGAAGGCTCTAAAAACAAGAATAAATTTGTCCCTGGAAACAGTTATGGAAGGGGAAAAAGGAAACCCTGATGACTTTGTGAGATATTGGGATGGGTTGCAATGAGGCCAACGGGCATCCTTCCCTGGACATCTGTAAAAGGGGGGAAACCATCTAGGAAAATGTTACAATGTGTAGAATTTTCTTTCAAATACTTTATCATATAAAATGTGAAAGTTTTGTCTTACTGGACTGAAGCTGTGGGGCAGGTGGCACTCAAGAAGGCCCAGGGCCAGGTGTTCAGAAAGCCCAGCTCAAAGGAGGCTGCTGTAATCATTCCTGCCCTTGGTGATCACTATTAATGACCAGAACCTGGTTAATTAGCATGTAGAATGTCAGAAATGGATTTCATTGGTGAAAGTAACAGCCCATTGACTGGCATAATGAATGTAAGAAAAGGGCTCTAATTTGGTGAAATGAGGTATTCAGATAATATGGATTGGCCAGACATATTTCAGACATACTCCTCACCCTCATTTATAAATATCCACGGAGGCCTGTGTCCTTTGTCCTCAGGAATGATGCCTTAGGCTAACATCCAAAGTAACTCTGTGTCTAGCTAAGTAAATGTGGCAAATGTGAACAACCGGTGAATCTGAGTGCTGACAATAAGGAGTTCTTGGTATTATTTTTGAAATATATCTGTAAGTTTGAAATTGTTTCAAATTAAAAGTAAAAACAGTTTCTCCTCATTTTACAGCATCATTTGACCCATGCTTGGATTCTATTTCTCTGACACTAGTTATGAGAGTGACAAAGTTCTGTCTCTAGAATTGAGGTGTTTCTTTCAGGCAAGGAGATGGCCAGAGAATATAAAAGAACAGTAAGTTGGGGCATCCTGAACAGGTCATATGAACTACTTCTGTTTTCATGCTTGCTAATAAATGTTTAGTCAATAATTGTCATTTATTTCAAAACTTCTTCAGGGCCACCATTGTGTGGCAGAAAAGAATTGTGCATGACTGAATTGGCTTAGGTCAGCTTGTTTTGTTTTTTTTTTATTTCAGCTTAATATGTGAGTAGAAAAGTTCAGGTTATATATATTGCCCATGCCCCCTCCCACCCCCCCAACCCCCCGAGTCAGAGCTTCAAGCGTGTCCATTAGGTCAGTTTGTAACAGAAGAATGAGGTGTGGTTGCTCCTGCATAAATGTAGAGCAGTAGGCAAGATGATCTTTGGATAGGTCACTTTGTTAATTATATCTAATTTAATTCCATTGTGGTCAGAGGATACATGCTGTATGATCTCAATTCTTTAAAAATCACTGGAAATTTTTTATGGGCTAGAATATAATCTAGCTCAGTAAGTGGTCCATGTACATGTAAAAATAGTGGTTTGCTGCAGTCTGGGTATAGTGTTCTATAAATATCAATAAGGACAAGTTCATTCATAATGTTTTTCAAGTATACTATATCCTAACTGATTGTCTACTTGTTCAATTACCAAAATAAAATTGATTTGTATATTTCTTTTTGCTTTGTCAATTTTTGCTCAATTTATTTTGAAGCTTTGTTATTAGGTACACACACACTTAGGATTGTTATGTCTTCTTAATTGAATTCAGCCCTTTATCAGTATAAATATTATCCATATCTCTGATAATATTCCTGTTCTGAACCCTACTTTGTCTAATATTAACATAGCCACTTCAGCTTTCTTTTAATTAGTGTTTACCTGGTATAACTTACATCATCCTTTTACTTTTAACATATCTGTGCCTTTATAAAGTGGGTTTCTAGTAGACAGCATATAATTGGGTATTGAATTTTCATTAAATCTGACAATTTCTACCTCTTAATTTTAATGTTTAGGCTATTTATACTTAATGTAATTATCAATGTGATTGGGTTTAAATCTACCATTTTGCTATTTCATTTTGTACTTGTTCAGAGCCACTGTAAAGCTAACCTTGTTCTTTTAGGGATTACCTGCCTACTATCTAATGACTAAAAACAGTTATTACATATATTTTAACCAGGTTTCTAGTTGTTCATAGCAGAAAAGTCCTGTACCTGTACTCCATCATGGCCGGATGTGGAAATAGGGAATCTGCATTTTTAAGGTTTCTCAGGTGATTCTGGTGTGCTGCAAAAGTTGGGAACTCTTGCTTTAACCTAAGGGTTGCAAATTTAAGTGAAATAGTGGAATGTCAGCCCTAGGTTGGACGTAAGATAATAGGGGATGTCGGGCATTCTGGGGAACTAGAGAGCATGAGCTCCAACTGAAAATATTCACATTTAATGTTTTTACAACATCTTTTGAATCGAATTTTTTAAAATGTCTACTGGATGAAATGTTTCCCTGGGCTCACCAACTTGCAACATCTGTGAATCTTTTCTAGTGCCAATCTACTACTTAAAATGGGGTGCCCAGAACTGAACACCATCCTCCATGGAGATGGACAGCACAAAGGTGGTAACACCATAATAACCTACAATTTGTATTCCACGAGTTCCTTGCTTCAGTGTAAGACAAGTTGATGTTTCGGCCATACCTTGAGAGATCACATTCATCGGTGTTCAATTCACCTCCACCCCCATCTCTCTCACACAAATGCCTGCCAAACCAGGTCTCTCCACCCTGTATTCTATTAACTGGCTTTACATTTACCACTATTACATTTCACTGTGTTGGTTTTGGCTCAGGGCTTTGTCCTGTCAAGAACATTTTGAATCTTGACTCTGTTATCTTTCAAGGTAACTACTTTACCCAGATGTGCATCAGTTGAAAATCTGGTAAGTACTCCTCTCATTCTCAAAGGCCCAGAGCTAGTGACTAGATCTCAGGACACAGCCCCCTTGACTGACACTGGCCAATCGTTCTGCCTTTGTTATTTATAATCTCTACCCCAGGGGAATAGGGAACAGAAGAAGATGAAATAGAAACAAGCAAGCCCAGTTCTTAGGAAGTATCATGGCAAAATGCCAGGGGGGTGGTGAATTTGTAGTCTGCATGTGTGCTCTGCATAAACATTCCCGAGAATACTCCTGCCCCATTTCCACAGGTAACAGGTCATGTTGAAAATGAAGACGACAGGGCCACCCTTGAGCAAGACTGCAGGCTCACCACTTCTCTTTGGCTTTCACCCAGAAGACACAGCCCTGGCACTTAGCAGCTTTGTGGCCTTGGGCTACTAAATTTTCTTTCTTGAGCCTCCATTTCCTCATCTGAGGTTTCCCTCTCAAGAAGCTGTAATTCTTCGCCCACCATAGCACCCCTCTCCCACTAGAGGTCCAACCTATGCCCGCTTCCATGAGGCTTTGCTTTGCACTGGCTGTAACCTATTTCTGGGAAAAGTAAGTAAGAGAAATTTTTCTATCCCTCAAATATAAAGTTTTATCTTACCAATTTCCTACTTAAAATCCTTCCACATCACTTTAGCTAATGACAAGGCTGGCATGACGATCTAACCCTGCCTACCCTTCCCACCTCACCATCCATCCTCACGCACACTCTGCATTCCAGCCGCACCCTACTTTTTCACCCCTTCACACCTTAATTCATGCTGTCCATTCCCTTCTCTTACACTCAACTCATATCAATTCATTATTCAAAACTCAGCCCAGCCATTGCATCTTCCAGGAGGCCTCCTCTGATGGATTCAAAAGCCCCTCTTTTGTAACTCTGAGAGATGTGTCCTGTCTCAGCATTCATCATGCATCTGTAGGCATCAGCTGACTTGCCTTTTTCTTCAACTTGACTATGAGCTTTTTGAAGGCCAGGATTTTTTGTTACCACTGTTGGAGCTGGTTCCTGCTCCAGTGTAGGTGCTTGTCCAATCACTGAGTAGACTGAATGATGAGTAAATTAATGAATGAGCCAGTCACACCACAGTGGTGGCCACCTATTTCACCCACCAGAAGGCCAGGCAAGCTTGAGCCCTCATCACAGCATCCTATGCTTAGGCTCAACCCCTGGTGCTCTGCCATAAGGCAGAAATATAAATGTCAGAGACTTCTCTGATGTGACTCCCCTAGCCTTTCACTCAGCCCTCTACCCTCTTCCTAAATCCCCTCCCTAAGTAGGACAAATTAAATAGAAGGACTAGGAAATCTTCTCTCCTCTTTCCCCTCACTGCTTCACAACCAAGAAGAGGCCACATTTCCAGATGTGCTACCCAAGAGAAGTGCTCTGGTCCCTGGAATCCAAGAAGGCAGGGAAGCCTCTTGGAAAAACATCAGTTGGAAAAATCCACCGCCAGCCAGCCAGCCCTGCACCAGGCCTCTCCCCTGCTGAGTTTACTCCTTGCTTGAAGTCTATAGCTCACCAGTTGTTTATGTTCCTAACCGTGAGTTCAGGGGCATTTGCAATTTAATTTGAGCCATGGATAGACAGGGCTGTTCTCTGTTGGAGTTGCAATAGCATAAACAATCTTCTGGGCTGAACTCTGCGTGGCATTCCCCAGCCCCAACCCTATCCTGGACCTATAAATACCTTCCATCACTTTCCAAGATCACCTCCAGCAGGCTCAGATGGTGGTAACTTCTTCCCAAGGCTGGAAGATGTCACCCAGAGTGAATGGAAACAGAGTGGCTCAGATGGCTTGGTAAGGGCAGGGGATGGGAGGAACAAGGGATAAATGCTGAGGATTGTCAGAGAGGAAGGAGGAGAAGGTTCAAGGGAACAAGAGAGAGGTTTGTGGGGGGACACACCCAGCTGTGAAGCCTGAGATAAACACTTCGGGTGCAGGCAGGGCTACCCACAACAAGGAGGAATGAAACACAAACAAATGTGACCTCAGTCCTCCAGAATCACTCTCCCAGAGCCTGTTTGCTTCCATTACCACCACCCTTCCTGCCCAAAGCATCTTCACCTGCACCGAATTACCAGGACTCTAACCTGCCCAGCCCTGGGGACTCCGAGGATGTCTGGCCCATGCTGGGGGAGGGGATCGGAAGGGACAGCAAAGAAAGTGCTGTCAGGGACACAGGGGTGGGCACGCTCCAGCTCATTCACTGTGGGACGCCCATTCTGCATCTCTTGCATCCTCACTGCCACTGGTCCTGCCTGCCCTCACCTCTCAGAGACAGAGAACCCCACATTACTTTCACCCACTGCCCACCTGTAGGTGACATACCACTGGTTTATGTCACTGGATATGCAGACAAGAGCCCCAGTTACCATGAAGAGCAAATCCTTGAAGGTAGCCTCCCATGGCAACAAGGTGGAGGGGCCCTTCCAGTCCTCTTGCACATGCACAGACACACACAATCCCCGTGCAACACCCCCACCTGACAACTCAAAGCCATGTGCAGCAGCAGTCCCCGGGCTGGGCCTCTGGGCCTTCCCAGAGAGTCCCTGGTCCTCACACCAGGTCCCCCTGCATGCAGCTGCCATCCGCCCTCCAGGCCAGCAGCCCCTAAGATGCCATGCAGACTTTTCCACTCGTTGTCCAGGGCTTCTTAAGTGCCTCTGATATACACCATGTGTCCCAACAGGAAAACACACACTCATCAACTACAAAATGCTCCAGATGTGATCAAAGCCAGAGAGGCAAAAGAAAACAGAGATGGGGGTGTTCAGGAAGGGGGAGGGGTTGGTGGAGAGGAAGAGAGAAATTGAAGGACACGGGGTGGGAGGTGCCCTGGTGGTGGTGATCTGAGGATGAAGTCCAGAGCTGGGGTCCAGACTCCTGGGTTGCAATCCCTGGTTCAACTTGGCCTGCCCGTGAGGCCCTGGGCCTTGTCGTCACACCAGCTTCAGGACTTAGATTCTGTCTCTGCAGAACGTCAGAAAGTTCGCCCTGGAAGGGATGCTGCAGATCACCTGGCCTACCCGTAGTCTGCAGGTGAGGAAGGTGGTATGTAAGTCGACCTGCCTGGGGCATCATTCACCACCTTGGATCCCACACACCCTTCTTCCTCCCAGATCACCACCATTTGGACTAAATATCAGCCGGTTACAGTGGCACAGAGTAAAAGATCCCTCGATTGGAAGTGGCCTGAGACACAATGCCCTGTCCCCTTGCCTCCTGAGTGCTGCGAGAGGATATTAACATGAGGGATGAGTCTGGATGGCTCTTAAGTCCCCTCCCAGATCTAAATTCCTAAGCCCCGTGATCTGTGGCAACCCCAGCTTAAGGAGCCAGGTCTGTTTTGTTCTAAGAGCTCCCAGAGACCCTTTGCCATCACACCTGAATGTCCACACATTCTCCACTCGGCTCCCAGCCACCGCAAGGCCTCTTCCCGGGAGTTATGGGGTGCCTCCCTGAAAGTGGAGCAAAGCAGGGGAGATGACAGGCTCTGACGTCACACTGCCTGCAATGTGGGGCAAGGGACTTGCTTGTCCACTGTGTGCCACAGTGTCCACATCTTGAAAGCAGAGACAATGATCGTGCCAACTCCGGTGGTTACCAGGACGACTCCGTTGGATCACGCACACATGGGCGTGGTGCGCGGCCCACAGCGAGGGCGGGAGTGACGTGCTGGCAGCAGCCGTGAGCATCTCCCCCGCACGACCCGCTGCTGGGCGGGGAGAGAAGCTTCACACCCACCATCACAGCCTGAGCCTGCGGCTAGCTAGGCGGGAGAGGGCTGAGGAGGAGGAGGAAAGAGGCTCAGGGCTCAGAGTCACAGTGTCCACACTGCCCCCAAGTCCTCTCTGAAAGACAGAGGACATCTAGGAGGAGAAGTTGTTCTTCTCCCCATGCCTTCCAGCCCACCTCTCCATCCTGCTAGACACAGAAATACAATCCCAGTTCCTTTTCAGTGCTCCAAACAGAAAAGCCCAGATCCTTCAAAAGTAAAACCAACCTGATCGTGTCGGCACCACCCACATACTGCACCAAACGCTTCGATGACATGCCCTTTCCCTGAGGGTACAGACCAAACTTCTCACCCAGCCCACGAGCTCCTCCGTGGCCCAGCCCCATCACCAGCTCCAGCGCCCAGGCTCTCCACAGCAGCAGGGCAGACTCAGGGGTTCAACTCCTACGTCTCTTACTCACTAGCTGTGTGACCTGCGGACACTTACTAACCTCTTTGTGCTTCAATTTCCTCTTCAGTAAAGAAAGGATAACAGTGTCCGTCTCGAAGGGTTGCGAGTTGGCCAATGCAAAGGCTTCCGCAGAGCCTGCCACACGGTAGCATCCTACAGTTGCTAACTGCTGTCATTATTTCCCTCGTCTTTGCCCGGCTCATCTTTGCTTTGCCTCATCCACTAAATCTTAGTTTAACGGTCACTTTCTCAGGGAGGTCTTCTCCAGCCAGGTTAGGCTGCCTGTATCCGTATTCCCGTCACAGCCCCGGTCTCCGTAGCAGCCTGTGCCACCCTCCCAACTAACTCGCCGTTATCTGTCTTCCCTGCGAGATCATACGCTCTGTGCGGTCAGACCCACACAGACCACAGGGGCAGATTCGCCCGAGACAGCCTGGTTTACACCCATCGTCACAGTGTGGGACACTGGATTGGTGTTCAGTAAATATTAATATTAACTGCTCTCCACTTAAGAAAGACGATACCTGTACTTCCCAGCTCCACAGATTTGTGCATGGCCCCGTGACCTGCTCTGGCCGATGGAATGCTGGCAAATGTGGCATCAGCAGTGGCCTAAAGACGTACTGCGTGTTTTCAGCCTCTCGAGGGGAGCGTGCCCCCGGCAGCGGCTGATCCAAGCAGGATATGCAGACCCAGCTGGCTGTCGGACCAGCAGGGGACTTAACGTCCTACATCCACAGGAATCAAACCCCAGAGAAGAGCTGGCGTACCCAGACGGGACGTGATCTCACAGGACTGCACAGAGGAACTAGACCGTGCTGGGCAGAGCACCCCCTGAAGAGAAGTGAAAAGGATCGAACCACAGCAATAGAGACCGACGTGAGGCACCTGCTGGGGTTTTTGGACACCTTGGTATGTGGCTGCTTCTCTTCTCCCAGCAGGGCGGCTTGCCTGCCGCTGGGGGCTGAGGGTGGGCAGAAGGGCAGCCTGGGGCACTGCTGCCGTTTTGTTAGAACTGATGACAGCTGCAACTCACGCATTGCCCTCCTCTGGACTAAACGAACAGTTCGAAACTCCAGCCCTGCAGTCCCCTCCATGTCTCTCTTGACTATGTTCAGTTGAACACGGATTCTGTGAAGGAAACCAGTGAGGCCAAGGCAGCAGCTCTGAGGCCTGAGCCCCCAGGAGGGTTTCCCGTCCCTGCTGCAGGCTGAGCAGCCCAGGCTGAGCTCCATAAACTCCTCACGGCCGAGCCGGCCACTGGCCGGGGGCACACAGCGCTCCCTGGCAGTCACCCAGCTGCTGACATCTTTGAATCCCTTGAGATAATCCCAAGAAGGTACTAGAAGACAGCAGCAGTCTCTCAGGCAGAGATCTTGAAGGTTTGTGTGTGTGCTTTTCTTTTTTTCTCTGTCTTATGTTTGTGACTTCCAGACCCACAAAATGCTGTGGTTTTCCGTTTCTAAAACAGAGGCATGTGCCTGTACGAAAAGCCTGGGCGTGCCCGGCTAATTAAATTTAGCTATCTGTGGTTGTTGTTGTAACGTGTGTTCCACTGATGTTATTCAATGTGTCAAGACGCTTTTTGTTTATGTTGGTTACATACCCGTGTGGTGTGGGTGGAGAACACCACTCCAGGAACATCATTAGCAGGAGTGGGGAGCTCAGGGGTGCCAGAGAGACACATGGCCAAATAGTGGCTCACGGGATCAAACAGTTGGGCCATGTCCATGGTAACCCATCCCAGGGCCAATCCCCTCACTGCTTGCAGGGGAAGAGAAGTCCCTGAGATCTACCTGAGACCTTGACTCCCACAGATAGAACCGCACCTGCCAACAGGCTTTGTGGAGGAGATGCAACCACCAGGGAACTCCAGTAGGTCCACAGGGCCCAAGAGACTTGCCCAGAGTTTCCCCAGGAGCGAGGGTGCGTGAAGAACTGAACTTCCACGTGCCCACCCTCACCTGCCCAGCTATGCAAACAAGGAGTCCTGAGGCCCTTCTGGACCTCTGTTTCCCGCCTGCCTGAATTCCAGAGGAACCTCTCGAGAGCATCTCCTGCCATTCCCCACGCCACGATCCCTGTGTGGCACTGTCTTCCCCCACGCTGTCTCACATGTCTCCTTCAACCCCTTCCCTAGCCCCGAGGCTTCTTCTCAGCTCTTCTTCGCTAGCCCATGCTTGAGTCCCTCCTTTCAACACCTTCTGACCAAGAATGCCTAAGTCCCAATCTTGTAAATCTCCCAACCATATTTTTCTCCTTCAGATCTCTGCTTTCTACTTACAATTCACTTGTCCCGTAAGTCTCATTTTTCGCTAATTAACCACACCAGAGCCAGTTATTGAGCCCTTCAAAACCTTTCACCACCTTGCCCAGCACTGCTCTGCACAGCTTTCAATGTTAGTTCCCTGTTGGTGCTACTTGACAGGTCTGTGACCTACATCAGACACTCTGCTGTGAGTACCTTGTCCCATCATTATACTTCAAGCTCCCTGTTTTCTTTCCCTCTTCTTTGAGGCCACAAGACCAGACCCAGTACAAAGCTCTGCATCCAGTAGACCCTCGATGCACTGACTCACATTCTATTTTAAGAAAAAGTCTTTGAGAGGCTGGGTTTTTTGTGACCTCCCCAAACAAGCAATGAGAGCAAAACACAGCTCTTCCCAGTGAGAGCACCCTGCTGTGTCATCCTCACTCTGGTCCCACCTCTGAGGCCCCCTAAGCTTCAGAAACATCATTTCATTGTCACTGGGAAACAAAAGAGGACATCTGCACTACAAAGGCAGGCCCTCTGCAATCCCCCACACCCAACAGAAGCCAGACTCCAGGTCGGACGTGGAAGCATCTTACTTTGTGCTCAGTACTCACTTGCTTGGGTGTCTGGTTACTGAAGCTGCAACTGAGACAAAGCAGCCAATTAGAGTCAGGAACAGAAGCTACTCGGTTGACAAAAGCAAGAAGTGACAGCTGACAATCTGACAACATGGAAGGAGTCAGAAAAAAAAAAAGACCATAAAAAAATAGAAATGAGAAATCAAAAACATGGCATTCTGGGGTTGCTGAATGGAGGCCCTGAGCGTGAGACGCCACGCCTGCTAAGCACAGAGAGGGATGTTCATGAAGAGGACCTCATCATAAAACAGAGGTTGGCTGTGGTCGGCGCACTGTGCTCACCAGCAGTCCACACCACGGTTTTCCCTAGGAGATTGGGGCTGGAAGGGGTTGACACTAGATAGCTGGAAACCCAGCTGGCCCGACAGCCGCTGAATGGAGCTCTGCAGCACCTTGGGCCTCATGGCGCTATGGGGGAAAGTTTCTAGAGCTGGGCCTGGGTTTGAATTCCAGATGCACTGGCTCTGTGGCTTTCGGAAGCCTTTACCTCACTGTGCTCAGTATCCTCATCTGTAAAATGCAGGTAATAATAGCCACTTGCAGGGTGGCTGCGAGGCATCATGGTGACGAATATAAAGTGCATGATTACGGTGCACTGATTTATGACAAAAACCATAATCTTATGATTATACAATATTTGCCAGAACTCCTGAGCTAAAGAACCATATAAAATTATGCTACTTTAATGATTATTATAATTTCCCCAGAGAGAGCAGGTAAATACAGCTTAACCCCCACAGTAATACCGCAGGCCGGTAGCACAAGTGCTACTACCCCAATTCCACAGCTGAGGAAACTGAAGCTCGAGAGGGAATGTCTTGCCCAAATATTATACAACTGGAAACAAAGCTGGTGCCAAAACTGAGCTCTTTTCACTCTTAACCCCCTGCTCCTGGCATTAGAAACGTCCCCAGACAAGTACTTCGGGGTCTGATGAACAGGTCCCTGGTAACACTGTCCATCTTTTCATTTCCGAAGCATCAGCCTCACTCATTCTCCATTTCCTTCCTAGAGGAAGGAGCTCCTACTTGTTTAAGTCTGGCTTTATGTGGACACCTCTCCCAATCTCTGACCATGTTACTTTTCCTTCTGTGGAATATTTCCATCCTGGTTCAGTTTTCTTTGGGCCTGACGACCCACGCTGGACACACGTGAGGCTTTGCCGTGATGTGGTAGGTCACCAGGGGATGTGAGCCTAGTTTGGTTTCTAAAACGTTTTCTGAGAATTTCAAGGGTCTGTGGTGTTACAGCACATCGCATGGATGTTTCTAGAAAGAGCTACGGTCACCCCCAAAGATCTCTGCCTGAGGCCTGGCTGATAGCTCTGAACCCATCATCACAGATGACTAGTTTGGGAGTCAGTTTTCCCCCAGGATGTTTTTCCACAGTCCCACAACTACTTTTTGTAAATTTTCTCCATCGGTTTGTCCCTTCATTTCCCAGAATAGCCCAGTGGTCGTCTCCGGGTATGGAGATTTCACTTTGAATTTACCCCTCCTGAGAGTGGGGCCACACGTAATTCATCTCCTCATGCCCAGCACGGGCGTCTGACGGTGCAGAGTGAGCACCGGCTCAGCTCCACCCGGGAGGTGTGCCAGCCGCCTCCTCTCGGCTTCTCGGCCAGCGCACCCCAAGGAGGGTGGTGGCGATGACAAGGCTGTCTGAGGAGCCCGAGTCACACAAGGAAGTGCAGAAAGGCCAGGGAGTGTTTGGGGTGCAGGGAAGAAAGCTGGGGCACAGGAGAACTGTTAGGAACACAAGAGCTATTCCCAAATACTTAAAGGGCCGACCCGCACAACAGGGCACTCTCGCTCTGTGCAGCTCCAGGAGGCGGAGCCAGAGCCAAAGCCAGGACGTGTCCAACAGGGAAACAAGCTGTCCCCAAGGTAAGGCGCTCCCTATCACAAGAAAAATCGAGCAGAGGCTAGGCATTTGCTAGGCAGG
This sequence comes from Varecia variegata, assembly GCA_028533085.1. Taxonomy (NCBI): domain Eukaryota; kingdom Metazoa; phylum Chordata; class Mammalia; order Primates; family Lemuridae; genus Varecia; species Varecia variegata. The sequence continues at coordinate 80,462,498 of CM052440.1, read as the reverse complement.
TATGCCATGAGAGAAGTTCTTCATCCCTTCCTTCCAGGGCAGGTGTGGAACTGGACAGGTCTCTAGGCTTCTTCCCACCTTTGTGATACACGGTTTGTCCCCAAGGGTCTGAATAGCCGAGAGTTTAATGCACACAAGGGCCAAGAGGACACAACATATGTAGCTTGTCATATGTTTTCAGACCAGTATCAGCTTTTCTCCCTCCCCAAATATTATACAACTGGGATGTGTAATGGGATACAAATGGGATGTGACATAGGGGTAAAGGAGCCAGCCAGGACCTTCCTTCCCCAACTCTGCCTGGAACTCTGGGTGGCCACAGGGAACATGGGGGAGTCTCTTGGTGCCTCGGGATCCAGCATCTGTACCATGTGGCTGATACTGCAGGAAGGGAAATAAAAATGTGATCTAAAACAGAGCCACCATCTGTGGAAGGCTGCTGTGAGGCTGGGGAGGTCACCCTCGGGAGACAGAGATAGTCGTTGGCCATGATCTTGAACTGGGGCTGAGAGCAGTGCACTCCTGCTCCTTTCCATCGGCCAGCCACAGCACCACCAGCCTTCCCTGAGAAGGGTGCCCCTGGAGCAGAGTGGCAGTCGGAGGAGGACTAGGAGAAGGAGACTGGGGTAGAGCCCAGCTAGACTGCATTAGCAGCCTGGTGCACACCCTGTCTTCACAATGGGCCAAAATGTGCCACATGGTCCTCCTGGTTCCTTCCTCGCCTCAGCGGCTGCTGCCTGCTTTTCTCTCTCTGCTCTGCCCTCACCCTCAGAGGTAAAAGAACAGTCTTCAGGCCCAAGGGTATTATTTCTTTCCAGACTGCAAAACGTTTCCCAGCTCGCCCCACCCCTCAAGTGCTCAGCCCAGCACACATGCCGCAGTGCCGATCCCACTCAGCCCGCTTCTCAGCCTCCCGCAGATCCAGCCTCGCTTCCTGCCAACCCGGCCTCCCCGCTAGCTCACCGGCAGCACAAGGGACACGGGCCAGGTGGGCAGAAAAGCCTCAGAGATGACGGACCACTCCCAGTCAACAGTGAGGAAGGATCCGGCTTTGGGTCAGTGTGACTAATATCAGGCTAACAATAAATCCATCCCCAGGGCAGTCCAGGTTGGTGATTAAATACACATTCTTTAACCTCAGTCCTTCAGAAAGCAACATTTCTGATTCAAGTGTCACCGCCTCCAGGAAGTCTTTCCTTATTCTGCTAGTAGCAATTACTCTTCACCTGTTGTCTCGTACCATTGTGTCTCTATGTTATTATAGCCCTGAAAGCCCTCACTGCATCCTGTCTTGCCCACATCTGTCTCCCTACTTAACTGCTAGATCCCAAAGGCAATAAACTCTACCTTATCATTTCCCCTGTCGCTGAGCAAAGAGACTGGCTCATGGTAAGCCTCGGTAAATGTTTACTGCATTGAGCTGAGTTGCCTTTCTAAACCCCAAGGAAAGATCAAGGAGGAGGCAGCAGGCCTAAGGAAATAATTAATCATGGGTTGATAAACATTTTTCTCTCTCCATTCCCTCCCCCAAACCAGCTGTGGCCGGACCTTCCCAAGCCTGGCCTGCTGAGAAGCCGCCTAAGAAAGAATGTGGCCTCCTCTGTCTCCCTCCTGGAGGAATTTGGATGTGTCTCATTTCAGAAGGGTACAAGTGGGGCCCAGAAACCAGAAGAGATGAGTCCAATCACACAGCCTGCTGGTGGCAGTCATCCTGGGGGACACTGGCAAGCACAATGACCTGTGCCTTGCAGTAGGAGGGACAGTCAGTTCCTGGGATGCTGGGGTTCTGGGCAGGCTCCCCCCAGGTGGGGCTGGAGAGGGCTTGGATTGTAAGATGGTCCAGATAGGAAGTAAAGTGGGGGCACAGTGGCACCCAAAGCTCTTGAAATGGCACCCCCATAGAGATCACTCTCAGATCCTTATGGAAGCTGCTCCATATCTCAAGGCTTCAAGCTGGGGCATTTCTTGGATGTTGTTGTTGTTGTTGTTGTTTGCCCATGCTGGAGTGCAGTAGTGTCATCATAGCTCACTGCAACCTCAAACTCCTGGGCTCAAGTGATCCTCCTGCCTCAGCCTCCTGAGTAGCTGGGACTACAGGTGAGTGCCACCACACCCAGCTAATTTTTCTATTTTTTGTACAGATAGGATCTCGCTCTTGCTCATGCTAGTCTCGAACTCCTGGGCTCAAGCAATCCCCCTACCTTGGCCTTCCAAAGTGCTAGGATTACAGGTGTGAGCCACCATGCCCGACCCAAGCTGGGACATTTCTAAGAGAACTCCAGAGCTGCCAAATGGATGAGCTTTCATGCCTGGAGGCTGATTTTAGGTTCTGGAAGCCCCACTTGTGAAAGACGGGAATGAGTAAGGACCAACCCCTCTCTGTACTGCAGTCTTGGTGTAGTATAGCGAATGCTACCCGTGTATTATGCCCTTGGAATAACTCATGGGGCTTCTAGAACCCTCTGTTTCTCATGCTGTCACAGACAGGCAGTGGCAGATGCTTAAAAATAAAGAGCATTTTGGACATCGGTTTCAGCACAGTATCGTCAGGAGCTAAACCCAGAAGGTGCTTAAAGCCTATCATTTTGTCTCATCTGTGGCAAAACTTCCGAGCTAAGAAAATCAGCCTATGGGAAGATATTAATTGCAGTGAAAAGACAAGTCATGGCCCTGACTAGTATTGGATCAGACCTGTACAAATCCAAAAAGCCTCAGGTCCCGCAGCTCCCTCAGAAAACAGAGGCGGTTTCCCTCCCGGGTCCTTGCGGCACTGCGCCAGCGCAGTGCAGGCGGACACCCCGCCTCTGGCTGTGAGGCCCCTTACGGCTCCCTCGGGGGCTAGAGCCATTTCGCTCCGGTTCAGGTGTCATTTCCCATTTTGTTAGTCACAGAGCAGGGCACGGACCAGGGCACAAGTGCTGCTGGCTGGAAGTTCCCAGAGAAATCTGGGTTAGGTTGTACCCGTTTACCGGGGTACCTCCCTAGGGAACTGTCAAGGCAACTCTTACACACACACACACAGACACACACACACACACACACACACACATGCACGCACTCACACACACACGCACATGCACAGCTCAGGCCGGCAGGGCCCACGGTCTCCAGAGCACAGGTGGGATCAGGGTGGAGAGCGCTGGGCTAGGAGAGACCCTTGAGCAGTGTCACAGTGCAGCCTACTGGGCAGGGACGACGGTGCAGCCGGTGGAGGCAGGGGCAAAGGCTGCAGGGAAGGGCATCTTGCCTCCCCTCTGTCCACTTTCAACGTCCGGGAAGGGAGCCTCAAACCCCAGTACCCAAATTGGGCTTGGAGGCCTGCC
>CM052440.1:80443236-80458675 GCA_028533085.1 Varecia variegata | reverse complement strand
AAGCCACGTCAGAAATTTCATGGAACAAGGCAGGAATACAAATAAATCAATACATACCACTTGTATATAGGTTAATGTTTTGCAAAAGTAGGCATTCAATAAAAATGTATTGTCTACAAAGAAAAGAGTGATAATACTAGATAAACAGATATATTTCTAAAATGCTGTTATCTTTATTATCTTTTCAATATGCTAATTTTTGAATTGGGCACAATGAGAAAGGCAACAAACTTTCTAAGTTGGTCACAAAAGTGATGACCACATAGAAAAGGTGGTTCTTAGGGTTATGAAGGATCAGTGAAAAGACCTGTGACTCCACGTACAGTCCTGTTCTCCCTTTTTCTCTTCTTTTAAGGAAGCAGCAGTCCTCTGGGGGAATCTCAGCCAGTTCTAGCCATTTGTGCTCCCCTCCGCCCCTTATAAAACCGGGGAGAAGGGCAATAAAATCTAAATTTACCCAGTGGCTCCGAGGTCTGTATTATCTGGAGGCCTCTCAGAGTGATCACATTCCTCTTTCTTTTTGATCTTCTAAGGAAGATGGGTAAGTTGGCCAAAGAGCTTAAGGGGTATTTGATTTTCATAAGCTGACGTGAAACCACGAGAAAACTGGCCTTTGGGGTTCTCCTCTGCTGAGAAGCAGAGAAGTTCAGTTATGTGTCCCTTGTTACAAAGCTAGTAAGTCACCAGCAGCTACTGTGAATGTCACAGACACTCAGAGTCAGGAACTCGCTGGCAATGCTGTGGGGCTAACAGATTTGAAAGATTCAACCTAACTCTGCTCCTAGCTGGTAGCATCCCGAAGGTAATGGAAATAGGATTGGAACAGGAGTACTCAAGTTCTACACCCAGGCCTGAAAATTCTGACTCAGTATGTGACCCTGGTCAAGTCACTCATCCTCTTTATAACTGGATATGGTCATTTTTGACATACCTACTTTCCCAGGGGCTATGAAACAAAATTAGATCATTTACATCAACACTTACAAGTGTACGTGGACATTAACGCATCCTCCTCTGTGTTCCCACTGCGCTCTGTGAGCGTCTTAGAGCGCCTACACGTCACCTCGCAGTCATCTTTCACAGGGCTGTCTGCCTGGCTAAACTAAGACCCCCCAAGGGTGGAAATTAGGTTCACTTCATCTTGCCATCCCTCAGTTTCTCTCACAGCATTTGACACATAGCAGGTGCTCAATAAATGTTTTGTTGTTTTGTTTTGTTTTGTTTTGTTTTTTGAGACAGAGTCTCACTCTGTTGCCCAGGCTAGAGTGAGTGCCGTGGCATCAGCCTAGCTCACAGCAACCTCAAACTCCCGGGCTTAAGCGATCCTACTGCCTCAGCCTCCTGAGTAGCTGGGACTACAGGCATGCGCCACCATGCCCAGCTAATTTTTTCTATGTATATATTTTTAGCTGTCCATATAATTTCTTTCTATTTTTAGTAGAGACGGGGTCTCGCTCTTGCTCAGGCTGGTCTTGAACTCCTGAGCTCAAACAATCTGCCTGCCTCGGCCTCCCAGAATAAATGTTTTTTGAAGTCAAAAAGGAAAGACAAATTTCTGAACTGCTCAACAACAACAAAATCCCAGTGATGTTTGACTTTGAGACATCACCAAAAAAAGTCCTCAGATCTTCACAGGGAAAAACCTTTCAGTGAAAAAACAAAAATCAAAAAAACAAAACAAAGAAACAAAAATAACCTTCAGTGTTAAAGCAACCTGGAGATTGTCCCCCAAAATAAACTTTAGTTTTTAAGGACTTTCCAGTTTATAAAACAAACTAACAGATGCCTATTTAATCTTTACAAAAACTCTGCAAGATAGAGATTATCATCCCCATTTTACATAAAAGGAAAGTGAGATGCAGAGAAGTGGAGTCACTTGTACACGGACACTCGTGGTCAGGAACTGACTGGCAACTGCCGTGGGGCGAGCGGCCCAGGCGTGTTTACACTAATTCTCTGAATCAAACCCACCAAGTGCAGTGTGCAAGGCAGGCAGCCGGGTGCACGGGGTCATAAAATATGGTGCAGACGCATCTAGAGGCTCCCTGTCTTGGGAGCCTAAGCCCTGGGCATAGGTGATGAGCAATGAAGAGACTGAGTTTGACAGGAGTTCAAAGGAAAGGGAGTCAAGGGAGAACCGGGGGGACAGTGACGTTTGATCTGGGGAGGGCACAGGTGAGACTGGGGAAGGACGCAGGCAGGACATTCAGGCAAAGGGAACGACATGAGCGAAAATGGAGAGGACAGCGGTCACAGGCACAGGAAAAGCAGTCAGAGAGCATGAGCGAGAAAGAGGGAGAGGTGAACATGCTGCTGTTGAGGTCCTGGTGAACATCTAAGTGGAGGTGTCTGTCCAGCAGTTGGGGACGCTGGGTTGGAATCAAGAGAATCAGGAATAAAAGCAGATGGTTGCAAATCGTCTGTACAGAGGAATGGAGAGTACAAAGGCCAAGGGGCTTGGAGAAGATAACGTCTAAAATGTGGAGGAAGGAAGAAGGGTCGCAGGGAAGCTGGTCCAGGACCCAGACACAGAGGGCAGCCGTCTAGCAGAGCAACAGCACCTCTGTGATGTCAGCTGCCAGGAGACAGAGGGTCAGTAAAGGAGGACAACAAGGGTATAGCAGTGAAAGAAGAGGAACACCGAGGAAAAGGCCAGTGAAATATGGGGAGTAAGAAGTCCCCCATGATATTGGAGGGAGCAATTCTGGTCAAGTTGGGGAGAGTATGGGAGAGCGAAAGTCAGAGTAATGGAATCGAGAAGTGGGTTGGGCAGGAAGTAAGGATAAATTCAAGAAATTTGATAAAGGCTCCGAGAAAACAAAAAACACATACTAAAATCTCCTGACTCCTTGGAGAGGGCGTCCGTCCGGTGCGCGGACTTGAGCTGGGCCCGAGACCGCCCTGGCTCACCCGGCCGTGCCTCACAGCACCACGCTCCAGACGAGAAACACAGCACGGGCGACTCGGGTTTTGAGTGTTACCTGGACCTTCGCGCGTGAGCGCGCGCCAGTGCCCCGTGAGGGTTACGCGCTGTCCTAACGGGCCATCCTGGCACGAGGCCTGCTCCGACTGTGCCCTCGGAATTCCTCTGAAATACGAGTGACTGTCGTCGCCACCTTCGTTCTCATTCCTCAGCCTGGCTGCCTCCTCGTCCGTTAGACTGGACTCTACACCTCTTTGGACTCTTTCAGCTCAAACTGCCTCAGGAGGCAAAGATTTGGCGTCGCAGAGTGTATTCTGAAGGTGGTTCCCCCAAAGGTTTCAAAAGCCGTTTGGGACGGCAGCACCTTGGGAACGAGAGCTCAACCCAGCAGCGCGGTTCCTGTGCAGAGTGTGCTTGTGGCCTAAGTGTGGGCACGTTTTTCCACAGAGCAGCCTCACGGGGCTCTGGGCACAGCGCCCGTCTTCACCTCTGCCATCACGTGCGTCTTCTGCGCAGCACATCAGTATCCGGCCCGCCTGCCTCACTCTGCAAGCTGCCGAGTGCCAAGCCCCTGCGTTAAAGACAGGGACCCTCCTATTGAAGCAACAAACCACCAGGCAAACAGATTCAGCCAGAGATGGTGACAGGAATGCTGAACTTAAAAGAAGCACATTCAGACTCTACCATCACTTGCTGTGTGGCCTTAGACAAGTCATTCGCCCTCTCTGGGGGTCCCTGTCTTTGTGTGTACGCTGAGGAGAACGGACAAAAGGAACTCTAAGATGCTTTTCTTCTTAAAAAAATAAAAACTCGCGTGTTTTCAGTGATTACTAAAAACTATTGGAGATGGTGAAAAAGAGAGCAGCAGCAGAACTGTCGGGACAAAGTGGAAGGGACAAAGTAGGCGGTTCAGGGGAAGGAGAGGGAAGACAGAGACCCGGGGAAGGCCTGGGAGGAGTGACAGCAGCCTGGGAGCAGCCCCAGTGACAGCCCCAGCCCCCAGCAGCCCCACCAAGACATGGAGCTTCCGCTGCTCCTGGAGGCAGAGGCAGTTTCCCAGCCTAAGCTAGAGCAGCGTCCTCCTTGGGGGACATTTGTTTGTTCCCTTCTTTGCTGCCACCAAGGGAGCTGTTGAAGGGGCGGCTCCAGCCCCCCTGGTGCCTCATCAGCCCTCGGCCTGCAGGTGGGGAAGGGGTCCTTACCCATCGTGTTGTTGGCTCGGGAGCAGGCTGTGCGCTTCAGAATCTCGTGCACCTAAAAGGAGACGACAGCAGAGCTGAGAAGGCCTTGCCCACCGGGCGTCCCCGCGGCCTGCGGGACAGGTGCCCAGCAAGGCGTCAGGACGGTTTGGAGAGAGGGGAGCCAAGCATGCACCAAGCCGAGCGCACGGAGCGCATGTCAACCCCACTCAGACTGGAGAACTTTGAGGAAACAAAGAATCTGACCCCCTCACACACATCCCGCCCCCCTCGGCCCACCCTAGAAAAATAAATAAAGGCTATGAACTGGCGGTTGCAGGAGGTAAGGACACAGGCAGCCAGCCTGGGCCACGTGGCCCTCCTGAGGGCCGGGGAGGAAGCGCCAGGTCTGGCGGGCAGGGGACGGAGTGCCTGCCTCCCTCCCATGTCGGGGAGCCTCAGGGAAGACGGGGTTCTCCCTAGCGGGGTCCTGGGGAGCGTGAGGAGGGGGTGCCTCCTGCAGCAGCCTGCAGCGCGTGCTGACCGGGAGAGCCGGTGTGGCAGTGGGGACAGCACAGGCTGAGGGGTCAGGCGCAGGGGGCCCTCAGCAAGCTCGGGGGGCCTGCTCTGCCTCTGTGACAGAGCCAGTGCACACAGCTGCGCCGAGGGGCCAAAAAGACAGTGCACAAGACAGTGCTTCGTCAACAGGAAAAGGGCTACTGAAATGCTGGCAACTGGTGTTATTATTTCTCTGTTGTTTTTTCTTTTCCCGAGTCCTCTCCATGCATCCCTCACCAGAGCAGGCCACACGCTTCCTCCGAGACTCCGTGTCTCAGAGCACAGGCACGCAGGGCCGCCTGCCCAGTGGCTTCTCATGCCTCCCAGGGCTACGGAACCCGGGGCTGCGGGGCTTGCAGGGGACCCTGTCTCTCTCACTGGAGGAGGGGGGTGTCCCCTGTGGAAAAATCAGGGACATGGGTGGAGCAGTGTGGCCCACTGGCCGGCTAGTGACCCCCTGGTGGGGCCCAAGCCTGTGCCAGGCTGTGCAGAGATGCCCAGCAACTAAGTCTGCTTTGTGACAAACAGCTGGGCAGCTCAGACACCAGCAAAGACGTGGGCACAGGGAAGACATCTGCAGACGTGGGTGAGGTCTTCTGACAAAAGTCCAGGGCAGAGTAGACCCCAGGACAAAACTCAAGGCTCTTTCCCCCCTTCTCACAATGTGGGGTGGACTGAGGAAAGGGAAGGAGGGGAAGGAAGAAGCTTCCAGAAGGAGAGATGAATGCTAGAAGATGTTACTCCAGGACTATTTATATTTCCCTATTCCAGCCACAGACCTAGAGAGAGTGGTAAATAAATAACTTCCAGCAGAATGGGGCCCAAGAGTGTTTAATTCTGCTCATAATACAGTGCAGTAATTCAACAGCAATAATAATTAGGAACAGCATTTATGTGGCATTGTATTATTTTACAAGCACTTTGCAATTATCGGGTAATCTCTAAAACACCCTATAACTCCCCCAGAGTTGTGGGACCCAAGCCACAGTGAGATTTAATTGGCTTGTAATAGCATCAGCCAAGAAAATGAGAAGTTTACGCCTTTTTCCATAGGAAGAAAAATCATATGCCCATTTTATACCTTTCCAAAGCAGGCGAGGGGACCTGGGATGTGTTCTTGCCCATCGTGCAAGCAAGAGTTAAGGCCACATTTTCAGGTTCTGTAGCTTCCTCTAGTCACCTGTCCTTTCTTTTGCTCCTTATCCTTTCTAATCACCCCTTGGCTGAGAGGGTCTGGCGGGTGTCTAACCCGTACTCCTCCTTTGAGAACTTAAGTTCTCTCCTAGGGATCAACGGAAACACATTTCCATGCCTCCCATTTGGGCATGAATAAGTCTCTAGCATTCCTTGGGCTCTCTTCCTCTCCTCCACCCCTGTTCTGAATGACCTCTAGAGTGGTAGAGGTCACTGGTCAGTGAATGCAGGTGCTCTGCAGCTCAGGCTGGGGCCACAGGGACACGGGCCATAGACAGATTTTCATTAGAATCCATCACCCACACAATTCAACACTTGGCGTAAAAGGCAAAACAACCATAGAAGGGCTATGGTCGTGAATGCTGGCTTTCTATGGAATGGGCTGCTAATTTTATCCTTGGACAAACTGGCTACCTCCAGCATACACTGTGAGATAAATTCACATGCGCCCCTGTCACTGGAAAAAGGAAAATGCATAGAAACACAGTGGCCCTGCAATCAGGACAGGCTCTCGTCCTTGTTCTGACACCAACAATCTATGTGATTTTTTTTCAATGCGTTGCTTCTCAGAACTTCAGTTTCCTCAACTGTAAACCAAGGGCTCACCTAACTAGTTTATAAGTGCCCACCAGCTCTGACATTCCCTGTTTTTGTGATTCTAAGAAGGACTTTAGTGGAGAACCCATATAGAGAAGACGCTGCTCTCATATTGTAAGTGAGGGTAGTTGTTTGCTATTTCCTTTGCTACTGGGATGGGGACACTCTTGGGTACTCCTCTCAGTTGCTAGGCAACTCCAAGCAAACAGTGATTTGAGGCTACAGGCAGGGGAAGAGAAGGCCCTGCCATCTAGGTCCTCAGCCTTCCCCCTGACCCCGTTCTTAACGCAGCACATTACTCACAATGCGGCTTCGGGTGGCATTGTCAAAGAAGGTGTCCTTTTCCTGGATGTTGTACCTGCAGACACCAAGAAAGCAGACGGTAAACCCATTTCACTACCCTGGCCTGGGAACACTGCCGCCCCAGGCCCACGGCCAGCCTCAGAGAGCAACGTGGCCAGGTGCGTGAGGTGTGCTCACACTCACAATGCTTGTGCTCTTTGTGACCCAGTCATTCTGAAAACTCATCACAGAAATTTACCCTAGGGAATAAATTCAACGGAAGAAAAAAGTGACATAAATATAAGAGCCCATTACAAAGTTATTTATGATAAAAATTATGGACATAAGATGTAATTTCGAAATTGATAGACTACATTATCATGTAGACATTAAAAATCACAATTATGAAAATTTTGTATAAGGCAAAGATTATACCATAGGAGAAAAATATTATACTGTGATAAGTCTTCAAATTGAAAATATATCATAGACAAAGACAGTAAAAAATATAAGAAAAAAAAGAGTATAGTTTCAGGGTGTTGGGATTATAGTTCTTTTTGTTTTTCAAAATTTCATTTAATGTTATCACTGCCTTCTCACCCATTAGATACCAAACTTCTAATTATGCCAGGCCTGTGTGTCAGTTTTTCATTTTATACATTGACCTTTCACTCAACAAACACCTGGGGCACACCTGCCGTGTGAGGGTGCTATGCTAGAGGATGCACAGACGAAGGAAACATGCTCCAGCTCCCTGGGAGCCCCCAGTCCCCGAGTAACTGATGTGGAGTAGAACACGGCAATGTGCAGACCACCGCTGTGCAAACTCGGGGGTGGAGAGCAAGCTTCTGGCCGGGAGGGACAGAACACTCTGCAGAAGGAAGATGATGCTGAGCTGGTGCTGAAGGACAGCACAGTGCAACGAATGGAGACACCTGGGAGGTGGCCGTGCAGATGCCAGCAGGCCATGACTGAAGGCCCAGGGAGGGGGTGCAAGGAAGCAGCAGTCACAGGCCACCATGCCAGGCCCCACCCAGCCACTTAGGGCTGCGTGGCTTTGGACGGACCTGGACCTGGCTTTCCTCTGCCTCACAAAGGTGGGGGTGAGCATCGCCGAGGGGAGGGGTATGTGCGAAGGCAGCGGCACACGTGCGTCTGCAATCACTCTCCAGCCTGGCAGGCACAGGCGCAAGACACTCTCCAGCAAACGGCAGGAGCGCTGCCCCACGACATCCACCTCCTGGAAAGGGTGCTCCCCTGTCCCCTCTGCTTTTCTACTCCTCCGCTGTTCCTCCAGCTCAGCTCTGTCATCTCAGTCGCCCGGTTACCTCCTGTCTCCTTAGCTCCCGGAGCAGGACTAAGCTCCGCTGCTGCATCTCCCACTTCCCGCGTGTTCCCCTTCCTGGGAAGGGTTTTGATTCCCTCTTCCCGGGCTGAGGGCAGGGGCGGGGGTCTCCCCAGAGTCCGTGACTGCGTGAGTAGGCAGCTGGGGTACAGAAATCCACACCTCGCCGCTGTCTCCGGCTTGTCACACCCTGCTGAGACCCTCCCAGACTGGGAAATGGGCAGAATTGCCCACGGAAGATGGACAAGTGTCTGACCGCTTTCTCACAGAGTCCCAAAGTTTATATTTGGCCTCTCCCTGGTCATGGAAAACGGCTAAATGGCAGGTTCCCCCACTGGGCAAATACCCAGGGCTACTGGGGGTAATCTCACCTGCGGCGGGGGTTGCTTCACCACGACAGCACACTCCCCCTCCCTCCCAGCATCCGGCACTCATCGTGTGAGCCCAGGGCTGGGGCAGGGAACAGAAGAGCCGGTGTTCAACTTTCCTTCCCGTCCCCTCTCACACCCCTCACCCAGCAGCTTCAGTACTCACAGGTACATCTTCTCCCTGGAGAATGGGTAAGAGAGGTTCTTCATCCTGTTGTTGCTGTGCTCTGGAACTCTGGGCTGCAGAGGCGAGCTCAGCTTCTGCAGAACTGCGTTGAACTTCTTCGCAATGCTGCCTCCTGCTTTGATCTCGTACATCTAGGAAAGGGAAAGCCACAGGTCTGACAAGGGAGCCACGAGCAGCCCTCAGAGAGGAATGGCTTCACTGCCAGCGCTGCACGGGGCATGCAGCCCTGGAGGAGAGAGGAGGAGACTTGGAGAAACAGGGAGGGCCCGTCCCTTGCCCCCAGTGCTGTCACAAGGAAGTGGGCTCTGGAGCCCCTCTCAATTACTCGTGTGCATGGAGGTGGCCAGTGTAGAGAAACAAGTGTGGAGTTCGAACTTTCTATACGACTTTGTTATATCATCTTAAGAGAAACTGCATGCCTACTATGTGACAGTCACCATACTAGGCGCTTGACACAAATCAGCTCCAATGCTTACCGAAACCCAGCTGGGTAGGTGATATTATTCCCTTATTATGATGAGGAAATTAAGGCTCAGATCAGTGAGATGAACCAACAAAGGCCACACAGGTAGTAACTGGTGGCAGAGCTTGGATTTAACTCATGTCAACCTAACCCAAGGTCTGTACTCTGCCACTGCATCACGCTTCTATGTGATCACCCGGTATCACTTTCTTTGTGTGTTTCTTAGGAAATATCTGCGTTTAAATGAGTTTGCTTTCAAAGCATTAAACACTTAATGAGTAAGTACCTGCCTTGAGTAAGGCATAGATTTACTACCAATATAATTGTTAATATTTATAGTATGTATAACTTTTTACAAAGCACAGCGTGTTTTTGCATGTACTGTACTTTTTGGTCTTTCTAACTTGCAAACATAGTCATTGAGACATGGAGTTTGAACTTTGCATAGCAAAGCTGTGATAAATTCATGATGGCCACAAATTTTTATACTAATTAGTTTAAGAAGTAGCATCTCTGTTCCTACCCTCCTTCAATCTGCATGGGTTCAGTGGGCACTTGGCCAGTAGAGTTCAGTGGAAGTGACATTCTGCCAGCTCCACCCTTTAGGAAGATGGGCAGCTTCAGCCTTGGTCTGCCTTGGTCCCCTGAAGCCCTGAGCCATGCTGTACAAAGCCTGCTCAGGCGTCCTGCGAGTACCCAGAGAGGGAAAGACACTTGGCCGGGCCCAGCCCACCAGCTGCCTGGCCATGCAGCAGGCATGCACCTGAACCCTTCTGGGACCCTCCTGTCCAACCCACCCCCAAGCTAAACACCACCAAGTGTCCCCAGTCATGGAGCAGAATAGTCACCCATTCCAGTTCTGCTTAAGTTCCTGACCCAAAAATCATGAGATATAATACAATGACTATTGTTTCAAGCTGGTAAGTTTGGGCTAATTTGCCATGCTGCATTAGATAACCAGAACAAGAGCCAACATCCAGATCTTCTGACTTGAAAGTCCCTTCTGCTCTATCATGATAGCCTCATGTTGCCTAAATCCAGAGGAGCAGTAAGACGTGTATGACGGCTGGTCCGAAGGTAGTGAGTTATTTCACTTGATTGTTCACAGTTACAGATTGGACTCCTTGTTCTACTACTCTCTCCCCTTCTCACTACTGCACTTGACTAGTCTTAAAAAAAATACTTGAAATACTTACTAAGATAGAGTGAGAAATGCCACAAAAGATAAACAAAGTGTTGTGAGGGTTCAAAAAAAGGAAGTAGCACTTTCAGTCGAGAAATTAGACAAACGTTTCATGAAGGGAGTAGCATTTCAGTTGGATTTAACAGAAGGGCAATCTTTTTTGTTATCATTTTGTTATTTAGTAAAGTAATGATAAGTAGGGGCAGAGGAGAACCTCCCCAATCTAACAACTGAAATGTAGACACAGTTTATTTGTTTCTTCTAAGTGTTTTCCCTATGCATTTTAATTTCAATTATAAATTAACACAATTCAGGTAAATAAACCAAAACCATAAAAGTACATTTTCCAGATGTTGAAAGTTGGCTGTCACTTCCAACCCAATCCCACCCTCCTCTCCAAAGAAAACTTCTTTTAATAGTCTGGAGTATATTTTATCCCAACTCTTCATACATATAGAACTTGATCCCTTTCTAAACTTTACATGTTGCTCTACAATTTTCTTTTTTCATTTAATAATATATCATAGATATCTTCCCAGGTGAGTTCATATAGAGCTACCTTAATGGATGCACAGTCTTGCACAGTAGATGTGAATGCTAATTTGCTTAGCCATTTCCCCAGTGATGGGCGTTTATTTCATTTTCTGGGCATGCTTTATCTTGTTTTGATCATATTTATGTTAAAATCACCTTATAAGTAATTTTAATGAATAAGGCAGATACAGGCAAAGAAATTCCAGGCAAACAAAACAGCAGAAAAGTTCAAGCTGGGTTCAAGGAGGGCTAAACGGGCTGGTGTGTTAGGAGCGAGGGGTTCTGGTGTGGAATAGTGACGGTGGCGGCAGAGGGGAAACTGAGACCAATGCATGGAGATCCTGCTCCACGAAGCAATGGGAGTCAGCAAAGGGTGTGAGCAATGACAAAACCAGAGCTGTGAAATTGAGAAGGTAATTGAGTGCGGTTGTGTAAGAAGAGCAAGCCTACTTGCTGAAACAAGGGGATTGTTTATTCCTAGTGGCACACACCGGTCATTAAGCATCTCCTACGTGCCAACTCTCAATGTACGTTAGTGGTAACCTTAAAGATCTGCTGCAAAGCCAAGAGAGTTAAGATTCTCAGCCAAGATCACACAGTGTAGACAAGCTAATAATTGATGGGATGTTTGAACCCCCAGCAAAGCCTGTGTTCTTGACTGCTTTACTCTACTGCTTCATCTGCTAAATAGGAGTTATTGCGGGAGAAAACAGTATGCAGCTTCCAGTACTATCTCTATTGTCATGAAGGCCTTGACCATTCTGCCAAACCTCTCCTTCACACGTGTCCGTCACCGCAAGGCAAAGAGCTCACCTCTCAGGCATCTTTGGACCTGGAGGGACAGGGACAGAAAGATGACCCCCTCACACTGTCACAGCACACCCCTATGGGTCGTTCAGGGCAGGTTCTGAGCAGAATGTGCCGTGCCCTGAGATTGCGGTGTTGATCATACCCACAGCCATGTGTCTTTCAATGGTGTGTGCGGGAAAATTAAAGTTTCAGAGCAGGAGGGAAGCTGATGGGCTCCGTCCTCCAGATGCCTTTGAAGGCAGATTTGGACCTACCAAGGCTATTTCTTCTTTGTCTACTCCTCTCCACGTCCACCTCTGGTATCCTAGCCTAAGAAACCTTCGTTAGGTTATAATGATAACTGGTCTATAACTGGTTTCCTCACATCTCCTCCCGCTAAGGGTTACCGGATTTAACAAATAAAAATACAGAAGGTCAAGTTAAATTTGAATTTTAGGCAAACAGTGGGTCATTTTTAGTGTAAGTAGATCCCATGCAATATTTGGGAACTACTTATATTAAAAAACTATGCAATTAAAACAATTGTTAGCATAAATATGTTCCATTCCATATCCAAAAAAGTATTCATTGTTTATCTGAAATTCGAATGTAACTGGGCATCCTGCACTCTAACAGCCCTGCTTTGGCCCACCTCCTATTCAGTGTCCATACTGGAGCCAGAGTGATGTTTCTTTTTTTTTTTTTTTGGAGACAAAGTCTCACTCTGTTGCCCTGAGTAGAGTGCCATGGTGTCAGCCTAGCTCCTAGCTCACAGCATCCTCAAACTCCTGTGCTCAAGAAATCCCTCTGCCTCAGCCTCCCAAGTAGCTGGGACTACAGGCATGTGCCACCATGCCCAGCTAATTTTTGCTATATATATTTTTAGTTGTCCAACTAATTTCTTTCTATTTTTAGTAGAGACGGGGTCTCGCTCTTGCTCAGGCTGATCTCGAAGTCCTGACCTCGAGGGATCCTCCCACCTTGGCCTCCCAGAGTGCTAGGATTACAGGCGTGAGCCACTGCACCTGGCCAGGGTGATGTTTCTGAAGCAGAAATTTAACCATGTTGCCTCCCTATTAAAAAGCCTTCAATGGTCACCCATTGCTCTTAGGATAAAGACCAAAATTCTCAGTGCAGCCCACAGGACCCCATAGAAGTCCCCACATTTACCTTGTCCATGGTCCCTGGCTCACTGCATACAGCCGTTGGCCCTGGTTTCAGTTCTTCTCCTCAGCCCTTACCCCGTTCTGCTCACACTGAGGTCTCACTCCACTGTCGCCTCCAGGGAAAAGCCTTTCTTGCTTCCAAGCAAGGTCAAGTCCCACCTTTGCAGTATGTCATGGGTCCAAATTCCTCCCCTTCAGAGCACTTATCACAGTTGTAATTTTACATTTATTTGAGTGATTTTTTGATTGATGCCCAGCTACCCACCAAACCATAACCCCCATGAGGGCAAGATACTGTCCCAAATGTCCCCTGCTGTTGAATAGATGAGTGATAAATCTCTGGAGAGCCAGCATTGATGACAGCAGCTGCTGCCACTGGAGGAGCCCAGGCTGAGTTTGGTAGAAACAAACCAGTCTGGGGAATGAAGCCAAAAGCCTACAGCCTCTGGCTGGCTGAAAGGCTTCCCTTCCCGTCCCCGCCAAGTGCAAGGGCACTGAGGAGCCCAGCCGCGGCAGAGGCCAGGAATGCCTGCAGTTAGCCGGTGCGGATTTATAACCCCGCAGTTGTCTCAGGTTAGCTGAGAACCTCCTGGCAGTTCCTGGGCCTCGTCTTGGCAATGGCTGTGCTAGGGCTCACTTAGAAAAGCGGGCTAAGGGGAGTGGGCCCCCGTGCTATGTTTTCGGTGGGGCCAGGGGTGGAACTGCGATAAAGTTTGACTGTTTCTTGATGGCGGATGCTACAGCTCCAAATCACTGAAAGTAATGTCATTGCCATCTCATCTACTCCAGAGCCCTGAACAAGACTCTGCACAAACGTTCCCAGGCTGAACCACCACAGCAGACTTGGAGTGGAGAGAGATGTCCCAGACTGCAAGGCCTCCATGGGGCACAGGGCAGGCACATATGAAACGCATGTGGGTGTCTCCATGGTACAATACCACGTACGCCGGGCTCGGAGGGCAAGGGACGTGCTTCCTACCTCCATGCTTTTGCATGTGTCACCTGTTCCTGGGACTTCCTCCCTCCTTTTCCGCCTGCATAACTCCTGCCTCTCCTCACTGCAAGGCTCAACTTCCTGTCACGCTTCCTTAGTGGCCTGTGAATGAATACCAGCATCGTAGAATGTGTCACGGCTCACTTGTTTGGGTTTACATATCTGTCTCCAGTCCTTGGTTTGCTTGTCCGTCTCCCCAACAGACTGTGACTTCTGGACAGCAGAGCTCCTGCCCTGTGTGCCTGGCATGCAACAGGGACAGGATAGTGTTTACTAAGGGAATGACCTGAGTCCTGGTCCTTGTGACACTGACTAGATGTGTGACTTTGGACACGCCACCCTCCCCCTCTCAGCTTCTTCATCTCTGGAAGCCAGGGCACTTCTACTGCCTACCGTGATAGAGTAACTGAGACAGATTACCCCCCGCCTGAAACACTCAGAAAAAAATACATGACACTAGCAACAGGCAGCAAAGAGCAGCGATCCGTGAGGGAGGAAACAGCGAGGCGAGCCCTGCATTTGCACCAGCTCGCTGCCTTGGGAGAGGAAGGGGAAACAGGTGGGGGCCGGCACACTCCCTGAGTTGAGGAGACAGAGCTGTAAGTCTGGGGAGACCAAGGCAGTGAGCATCCACAGGACAGAGTACCTGAGAGGGGAGAGCTGCACGGAGAACCCCCGAGGTCTGCAGAAGGTCCCCTTAGCAGCAAGGGTGTGGGAAAACTGCCCAAGGCTGGAGAAGGAGCCGTCAGAAAGGACTGGGAATGGCACCTGCGTCCGCCAGGAAAATCCCCTAATGCACAGAGCACTGGGTAGAGTTCTCCGATCCACTCGGTAGTGGCGGATAATTAGCCGTAGACTGGGCCCTGCTCCAGGCCCACTTAACAAATCATAAAAGCAAGAACTGAACTAAATGGCTTTTAAAATATTGTCCACGTCTAACATTCTATGGGTTTAAACATTTAACGAAAAAGAAACATTCATTCATGGCACAAGCATTTCTAGGCACCACCTGGATGTCAGGTCCTGAGCTTGGTGTGGCCTGTGGCAAGTGCCGGAGAGGAGCAAGGATGACAAGGCCCCCTTCCACGTGCAGAATGCTTGATGTGGCCTGTGGCAAGTGCCGGAGAGGAGCAAGGAGGACAAGGCCCCCTTCCACGTGCAGAATGCTTGCTGTGGCCTGTGGCAAGTGCCGGAGAGGAGCAAGGATGACAAGGCCCCCTTCCACATGCAGAATGCTTGGTGTGGCCTGTGGCAAGTGCCAGAGAGGAGCAAGGATGACAAGGCCCCCTTCCATGTGCAGAATTCTTGCTGTGGCCTGTGGCAAGTGCCAGAGAGGAGCAAGGATGACAAGGCCCCCTTCCACGTGCAGAATGCTTGGCGTGGCCTGTGGCAAGTGCCGGAGAGGAGCAAGGATGACAAGGCCCCCTTCCACGTGCAGAATGCTTGGCGTGGCCTGTGGCAAGTGCCGGAGAGGAGCGAGGATGACAAGGCCCCCTTCCATGTGCAGAATTCTTGCTGTGGCCTGTGGCAAGTGCTGGAGAGGAGCGAGGATGACAAGGACCCCTTCCACGTGCAGAGTGCTTTGTGGTGTATCCCGTGCTGCCTCAGGTGTCACCTCATGGGGTCGTGAGAGCTCTGCAAGGCATGCCTGCCAGGTAGGCTTAGCATCTCTATTTCA
>CM052440.1:80429439-80442736 GCA_028533085.1 Varecia variegata | reverse complement strand
CGGTCCTTGGCGGGGTGGCGCGGACCGGCCCTGAGAAGGGGGCGGGCTGGAGGCCCCTCAGCCCCACCAAACCCGGCAGCCCAGGCTCTGGCCGTGTCTTCAGCAGGGCCCAAGAAAGGCACCTGATCATCTTTATTATTATTAATACAATCAGCAGTGGCATCGTTATTACTGTTATTCTTGGACATCAGAGAATTACGAACATCCTCAGAAAGGGCGAGACACATGTCGGCCAGCTGCTCCCCATTATGCCCTCCCCGGGTACATGATACGCCTTTCATGTGCTTAAAATCATAAATAATTTTTAAAGTATGTTGCTCTTATTTTTTATTCCAGGGCTCAAATGTGGTTCTCATAAAAGCTCGCTTTGGCCTCGCTGACACAGTGTAAGGGGGTTACTGAGATTCCTTCTTTCTTCCTTCTTTCTTCCTCCTTGTCTCCCTCATCCTCTCCCCTCCAGAGGGGCACAGCAGTGTGGTCTGAGGGCTGGGTCGTTTCCTTGCTGCATTAAAATCGTGTGCTTTGCTGGGGCACAGGGAACGGGCTGTATATCTTGGATAGTATACAAGCCACTGTCTCCATTTTGCAGATAAGGAAACCGAGGCAGGGAAAGTTTTGCTAACATGCCCAACATCACACAAACATTAGGAGCTCCAACTACCACAAAGATCAAGGAAAAGGTGTAATAGCGTAAAATAGAACCAGTATGACTTGATGATCCACAAGTCACTGTATCTGCAGAGGCCTGCGAGGGTCTCTCCCAGCAATGGGCAGGAACAATACAGACCAGGCACAAAGCACGTGCCCCAGCTGGGACCACATGTGGCAACAGAAAGTAATCCAGATCATCTGCCTCATTTTAATACGTGTGCTTTCCTCTGCTCCTCCGGCAGCCTCAGGATCCTGGAGGTCTGACAGTTACTGTTCCTGGCACCACACTCATCTTGAGAGGCAGGGCCGGGCCGAAGAAGACCCTCTCGCCCTTCTACTCGGCCTTCATGGCAGGAGGCCCAGATGCCCAGAGACATCAGCAGTGTGGCAGGGATGCCACAAGTCACTGGCTGGACAAGGACAGAAGTCTCTGGAGCTGAAGAAGCGAGGAGCAAGAGAAGCCAAAGATGCCGCAGGATTCATGCCCTGTCCCCAGCTGTGCCTGAGGGGCACACGCACACACTGAGCCGGGACCCAGGGGCTCCACGCTGCTACCCATAAACACATTTACCCCGCAAGAGCACCAAGCGCTTCGCCCACCAAAATGGAAGCAACAGGAGGAGCTGCTAAGATGAGCTGCACCCTGGAGCCCAGAGGGAGACGCCTGGGTGCACACCAGGAAGAGGGCTGGCTGTACCTTTGTCCCCACCTGCACCTGCAGAAGGATTTCCTGCCAGCTGCAAAGCTGAATGTGGATGGTGATGTATTTACAAAATGCACGTTCTCTATTGTCTAACCCTGTATTTGTTCATGGTTTTTAATTCTGCAGTCATTATGTACTCTACACATGAATGATGCTTGCTGACTTTTAAAATTGGTGATTAAATCCACAGTTTTAAAATCACATGGCTCAGGAGGCTGTGTAGGAGCCTCCTGCCTGAGCCGTCTGCCCCGCTCTCCTGCTGCGCCCACACCGGCTCCTCCAGGCCGGGGTCTTCCTATCTCGGTGCCTGAGGACATGTCCCTCCCTCTTCTGGGAAGGGTCTCACCTACCCTCCCCGCCTGGCAAACACCTACCCAGCACTCAAGCCGCAGCTCAACGGCGCCTTCCCTCCCCTGACCCCCAGCTTAATGAATCTCCTCTGGTTGGCTCTCTTGTCATACACACCCCCCTCTTTCCTTCCGCGGGTGCCTCCCAACTCGTGAGTATCTGGTGCATAATGATGGTCAATGAATATTCATTGGATGGATGGATGGATGGATGGATGGACAGATGAAAAATGTAAACTTCCAAAGAGCTAGGACCTCTTATACACAACCTAGCCACATCCAGGTACAACTGGACTCTTCCTAAATGTTTTTTGGTAACAGGATGTGGCTACTGGGGACTCAGATCAGGGTGGCACTAATGGCGCATGCACCACAACACTGCCCCACGCTTGCAGACATCCCTCAGGGACCACGCGGTCCTCCCTGTTGCCCTGGAGGGAGCCTCAGAGCCCACCTCAGCATCGTTCTCCAGCAAGCCCCACCCCGGGGTGGGATCGGGCATGTGTGACTCCAGCTCTCATTCGTTACCAGTACTTATTTAGTGCTTGCTCTGTACCAGGCCCTGTTCCGGGTGCTGCTGATATAGCACAGCAAAATCTCCCCCACTGAAGCTTCCAGTGTAGCAAGGATGCAGACCCCAAACGAAGAAACAGCTTGGTGCCAGGTAGTGTTAAGTTTTGGAAAGGAAAGACAGATGCAGGGATGGAGAGTGGGACAGGGGAGCTCACTGCACACAGGATGGTCCAGGAGGCCTGACAGAGGGGTGGGTGTTTGCAAAGAGACCCCAGAAGAGCGAGGCAGTGAGTTCTGGGGGTCTCTGGAGAGGGTCTCCCGGGCAGAGGGAACGGGCGCATGTCAGAGCGGGGCACGTGCGGGGGCAGCTGGGAGGCCAGTGCGGCTGTAGCAGAGTGGGCAGGGGTGTGGGAAATGAACCTCTGCACTGGACAGTAGGCACTGTCATTCCTGGACCCTGGCTGAGCAGGAGCCCTTTCACACCCAGAGCAGGACTCCCACAACACCCTCAGCCGCAGCCCTGCCCAGCCCTGGAACAGATCTAGCCACTGGCCCCACTGCGGTCTGCACCCAGTTCCCACTCTCCGGTTCTCAGGGCTCTAATCGGTGAAGTGCTGGTGCACGTTCAACCTCCCCCTGAGGGCAGGGATGGCGTAGGGGTGGGGGCTGCTCACTTGTACAGTTTGCTGGCTTCCATGGTATAAATGCTCCCACCATAGCCAATTCCAAGCTACCAATGGTGCACCACCCAGCTTGCCAAATTCCTGAAAACGTAGCGACCAGGTCTCAGGAGCTCTCGCTGGGTGAGGGTCCTGCCCGCGGGCTCAAGTGCCAGAATCTGGCTGCCCCTGCCAGCTTCTCCACCTCTCCCCACGCTGGCCCCCCTCCCCACAGCCACAGGGGCCGCCGTGGCCACGCTGGGCTCCTGCTCTCAGGTCACCTATTGGGGGAGTGACTGCACGTCTCAGTTGCTCAGGACAGTCCCAGTTTGCTACTGTTGTCCCGGCATAATTACCACTAACAGCTCTTTCACTCTCACAAGTTCCCCACTCAGGTTCCTCACCGGATCCGCAGCACATAGATGCCATCAATTTTTTTTCTAATTTTTTATGATGAGAAACATTACAGAAAACAAAAAGAATAAAAAGTCAAAGCATTCTATACTCTTTCCAGCTTATTTCAATAGCAATCCATGCAGTCCAAGAGCATGCACCAAAAAGCCCCATAAAGACATCAAATATTATACAAACCCTACCCTCTCAGCTGCGCCTCTATTAAAAACAAATGTTTGAGAACAGGCAGTGACAACAAGAGGAAGTCCCCACCTACAGCCAGTCAACCCTATGTAAACACGAACAGTTCTAGCTCATTTAAAAGTTATGGACGATAATAATAAAAATAATCTGTCCAGAAAGTCATCGTGAAGGCTGAGTAGACAGGGCCCCTTCCCCCATGACCAAGGGTCTACAAGTTCTCCATCCTCAACACAACTCAGGGAGTTTCTCCTGCTTTTTACTTTCTGGATTTACTGAACTATCAAAATAGTTCCAAAGAGTAAAAATCGCCACCTGATGAAGGAAGAGCTGGTCAGGGTGAGGAGGGAATTTTGCATGGACTGTTTACAGCTGAGGGACTCCGCTGAGGATCACGACCACAGGGAGACCCTGAGGCTGGGGGACAAGAATTATTGGGCATCAATGGGCCAATCCACCTAGTATTTAATGAGCAACTGATATTTAAGGAACATCATGCCAGTGTTTTCAGGGAATACCTAAGAAACATAAACTACAGTTCTTGCTTTCAGGGGACATGCGGTACATTTGGAGACACAAGAGGAAGGCACCAAGGCAGCTGAAGAAAAACTAACAGGTAAGATAAGGACTGGCTGCAGGTTGACTCAGGGTCCCAACAGGGTGGGATCCGTTCAGGCTGAAGACATAAAGGAGGGTCTACGAGGAAAGTGAGATTTGGGCTGGGATTCAAAGGATGGGTAGTATTTGCTTATTCAGGGAAGAGTGGAGAGATCACTCCAGGACCAGGGACAATCATTTAAAGCCTCTGGAAAGGCTCCAGCCGCAGAAGGAAGAGTGCACGGGTCTACACCGGGGGCTCCATGCAGGCCCCTCAGAGAGGCGCGGTTTGGAGAAGAGCAGCGCAGCACGGGTAGGAGAACTCAGAGAAAACAGCAGTGTCGCCGGGCTCAGGGACACAGGCAAGCCCCAGATGAGGAGCAGACACCTGGGCTGAGTGTGCTACCCACTCAAAGCACAGCGGGAAGAGGTGGCACGTGTAGAACACTTTTACTCTCAGATATCTGCACACAACTAGAGTGTGAATGACCCCAAAGGGTATCTGTCCTCAGGCCCCTCAGCTAACATCAAGAACAGGGGGGAAAAAATAACAAATTCAAAAAAAAAAAATTCCCAAATTGCCATTTGGCATTTTCAAGCACAGAATTCAGGGTCCAACCCTCTTACTTCAGGGATGAGAAAGCCGTCACCGAGAAATGTCAAGTAACTCACTGAGCTAGTCCAGAACAATGGAAAAATGAAAACTCAAACGTGTCACCGCTCCCAGCCCACGATTACTCAATCTAGGAAGTATATTCTGCACAAAGTCGGTTCCCCAGGACAGAGATGTTCAGCAGGAAAAGGGGTGAACAAAACCGAACCATTCTTTTTAAATTCAAAGCTCCTCAGAACTTTTAATTGGTCAGATAAATTGTAACAATGAGTGTCTCTTCAGTTGGTTAGACCATGGAAACTGTTTTTCTTTTTTTTAATAAAACCAAAGACTGTCCTTCTACAGGATACACTTTGAGAAGTGCCCTCCACGCCAGCCGCTACCTCACCGCCAGTTTCGGGTTTTTGAGTGAAGTGAGAGGGAAGGAGCACGGCTGTGCAGTCAGACGGACGGGTGTGGGGTCCCTGGGTATGGCTCCTTCAAGATGTGCGACCTTGGCGAGGCGGACTAAACCTCTCTTGGCTTCAGTTTCCTCATCTGTAAAATGAGGCTGAAGCTCGTACCTACCTCATATGGTTGTAGTGAGGATAAAAACTAAATAATGGACGTAAGACTCTCATCAAATGGGTTAGCACATAGGAAGCATTAACTATATTTAAAGCTCAATTTATTTAATTATCTCTTTATTAACTTATACCTATGGCTACAAATCTTTTGATTTTAAGATATTTTGTTTTGATTGGCATTGTCCAAAGTGGTTTTATGAGCCTTTTTCTTCAAAGTCTAACATAAGAATTATGAAATGTGGACAAGCTTTAAAACATACTAATATCTTTCTTTGCAGATACCTCTTACCAAGGCAAAAGAAGCTTTTACTTCATCAAACCAATGATTTTTTTGGAAATAAAAGTATAAATGGGAAGATAATTGCTGAATTGAATAAGCAGCTCTTCTTGACATTAGCTACACTGGGTCTCCCTCCACCATTCAAGCCAAGGTGAACCTCTCCCAGACCCTCCTATCTCACCAAAGCAGAAATGGGATGTGAAGAAGTAGTCATGGACATGCCAACGTCATGCAGGGAGATCCGTGCACAAATACTCTTCCATGCAACCTCAAAGCTCAATGGCTGAGCCGGGAGTGGTGGCTCATGCCTATAATCCTAGCACTCTGGGAGGCCGAGGCAGGAAGATCACTTGAGCTCAGGAGTTCAAGACCAGCCTAAACAAGAGCGAGACCCCGTCTCTACTAAAAATAGAAAAATTAGCTGGGTGTCATGGTGCACACCTGTAGTACCAGCTACTCGGGAGGCTGAGGCAGGAGGATTCCTCAAGCCCAGGTGTCTGAGGTTGCTGTGAGCTACGATGATGCTACTATACTCTAGCCTGAGCAACAGGATAAGAAAAGTCTCAAAAAAAAAAAAAACCCCTCAGCAGTAATGAATGAACAAGGCTATTCCAAGCCATCATAGAAGCTTTTAAGCTGCAAAGTGGATTCTCACTATGCAGAGCAAGCCAACAAGCCTACCAGAGACCCAGGTCTTGAATTATCTGTTTATAGCTTCCTGAGTAGAGGAAAAGTGGTAGTTTTCTAAGGCTGCCGTAACAAATTACCACAGAGTAAGTGGCTTGAAACAACAGAAATTTATTCTCTCACAGTTGTGAAGGCCACAAGTCTGAAATCAAGGTGTCAGTGGGGCCACACTCCCTCTGAAGGCTCTAGGGAAATTCTTCCTTGCCTAGTCCAGCTTCCGACGGTCCCAGGCCCTCCTCGGCTTGGGGCTGCATAACTGCAGTCTCTGCCTCCTTCTTCTCCCCGTGTGTCTCCGTGTTTCAAATCTTTTTCTGTCTTTCTCTTATAAGGATACTTGTCATTGGATTTAGGGTCTATCCTAAATCCAGGATAATCTCATCTTGAGATTGTTAACTAATTACATCTGCAAAGACCTTTTTCCCAAATAAGATCATAGTCACAGGTTCCAGTGCTAGGACTTGGACACATCTTTTTGAACGCAACTACTCATACCATTGCAAAGGGGATTATTGACTTCAAAAACACAAGCCGTGTGATGGTTTGTTTTATGTGTCAACTTGACTGAGCCATGGTGAGGTGCCAAGATATTTGGTCAAACATTGTTCTGGGTGGATCTGTGAGAGTGCTTGAGGACGAGATTAACATTTGAAATCAGTAAACTGAGTAAAGCAGATTGCCCTCCCTAGTGTGGGTGGGCCTCATCTAATCAGTTGAAGGCCCGAATAGAACAAAAAGGCTGCCCCTCCCCTGAGTAAGAGGGAACTCCCCCTGCCTGACTGCTTGAGCTGCTGGGACATCAGTCTTTTCCTGCCTTCAGACTCAAACTGAAACATCAGCTCCGCTTGGGTCTCGAGGCTGCTGGCTTTCAGACTGAAACTTATACCCTTGGCTCGCCTGGTTTTCAGGACTTTGAAGTTGGACTGGAACTACACTATCAGCTCCCATGGGTATCCAGCTCAAGGACTACAGATCTTGGGACTTCTCAGCCCCATAAATCCATAAACCAATTCCTTATAGTCTCTCTCTTTCTGTTTCTCTTTCCCTCTACCACCTCTCTCTCTCTCTTCTCTCTCCCCCCTCCCCCGCCACCCCGGGGTGTGTGTGTGTGTGTGGGTGTGTGTGTGCGTGCGCGCGTGTGCGTGTCCTGGCCAAGCAGACTCCCTGAGGCAGGGTGGGCACCACGAGCCGGGGTAAAGTTTTTCCTGGGAAGTTTGTGCAAAAGCCATGGCTACCAAATCAGAATCTCTAGAGGGGCAGTAACAGGTAACTGAGAACAATTTCCAATCATTTACGAAGTTTAATGAAATTAATATTTTTCTCCTAAGGGATCATTCAAGGTAATTAAAATGTCAAGTTTATTTGCTTTACAACTGGAATTATTAATATATTCAGCTCAGTGTGGAAACACTGATTTTTTTTCACACTGACCAGAAAATTCTTACTGGCAGTTATATGTTTTCTGTTAATGAAAAAAGAAGATAAATTATTCTTTAATATATGCAGTTTAGTAGTTATAAATATTTCAAAACGTGGGTTTCATGGGAAAGAAGTAAAGTATCAATGGCATTTCTGCTCTATCCATCAACTTTGAATCAAGTTAGCTCGTCAGAAATTTGAAGACATGACTTTGTAGTAAACCCTCCCTAAACCACAGTTTAACATTACATACCTAGTTTCTATCCAGAACCAGTTTAAGCAAAAACATTCCAGTGCCTTATGTGCGTTCATTACTGAAAACATAATGCCTTACATTGTCCATGTCCTTTACATAATAATTATGCTTTAGCAACACGAAAGAGTGCCTCCTCTGACAAAACAGATCCTGATTCCTATAGATAATGTGAACCACAGACCTTTCTGCCTTGGCTACCAGGAAGCTCAGAATGAAATTTTGTCTCACTTACATCAATCACTTTTATTTTGAATTTCTACTATCATTATTTCCTCTGCACTTTCCTACTCCTCCCTCAATTAGTGTGATTCTTTTTTTATTTGTCCTTTTTTAAAATGATCCATTTCTGTCCATTTTTTGGTTGTAATCCATCTCAAGTCCCATTTTGGGAAATAGACTAAGATATGAATCAAACAACCCCAGGTTCATGGGGGCAGAGCCAACAGCAGAACTCATGTACTCCACTTGTCACACCTGCTGTCTTGCCCATGAAACGGGTGCCTTCAAACTATCCCTCCTGCACAGAGGGGCCCGAGCAGTCTCCTTGCTGGCTTTCCCAGGGACTGCACTGCAGACCTCGCACATGGAGACATCCTGTTAAAGCACGCCCCGAGGGCCCATGCTCAAGGAAACAGAAATCCCGCAGCACACAGTCCAAAGGCCATCTGTTCCTTCCTCTCCACAGATCCCGTGTCTGGACTTCTGGCTGCCTTAACAGAGTTAAGGGACTGGGCCCATTTCCCCCAGCGCTGCAGACACTGGCGCGAAGGCAGAGGAAAGGGAAAGAGCAGGAAGGAACAGCCCCAGCGTGGCGCCAACTGTGCCGCCTACACGCATGGCTGTGAACAGCAGCAGCAACAGTAATGACAGTGGTTATCACGTATCGCATGAGCCTCTTTGCAAGGCATTCTACATACATCATCGCCACTCCTTACAAGACCCCCCAGCAACATTCATCGCTCCTGTTTTGGAGATGTGTGGAGCTCTGAGCCTGCTTTCCTAAAAAGATATGACTTGCTGGACGTTAACAGCATCTACTTGCATGCAAAGGACTCATAAGCTAAAGTCCTTACAGACTCCTAGGGACAGCGTACGAGACCCCTGCAGTATCAGTCATTCTATTAATTATAGCTACAAAAGCTCTGAAAATTTGGACAAAAATGCCTTTTACCCATCCTCAGCATGTCATTTCTTGCCAATTTAATGGGCTCTCGATGGATTAACATGATTTCATTGACAAGAAAGTCCTCCCTATAGCCTCAGATATCAACCCCTCAATCATTCCCAGCTTTGTCATGGGAAGTAAGTGACTGTAAGGGGTGAGGAAGAGGGTGTTCCTTCACACATATAAAAAAGTGCATGAGAAATAAACATTGATGTCAACCCCAGTCTAGAAGAGCCACCTTGGTAAGGAGCCGACATGAGAAAGCACCCGCTCCCAAACCCCCATGTCAAACCCTCTCAGGCTGCTGGGGCCAAAGGCCAGGCCTCCCCACCCTCTCCTGTGCACGGATGTTGAGTGTCCCTCACAAAATGCTGGCTCTTCTGTTGTTGTTTCTGGAAAACAAATGCTTCCTTCCAAGATTCCCCCTCCCAGTTAATATCTGTGCTCAGGACTCCGAGTCCCTGGACGCATTACGATGGATTTGTCCAGGTTTGAGATCTAGATTTCGTGATTTCCTCCCCATCTTCCTGGTCTCCCCGGACCCCGCTGAGTTATGATCCAAGCCTCCACCGGCCTGAAGGACGCTTAACTGATCCCACGCCATGCGGCGTTCTTCCTCTAGGTTCCCCCGCCACAGGACGTGGCTCTCTGCAAAAGGTGGTTTTTTCCTTATTTCAGTCACTTCCCAAATCCATTTAAAAAGGAGAGAAATCCCACCAGGCCTGACGCTAGCCCTCCACAGGCTGCCTGCATTGTCCTTCGCTCTCTCACCCACAGCCCTGCCCCCGGGATCAGAGTGGCAGACTAATTTTTACAAACATATGCATCCTACACACCATACTGAGTTCTACCCGCCTCGCCTGCATCTAACACCTGTGAGAGGTCAACCACAAGCCACTTCAGTCTCTGAATACAGGGAGGACACAGGGCCACAGGGCTGAAGCCACAGAAGGATGCCAAAACAGTCCACCTGAGTGGAGTCTGGGACCCAGAAACTTCGGGAAGTTCTTCCTGTTATATCTGCAGACTTGTAGGACCAACCACATGGCTTTGCCTCCCCTGACTTCCTAACCCCAGCGCTGACACACGGAATCTATGCTGTGCTAAGCAGTTGCTCCTTGACACAGTATCCAACCACTGCTTTGGTGTCTGGGGAGGTGCACTGCTCTGGTCCTGCCCTGTGACTGTCAGCTCCCCGAGGGCAGGGGCCGTCTGTGCACCCGCCACGTTTCTCCAGAGTCCTTCCTGCCATGGAGCTCCGTCAGCGTGGGCTGCCGATTTGGTCAGGAAGGAAGTTGATTGGGGAACCAAGAATTGAGACCACACGTAAAAATATTTAAATTCTTAACCACAACCCTGGTTAAGAATTGGATGCCTACAACAGCCTTCTAAGAAAAATAGGGCAGGTATTATTATGCCCATTTCACAGATGAGGAAACTGAGGCTCTAAAAGATGGGGTGACATCCCAAATCACACAGCAAGTAAGTGCAGAACCAAGGCTACCAGTCTGTGCTGCTGAGGACTCGTCTAGCACAGTTTCTACTGCCCTGTGCTGCCGGCATGAAAAGGAAGGGAACCAGAGCCAGCTGCTTTGCAGTACGTCCTCGCCCTGACCGACTCATCTGCAAACGCAAGCGCTACCTAAACTACAGACGGTAAGTTCCATAGCTACTGTCTAGGGACACTGAAGCTCTGAGGGCGCTGTAAATGTATGAGCCTGTGAAAAAAGCAGAGACTAGAGGGAGCAGAGGCAGAGGATGAGTCTGGGAATGACGAGGAGAAGGTGGCAGAGAGACGAGAGGGTGGAGGCGTGGCAGGTGTACAGAGAACAGAGAGGGAGGCTAGCACAAGACATGGGAGCAGGCGGTGGGAGGGATAGAGATGAGAAGGAAGAGCCTGGGACAGAAAGAAGAAAGGGAAGGAGAGCACCGAAGACCAGCAGGCTAGGGGGGATGGAAGGAAGACACACAGGCTTCCCACTTAAAGGACCATCCCGGGGGACTGACACACCAGCATGGGCGTTAGAGTTTTGCTCACCTCCTTCCCAAGGATCAGCAGCAAAGATTAAAACATAGGAAACAAGATACAAATAGAATGAGGTTACAAGAATGTTAGATACTCAGATAACCCAGAGAGAAAGGAGAAGACTGTATTGGAGTGAGAAGGAACACAGAGGAAAGAGAAGGGAAAGGGTTGGCCAGGTTAGGACCCCATCGGTGGAAGCAGAAGCCTCCACCCAAGACTGAGACTCGGGCCATGTTGCCAGGAGACCTGGAGAACACCAGTCGAGGAAGAGGAGGGGCCCAGAGCAAAGACGGGGCCTGCACTTGAGGGTGGCGATGTTAACTCGAGAGGACTGAAGCTAGCAGACAGGACACGGTGGGGCAACTGCAGGGGGAAGATCGCAGTGTGGTCCCTGTGAAACCAGGGGCTTCAGGCATGTGCTCCCCCAAATTTACCTTTCATTGGCAAAGCGTTTATAGCTAATATTGATATCTGTGTTTGTGCATTGTTTAATAAGCCTTTGTCCACCTGCCATGGAGTTATTGTTCATCTTAATATTAATAAATCCGTGAGAACAGAGCCCATAGACTCTATTCTTCTTGAGTGAGGGAGTCATGATGGCATCACTCATATGCTGGCATTTGATGAGTGATTTTTGATGGCAACAATAGATCTGTTGGTAGTGAGGATGGTGTTAGCATAGCCAACAACATAAACCAAAATGGTCCTGTTGACGGTAGATAGCGATGCTACCGCCAGTGGGTGTGGTGATGAGAAGACAGGTGGTAACAGTGGTAGCGCAGAAAGCAATGGATACGGGGTTCTGGTAACGGTGGGGAGGGTGGAAATCATGGTAAGGTACTTGCAACGATCAAGATTGATCTCTGAACAGGTAGGTCACTGCTTGTGCAACCACACGTGTGTGGATGCGTGTGTGCTTGTGTGTTGTGGGAGAGAGACAGACACAGTCAGAGACAGAGACAGAGAGATCACACACAGATAACCCATGTTTAAATTAGAGTACTGTCTGTCCCGGGACCCTCCCTACGAGACATCTCAGATGGTCAAAGTCAATAGCCACTCCCTTCCCCTAAAATACCTAATAAAAAAAGGATGGGGAATCTGTGAGCACATGCCTCTTTTTTCTTTGGAGCTACTTGCTAGATTTTATTATACAAAGAGACATGTCCCCTGGGAATTCCCTAGGTAGATTTTTAAATTATATAGAGACTATCCTGAATGAAAACTACCTCAAACATCATCTAAACTGTGTGGTTGTCAACTCAGATGTGCATCAGAACTTCCCAGGGATTTTTTTTTCCCACAACATGGATGCAGAATCTCATTTCATAGCAACCAATCCAGTCAAAATCCCAGAGGTGGGAAACTGGCATGAACATTTTGAAAATACTTCCCAGATGATTTTAACCAACTCACATGATTAAAACTTTCTGTTTTACAGAAGAGGTAAGTGAAACCCACCATGACACAGTATTTAGTGGTGGAACAGGTATCCTCACAGGAAGTTTGGTGCTATTTTCCCCGTAAGCTATTGATGCAACCAGCATGGCTTACTGCCGGCTCTCATTGTTATATTCATTCTAAAGAAATGCCTGGCAATGTTAGGACCCCAGGAAGAGGGAGAAAGGGGGTGTAACAGAAAAATGAAGACACCAGACGGACGACATTTGGCTTCTCAGGGAGCACAAGCCAGGCAGTGCTCAGAAGTGGAAGGCTCTCTCTCCCCACCCCAGCTCTTCCCTGTCCCACCCACACCGTGGGTCCCTGGGGCGGCCAGTGTGATTTCAATTCCACAGAACCCACATCCCACCTGGCCCTATTCCCAAACTGTCTGCATCCATCCAGCCCTCAGGAGGCCCAGAACCCAGGAGAAACATGCTCATACTTTCTTGGTGGGAACTTTGATCTTCAAGAATTCTGCCTCTCGGGCCAGCACCTGCCACGGGGCGTGTATCCGGACGAAGACGGAGCCCTGGCTTTTACTCTGCAAGGCACAAAGAAAGAAAAAATGGAAACACTTGTAAGGACGTAGCTTAAATTCCTGGCTCCCCACCTCTCCCAGACTAGAAGGCTGGACCTTCAGTTTCCGGCTTTTGTTCTCTTCAAACTTCATCAGGGACCGGGCCCCTCCCACTCGTAACCCGTTCATCAGTTCGCTTCCAGAAGTGCCCTCATCAAAAACCGTAGGGTAGGGCCAGGCGCAGTGGCTCATGCCTGTAATCCT
>CM052440.1:80396005-80429339 GCA_028533085.1 Varecia variegata | reverse complement strand
AAAAAAAAAAGAGTTAAAACAATTTTGTTCACAGATTTGAAATGTAATCAGTTGTTATGTTCACAGAAATCCCAGTACATTCAATAACAGTTGGTCAGTGTTCCTCTCCTAGCGTGCCATGAGCAGCCTGCAACCTGTCTCCATTCACGTGTTTTCATCGTCTACTGTTCAAGTTTGCACTCTACTATTGTGCTGTGTTACAGCCCCATCACAAAAGTGGCCCATCTAAGCCTAAAAGTAATGACATAATAGCACAAACAGTACAACACAAAATAATATAAACATAAATCATGAACAGGGCTCCGGTGTGAATATAAAACATGAATCTATGTCCCAGGACAAGTGACTGTGTTGTATGTTGATTTCACCCAAAAATGAAAAGTAGTTATGAGTATTTGAAAATTAGGTTTTATCAATTCAGCAACTCATTTGGCCCTGGTGACCATTATAAATATTTGTCAGATTATGAGAAGGAGCCAGCCTCATCTCCACATAAAAGCTCCTTTTCTTTTTTTTCGGAACAAGCACACACAGGGAAGAAAAATACTTTCTGATATTAATTTACTTGACATAATTAATTTAATTTGATCTGTCATTAAAGAATGCAAGAGGACCAAAACCAAGTAGGAAAAACTGACGAAAGTCCCATTATTGCCAAGACGCTTCTAAAACTACCTGCAAAATTAATCACAAACATTGTGTTTAAACCTCTTCACTGTGTTCAGAAAGAAAGTGGGACAAGCTGATAGCACAATCCTTCATCAAATATTCCCTCTCATCTT
This sequence comes from Varecia variegata, assembly GCA_028533085.1. Classification (NCBI taxonomy): domain Eukaryota; kingdom Metazoa; phylum Chordata; class Mammalia; order Primates; family Lemuridae; genus Varecia; species Varecia variegata. The sequence goes on along the minus strand of CM052440.1, from coordinate 80,428,557 downwards.
GGTTCCGTGTTGAAGACAACAGTGAACACCATCAGTTCACAGCCTGGTCAGGGAGCCGGGCAGAGAAATAGATGGCAAATGGAGACCACTGCCCCTCTGAAGGTGCCCACATGTGTTTTTGAAATGATGAATTTAAAAAAGATATTTTATGGTGCTCATAATGCAAATGAAGACTATTTCTACTATTTTTGAATGGCAGTTTGACAATATATTCAGTAATTCACACATCCAGAACCTACCCCCACTTCAGGGATGAAAGCTCATGATTTCTAAGGTAGAAGAATGAAGAATAAACCAGGATTTCATAAGAAGATTGAACTGTGATGTGAAAGGTGTGGATAGTCTAGAGTTTTCAAATACCTAAAAACAATAAAAGTAACCACAATGCACATTTATTGAGTGTGTATTACGTGCCAGTACTGAGTCAGGTGGTCACAAGCTTTGGCTCACACAATGTTCACAAATGTGCTGTAAGGTGGGTACTGTCTGTCTCTATTCTGCCATTGAGGAAACCATGGCAGGGGAAATCTAAATGATTTTCCCAAAGTTACCCAGAGTGTGATAAAAATCGTTTTCAAATCCAGACAGTTTTTGTTCCACCTGATGGTTTTCTCGTCTCACTGGAGACAGACGTGACCTGTCACTGGGCATAGTTAAGAACCACACTCAAGGGCTGTCACAGAACACAAAGACGTCTTTTTTACACTAAAATCAAGTCAAAGGGTCAGTAAGGAGTCTATGTGGCAGCCCTAAGATGAAACACTCAACCTTCCGGCTGTCCAGTGTGGCACAGTTCTGGTGAAACACTGAAAGTGGCCTTCAGTGAGAAACTGGGGAGCCAATTTCCACATCCATCTTTGGCTGGAATATCCAAGACTACTGGACAGAGTCATCGATCACTTGCTGCTACTTTCACTGTAATTTAAGCTTTTCTAATTTAGTGAAAATAAAGGGTAAGGAAGGAAACCATCTGTGGAAGCTGGCCTGCAATCCCGGGTCTCCGCCACGAGCCCAGAAATGATGTTTTTGGTGAAAGATGGCAAACAGTATCATCCTTCTCACTCAGATGAGATCATGACTATTACCAATGTTAATATATTATCCTTTATGTATGTTTTTTAATTGCAATGAATGCTGTTTTAACTTTCTCTAGATTTGGTGGCTCGAGTGTGTACCAAATGTCAGTTAAGTGGGTGCAGATGTTCTAAGTTTGAGGAAGGGTTGGAAGGTCAAAGGTCAAATTCCAAGGCCTTGATGGCAGACTGCTAGCTGTCCCCTGACAGCCGTTCTCATGTTCTTCGTTTTTAACTAAGCACATGGCCATCCAGAATCGAGACCACATGTCCTTTGCAGTGAGGTGTTTCCGTAACGGGAATTTCTGGCCAATGTACTAGTGTCTGGTAACCTGCCTCAAACACAGCAAGCAGGTGTATTTTGTCCCTTCACTTTCTTCAATCCCCCTAATCTGCTGCCTGGAACATGAATACAAGCATTTTAGACCTTGAGGTGGAAGTCCAGGCCAGAAACAGCCATGAGTCCAGACAGAAGCAGGGTCTGACTCTATGGAATGTCACAGCAGCCCTGGGCAGCCTCTTGGATTTTTATGTGAAAGATAAAATTTGACCTGGTGTAACTATTGTGATTTTAGAGGCTCCATCAATTGCAGCCTAACCTTATACTAACTAATGCAAAATTGTTTCCCAATATGGGGACATTAATTTTTTCCAGCAAAGCATGCTGCTTCTCCATTTTCTCCTCAAATGGAACTTGTTTTGAATGAAAATAAAAGCAGGAATGCAGTTTTGTGGTGGTAACATCTAGTCATCATGTTCCTTTCATCCTATGCAATATTGTTACCTTCTCATAAAAAGAAAACCATACCAGCTTATGTGAAATATTAGCTGGTGTGACTAGTTATGTCTCCCAAAAAAAAAATTCCTTGACAACCCCTGAGCAAACCATTACCAAATGCAGAAGCTCTTTTTACTAACCTAGGAATCTAAAGTTGGAGGGTAACATGTATTGAATTTAACATGTATTAAATGCTAGGATGTCAGGCAGGTCCAGTGGCTCACTTTGGGAGGCAGAGGTGGGAGGATCGCTTGAGGCCAGGAGTTTGAGACCAGCCTAAGCAACATAGCAAGACCCCGTCTCTACAAAAAATAGAAAAATTACCCAGGAGGAGTGGCGTGTGCCTCTAGCCTCAGCTACTTGGGAGGCTGAGGCAGGAGGATCACTTGAGCCCAGGAGTTCAAGGTTACAGTGAGCTATGATGACACCACTGCACTCCAGCCCAGGCAAGAGATCAAGACCTTGTTTCAACAACAACAACAAAAACAACAAAATAGTTCCATTTGACATCCATTCTGTCCTGCTCTTGTATTTGGATTATTTTAGGCATAGTAGGGTAGAAAAGAGCTTGGGGCTTCCGAGTCAGACAGATTAAGATTTAAATCCTGTCTGAGTTATTGTGAATAGTGCTACAATAAAAATGGGAGTGCAGGTATCCCTTTTGATACAGTTTGGATATTTGGTCTCTCCAAATCTCAGGGTGAAATTTGATTCCTGGTGTTGGAGGGGAGTTCTGGTGAGAAATGTTTGGGTCATGGAAGCAGAGCCCTCATGAATGGCTTGGTGTCCTCCCCACCACAGTGAGTGAGTTCTCCCTTTACTAGTGCATTGAGAGCTGGTTTTTAAAGGAGCTGGGTACCACCTCCTCTCTCTTGATCCTTCTCTCACCATGTAACACGCCTGCTCCTCCTCTGCTCTCCACCTCGATTGGAAACTCCCTGAAACCCTCACCAGAAGTGGATGCAGGCACCATGCTTCTTGTACAGTCTACAGAACCATGAGCCAAATAAACCTCTTTTCTCTATAAATTACCTAGCCTCAGGTATTTCCTTTACAGCAATGCAAAACAGACTAATATACCTTTGATATACTGATTTCCTTTCCTCTGGATAAGTACCCAGCAGTGGAATCGCTGAATCATATGGTAGTTTTATTTTTAGTTTTTTAAGAATCTCCATTGTGTTTTCCAAAGTAGTTGTACTAGTTTATCATACATTCCCACCAACGGTGTACAAGAGTTCCTTTTTCCCTGCATCCTCATCAGCATGTTTTTTTTTTTTTGTCTTTTTGATAATCGTCATTCTAACCAGGCTAAGATGATATCTCACTGTGGTTTTGATCTGCATGTCTCTGATGATTAGCGATTTGAGCATTTTTTCATATACCAGTTGGCCATTTGTATGTCTTCCTTTGAGAAATGTCTATTCAGATCCTGTGCCCACTTTTTAATTGGATTATTTGGTTTTTTGCTGTTGAAGAGTCAACCTAAATGTCCACCAACAGATGAATGGACAAAGAAAATGCAGTCTATATACACAATGGACTAGTACTCAGCCATAAACAAAGAATGAAATCCTGTCATTCACAGCAACATGGATAAGCCCAGAGGACATTATGTTCAGTGAAATAAGCCAGTCCCAGAAAGATAAGTACTGCATGTTCCCCATGTTCTCACTCATATGTGAAAGCTGGAAAGAATTTGAGCTCATGGAAGTAGAGAGTAGGATCATGAGTATCAGAGGCTGGGGAGAATGGGGGAGGGGGGAGAGGCTGTTAACAGGTACACAATCACTGCTAGACAGGAGGAATGAGTTCTGCTGTTCTGCAGCACTGTAGGGTGAATAACGTTAACTATAATTGAGTGTATATTTTCAAAAAGCTAAAAAAGAGGATTTTGAAAGTTCACAACACAGAGAAATGATACACATTTGAGGTGATGATATGCTAATTACCCTGATTGTATCATTACACATGGTATCCACATATCAAAATATCACGCTGTATCCCATAAATATGTACATTACCTGTCAGCTAAAAATAAGTGGAAAAAACATATTTATGACAGCATCTGATAATAGCAAAATACTGAAAACAACCAAAATAAATTATGGAATGTGGTTAGAGTGGGGAAAAAATTATCTAGTTGTATAAATTGCCTCCTAGTTTAGAGAGTCAAATAGAATCAGTATATCCCACTAGTTCTAGAATCTACACCATCTGAAAATAAACATAGATCTATGCTTCAATTGTTTTTTGAAAAAAAGACTTTACAACTGTGGGATCTTGGGCAAGTCACTTAACCAAATGTGCCTCAGTCTTTATGTGAGTAAGGAAGATGAGAAACGCTGCAGGACTGCCGTGAGGATTAGAGGTAAGTAGGTCAAGTCCCCGCCAGTGTGCCCGGAACAGGGAACATTAGATAACTGTCAGCCGCTACTATGGTGACCAGCTCCACACCGATAAAATGCTCCTGGACTGCAGGGACAGCATCTGATACTTCTGTATTCCGCAAGCACCTAGCACGGGGCTGCACACAGCTGGTCCTCACTGGGGAAAACCAGTCCTGTTGAATTAAATTCAAATTGTGAATAAGTAATCCTGGCTCCTTTATTGTGTTGCACTTTAAAAATTATCTACAGGATTTTCAAAATGTCCCCTATACCCTAAAGGAATTCACAGGTTCAAAATAAAATGCATCTCCAGAATTTGAGGACAAGGTCAGAAAACACTACTTTCCAAAACGAACACAAAAATTAACCCAAAGTGTAAGAGACTACCCATCAGGGGATCTCACCCAACCCTAAAACAGATTTTAAAAATAAAGTAATCAATGTGGCTGAAGGGGCTCCCAAATCTCATCAGGCAACTGAAATTTAAGTTTGTGTAAAACGAACTGTAACATATAATTTGGTTCTGGTCATCAGAGGAAGGGGAACCAGCACACAGAGACTTCTGTAGGAAAGGCCAGGCCTGTCCCCCGGGGCACACACGCTTCCTGGGGCAAGAAATGTGGAAGACACAGCAGAGCAGGAAATTGCTCTAGCTCGACTGAAAAATCCCACAAAACTACGCAACTCCTTTCACTGTGATTCCATTTTCGTACAATGCTACAGACCCTGTTCCTCCAGTTCCGAGTACCAGGGCGAGGCACCCAAGACGGTGTGAGTACTCTGGTCCAAGGAAGCAGGTGCTCAGTCATAACCTGACTTCCGGGTGTGGCCGCCTCTTTTAACTTGTGTGGTCAGATGGTTTCCCAGACCAGTGCAGCACTAAATGAACCCGCAGAGAACCGAGTTCACTGAGAGGCCAAGTGAGGGTCCCCACCTGGAACCTGTGCCCTGCCCAATCACCAGTGTCTCGCTCTCACACTTCCTCCCTCCCTTCCAAGTCACTCAGCAGCAAGCCTGAAGGTGGTGGTCCGAGATGCCAGCTGCTCGCTCCCACCTCCCCAGGCCCCACACAGCCCCTCTCACTGTATCTGACTGTCCCAGCCAGCTCCCCAACCCTCCTCACACCCCAGCTCCTGCACCGCAAAGCTCTCCCCACCCCCACTCCCAGGTAAGCCCCACTGGGTCTCAGCTCAAACGCTCCCAGGAGGCCTGTCCTGAGCCCCTGGAATAAGCCTGGTCCCTTGTTCTTGTTCACACCACTCCCTGCCCTTCACCCCCGTAGCACATGCCCACTCTCACAACCGTTGTGTGATGCGGCATTTAACACCAGCCGTCTGCGCTAGACCCGCAGCTCCACGTGGGCGAGAACATGTCCACCTTGACCGCTTTGCCCTCAGCAGCCGCCACAGGCCCTGGCACGTAGCAGCGTGGAGTGCGACGGACCCTGCACGCCTGGCTGGTTCTGTGCGGATCCCGCGACCGATTTCTAAACACTGGCTACTGTGGCCCAGAAAGTAACTGGTGGCCTTTGGCCAATAGAATTTAAACTTCATTCAGTTTGGAGAAGACAATTACCCTTATGTGTCCTTCCTGAATGTTTCTCTTGGGTCAACAACTAAAATTACGTTTCTACCTGACCAGGAACCTCATAAAGATCGTGGGGGCTTCCTCATTCCTACGGGCACCGCCAGTGCTCCCTGCGTTTGCAGACTGCTGCCCTCCCTAGCGGCCAAGCACCCTGGCACAGACTCACTCTGGCACTCACAAAACACAACCCGCACTGAGCTGAAACTGGCTACACCTGGAGCTCCTCTGCCTCACGGGTTTCTAGGGGTGCCGTAGCACGAGGGAGGAGAATCAGCCATGCTCTGGAAAACAAGAGACTGCAAATGTCAAAGTCTCTGGTGTCTTCACTTGCCAAACATCAGACTGCCACAGTGCCAGTCAACACCCCATGATGACAGCTCAAGGCAAAGCCAGCTTAGGGGCACAGGGAAATTTCAGAAGAGTGAACGGATTTGGCCACACGACTCTGGAGTTGGAGCACCCTCCAAGCACACCTACCTTTCTCTAGTAACGAATGAAGGCCTGGCACCCAGGAGGCTGAGTCCTTTGGGCATGGACATACAGCTAAGTTGTAGCAGGGCCAGGATGGAACCCAGGTCTCCTGGCACCGGGGTCCATCCCACACTGCCTGTGAGGGACATTACCCATCCCTGGGACTGCCAACCCATCCACAGCAACCCTCCACAGGAGAGTAGGTAGTGGGGGATGAGGGAACGGGGTCGGGGGCAGGGGTCTCTCCAGTGCTTTAGCCACTGCCCTAGGCCCTCAGCAGGAACCGGAAGCCACACACTGGGTCAAATTATCCTTGTTGTTTATGTCTCCTAGTTCTTGTTATTGTGATCCAAAGATTGCATGTGGCTTCACAAGACCACGTCCTCCCTCTAGAGAGACAAGAAGGAATGGGAGGCAGCCCCAGCCAAAGCATGGAAACTGATACTTCTCAAGCCTCCTTCCCCACAGTCCTGCCAAGCCACCTCAGCACCGACCCCAGGGGCCCGAGTGTACTCTGGTCCTGGGCCCTGCTGTGAGCCGAGAACATCAGCTGCAGCACATCGTGGCCCAGCGGCGGGGCTGCGAGGGAGGGTGGGGAGACGAACGTGCAGGCGACGGAGGGGGTCGGGGGACAGATTTCCTTAGACTCCCTGAAGATATCACCAGCCTTGGTCATCTCGGATCACCAAGGGCCAAAGCATCTGGGCCCCCAGTGAGGGCGAGGGAAGCCCCTGGGGAGCCCCACACTCCCAGATCATCGTGATGATGCCCACGCAGCTGGAGGAGACCTTCCAGGGGATGCAGAGATGGCGGCCAGGCCAGCCGTCGTCACAGACTAAGGAGTGTGGGGAGTAGCCCTGAGACAGAGGGCTTTTGAAATGAGAGCAGGGGTTCATCTGAGACCGGTTCATCCCAACTGCTCCGTTTGAGGAACACCAGGGTCTACCTGTGTTGTCATTAAGATCAAAGCCTTAACTTCCCTTCGATTTCAGGAACTTCCAACCCACGGTCAGGGAGCAGGCTCCGCCTGGTGCCCCCAGAGACACAGTGACTTGGAAGTAAGCACAGGGAAGAACTTCTCCACTAGGAAAGGAAAGATGAAAACTTGCTCTCCTGGGAGCCCCTGGATGAGAGCCCTGTCCTCTGCAGGCCAAGGTGAGGATGGCCAGCGGTCAGCAAAGGCAGAAGGCAGGACCGATGCCCACTGAGCCTGTCCCAGAGACCCACAGAAGACCAGCACATGGCCCTTCTCGTGAAAGGCTTCACCTAGGCCCCAACCAAAGGCTGGGGATGACCCAGCCAGGGTGCTATGGAAATGAAAACTTAGCCACTTTTGTCATGTTTCTAGGTGGCAACATGGGTGGGCACCCAAAAGAGATGATCTCCAGACCCATTAGCACAGTCGCTACTCTGTGTATGGCGTCTCTGCACTCCAGACAGGGCCCAACCACAGCCCAAAGCCAGGGGAAGATGAGGCAGTGAGAGGAACCCAGGAGCACAGGGAGTCAGACCCCCCAACAAACCAAAGGGGAGAGAATTTCCTCCCCATCTGATCCCTGAGCTACAGAGGCCCCCAAGAGCGACGCGGCACCGTCAAAGGACCACCGTGGAGAGTCAGCAACAGAGCGCGACTAAATCTTCTCTAGGCTTCATGCTGCTGCAGAAACCCCACAGCTGGGAGAAATGAGGACTAATCTTCACCGTGTCAGAGAGGTCAGGGGAGGCCGTGGGTACCAGGGTCTCAGGACCTGGCCTTGGGCGCCATTCCTGACAAGCCACCCAAAGTCTCTGAGACTGAGACGCAATGTTAAAATGAATACCCCTTGGAGGAGAGAAAGATAGACTTTACAAAAGGGCCTGGGGAAAGGTTTGGGGCTGTAGACGTGTTCATTGCCTTGCTTATGGTGATGGCTCCACAGCTGTGTACATATGTCAGAACTCAACAGATCAGGTACTTTAAATATGTGCAGTTTATTATACATCAACCATACCGCAATAAAGCTGGGGGAAAAGATATGCAAAAAAGTAAAACAATGCCACACTTCTTGTAACACCTTTTTTTTTCAAAAATATCATTATTTTTCATTAAAATGTGTTATTTAGTTAAATTTTCTTACTTAACAATACGTTGTACATTATTAGTTTTTAATTAATAATAATAAATATTCAAAAATTGATAATAATTCCATGGATCTCAGAATCAAATTGTAAGCTATCAAGTATATATAAAATGATTTTTCTTTTAGAGACATGGTCTCACTCTGTCACCCTGGCTAGAGTACAGTGGTGTCATCATAGCTCACTGCAGCCTCTAACTCCTGGGCTCAAGCGATCCTCCTGCCTCAGCCTCCCGAGTAGCTGGGACTATAAGTTCGTGCCACCACACCTGGCTAACTTTTACATTTTTTTTGTAGAGACAGGGTCTCGCTATATTGTCCCAGTTGGTCTCAAACTCCTAGCCTCAAGTGATTGATCCCCTCCACCTCAACCTCCCAAAGTGATGAGATTATAGGCATGAGCCACCAAGCCTGGCTGAAAAGAATTTCTTTAAGAGCAAGCTCAGGGGCAGCCACTTTGAAATCTCTTCCTTGGTACTCACAGTGCAGAGCATGCCCATGCCCTGTGGACCACGGAACACACGCCCTTCCCCTCCATGGGAATCCCACCATGCTTCTCGGATCCCACATGCGGGGAAACCATAGCTGAGCCCACGAGGCAATGGCCCCTGGCATGTAACCGAACACCAAGTGAGGTTGAAAAGAACGTTTCTCTTGGGAGTTCGCAATGCTGAAAGTTAACAAGCCACAAGTAGCCAGAGATAAAATTTCTACCAAAACAAGGGATGAAAATCCATAAGCCCTGATGATGTTGACAGAAAAGACAGAGCCTCTCCTAAAACTAAGGAAAGCCAATGGGCTGGGCTTCAGGAACACAGGACCAGCCTGAGCAGAGGAGACAAGATCATAGATGAGGCCGGGTACCGTGGCGCAGGCCTATAATCCCAGCACTTTGGGAGGCTGAGGCCAGAAGTTCGAGACCAGCCTGAGCAAGAGCAAGACTCCCGTCTCTACAAAAAATAGAAAAATTAGCCCAGCATGGTGGCGCACACCTGCAGTCCCAGTTACCTGGGAGACTGAGGCAGGATTGCTTGAGCCCAGGAGTTTGAGGCTGCAGTGAGCTATGATGACACCACTGCACTCTAGCCCAGGTGACAGAGCAAGACCCTGTCTCAAAAAATAAGTAAATAAATAAATACATACATAAAATTTTTAGAGGATCATAAAAGAAGCAGAGGAAAGACCAGAGGAAAGTGCTGCCCTTTCCTATGTGTCACTGTAGGACTATTCTGGACGGTCACCGTCCTGCAAGCAGAACCGGATGCCGCAGGATCCTAACTCTCTGCAATGGGCGAGGGCGCTTCCCACTCGCCCCACCAGGACACTGAGAGCATCGCCGTGCCCGAGGAACTGAAGGCAGACAGAGAGTGGTGGGCAAAGGGTCCCCTAGTTGGTGGTTGGTCGATACTCAGACTACAGATGATCAGTAGATCCTGGCTGGCCTGGACAGTTCCAGTTTATTTCTCTTGTCTCGTTATCCCATCTAGTTGAGCACTTTGGCATTCTCAGAAATGTCCCAGATTAGATGACAGATCAGCCTATGGATCAGCAGTGAGCACCACTAGATTCAACAGCCACCAAACCTTTGGGCAGGAACACCTGGTGTCTCCTTCCTGACTTTCATTTCTTTGGTCCATGTGAAAATGCCCCACTCAGAAAGAAGCATTTCCAGGTATTGAAAAGTCAATCATATTACCTCTAAAAGTATCCCTATCTCTAATGTCCCTCCTAACTCAAAACTTACATGATTCTTTGATTTTGCTACTTTTAAGCCTTCACGTTATCAGTAATTAACTACTCCCTGCAAAAGACATGCCTCCGCCTTCTCTTAGCAGTGAGTTGCCTCTCCCTTGAGGAATACTCCACTATTTTCCTATGATTCAATCATCCCAACACATTTCAGTCCAACAAGTATTTATTGGGCAACAATGGTGTTCTCAGCAATGTGCTAGGAGTTAAGGGCATACAAAAGAAATACAAGCATGTCTGATGCTTATAAGCCATTGTACTATCGCATCGTTTGCAGAGAGCAGATAAATGATATCCAATGTGCAAGACAGATGGATAACATCACGACTGGGGTGATTAATGCCCAAAGGGACAGGACAGCTAATGAACAGTCATTTGTCTGTTGTCTCCCCTTTCACCTATCAATAGTTGCCAGATTTTGCTCTGAGAAAAACACCCCCCCTGGATCTCAGTCATATGTTTTTAGTAGAACTGATCCAACCACCAACTCCAGGGATAGGCCCAGTTAGCTGGAGCCAGTCAGCATATCCGTCCCCCCGGCCACGTGATTGGCTGCAGAATATGCCTGTGCTGTAATCAAAACCAATCCAATGTGGGGACGTGCTGGCGGGTTTCTGGGGAGAGCAGCTTTCCCTTTCTGTCAGACGCCGGGAAGGGAAGTGGCAATCAATCCGCTCCGTAAAGGGGAGGCCTTGTTCAACCAAGGGGTCACTGGGGAAGTAGAGGACGGAGGTTGAGCAGAAAGATAGAGACATTGGTTGTCCCTGGGGACGTCATGTGAGCTGCTGGTCAAGCCTCCCCAGACCTGCCTGTGGGCTTCCCGATCACACAGCTTATAGATTCCCTTTGTTGTTCAGGCCAGTTTGAGGTGGGGTTTCTGTCAACACAACCAAGAATTCTCACTGACGTAAGAAGCCAGTGGAGTCTGGGCTGGAGGCGCTGGAGAGGATGTCATGGAGGAGAGGGAGCTTGGGCTGTGCTTTGAACACTGCAGGACGGGATGGGCACATGCACAAAGGCTGCGGGTGGTGCAGAAGAGAAGCAGCAGGGTGAGCAAAGGTGCCAGCAAGTGGAGACCAGCCTGAAGCAGAGTGGACGCTGGGAGCCAGAGGGCTGAGAAGCCACCTGTGCTGGACAAACACCCACCGTGAACCTCGAGATAGTGACCTTGATGGATCAACCCTGAACTTTCATCTGGATTCATCATGTTTAACAAGATAAAGAATGATGAGAGAGCCCCCCTAGTCAGGGAGCCCCTGAGGGAGTGCCTTCCTCCTTTCTCAGTGGAGCTCCAGTTGGGAACTTCTTCCCATTCACTCTCCAGTGAGACCAGGGAATGGAACAGATGGCAGGACATCTGCCCGGGGTTGGTCTGCTGTGGTCAAACAGAATAGGGGACCAAGCCTCCCATGTGCCACAGACTCGGGCTGTGACCTTCTCCTGGCCAGAGGAGGCAGGTTTCTATGGACAAGGCTCTGGCCTCCCCTCTCAGGGCATTAGTCCTTCATAGCAGAGATCTTACACAGGGAGGCAGGGTAGACTCTGAACATGTGCAAAGAAGCTGGGAAACCTTCCACCACCTTGGCTAATAAGCTGTCTTCAGTTAAAATCCCTTTCTTCAAACCAAATATTTCGAGGGGCCGCCTGGTTGTGCTTTGGAGGACCACAGCTCCCCACCCACTCAGACTCCCCTGGGCCCAGAGTGGCCGCTGTGGCACCTGTATGCACACCCCAGGAGCTGTGCCGTCCCCCTGAGAAATGGGTGGGGCTTTTGACTGTCACAGTGATGGGGGACACCACTCACAGTTAGTGATGGAGGGAGGGACATCAAACATGCTTTGATGTACTAGAAACTCCCATACAAGGAAAAATTATCCCTCCTGAAATCTATAGCACTCGACTGAGACTCACCCCCCTAGAGTGGAGGGAGCTGCAAAAGCCCCTGCACTGCCCTGCGGATCTGTCGGGCCTGGCCTAGAAGCCAATGTTAGTAATTATCACACAGGTCCCTGCCCCTCACCCTGCCAGGCGTGGACTCGAGAGATAGTAAGGCAGAGCTTAAACACACTGGTTTATGAATAAAGGCTATTGAACTAGCTAATATCTAAATTGATAAGCTAATCATGGACACTCAGAAAAAGACCTATAACTGTTTGTTTTCTTTTTTAAAAATGGTTCTGATTACTTTGTGGGCTTCCAAAAATATCCAGACCAGCTCATCTGCCAAGAGTGCTATGAAAATAATCCATTGGCCTAACTGGTTTGGAGGCTGGCAGTGTAGTAGATGGAGTCCCTGAGAAGCAGGGTGTGTTAAAGGAAACACTCAGAGAAACCCAGCTGAAAAGCCCAGCTCTGCCCCTTCCTCCCCATGTGACCTCGGATATGCAACACAATGTCTCCAAGACACATAGAAAAATAATGATCCGGAAGCAATAGTGACCTCACAGAGCACTTGTGAAAATCAGGGCTAACACAAGAAAGGCCCCAGCACAATGTCTGGCACATAATAGGTGCTCGATGCTAATAACAATTAGAGTCTGCAGATGGTGTCTCTGGCCAGAGGAATTTGAATGGAGGGGTTTATGCAATCCAGTTTCCAGCATCCTCCCTTTTTTCCCAGAAAAAGCTGGCTCCTGGGGCATTTCTTCCCCTGCGTGAGGCAAGAGCCCAGTCTGGAACACGGCCCCTCCACTCGGCCAAACAGGCTTTCCCACAGCCGTGACCCTGCGCGCACGCCGCCCTGGAGCTGGCCCTGCCTGACAGCGCCGGTCTGGACGAGAGGAGGTCATCAGCTGCGCTAATTAAATCTGCAGATGATAACAAACTGGGCGGCGCTGCAAACAGCACCAGAGAGGACGGGAAATAAACGAGAAGGGACCTGGGGAGTTTAGAAAATATGGGACAGGAAATCACAAAATGAGATTCGAAGCAGAAGAATGCAAGTAACTCCGACTGGGGGGAATAATCAGGAACGCCGACACCGGAGGGGAAGGGGGCGCGGGGAAGGCTGAGGAGACAAGGGCTCAGAGCGGGTGGACGACAGGTGGCAGACGAGAGAATGGGTGCAGGAGGGCGCAGGAAGCAGGCGTCCAGAAGCCTGGGGGGAAGACCCAATGTCGAATGCTGGGCCCCACCCAGCAGGGCCATTCCCACTCTCCCAGGCCCCCTCCCAAAGCCCATCCTCCACGACAGCACCAGCCCAAGGCACGCCTTCCCCAGGAGCCCGGCGGGACTCCCACAGCGAGCTCTACCAGTCTTCCCACTTGTCACTCATCAGCGCCCGCCGTGCCATGCTAGGCCAGGGGCATCTTATCTCCAACCACACTCCCAGCTCCAGGGCACGAAGACCCAGCCCTGTAGCTCCCCGTGTTCCTCCCAGCGTCCAATACAGCACGAAGCCCAGGTTGGGTCTTCAGTAAAGAGGAGGTTGACGTCATCTCCAAAAATATGACAAAGAGCAGGATCTCTGCCCAAGCCCTGAGGCCTGTCTGTCATTATCTCTGGGCCCTGGATTCTAGCGCAATGCCCAGCGCATGGTGCCCTGAGTCAAAGACACGCTGCTTCACCCTTTTCAGGCCAGGACACAAACCGGAGATAACTCAGGGTCCAGGGCAAAAGAAGGAGACAACCAATGGGCGGAAAGCGATGAGGCGGGTGCGTCCCTCATGCGGTGGTGACTCTTCTGACATAGCCCTGACACAAACAGTGGCTTCTCCAAGACTACAGTGGCCTCCCTCAGACACCTGCCCCCTTTCAGATGAAAACTTCATAGTCAATAATAAAATCAGAAGCAATCAGGTGAATAAGGTATAACTCCTTCCGAGGAAACGTGAGCAAGGTTCGCTGGCCCTAGAGAGGATCTCAGTGCTGCCTCTTGGGCCACCGTCACATCAAGCTCTTCTGAGAAAAGGCAGAAGCCCCTCGTACATCCGAGAGTAGCATGCCTCACTAAACATGTGTGCCTTAAGAGATGAAGAAGGCAAATACCAAAGACTTGCTTTGAAGCTCAGCCTACTGTGGCACCAGGGACGGCAAAAAGGGAAAGTAAAAGCCAAACGTGAAGAATAATCTGTCGCAGAGGACCTGGGGTGCAGGTGCCGTTAGAGGGCCTCTGTGCACGGCAGTTTCATTGCATCCCCAGCCGACAGGACACTGCCCTGTCCTGAGAGGTCCCTGGAGAAAGCAAGCCCAGGGTGGTCCCTGTCATCTCGAGCCATGCTACTCCAGCCACCACACCAGGGCATGGGCGCAGACACAGAGGCCAGGTCCTGGGGCCAGCTCCACCCGCTTCTCATCTGGGGTACCTTAGGAATGCCACACCTGAGCCTCCCTGGGGTGCTGCTTTCTGCTACCTATAAAATGACAAGGTTGAACTCTGAAGGTCGCCTCCCACTGAAAGATTTCTTTACTTCATTCAGAGCAGGAATTTTCCCTGCACCTTAGCCTGAACTGGCCTTTCATCCATTCTACTACAAATGCACTCTGATGGGCTGCAACGCTCCAGCCTCCTGGGAGAGCCCAGGAGTGAGCTACAGCAGAGTCACAGAGGCGTTCACCATCGAGATAGAACTGTATCTCTTCTTGTCTTCTTTCCCCAGGGGTTTCTTCCCTCTTATCATGTTCTACAACTGGAAAGGCTCAAAGGTCCTCCTCAGGGAGAAGCACCTCCCCACTGAATGAGAAATGCAGTATACACCAGCTGCCCAATACCAGTATTTACTGAAGTCTGGTACTTGTTATCCTAAACAAGGTGCCCACATCCAGGTGTGCAGGTCACGCACTGCACAAAGGTGCTATGTAAAGGGGGCACCAACCATAGAGAAGGTATCTTATACTTAATAGTATATTCACCTTGACAGTTTTCTGACAGATGGCAGGCAGTAAAGTGCCTTGATCTAACAGAATCAGCATATTAAGACAATTTTCAAAAAATGGATGCTTTTCTTGAGGAAGAACAACCTTTCTCTAATTGGCACAAAGACACCATATGGTTTTACCTTGGCCCCAATCTCTGCCCTGGATGCTGACCCGCAGGAAAACTACCCGAGAGAGGAGAAGAACACCTTATGTCCTTTCCACTGCTCCAAAACAAAACCCATAGGCAAGAATATAATCTTAAAAAGTCACCTACACAGGTTGTGAATGACAAGTAGGCCCAAGCAGAACCCCTCCTGGGGATATTTATTTTTTAAAGAACAAATAAAATAATGATTTCTTGAAGACTGGGTCCTTGACTTGCTCGTCACTAAATCCCAAGCCCCTGGGCAGCTGGCACACTGCCTGGCATAGAGTCAGCACTTGACACAGTTTGCTGGAGCAAACAGAGCCAACGGAGGCGTCTAGAAACCTACTGGTGGGCAGTACAACCACCTGTCTCCTAAACCCACAGTCCAGGACAGAGGTGGGGAACCTGAGGCCTTAAGGCCACATGTGGCCTTCTGGGTCCTTGAGTGCAGCCTTTTAATTGAATCCAAATTTTACAGAACAAATCCTTTTATTTTTATTAGTACATTTCTGTTTGTCATTTATATTTTTATTTTATTTTTAAAATGAACATATTTAAAATACCAAAGAATAAAACAAGTTTCATTGAAATAATCCTCCCAGATTGACCAGCACAATTAGAACATTAGTAAGCCATACGGGCTAAATTGACGGCTGCTATGCTCACGATTTAGTTCTAACTTCCCCCACCTGACTGGTGCCACTACCACAAGAGGTCAGTTGGTGAGAGTTTATGGGGGTCGAGTACACTAGTCTGTTATCAGCTTTTAACAATGGTGCACTGTGTTTCTGTGTGAAGTGGAATTTGTGAATAGTTGGACAGCTCAACAGTATTTTTCAATTCTGTCTGTTTAAGAGCCTGTCAGGTCAAAGAAGACCAAGAGAACTCTGAAGGAAGAAAACAGATTTTTTAATGAGGATTGGGAATTGCAATATTATCTTGTTTCTGCTAAAGATAAGATGACTTGCTTGTTTTGTGATACTGCAATACCAACATTAAAGAAATTCAATGCTCCTCAATTTTGTAACACTCATAAGGACCACAAATATTTTAAATTAGAGGGAGAGGCATAAAAGGTTGTATTGCAGAAATTAAAAGATAAAAAGCAAAAGCAAAGACATTCTGTCAAGCAGCAATAAGACCTAGAAATAACAACACTGAAGCAACTTATAAAGTTTCTTACATATCTGCGAAAAAAAGGAAGCCATTCAGTGATGTAGAACATGTGAAAGAATCATTGTCGAAGTTGTAGGATGCTTAGACCCCGATAACATTTCAAAGCACAAACAACTGCCTTTTTCAAGAAGAACCATAACTGATCAGCACCATGAATTAGCCTTCAACTTACTGGAATAACTTCATGCAATACTTCAAAAGGAAAATACATATTATTCAATTGCTTTGGATGAATCAACTGATACTACTAACACAACACAGGCTTTATACTTCATTTGGGTCATAACAGAAGATTTTCTTTACTACAAAGAGTCACTTGCTTTGGGTACTCCTGGGAACAGAACACGGGGAACAGATATCTTCAACAACTTTCAAGATAAATGTCATGAAGTTGGACTGAATTTGGTAAACTTAGAGTGTATGTACGTATGGTGCACCTTCCATGACAGGAAAACATGAAGGGTTTGTTGCATAGATTAAAAAAAAGTATTAACAGACCCAGATGCTCTCATTTCTTTTCATTGTATCTTCCATCAGCAAAATCTCTGTGCTAAAGCTACTATTTTAAGTGACACTTTGCAACAAGTTATAAGTATTGTTAACTATATTTGTGCAAATGCAACACCCCAAGGTCAGTTTCTCCATTCGTAACATGCTAAAGTTGAAAGATGAGGTATTCATTGTGGATTTACCGTTCATTCTAAAGTGTGTTGGCTATCACAAGGAGAGGTGTTAGCCAAAATTTTATCTCTGTGAGAACAGATAAATTTTGTGAAGAACAGAATCAGCAATATGAATTATTGAAAGAAGATTTCAATAGGAATGCAGCATTTCTGTGTGATAGCACATCAAATCCAAACTACTTGAATATTTCTTTCCAAGGCACAACTAAGTCTATATATGATAGGTGGCAAATCCAAGCATTTCTAAAAAAGCTATCTTTTTTCAAAACACTTCTTCAAAAGGAAATTTCAGACAAACATTTTGCCTAGTTAGCAAAGGTCATTGATGAACAGAATGATATATGTGAATCATTTGAAGAATACACAGCTGTTATAAACCTATTAATTGGAGAATACAATGAAAGGTTCACAGACTTCGGGAATCATGACATCACACTCAAATTAGCATTTCAGCTTCACCTAGTTGATATCACCAAGGCATCTAAAGAACTACAGCTGGAATTGATTGAGCTCTCAGTAGATAACATTTTAAAGTCATTGTTTGATGCTAAGAAAGATCCAATTGAAATATGGAAAAATGCAGTGGATTATCCACACCTTCAGTAACATGCCCGAAAAATGCTGTCTTGCTTTCCAACCACTTATTGCTACAAATCTCCATTCTCCTACCTAACCCCAAACAACATGTCCTTAAGGTCACAAATGACTGACACCCATCTAGAGGGTCAACTGAAACTGCAGACCTCCATGCTGCCACCAAATGTTCAAATGCTTTCCAACAAAAAGCAGACAAAACAAAGTCAATAAAAGATTAATTAACTTTAAAATTAACAAATAGTTTTCAATTTTTTAATTATTAAGTACATAGTAGTTGGATTTTTACAAAATAATGCACACTTTTAAGTATATCTAATTGAAGTTTCTTGAATGCAGTCTTATTTGATCACAGCTATATTAATGAGCCTTCCAACATGAAACGGTTCTCCCCCCAGCCCAGGAGGAGACCCACCGTGGCCCTGGCTGGAAAGTCCAACTCGTCCTACTTAGAATCCTTTGCAAGCCTTCCCACGGGACACACTCAGGAAAGCTGCATGGATATTTCTAGACCAGAGAAAGCTGGAAATGTGCAATCTCCTAAGCCATTTTTATTCATCCTACAGCCAACAGAATCAGATAAGCCATCCAGAAACTAGTCCCAGGGTGTGGGCCAGCATTTACTGTTTACCGGAGCTAGGTAATGAGACAGCATCAAGACACATTTTCCATCATCCTGTTCCTCCTCCTCACGGCCCCCAGCTGCTCTCCACAGGACCCCCCACCTGCCTCTAGCCTCACTCTGCGGG
The DNA here is from genome assembly GCA_028533085.1 of Varecia variegata. Taxonomy (NCBI): domain Eukaryota; kingdom Metazoa; phylum Chordata; class Mammalia; order Primates; family Lemuridae; genus Varecia; species Varecia variegata. The sequence goes on along the minus strand of CM052440.1, from coordinate 80,410,185 downwards.
GTCTATGTCCTGGGCATTCCCTCGTCTGGACTTACCTGGCATCCACCCACACCCTTTCCAGGTAAGGAAGTTGCTGGGATGTCAAGGAGCTCACTGTCTACCCCCAATTACCTCACTTGGGAACTACTAAATGGCTGTTTTTTCAATCTGGGACAAGGCAATCCTTTTGAGGCATTAGAGACTGATGAAGATCTGACCCCACCCAGCTGTACTGTGACGGTGGGTTCGAAGGCCATACCCCAAACCAATGACCCATGGCAGACATGAGGGCCACTAGGAGCCAGCTGGGGGGAGGACGAAGGTCCAGGGGTCTTTCTGAAGAGCCTCAAATCATGCCACATAAATGATAGTTGCAGAACTTTGTGAATATACTAAAAACCACTGGATTGTGCATTTTAGAAGGGTGGATTTAATAGTATTACAAATTACATATTTATTTATTTTTTTTAAATATGCTACCTGGACCTCCATTTCTGCCCACACAGAGGGCCAGCCCTCTTAGGGCTGTGGGCAGGCTTCCTAAATAGTCCTTTTCCCAGGAGAAAGATGCATCCACAGTCTGGGCACTGTGTAATGACAAAAAACAGGCTCCAGGACCTGTCAGCCCAGCAAGTTTCTATCTGTGTCACCTTGGCCATCACTTAACCACTCTGAGCCATGGTCCACAGATGGGGACACCACTACCCTCCACGGGGCCACCGTGAGGATTCTCTGTGCAGAGGTGTGGGGCACACCATCCACCAGCAGGCACGTGGCAGGTGCACATGGATGCTAGTTTCCTGCACTCAGGGGACTGTTTGCATTGGAGGCTTTATTTTTTCAGCATTTAGTAACCTGGCTAGATAGCTCCATCCTAATTTGCAAGGCTATTATAACTAATTTCCATATTGCTCTAAATAAGACCAGATAAAGGGGACGAGGTGGGGTCGGGGGAGAACTGAGGCGTTTTGTAGGCTTTGCCAGGGTCAGAACTATGTTATATTTGCCTGAAAGTGTTTAAGACAGCTTTATTCCTCTTTCTCTCTCTCTCCTTCCCTCCCTCTCTCTCTCTCTCCACCTGGTGTCCCCAGGCCCTTGAACTTTGGCCTTATGTTGTTCTCTAGCTCTATCACCAGGCAGACTAAGCCACTGACTCAGGACAACCTGTGAGTTGCTGTACAGATGACAAATGAATCTGGGACTCTGTGGGCAAACACTGTCCAACTCACTTCGCACCATATGCCCCACTGCATTCCATGACCTGTCCATGTCCCCGATCTGTCCCTGCCTTGCTAGAGGAATTTGGGCTGGGGCCGGTCCAGCAGGCTGGGGGAAGCCAAGGAGAGTGTGCTTGAAGCTTGAAGGCGGCTGGGAGAAGCATGTCCTGGCAATTAAGCCTGGGCTGGGCTGGAGCGTCCTCTCTGGCTGCTCTTCCAGCTGTTCCGTCAACACTCCAGAACAAATGAGGTGTTTCTGTCAATCAGGGAAGACGCATGGCATCCCGACTGAATGCTCCCCAAGCTAATGGGCCTGCTTGGGAGACATTCAGCATTGAAAGAAGCTCTTTGTTCTGGGGTGGTGAAGCATTTTGCAGGAAAGCCTCAGCAGGTGGCCATAAAGTATGTGACAAACTGCATGGGGGAGCTGCAAAGCCCCTCCAGGCTAGTGGCAGCCTCACAGCCCTCTAGAGGGGCCTCTCAGCCTAGCGACACCAGCCAGAGCTGTGGAGCAGGAACATCGCATACCCCCACCCCAACCAAGGGAGGCCCACAGAAGCCCAGAGCTCCCGTCTGCGTGCTTGGGACGGGCCAGCGGGCTTAGTGCTCAGTGCGTTCACACACATCCTTGGAGCCCGGGGTATGAACAAGGAGGAACTCACAGAGACGACCACAGACCCCGCCCTCCAGCAGCTTATGACTGGGGAACCAGGCAGGAGGCTGAAGGCTGCAGAAAATTGGCAGTAGAGGGGCTGCTGGGGGTGGGGCTCAAGCTTCCCAGCCCTCTCACCTAAGGAGCTGGGCCACAAGGTCAGTGTCCCAGGACTCGGCTCACCACCAGCAAGGGCGCCCTGGGCTGGGGTAGGACGGGACTTAGGCCTGGCTTGCCCAATTCATTAGCTGGTGAGCTTGGATAAGTCCCTCCCCTCCTTTCCCTTCTCTTCACGTACGCGGTGAAGGGAAAGGATCTCTGGGAACCTTTCCAACTTCAGAGTTGTGTGCTTCTTCGATGGTTTGTATTCATTCATCTTTGTCATCCCAACATGGCCTAAATCCACACAGTCCCATGTGTTGTCACACCCTCCTACCCTTGCCTGACCCCGGCCTGGGGCCTCTCTTCACTGCACCCATGATGGTGCCCCTGTGGGCCCCGCCTGCTCCAGGCCCTCGTGCCTGCTGACATCCTGCCTCCCAGGCAGAAACCCCACATGTCCCTCCAGAGCTCTCCCCGGCCACGCCCTCCAGTCCACCTGTCCCAAGCTCTGTGCATACAGAATCTTGCATGTACCAAAATCCAGAGAGCCCCGGAAGATAGGGTCCATGTCTCTTCTGTATGTGGAACTCTTACCTGACCCGTTATTGAGGACGGGGTCAGCAAACTTCTTCTGTAAAACTGAAGACAGTAAATATTTTAAGTTTTGCAGGCCACATGGTTTCTGTCACAACTACTCAACTGTGAGGCTGAATCACAAAAGCAGTCATATACAATGCCTAAGTAAACGCATGTAGCCGAATTCCAGTGAAATTTTATTTATAAAAGTAGGTGGTGGGTGGGATTTGGCCCCCAGGCCATAGTTTGCGGGCTCTTGACCTAGGACAGGCCTTACTGATAGACGCACCTGCACCTGGCCTTTCTCTTGTCACTGGGATTGTTCACACGTCTGTCTGCTGTACTGCACCATGAGCTTCTCACTCTGTGCCTTTTAAGTCTCGAACCCCACTGTCTAACACTCTGCCTTATATAGAATAGGTGTCTGATACATGCTTATCCTGTGAACGCTCTGATCTGAGGGTACATGTTTCAGACTTCACAACCTAAGGAGATCACCACTAGGACAGACCATGAGATACCAAGAGGCAGACCAGCCCAGACGGGAGGACAGCCCTGGGCTGAGACCCAGCCACATAAGTTTGGACCGTACCTGCCAGAAATTTTGGAGGAAGCAAGCTGGCCTGCTGGCCTCAGCGCTGCTCTTGGAGAGAACTCCGTTCTGCTACATCAAAGAGCACAGCTCCTGATCAAAAGTTTGGACCAGACAATCTACCTCCTGGCTCCCTTCCTCTGTCCCCTCCCACGCTAACTATCCCCAACTGACAGCCCTCCAGGGACTGGGAGCAACCATAGAAGGGAGCTGTGGGAGCTTCCAGACCCTTCAGTCTGAACCTGTAGCAGATGCCTGATATCTACGGCTAACATGTTCATTACGCTGCGCAGGTATCGGAGACCGACCAAACGTACCAGGCCATATGGCTTTCTTGATGCTCTGGTGGTTAAGTGCAATGGCCTTCATTCTACAGAAGAGTAGACTGAACTCAGAGAGGTTGTGACTTGCTCAAAATCACCGCAGTGAGCAGCACGACACGGCCACTATAAAACCTGATGTGACCTAGGCCACATCTAGAATGACAGAGAAGAGCCCCCTCTATGACCACTGGTGCATTTCAAGAGATCAGACGAATCAGGTGAGGAAGGAAAGGAACTCAAGGCCACACCCGATGAAAAATGAATGAAGGAACTTGAGTCGTTTGACTTGTCAGAGAGAAGCCCAGGGCAGGATGCGGGCGAGGAACGATGACATCTGGCTTCTAGCAGCCTCTGCAGACCAGGGTCAGACTTGGTCTGTGCGGTGCCAAGGGCAGGGCCAGGCCAGCTAAGAGGAAGTGAGTGACTCCCTCAGTCCACTGTTCTGGCCATGGCCCAGCCACCATTTGGAATTATGTCCCAAAATATGACCAGGTCCTTAGTACATTATTTTAATCACTTCACCTGCCTTTTTGGAGTGAGACAAATAGACATCCCTTCATCAATTCCCATAAAGAGCAAATGTTTACTGTAGCGAGGGGAACAGTGTGGACCGCCACAAAAAATTCATGTCCGCCCAAAACTCAACCTGTTTGAGCCTCAATTTCTTCATCTATAAAATGAGGAGTAGTCTACTTACCTAACAGTATCCTTGTAAGAATTAGAAAGAAAATACATGAAACACGGTCTGGTCAGTACGGTGCCTCACAAGAGAGACAGCCAGAATGTGACTTTATTTGGAAGAGATTTTGCAGATATAACTAGCTAAGGTGAGGACATCCTGGATGAAGGTGGCCTGGTGTCCTTATCAGTAGAGGAAAGGGCACATGGAGACACACATAGAAGGAGGCGACTGAAAGAGGCAGAGATCAGGGGGATGCAACTACAAGCCAAGGAACACCAAAGAGGGTGGCAGCCATCAGAACCCAGGACGCAGCTGTGGGACAGCCTCCCTCAGAGCCTCCACAGGTGCCAAGCACGCTGATACTCTGAGTTTGGACTTCTGACCTCCAGAGCTGTGAGAGAATAAATTTTTATTGTTTTAAGCCAATTTGAGGTAGTTTGTCATGGCAGCCTTAGGAAACTAATGTATTAATAGTAACTCAAAAATATTATTGGACTGAGCATTCCACAAAGAGGCAGGATAATGTGGTAGCTGAGAAAATGTAGTATGAAGGAAATGCCTGGGTTCAAATCTCCAGCCAACCATTCACCAGCTGAGTGACCTTGAGCAAGTTATTTAACTTTCCTATCCCTCAGTTTCCCCTTCTGCAAAATAATAGGAGTATCTACCTCCTAAGATTGCTATTCAAAGTGCTAATACATGTAAACCACGGAGAACTGTGTGTATCAGGGAAGGTACAACTATAAATAAGCTAAAGCAGAACAGAGTTTTGGTCTTATATTTTACTACAATCACTACTATGAGTGACCAATAATTATGACTCTCTGTCATAATTCATTCACTTATTCACACATAAGTGTGAGGCACTGAACCGACCAGATTGTGTTTGATGTATTTTCTCTCTAATCCGTACAGTGATACTCCTGGGAAGTAGAATACACCTCATTTCATAGATGAAGAAATTGTGGCTCAGAAAGGTTGAGTAACTCATTGAGAATCACACAGTAAGAAGCGATGGAGTCAAGACTTACGCTTACATGTCATGCTGCCCCCTTGGACAGGGAGTGATTCTGTTCCCCCCTGTGCCTTAGCACAATGCCTGGGTCATAGTAAGTGTGCCCCAAACCCTTGATGAATTAAGTGATTCACTAATTATAATATAAGTGCCCCAGATATTAGCATTATTGACTTTCTCTTAATCTGGATCCAAACAGTGTAGAAATGAGTCCTAACACCAACAAAGCTAGAGATCATCAACACCTAAATGAGCCAGCAGATGACTAGGAACATCACGTTCCCACACTGGTTATACAGCATCGCATGTGGACACGCAAACCTGCTGGAAACAGGACATTTTGTCACTTAGAGAAGCCAGGGAAGGCAGCACTGAGATTTGGCGCTCTCCTGAAGGAACGCGAGGCCCAGTAGCTTCAATAAAATTTCAACTGTCCGTGGGAAACGGAGGAGGGAGCAAAGGCATACCTTCTAAAATTTTATCTTCAAGCAGATTGCTCAGGCTTAACATTTGGTTTGAAGAAAGAAAATGGAATTCACCATCGGGAACATTAAAAGTGGGGTAGCTGCTGCATCCACAAGCGTGGAAGGCCTGGAAGAACACGACAGTGTTCTTCATCCTTCTCTATGGAAAGCACGGCTTGATATTGGAGCTGTCTGCATTTCCTGCACCCCAGCTGGGAGAACAGGGACAAAGGGCAGGAAGGAGCAGCAGGCTCGGAGCCAAGGAGTCAAGGGAAACTGAGTCCACAGCAAGGACTTCTTTCTTCAAATAGTCGAACAGCAGATGAAGCTGCGGGCAGGTAAGTTAGAGTTGACTGTACCCCAGACACAAGAAACAAAGCCAATTTCAGAAGTCCTCCTGTTTTCTGGTGAATTTCTGATGGGATAAGAGAGCAGAAGAAATCCAAACAGGTAAGTTACTCTAGCTCAGACACAGGTCAGAAGAGGAGGCACAACCGCAGGTGGCTGTATAGACCCAAACAGGTGCCAAGCCCTCTCTCGCTACAGGACCCCTGTGAAGCCCCAGGGTTACCAGGACAGAAGCCACCATTCCAGCCTCAAGGGCTCATTGTCTAGGAGGGAAACAGACATGAAAACAAATTATGATAATATTGGCAGGTTATGACAGAAATGGGGACAAGGAAACCTGAGGCCTAGGGTCTGTGTCTGGGGTCGAGTCAGGAAGGCAGAGAGACTTGCTGCAGATAAAGCCAAGAGGTGGGCCAGGGACTAATCGTGCGAACTTGGGACAACACGCCTAAGAAACGTGAACTTGCTCTTAGGTGCTTAGAAGCCATTGAAAGTTCTTAAATAAAGGAGTGGCGTGATCAGACTTGCGTTTGGAAAGATCACTCTGCTACAGCATGAAGACGGCTTGGGGCAGATCTGGGGCCAGTCAGGAGACAGTGCGGTGACACAGGGGGAGGCGGTGAGTGCTGGAATCATGGTGGTGGCAGTGGGGAGGATGGGGTGGAAACAGACATGGGAAATGGGACTTGGCGTGACTCGTTGTCCAGCTGAGACCTCTAGGAGGCAGCCAGATTCTGGTGGGAGAATTCTTCTGACGGGGAGAATGGTTAGCACAGCCACAGAGACAGAGAAAAGAGAAGATGCAGGTTTGACAGAGAAGATGCCGAGTTTATTTATAATATGAAGACCTTGAGTTTGAGATGCTTCTGGACACCCAGCCAGTTATGTCAGGAGCCAGATGGAAGAGCCTGGAGTACACGGGATAAGTGTAGGTTAAATAAGAGCATTTGAGAGTCACCATAGGTAGATAGTAACTTAGGCCATAAAAATGGGTGAAATTGCTCAGAAAGGGTGTGTCTGACAACAAGTAACAAAAGGGAAGAAGGAGAGAAGAAAGCTGAAGACAGAACTCTGAGAATACTGATATTTCAGTGGTAGAGAAGGAAGAAAAGAACATACAAGAGAATATGAAGGAGGCCACAGAGGCAGAGGAAATCCAGGGAAGAATCATGGTTTCCTGGAAACCCGAGGAAAAGAAAATGCCAAGTAGGAAGAAGTAGTTAACCGTGTCAAATTCAATAGAAAAAAGTCACATAAAACAAGGGTTGAAATGGTCTTCTATTCTCAATGAACAGAAATGCCAAAGGAAATTAAATAATAGGGAGCAGATGAGCATGGTTCCTAGAATTTAGAAGGTATTTGGCAAATGATGGGTGGATACATGGATGGACGGAGGGATGGAACCACATCCCTGTTGACTGCCCCGACTGGACCCACTGTCTGCGTCATGAATTGGATTCATGATGGTTCTGACCAGAGCCAGAGAGATGGACAAAGGCAACCTCAAGGAATCCCTTCCAAATTAGGTTATGTAGTATTTCATGTATATCTACAGAAAAAAAGAAACGTGCAGTCCACAGAAAAGCAAAAAAAAACCCTTTATTCTACCAAGAAGGGTCTTCCAAAGGTCATTCCATCTATCCCCCTGCTTCTGGAAGAACGTCAAGCGCGATTTCTAGCGCTCACCCTCCAATCTAAAGACGCCCACATATGCACGCACGCAGATCAGACTTTCCAGAAAGAAGGGAGGAGTACGTGTGTGTCTACTCTACCACCTCTTGCCTCCTGGCGGGGGCAACGGAAAAACTCGTCATCAGCACAGCTGCCGCCTGGAGCCAGCGGCACAGCCACAGAGCCAAGTCTCTGTGAAATGCATCAGATCAAACTCAATGATCAATAATAAAATCAACAGCCTTCTCAAAGCCAAAGGGGTTGGAATTCAGAAGGGGCAATCCTGTCATTTCTCCCGGGGCCATACAGCACACTCATTTTTGTGGGATTTACAGCTTTAACCAATTCCCTGGATGCAGGCACAACGTTGCAGCAGTTAATAACCATCGAAGGGGCTCGTGGCCCTCTAGGCGCCCCACTCCCTCCAGCTCTACCAGGAGAAACCCAAACCCGTATGAGGGGTAACCAACAGCTCACTGGAAGAACGATCCTTTGTTAAACAAACAATGTGTCTGGAACACTTTGGGTCTCATTGTTCCACTCCAGGCTGGAGACTGAAGTTATAGAAATAAATTAGCGATTTCAATAATGCTCATCCTGGACTGCTCCTACCAGCAAATAAAAACTCCCTGGGAGGGGCTGGAGGACAGGATTAACTCTTTCAGGCCATGGTTGGAGAGGAAGGGTGGGGTGGGTGGCTAGGAAAGGCAGAGAAAGAGAATTCGAAATGGAAATACTGAAAGAGAAAGACACGCCGAGTGGCACTGAAATAAACACGGAGTTATTTTCCTCCAGGGTTTTAAGAACGCGAAGGAAAGGAAGAGGCAAAACATCCCTAGGTTCATATTGAGACTTTGTCTGACCTGTATCAACTCAGTCCCTGAAGCCCATTGCCTCTCCTACCGTCCGAATAAACTGCACCTGCCTCTGACACCTGCTCCCAGGGCCCAGGGGCCCTGGAAGGAGCTGGGTGTGGGACATTAGGCTTGTGGTCTTCACGCTACAAACGGGAGACTCAAGTGTGGAGTGCTTTTCTGGAATGAGCCGCCATTCCTCTTGACTTGAGAAGCTTCTACTCTGCTCTGTCTTCTCCACGTCTTAGGGAAGGGAATTTTGAGCGTCGTGGAACTTCACGGTACCTTCAAAGAGAAAGGCTGGGGTCTGCACTTCTCCTCACACAGGCATGGAGGAGGGACAGTGCCAGCATCAGGTCCTGGCCTGCTGGCTCCACAAAGGACATTCGCAGCTTGGTCAGACATCAGAGGGACTAGTGGCCAAAGGACTAGAGTCATGTGATGAGTCTTCTTTTCTGAGGTTTGGAGGCAACATCAAAGATGGGAGAGGCGTTAGCTGGGTGGTCTGAGAGAGCAATTGGGGGGAGGAGAGGGACGGAGGAAAGGACACAGCCAGGTCGCCCACGTCCCCCAAACAGAGCTGTCTTTGTTTTCCTGATGCAAAGGCCACAGCAGCAGACTACGGCCCCAAGAGAAATGGCAGAGACCTGATAAAACTGGGGCCAGGAGGCAGAGCCTGGACCACTCTGGAGTCCTCGGGTCCCCACAGCGCCGCCCAGGGGACAGGTGCTGGGCAGCAGAACAGAGGAAGAGGAGGCCAGAGGGCAACCCTGAGGAGGATGAGGTTAGGAACTGGATGGGGACACAGGAGAGCCAAGAAGGCTGCTGTGTGGACAGAGACGCTTCCTGTGGCTTTCCGACTAGGGTTTCGTGTGAGCCCCGTCACTAGGGAGTGCTCGCCACCCACCACGGGCCGCATTGGAAACCCCTGACGCCACTAACACGCACGGCTTGTGTCAGCCTAGAGTCTCGTTAGTGGCTCCATTTCCCTTTCCAGGGTCCCTGTCAGTCCCCTCCTAGGGTGCTGCAAACTGAGTGCAGTGAAGTAGCTCAGGCTCAAGTGCAGGGCTTAGAGCCACCCCTTCAGAACTGGGGCTCACCCAAGGTGGAAGTCACACATCCCCCAGGGTAGGGCCACCTACTGTACTGCTGAACCAAATCTGGAGGTGCCTTCTGCCCCGAAGCTTACTCATAAATACACAAGCACTTGGTGTAAACACTCGTGGAAATGTCACTGAGCTGTGTGTCTAACATGCATCCTGATTACTTCCTCCTGCTCGGTCATGTATGTCATTGATTGGAAATGGCACAAACACGGGTGGGCCATGCACATGTATGTGTTTGACGTCTGCTTGGCTGTCTGGACCTCTGGACGCTCTGCACAACTCTCTTCAAGTGTGGGGAGGCAGGTCCCATGGTGAAGCAGTGTGTGGGGGGCCTAGGCTGGGGACCTGAGCACGTCCCTGCTCCTCTACTGCTGGGACTGGGGCTCGGCAAGACACACCGCCTCACTAGCCCTCAGTTTTTCCATCTATGAAATGAGAAGTTTGGATGAGATGACTGCTCTCCTAGGTCATTTCTCCTAGGTCATTTCTAGCTCTTGATGTTTTCCAGTTTCCTTTAATGCACTTTAAACAGTGCTGTGTATTTATAATTAATCCTTATAACAGTTAACACTTATTGCTTGAGCACTGGGTAGCAGATACTTCTCTAATCCCTCTCCGTGCATTATCTAGCTTAATCCCCACACCAGCCCTGTTAGGCATATGTTATTATAAAATCCCCATTTTACGGATAGAGAAACCAAGGCACAGAAAAGTTAAACATGTGGCCTAAGGCCACACAGGTAGTAAGCAATGGAGATGGGAAACCTATGGAAAGGCAATCTCCCTCCAGACCCTGCACACTTAACTATGACATTATATGGCCCCTCTGGCAGTAAACAAAGGGAAAGACATTTAGAATCTGGGCCTCTCATCAGTCAAGGTGCAAGGCAAAACTAGATAACAGCCACTGTGGGCAGTGATTCTAGCTGCTGCCACAAGGACATTGTAAAATTCATGAGAGGAGAGGATGAAATTACTAGCCTCTGTCTGGAGCACAGGGGCAGCTTCAGTTGCAGCGTCGTCATCCTACCCCCGTCCACCTGACCGGCCCCACGTGCAGGCTGATGGGAATGCCAAGTGCAGATTTGAAAGCCTGCCCCTTCGCCCCCTCCCTCCCCCACTCCTTACCACTGTCATACCTGCAAATAGCTCTTAATGAAGAGCAATCATTTCAGGATGGAAAGGTGGCCCAAAGGCAAGATCCGATCACCAGGGCCCAGGGGCCAACTTTGTACTGGCCCAGGACAGCCCGCACTGGGCCAGAGGTGGTAAGCAGGCAACGGCAATGCAAGCACCAAGAAACCCTCCCTGGTGCCCAGGTGAGGGTGTCCAGCCTGCTCTGGGAAGATGGTTCCACTTGCCTAACAGTGTGCATGGGAAGGAAACAACAAACACTGAGGTCCCTCTCTCCAACCCACGACCCAGGACAACATGCTGGACCTACAGATTGCTCTAGATCACCTGGACAGAAAATGAGCCAAACAAAAGTGAAAGGAAGCCAGCAGGCAAACCCACAAACCTACTCTCTTCCGCCTGGTGAGGAAGGGCACACACAGACCCAGGGGGCAGGGCTGCCAAGAGAGCAGATGGCACTCTACGGCACACACACAGCCTTCCCATCCACCATCATCAGAACCATATGCAAAAATCTGGTTCCGATTTGCACAGCCATCCACTCCTGATTCTACCAGAAAGCACTACATTTTTGCTCTACTATTTCATCTCCCTCTGGTCCAGCCTGCTCTGGCCTCATGTCAGATTAATATTCCTACTCTGTGGAAGCCAGACGAAATTTCCTTTGGTGGGGTTGACCTCTCCAGTTGGCCACGGCTGCCTGGAAGCTTACAAAGCCTGTGGCGGCCACCACCCCTTCCCCACCCCTGGGGTCCGGAAGTGTAAACACTCAGGGTGGCCCCTGACTCAGACAGAAAGTTATTAGGAAGGAGTGAGGCTTTACAAGGTGTCAGAGCTTTCACCAAGCTTTCGGGTTGGGTGAGCTGATCTCAAGGTTTTGCAGAAAGAGAGCAACGGAATGAAAAATACACCAAAGACACAGCCCAGGATATGTCTGATGTTCATGTTCACTGACTAATGACCAAGTCTGGGCAAAGGAAGGTAGCTATAAGAATAAAAGCAGGTGATGATAATAATAACTAGTATTTAATGAGCAACTTGCCATATGTTAAGCACTGTACAAAAGGCTCTTAAATGCATCGTCTCATTTAATTCTCTCAGCAAACTTCGCAAGTAGACACTATTCTTTTTCCCACTTTACAAACAAACAAAGGAAAAATGAACCTAAGAAAGGTGTGGTGACTTGCCCAGAGTATCAGTAAGTGGCAAAGCCAAGATTTGAACCCCAGCAGTCTAAATCCAGAGTTCAAGCCCTTAACCACTGTGCAGCACTACCAGCCCTGAGTTATTTGGAATAGTCCTTAGAACCACACAGTCCTTAGTGAGCCATGATGGGGATGATTTTGAGGACGGTCCATGGCTAATTAGGACTCCTTAGCTACTATATTCCTGCCTCCACCTGGATTACAGACCCTGACCGTGAATCAACACATGTTCAATAAAGGGGACATTAGTCTTCAGTAAAGGGAAGTTTGCCTTCTAACTCCATCCAAAGTCAAAGAAAACACTCCCTCATCTGTCTTTCTGGAAGTCTGCACCCCTACTTCTCTCCATGAGCAGAGGGAACCAGAACTAACTGCATATCGTATTACCGCCAATGCCCAGGAGCTGTCCGCAGTGGGCCAAGGTCCTGGCCTGAGACTCAGGACCTGTCTTTTAGGATGAGAGGCCCTGGACAGACACCCTCTCTGAGGCCCTTCCCAGGCAACAAATCTAAGCTCTCATGACCCTCCCAAGCAAGTTTAGAGGCAGAGAGGAAAAGTAGAGATTCGAACAGAGATTTGTACACTCATGTTCATAGCAGCATTACTCACAATAGCCAAAAGCTGGAAGCAAAGCAAGCGTCGCCGATGGAGGGATGGGAACCAAATGTGGTCTCTATCCACAATGGAATACTACTTGGCCTTAAAGGAAATCCCGTCATTTGTGACAACATCGATGAACCTAGAGGGCATTATGCTAAGTGAAATAAACCAATCGCAGAAGGGCAAATACTGCATGATTTACTGACGTGAGAGATTTCTAAGAGTCAAACTCATAGAAGCAGAGAATACAAGTGGTTTCCAAGGGCTGAAGGCTGGGGAAATGGGAAGTTGTTGTTCAAAAGGCATAAAGTTTTGGTTATGTCAGACAAGGTCTAGAGATCCGCTGTACAGCATAGTGCTTAGAGTTAACAATACTATATTGTGCACGTCAAAATTTGTCAAGCAGACGGATCTCATGTTACATGTTCTTACCACAAACACAAAATTAAAAAATTAAAATACAAAGGGACACAAGGACACTGTAGGAGATGTTGGATATGTCTATCATGTTGACCGTGGCGATGGTATCACAGATGTCTGCATATGTCCGAACTCATCAAACTGCACACATTAAATTCATGTGTTTCTTTGTATATCAATTCTACCTCAATAAAGCTGTTTTTTGAAAAAGGAAATTCTGTTACATGCTACAGCATGAATTAAATTTAAAGACATTATGCTAAATGAAATAAAAGGACAAACATTGTATGATTCCACTTATATGAGGTACCCAGAGTAGTCGAATTCATAGAGACAGACAGTCCAATGGTGGTTTCCAGGGGCTGGGGTGGGGGCGGGGCATTAGTGTGTAATGGGTACAGAGCTTCAGTTGAGGAAGACAAGAAGATTCTGGAGATGGATGGTGGTGCTGGTGCACGACAATGTCAGTGTATTTAATGCCACAGAACCGTATATTTAAAAATGGCTAAAATGGTAAATTTATGTCATGGCTATTTAACCACAATAAAAAGAAATGTTTATAGTAAATGTTATTTCTCTGGAATGTAACCATAATTAAAACTTAGGCTTGGATTTAAAAAAAAATCAGAGAGGAATAAGGAATTAATAAAATCCACAGATAGAAAGGAGCTAAATTCACTAGCTTCAAACCCCCATGAAATATAATGATGGATTCACCGAAATATGGGAAAGTGAAAGTTAAATCTTCCAATATTAAATTATTTAATTAAGCAACCCTATCTTTCACAGCAGCAGCCTCAGTAAAAATGTGATCTGAGATCACTCATGAAGGAGGGGCCCTGAGCCCAGCCGTGAGAACACGCTGCTTCCACCGGGGGTTTGCTGCGCAGGGCTGCCCTCACTCCCCTGCCCTGCAGCGGAGCTGCACCAACAGCATCCCAGCGAATGAGGACCGGTGACCCCGAGAGGCTCAGCCAGTCATACTGCTGGGTCACAATTTGTTTTCTCTTCAGTCATTTTCATAGTCATTCACCTAATGGTTTTTTTGTTTGTTTTCTGTTTCTTTGTTTTTTGGGGGTTTTTTTTGTTTGTTTGTTTGTTTGTTTGTTTGTTTTATTTCAGCTTATTATGGGGGTACAAAAGTTCTGGTTAGATATATTGCCCATGTCCCTCCCATTCCCCCGATTCTGAGCCTCAAGTGTGTCCATTCCCCAGACAGTGCACATCGCACTCTTCTTGT
>CM052440.1:80326307-80395505 GCA_028533085.1 Varecia variegata | reverse complement strand
GGAAAACTGGATAACCACATGTAGAAGACTGAAACAGGACCCACAGCTTTCACCTCTCACAAAAATTAAATCACGGTGGTTAACAGACTTAAACCTTAGGAATGAAACTATTAGAATCCTAGAAGAAAATGTAGGAAAGACTCTTACAGACATTGGCCTAGGCAAAGAATTTTTGAAGAAGACCCCTAAGGCAATCACATCAACAACAAAAATAAATAAATGGGACCTGATTAAATTAAAAAGCTTCTGCACAGCCAAAGAAACAATCACGAGAATTAACAGACAACCCACAGAATGGGAAAAAATTTTCGCATACTACACATCAGATAAAGGACTGTTTCTTTGTTTTGAGAAAGGGTCTCACCCCATCATCAGGGCTAGAATGCAGTGGTATCAGCCTAGCTCACAGCAGCCTCAAACTCCTGAGCTCAAGTGATCCTCTTGCCTCAGCCTCCTGAGTAGCTGGGACTACAGGCTCAGGGCACCACACCTGGCTAATTTTTCTATTTTTAGTGGAGACAGGGTCTCGCTCTTGCTCAGGCTGGTCTCAAACTCCTGACCTCAATTGATCCTCCTATCTCGGCCTCCCAGAGTGCTAGGACTACAGACGTGAGCCACCGCACCCGGCCAGTCATTCAACTAATGTATCTTGACACCAGTTGTTTCTGAGCACTGTGTGGCTCTGGAAATAAAGGAGGCAGAGAAAGAGGGATGGAGACTGTTTACAAGCACTGTCCTCTGTAAGTCCCCCAGCTCTGTGGGGTAGGTAGGTACTCCTGATGTGTCCTTTGTTGTTGTTGCTGTTTTAATGGAAACACAAAGTCTTATGAAACAGATAAGGAAACCTTTGGACGGTTATTCAGGGATTTGGATTCAGGTTTGTCTGCCCACAAAGCATGAGTGCTTAGCTGCTATCCTACGTTGCTCGCACAGAGGAGCAGTGCAGAGGTGCAGAGGTGAATTCCACGTGACCCCCACCCTTACGGAGCTTACCAGCTGCTGTGGAAGAGCTGGACATATAAGCACTCACATCACAAAAAATGAAGGTCAGTGTAGCGAGTGCCCAGGAGCCCAGGTGGGAGAAGTCAGGACAGCCCTACAAAGATGGGACTCGGGAACAATAAACGCCTTTTGGGCATCTCATCCTTCCCCCGGCTGTGGGGCTCTTGGGAGCCAAGGCCAGGCCTCCTGTGCCACAGAGACTTGTATGTGCCGGCCACCAGATAAGCCATCAACCCCCGGAATGACGAAGTTCCCAGGTAGAGGGCAAATGAAACCTGTTAGGTCAGCGTCTGACTGAGAAGTGAACCCCTTCCTAGGAGAAGTCCTGACGTTTCACTTAGTGACGTGTCCCCTCCAAGGCTTTTTACCACCTCCCAGTGGCCTGGAGGACTCATGGCAGTTGTGTGAACGCTGCGGGCCGTGGGGTGCAGACAGGGAAGGTGATGGGGACAAAGTGTCTGTGGACAAGCAAGAGCAGGTAACAGACGGAAAATAGGACTCACTGGGGCTTCTCTGGTTTGTGGCCCCTGGGGCATAAAATTCCACTCTTTTTTCTTTTTGGCCCAGACTTGCATCTCAGGGAGACTATTTCTGCCCAGAAGTGATAATTCCCACCAGTATTGAGTCCTTGGCAGCATGGAAAATTTCCCCCCAGAGTCCGGGGAAGGTGGTAAGGCCTCCTGTGGCTACAAAGCTCATTCCTCTACTGTGAAAGCTACTCCAAGACTCAGTGCCAACCCACAAACCAAGGCAAAACATGCCTTCAAACTGTCACACTGGACAGCTTTGGACGATAGAACAAGACCCTATCTTAAGCGCCTTGGGACCCTGTCAGAAGAGGCCCTTCCATCACAGTTCAGGGCAGAGGTACACAAGTTGGAATATGTCAAGAGACTGCTTTGTCTTTATAAATACCCTAATCCAAAGTTAATTATTCTAAAACAACTCTGTCATCTAGGATTTTCCTAAAGGCACACATCAAAATGTGAGATGTAAAGAATTCAACCCAGCAATTACTTGCCAAGCCCTATGTTAGGGACTTAGGGACTGGTATGGAAAAAAGATGCAGTCCCCATCCTCAAGGCAGAGATGAACAAGCAGTTTCATTACAGCACAATTCCGTGTGGCCCATCATAAAGATGTGTATAGGAAACAGAGACATCCCTGAGGAGGCAGGAGGGGGAGAATTCACAAATGTACAGCATCTGAATTGGCAACAACAATTCACAGTTGCTGCTGGATAAATATCTTGCACAGCCTCACACGCAAACGCGGACTCATGTCCCTTTTCCTGGTGACTGCCTTCCTCTCCAGCACAGCAGAATATCCGCTGTTCACTCACAAGCTTGGTCATCTGCTGTCTCCCTCTGGCAAAGACACAGAAAACACACTGTTTGCCTTTCCCATGTTTCACAAGCCACAGCTCATACAGAACTTGGACCTCCTCATTCTGTTGGAAGTGTTTGCCTTTTCACTTGCATTCGGGCCTCATCATATTCCCCTTTTCCTACTTTTGGGGTATGTCCATTTACAATCCTGATAGGCTGTGCAGAGTTCACACATTTCTCTTCAAACATCTTCTCTTTCTATGCCACCTCAAGATGATATTCTTTTCCTCCAGCACCCCCAGCTTAGACTCAAGCAGTCCAAAACCAGACGTGAACATCGGCATGGACAGAAAGCCCCAGGAGAAGCCCTCTGTATCTGGCTTTAGCAATAACAAAGGAGTTGTTTAACATTCAGAGAGACTGGAAGAAAGCCCTTATATTTTTCTTTTCTCCATTCTTTTGCACCCTTGCCCACAGGTCCCTAAAATCCTGAGGGATGGGAACCACCCTCTGTGCTCCCAAAGGGTAGAGCATACCTCTTGCTATATTTCTCTCTGTGTGTCCTCCCACCACTTGCCCCCAGAAACAGGTGCAGTAGTGGGAAGTATGTGGCAGAGGAGGGTAAGTAGAGTCCACAGTTTCTGGATAGAGGATGGCAAAGGGGGTCCAGGGAACTGGAGGATACTGGGAAGATCATGGAGGAGGAAGAGCTCCGCAAATGGCCCAATAAGCTGTTCATGAACTCCGTGGCTTATCCCTAAACTGTACATGCATGAATCTCACCCTAAATAGCATACTACATATTTTAAGGACTGAACTATGTAACATACCACTCACCAGGTCCCAAACTGGCCACTTGGTAGTATCTGCAGGACAGACCCAAATTGCACAAGGCTTTGAAAATGAAACCGATATTGAAACTATAGCCCACAGAATCTGGTCAGAACTTGCAGCTTGAACTCAACAAGATCAATTGCCTGCTAAAGTACAAATAGGATTTAAACAAGACCCAGGCTCTCATACTATTAAAAATGTCCAGGATGCAATTTAGAATTACTGAGCATATAAAGAACCACAAAATTTCTTATGGGAAATGACAATCAACTGATGGCAATGCCAAGATGACAAAGATATTAGAATTATCTGAAAAATACTTTAAAGTAGCTATTATGAAAATGCCCCAAGGAAAGACAAACATTCTTAAAATAAATATAAAGACAGAAATTTCAGCAAAAAAAATACAAGACAAAAATGAACCACATGGAAATTTTAGAATTGAAAAATACAACAACTAAAATAAAAAGCTCCTTGGATGGACTCAATAACAGAATAGACACAAAAGAGGAAAGATTCAGAGTACTTGAAGAAATCAATGGGGAAATTATCCAATCTGAACAATAGAGAGCAAAAGAGATTGAAAAGAATTAAAATAACTTTAGAGACTTATGAGTCCATACCAAAAACATCTAACATTCATACCACTGAAGCTCCAGAAGGACAGAAGAATGACTACAGTGCAGAAAAATAATTTGCAAATATAATAGTTAAAAACTTCCCAAATATGGTGAGAGACACAAACCATAAATAGATTCATGAAGTTCAACAAACCCCAAACAGGATAAACCCAAAGAAATCCATACCTAGACACATCATAACCAAACTCTTGAAAACAAAAGACAAAGAAAAAAATATTGAAAGTAGTCAGAGCTAAACAATGCATTACTTACAGGGAAATGATTTGAATTACCACAGATTTATCATCAGGAACCATGGAAGCCAGAAAGTAGTGGAATAACATTTTGAAAATACCAAAAGAAAAGAATTGTCAACCAAAAGTTTATATCCTGTGAAAATATCATTCAGGAATGAAATTAAAATAAACACTTCTCAGATGAAGGAAAACTAAAATAACTTTTTGCCAACAGACTTGCTCTAAAACAATTGCTTAAAGGGAATGTGTCAGACAGAAGGAAGAGGTACCAAAAGGAAACTTAGAACATCAGGAATACCATTTATAAAAATGGTAAATATCTAAGCAAATAAAACATATTATTCACACTTTTTGTTTTCTTTAAAATATATTTGACAGTTGAAAGCAAAAATTATAACATTTTCTGATAGAGTTGTCAATGTATGTAACTGTATGCATAAGATAAAAACCACACAAGGGGGGAGGATAAAGGGACTTCTAAGATGATAAGGTTTCTATACTCCACTCGAAGTGATAAAATATTTACTCTAAGTAGACTGTGAAAAAAATAAGTATATTTATTTTAATTCCTAGGGCAATAACTAATAAAATCAAACATAGAGATATATTCATAAACCAGTTCTCCAGGTGATTCTGATAATGCTCAAAGTTGAGAAACAGTGGACTACATGAAACAAGAACTTTAAGTCTAATTGAAATCCTGAGCAGTATTCATTTATGACACTAAAACTCCAGCTTTAATAGGTACAGTAGATAATTTTGGCCTAGAAAGTGTCTAAAGTGATTATGATAGGAGTCAGAGGCGATCACAGAGCCAAAGCAATGAGCAGGTAAGTAGACCTGTTCCTCATGACCACAGCAGAGGGAAATGGCAGCGCCTCCATTTCTCTTTCCCTTCTCTGGACTAGCAATCAAGGCTGGGGATTGGACATTTGCACCTCTGGGTTTCTGAGGATCACCAAAGAGTGTTCTTTGTGAAGGGACTTTGATGGAAAACATCAAGAGGCTTATTGCATAGGTCCGACTACCTATGGAGGAATAAATTCACTTCATATTTCTGTGCCTTCCTTTCCCCCTACTTTTAAGCCCCACCATTCTAGATGGTCAGAATGAAGATGAAAACAGTAACACTGAAGAAGAGGGTTGCTTAACAGAACATAAGTGGGATGATAACTAACATTTTATAGGGATGTTATCTGTCTCTAAAGATAAAAAAGCAATTTACAGAAATAATTTAGGTAATTCTCTTAATTTCCTTGTGAAGGAGATAAATAATTCCTTCTATTAATGATTATCAGCAACTGAATCTCAAAAAATTAAATTCCTTAACCAGAAAAGATCCCGAATAGCCAAAGCAACCGTAAGGAAAAAGAATAAATCAGGAAGCATCACTTTACCAGACTTCAAGCTATACTACAAGCCTATAGTAACCAAAACAGCATGATACTGGCACAAGAACATAGACATAGACCAGTGGATCAGGACAGAGAACCCAGATATAAAACCATTCTGATATTGCAATCTGATCTTTGACAAAGCAGACAATAACATACACTGGGGAAAAGAATCCCTATTAAATAAATGGTGCTGGGAAAATTGTACAGCCACATATAGAAGACTGAAACAGGATGCACACCTCTCACCACTCATGAAACTTAATTCACAATGGATAACAAACTTAAACCTAAGGCATGAAACTATAAGAGTTCTAGAAGAAGAGGTTGGAAAAACTCTTATAGATATCAGCCTAGACAAAGAATTTATGAAGAAGACCTCAAAGGCAATCACAGCAAATAAAAATAAATACATGCAATCTGATTAAACTTAAAAAGCTTCTGCACAGACAAGGAAACAATCAATAGAGCAAATAGACAGCCTACACAATG
Source organism: Varecia variegata (assembly GCA_028533085.1). Taxonomy (NCBI): domain Eukaryota; kingdom Metazoa; phylum Chordata; class Mammalia; order Primates; family Lemuridae; genus Varecia; species Varecia variegata. The sequence goes on along the minus strand of CM052440.1, from coordinate 80,389,578 downwards.
GGAGAAATTGTTTGCATGCTATACAACCGATAAAGGGCTAATAACCAGAATCTACAAAGAACTCAAGCGAATCAGCAAGAAAACATCAAACAACCCCATTAAAAAGCGGGCAAAGACATGAACAGAAGCTTTTCAAAAGAAGATAGACTAATTGCCAATAAACATGAAACAATGTTCAACATTTCTAAACATCAGGGAAATACAAATCAAAACCACAATGAGATATCACCTAACTCTAGTGAGAATGGCTTTTATCAAAAAGTCTCAAAACAACAGATGCTGGCATGGATGCAGAGAGAAAGGAACACTTGTACACTGTTGGTGGGACTGCAAACTAGTTCAACCTCTATGGAAAGTACTATGGAGATACCTCAAAGAACTAAAAGTAGAATTACCATTTGATCTAGCAATCCCACTACTGGTTATTTACCCAAAGGAAAAAAAAAAGTCATTTTATCAAAAAGACACTTGCACTCCAAAATTTATCGCAGCAAAATTTATAATTGTGCAGATGTGGAAACAACCCAAGTGCCCATCAATACATGAGTTGATTAATAAAATGAGGTATATGTATACCATGGAGTATTACCCAGTCATAAAAAAATGATGAGCTAATACCTCTTGTAACAACATGATGGAACCAGAGACCATTCTTTTAAGTGAAGTATCACAAAAATGGAAAAACAAACACCACATGTACTCACTACTAAATTGGAACTAATAGATCAACACTCATGTGCACATATGGTATTAAAATTCAGTGGCAATCAAGCAGCCGAGAGGGGCAGGAGGGGATGGGTAAATTCACACCTAATAGGCACAAAGCACACTATCTGGGTGATGGACACACTTATAACTTTGGCTCAAACTACAAAAACAATTCGTGTAACCAAAACATTTGTGCTCCCATAATATTCTGAAAAGTAAAATAAAATAAAATACATTGAAACAACAAAAAATTAAATTCCTTGTCTAAAGCCCTGACTGGTTGATATTGAATGCATAGAGAAGATGTAGAAAAGTAAAAAAACAAAAAACTCTGGATTAAGAAGATAATTCAGAAAGAGATTCACTAAAGAAAAACTTCTGATTGAGATAATCTATGGTTCAGAGTTTGGAAGAAAATTCACACTGATAATATAAATTTGGGAGCTCTCTTACCATAAAGGCAACAGACAAAAATGTTGAAAATAACATAAATCACCTTGACAGTGATTGTAAAATGAGAAAAGAAAGCCTAGCAATGAGCCTTTAAGAGTCCAACCTTTAAAAATCAGATGGAGCAGAATAACCCAGCCAAGAAGACTTAGAGGAAGCGACCAGAGAAGTAAGAGGGGAATCTAGGAAGTACAGCATGGGGGAAGACAGTGTTTCAACAAGAAGGAATGCTCACCTGTGCTGAATGTTGCTAAAAGGCCAAGGAAGCCGAGAACTAAACAAATTCTGTTCAGTTTAGCACCTGCTGGAGGACACTGGTCACCTGTACAAGAGCACCTGGAGTACAGTGGTGAGACAGAGGCAGGCTGGAGCAGGTTGGGTGGGAGGTAAAAAAAAAGTGGGAACAGTACGTAGAAATAACTTTTGAAAAAGTCTGTGATATATAGTACCTATTATAAAATGCAGGAATTAACATAATAGGGTATTGGCACGAGGAGAGTCAAACAGACCAAGGGAATAAAATCGAGTCCAGAAGCACACTCACACATGCATGGACACTTTATTTATGACACAGGTATCACTGCAGAGCATGAAGAAGAATGGTCCCTTCAATAAATGGTGTCAGGTCAATTACACAGCCAAGTGGAGACTCACACCTCATGCCCCCCAAAATCAGGCCCCCCAAAATCAATTCTATATGGATTGCACATTTAAATGTGAAAAGTTAACCAATAAAGTTTCTGGAAGATAACATTAAAGAATATATTTAGTAGATAGGTGATGATTTTTTAAATATGACACAAAAATACTAATCATAAAGAAAAAGATTGATAAACTGAGCTAAAATAAAATTAAGAACCTCTACCTACCCAAAGACACACAAAAAAAAACAGAGTGGAAAGATATTGCAAACATATATTCAGCAAAAGACTTGTACCAAGAATATATAAAGAACTCCTTCAAATAAATAAAGACAATGCATTTTTTTAAATGGCTGAAAGGCTCAGACAGGCACTTCACAAAAGATTGTCCATACTTGAATAGTGAAGTGTTTAATATGATACTGAGGTGGTGGATACATGACATTATGCATTTGTAAAAAAGAAAATAAAGGAACTTTACACCACAAAAAAAAAAAAAGAGGATATCCAAATGGCTGAAAAAAAGCATATGAAAAAGTTCTCATCTCGTTAGTCATCAGAGAATGCAAATGAAAACCACACTGAGATACCACGACACAAATGTCCCAGAATGGCTAAAATTAAGAGGACTGAAAATACTAAGTGTTAACAGGATGTGGGGGAACAGGAACTCTCATACACTAACTACTAATGGAGAATATAAGTTGCAGCAAACACATTGGAAACTGTTCAGTAATGTCTGCTAAAGCTGAACATATACTTACTATATAACCCAGCAATTCCACTCCTATGTAGGTATAGAAATGTCTACATAGAAAATGCATTCACCAAAAGATATGCAAAAGAATAGCCATAGCAACACTATTCATAATAGCCTAAAACAGGGAACAAACCTAATGCCCATCAAGAGTAAAATGGGTAAGTAAACGTGGCATGTTCAAATAATTAAATACTATATAGTGACGAATAAACTACACAACAACATAGATGAATATCACACTCTTAATGTTGAACAAAAAAAACTCGAACACCAAATATATTGCATGATTCCACTTATACAAAGTTCAAAGACAGGCAAAATTCATCTATGATGCTAGAATTCAGGACAGTCAAGACCTTACAGGCCTGAGAGGAGGCCCCAGGGGGGCTGCTGGAAGCCCAGAAATGTTCCATTGCTTCATTTGGATGGCAGTCACACAGCATGTCCACTTAGTGATAATTCACCAAGTTGTACACTTACAGTTTGTGTGCTTTTCTGATATATGCTATAGTTCAGTAAAAAGTTTTTTTTGTTTTTAAACCTAGCTATAAAAGAGAGAAAAGTGAGCAGGCCATAGCTGGAGCAGGTAACAGGGTTTGGGAAGAGGGGTTTCTAAAGAAAAAAAGTTGAGCCTGAAAACCCAGCTGCAGCCCAAGAAGCTTGTCTCTCGTTAAGGTGGGAGAGGCGCCCCCTGCTGTCCACCTGCGCTGGGACTCCGCAGCCCTGGCCAGCACCTGGGCCACGCAGAGGAAGTGCATAGTAAACTCACTGATCTAAAGGATCAGCCCTGGACGGTGCTTCCAGCTTCGAGGGTGGGCAAATGTCTCTTTAATAGCTATTGTTAATCACACCTCAAAGGACTCAAGACTTCATCTCATTAAGAATCCTAACAACTCAGCCAAATAGCCAAATTGCATGATTTCCATCTTCAAAGAGAAAACAGACACACTTAGTGGGTTAGCAGCTGTCCCCCAAGTCACATGGCCCCACACAGAGACCACGGGCCTGAGGCCCTGAGTCAGGTAAGCCCCTGGCACACGGGACTGGGGAAGCAGCGCAGCGTGATGGAAAGTGAGCGGTTCTGAAGTGGAGCCCCCACTTCATCTCCGAAAGCCGCAGCTTCTGTAAAATGACCATCATAATTTAACAATAATTGCCACTTCACAACAATTTTGTTAAGAAAATATATGTCTGCATGTACTCAGGTGACCAACAAATGTCTGTGCCCTTTCTCCTCCACTTTCCCTAGGGAAGTAGAAAGTTCTTAGAAGAGTGAAACAGATCTACTTTGCAAAGAGCTCTGCAAACCAGGGAGGCAAAGGTCCCTCAGATTCCAAAGGAGCATTCACAGAACCATGCAGTCTCCTGGCACGGCGTGGAATTTGCCAGTCTCTAGGCTATCTAATCCCATTTCCTTTGCACAGTGGTCGTTCCAGTCATTCACACGGGTTTCTGTGTTTCTACACGGTTTGGGTAAACGCACTTTTCCCCGATCAGGGAGGCAGGATGGAGGTGGGAGGGATACAGCAGCACAAGTGTCAGTGTTCGTGTTTCAAGCTGCAGCTGTTTATTCCCCCAGATGAATTTTAAAATCATTCCAAATTCATCAGCATCTTCTGAGGAACCCTCCTAACCAGCAACATGTTTGATACTCAGAGCTGCAGAGGGTAGGAAGGCAGAGAGCTGGGAAAGGGAACAGGATGGGTGAAGTCAGGGTTTAAGCCAGTTCCCCTGACACACAGGTTCTGAAGTTCTCTCAGTAGCAGCGTCCAGCTCACCCCACATGGCAGCCCTGGGTTGTAATGTGATCATGGCCAGCCAGGCCCCTGGGGCCCTGGCGAGGTACCAGTACACCCAACGTTCTCTGCCAGCTCTGGTCCATGGGAAACATGAGGAAAAATACAGGCGAGCAGACATTGCCCTGAAGACAGGGCTGTTTGGATCAGGCATCCGTTTCTGAGCTCCTCCTAATCATGAGAGATTTGGCTTTCCATACCTGTTCCCAGCACCCATCTAGAGGGCAGAGGACAATTTAAAAGGCTTTTGTGAACTTGAGTAAGTAACTAAACTTCCATGGGCCTCCATCTGTAAAATGAGACCTGGATTAAAGACTCTCAAAGGTCCCTTCCAACTCTGACTTTCTGAGTCATCAAGGGCTTACAATAAAATAAAATGGAAAAAAAAAAAAGCTAAATAAACTCTTCCTTTAAAAAAATGGGCGAGCATTCACTCTACCTCTGCATTAACCTGTGGCCACTGCCATGCCAGTGCAGACTGGGCCTGGACAGGAAATGGCCAAGCACACACCATCGCCCCAACCCCCTCATCTGGTGCTCGCTCACCTCATCTGCTGAGTATTTAATTAGAACTGGTGATGGCTGCTTGGAAAGAGCCAAGGCCAAGAGGGCAGGAAGGCGTCTCCTTGTTCCCGGCTCAGGAGACTCAGAGAAAGCCCAACAGCTGGGACAGGTCTCAGTCTAGGTCATTCCCCTGCCGGCAGCACTTTGATGGCTTTTTGTGTTCATCAGTTCAGAAGTTCTCCTGGGGAAGGCCTTGACTCAGATGGGGTGGGGCCCTCTCAACAGGGTAACTGGCTCTCCCCATCCCACTCCCAACATGGTTTGCTTTCTGAAGCCTGGAAATCCATGATTCCACGCCAACAAGGCTGCAGCAGTGGCTGCAGGAGGGAGCTGGAGATGTTAGCAAACCCAGGCAGGAAGTAACAATGAGCAGATTCAACCTGGAAAAATGTGGCCTTTGCATCTGGGGATAAATAATCAGAAACACAAATACTCAGGTGGGAGGGAGATGCCTGGAACAGGAAGCAGCCAGACAGCATTTGGACAGGAGCTTGCAATGTGATCTAGTGACAAAGAAATTGCTGGGGGATTCATGAGCTGGACGCACGGAGGTGATACCCCAACAAGAACAAGGAAGGAACAGGGGTGAGGCCAAGCAGCTGTTCTTTGCCTCCCTGGAGCCCAGGACTAAGTGGACCAAAGGTTTGAGATGGCAGCAAGAGAAGTTTGGGTCAGACGCTAGAAAACGTAGGGAGATGTCATCTGAGGGGATGGAGAAGCCCCTGGAAAGATGTTAGAAGAACTGGGACATGAGCAGCCTGTTCCAGAGCTGGAGGCATGGACTAGATGACACACATTTCATGCACAGGATTGTGTAATTCTGCAGAATATGGTGAGCGGGCGAGCTGACCTGCTTGGTAAATGCCACAGGATACAGGAGATGGAGGAACACAAAGCAGCCGAAACGCTGAAATTTAAGACCTGGGAAAAGTCACATGACCTGCCCTGAGTTGGAGACAAAGCTGGGGAAAGAGCTCCAATGTGCAGCCGGCCAGACTCCCTCCTCCTCAGGCCCACAAGGAAGATATTTGCCAATTCTCCCGTTGCTCCACTGCCTAGGGCATAGGAGCCTCAAAGTGAGCCTCCTGGGACAAGTCCCCACGTACATTAGCCCAGCGGGGCCAATCAAATGCATGCCATAAGACCTGTTCCTTTGCCAACATATGGTTGCTCTGGAGGGATTTTGGTTAGACCTTAAGAGGAACTCCCCTCCTGAGTTTTGAGGAGTGAACCAAAGAGGCAATTTATATTCTGTCTTCCTACAGTAAGTTTATAGGCTAGAGTGTGCTTAGAGTTGTATAAAGAGGAGATACCCTCTTCAACTGAAGCACAGTGAGAAAGTTATAGGTGCACCTGACTGTAAACACATTTGATATTTGAAAGTGCATGTTTAAAAAGTAGACCAATTAAGTTGATAAGTCACTTTTAAAAAGAGCTCACTGTAACAAGCTACATTAATACACTTAAATTTTGATGTGAATTTTAAGACCAGTGTTAAATACAGCAAGCTAGACTACTAGCTCAAATCACGCCACAAAGGTGGATGATCTATTCAGAGGCCCAGGAAAACAAAGGTTTCTATGATTCCAGCAGAGTCTTCCTGGGGACCATCCAGCCTCCTGGTGAGGTATTAGATATGGGGTCTTAGCTCTTGGGAGAGTTTCCAGAGGCTCTAGAAAGAAGAAAGGACAAAAGCAGCTGTCTTTTTGAAGAGGGATGCTCTGCATCATCTAGACAATCAGGCAGTGTTGGAGTCTCACCCTGGCCCATAAAGCAGGCTAGAAGAGGAGTGGGAAAAAAATAGGATGGGAGATTACAGGTCTCCCATTATAGGCAGGTCATCCCAGCAGCCAGAAAAAGAAAGTGTGTGAGGGATCTTTGGATCTGAGATTAGGGAACTGGAATGGCAACCAATCCCGAGCTTCTGACACATGTCAGGTACTGCACTGGGCACTCTGACATGCAGTGAGTGTACCATTCAGTCATTTGTTTCCTTGCCAGTGATTAAGCACCCACAACATGCCAGTCTTCTGTAAAACAATTCAACCAGATTATTTTTAAACTGGAGAGATATGAGATATCATATGATTTGTTCACAGTTACGCATCCCTTAGTGGCTGAGCTGGGATTCAGATTCAAGCCAGCATTCAAACTGGTGCTTTACACCAAAACTTTCTCCTTCAGACAACCTTCCCAGCCCTGCCACTCTCAGTTCCAATCATTACAGTAAGACAGCATGTATAAACATGTATAGATGTGTATATATATATATACATGCAGACAGCAAGGTCTGTGCAATTTGCAATTACCCAAACCTGTAGAAGTGAGTGGCAGCAGAGATAAGCCACAGCCCTTTGGTCCTGGATTTAGAGGAGGAAGATTCCATCATATCTGTGTAATTCAGCTTGGCTTAGGCTAAGATTAATGATTGAATTGGCTCCCACTTCCTGAGCATCCCAGCAGCAGGAGGGAATGACCTAAATGCAAGAGCCTGTGAGCAAATGAAGCACTCACCCTCCATGCCTAGCCCCCCACGTAGTGAACCTGCACAATGACATGGGCCATCTTGCATGCCCCCAGGCAATATCTGGCTTTCTGTTTCCTTCAGTAAACCCTGACCTCCCCAAATGTCCCAACCACCCAATCGTCCTCCTCCTTCACCCCAGACCAGCATAGGCCTCTGCATCTGAGGGGTGTCCATCTCAAATGCTGCCTGATTGATGCAGCGTTAGTCTCTAAGGTAAGCACCTTATGAAAGATGAAGGAAAGGAAGGGAGGACTCCCATCCGGGCCATGGGCCTTGAAAAAGGAAAGAGCCAATATGGTATGGTTTCCAGAGCCCTGCTCTACTGCTGGTGCCAGATACCACAATCAGCCTGGAGCTTTGATCTCTATGAAAAGTGCACCTGCACAAAGCAGAATTCTACTGAAGCGTCTGAATGAGAGCCCTGAGAGTGAATCTGAAGGAGGGAGAGGGAAGCCACAGAAGAGGAAGGCTGGTAATGCCCAGGACAAAGCCCTCCTGGGCCCACCGTGTCCTCTCCTGATGCCCATGGGCAGGACATACACCTGTGGAGCATCCAACACTGCTTCCAGGTGGAGCTGACATTCTATGCTGCCCTCTCTGCAAGAACGCCCAGTGCTCCCTCAATTCTTGCAGTGTCATCCCCAGTCCCACCCTCCTGGGAACCCTCGCTGCCTCTTTCCTCTGCCTGTTGGCTCCATATCCATCCAGCTGTCTCGGGAGTAGTCCTGAGCAGATTGATTCTCGCCAAACCCAGCCCATGGGTAATTAAAAGGTATCTGCAGGGATCCAGCCATTGCCCAACCCACAACCTCCCCCCTAGGCCAATAGGAGGGAAGACAGGGTCAGCAAAACAGAGGAAACAGTGAAGCCAGCATCACCTTGATACCAAACCCAGGAAACGACACAACAAAGAAAGAAAACTACAGACCGATATCCCTTATGAATGTAGATGCAAAAATCCTCAATAAAATACTAGCAAACCGAATTCATTAGCACATCAAAAAATAATGCACCAGGACCAAGTGGGCTTCGTCCCAGGGATGCAAGGATGGTTCAACATACACAAATCAATAAATATGATTCACCATACAAACAAAAGCAAAAACAAAGACCATCTGATCATCTTAATAGATGCAGAAAAAACATTTCACAAAATCCAGCACCCTTTCATGACAAAAACCCTCAACAAACTACGCATAGAAGGAACATACCTCAGAATTATAAAAGCCATAGATAACAAACCCACAACTAACATCACACTGAAAAGTTGAAAGCATTTCCCCTAAGAGTTGGAACAAGACAAGGCTGTCCACTGTCACCACTTCTATTCAATGTAGTAGTACTGGAAATCCTAGCCAGAGCAATCAGTCAAGAGAAGAATATTAAGGGTATCCAAACTGGGAAAGAGGAGGTCAAACTACTGCTCTTCACTGACGATATGATTTTGTATCTAGAAAAACCCAAAGATTCCACGAAGAGTCTCCTGGAATTAATAAATAAATGTAGCAAAGTCTCAGGATACAAAATCAATGTACATAAATCAGTAGCATTTCTATATACTAATAACAATTAAGACAAGAGTCAAATCAAAGACTCAATACCATTCACAATAGCTACAAAGAAAATAAAACACAGGATATACTTAATCAAGGAGGTAAAAGATCTCTACAAGGAGAACTATGAAACTCTGAGGAAGGAAATCGCACAGGGTACAAACAAATGGAAAAACATATCATGCTCATGGATAGAAAGAATCAACATTGTTAAAATGTCCATACAACCCAAAGGGATTTACAAATTCAACACCATCCCCATCAAGTTACCAAAGTCATACTTCACAGATCTAGAAAAAATAATTCTACACTTCATTTGGAACCAGAAAAGAGCCTGAATAGCCAAAGCAATCTTAAGCAAAAAGAACAAATATAGAGGCATCATATTACCAGACTTCAAACTATGCCACAAGGCTATAGTAACCAAAACAACATGGTATTATACAAAAATAGAGATAGACCAATAGAACAGAACACAGAACACAGACATAAAACCATCTACCTACAACCAACTGATCTTTAACAAAGCAGACAACAACATACAGTGGGAAAAAGAAGCCGTATTCAATAAATGATGCTGAGAAAATTGGATAACCACAAGCAGAAGAATGAAGCAGGACCCCTATGTCTCACCACTCACAGAAATTAATTCAAGATGGATAAAAGATTTCAATTTAAGGCATAAAACCATAAGAATTCTAGAAGAAAATATAGGAAAAACTCTTCTAGATATTGGCCAAGGCAAAGAATTTATGAAAAAGACTCGAAAGGCAATCATGGCAACAACAAAAATTAATAAATGGGATTTGATTAAACTAAAAAGCTTCTGCAGAGCTAAGGAAATAATCAACAGAACAAATAGACAACCTACAGAAGGGGAGAAAATATTCACAAGCTACATATCCAATAAAGGGCTAATAACCAGAATTTACAAAGAACTCAAGCAAATCAGCAAGAAAAAAAACAAACAGCCCCATTAAAAACTGGGCAAAAGACATGAACAGATACTTCTCAAAAGAAGAAAGACAAACGGCCAAGAAACATATGAAAAAATGTTCAACATCATCATGGAAATGCAAATTAAAACCACAATCAGATATCACCTTACCCCAGTCAGAATGGCTTTTATTAAAAAGTACAAAAACAATAGATGCTGGTGTGATACAGAGAGAAAGGAATGCTTATACACTGTTGGTGGGACTGCAAATTAGTATAGCCTTTATGGAAAACAGTGTGGAGATTCCTCAAAGAACTAAAAGACCTACCATTCAACCCAGCAATTCCACTACTGGGTATTACCCAGAGGAAAAGAAGGCATTTTATCAAAAAGACACCTGCACTCGACAATTGCAAAGATGTGGAATCAACCCAAGTGCCCATTAATTCATGAGTGGATTAATAAAATGTGGTATATGCATATCATGAAGTACTACTCAGCCATAAAAAATGAATTAATACATTTTGCAACAATCTAGATGCAACTCGAGACCATTCTCCTGTCATGAGAATGGAAAAACAAACACCACATGTACTCATTATTAAATTGGATCCAACTGATAGCACACAAGTGCACAGAGGGATGTAAAACTCAGTGGGAAGGCCGGGCGCGGTGGCTCACGCCTGCAATCCTAGCAATCTGGGAGGCCAAGGCGGGAGGATCATTTGAGTTCAGGAGTTCGAGACCAGGCTGAGCAAGAGCGAGACCGCGTCTCTACTAAAACTAGAAAGAAATGATCTGGCCAACTAAAAATATATATAGAAAAAAAAAAAATTAGCCGGGCATGGTGGCACATGCCTGTAGTCCCAGCTACTCGGGAGGCTGAGGCAGTAGGATCGCTTGAGCCCAGGAGTTTGAGGTTGCTGTGAGCGAGGCTGACGCCACGGCACTCACTCTAGCCCGGGCAACAGAGGGAGACTCTGTCTCAAAAAAAAAAAAAAAAAACCTCAGTGGGAAGCAACTGGGGGGGAGGGGAGAGGAGGGAAGGGGGATAAACCTACCTAATGGGTACTATGAACACTATTTTGGTGATAGGCACACCTACAGCCAGGACTCAAGGATTAGAAAAATGATCCATGTAACCTAAAACATTTGTACTCCCTTAATGTTTGGGGGGGGAAAAGAGGTAAGTAGAGAATACTCTCGAGTTCAGAGGCTCTCTTCTCCTCTCCTGAACCTTCCTGAGGGCTGACAATCAGAATGGTGGAAACTAGGACTCCCCCTTCCCCATTCCAAGCTCCCACAGCAGGAACCTCACCCCTGGAGAGGTGAGACATTGCAGCAACTAAGCGCTCAGCTGGGCCTGAATCCCTCACTGGTACTGGCTGCTTGACCAAGTTATGTAACCTCAGTTTTCTTATCTGAAAAATGGGGCAGCAATAGTAAATACTTTATATGGTTGTTATAAGGGTTAAATGGGTGACTTTAGGAACCTAGCACAGTAGAAGCGTCTGTTACTACTAACTTCAACAGCAGCAGTACAGTGAACAGAGAAGGAAGGGTCTAAGATTCCTGTGGGCCCAGTGGCAGGAGAGAGAGAACAGGCACTCCTGGCAACACTGGAAAGGAGCTTTCTGGGGACTGGAAGGACAGAGGGTCCCACTGCTGGAGAGGCCCTCAGGACAAGCCATGTCATGTCGACAGTTCCTGACATTCTGTCCATGGGAAATTGTGTCTGCATCTTTTTTCTGAAGGATTTTATAATTATATCACAGAGACTAGACTGACACGAACATGGACGTCACCAGGTTCATGGAACGGTAATCATTATGGCCTAAGGAATTTGCCAAATGGCACAGAGCTAGAAGGCGCTGAAAGAAAGAAGAGAGGGAGAAAACTAGAGAGGAAGAGAGGATGGAAAGACAGAAAGAAAAAAAAACACTAACAGCTCCCGGGCCCAAGTTCTTTCCCCAGCAAGTCACCAAATCCCCACAACACTGGACCAGAGGGAGGCCGTTCAGGGGCTCAGATTTCCCCCACAGGTCTCCTGACCACTCCTTCCTCCTCTCTCCTGCCCTCTCCCTCCCCACTTCCCTTCCTCTGTCTCCCTCCAACCCTCCTTCCCTCCCCTGCTTCTAGATTTTGCTCTCCTCAGCACTCTGCTCAGGATGGGTGGCTCTGAGCAGGCTGCAGGTTGCCATGGTGTTTTCGTCCCCCTTTGGGGAGAAAGATGGGAGAAGAGATGGGAGTATCAAAGGCAAAGCACTCTGGGAGGAGGAGGAACCGGCGAGGACCTGGGTGGAGACAGGGAGGGATGAGCAGAGACTCAGGCTACTGTAAGATGGGGCAGGGCTTGGAGGAGACGAGAGAGATTTCCCCTCCTTCGAAAGCCTTCCTTGCCAGCCCCAGCTCTTAGGCATCTCTCCCTTAAGACACATCCCTGTTCCCGAAGTCTTCAATCTGTCCAGGGGCATGTGTAGCTCTAGAGGGTATTATAACTGTTCTGGTAATGCTGTCCAAGTACAGAACGAGGGCCATTAGATTACAGACATATACAACATAGCATCAAATGACATCTTTTAAATAATGGGAAAGTTAGTCCCTTTTCAATCATCCTGCAAAGATGAAGTCTCGGTTTGATACCAATATATCTTTAGCCTCTCTGATGCTAGCTAAGCTTTCCTTCCTCTTAACAAAGAGTGAGCAGGCCCCATCCTCAGACCTGCTGCCGCCAACAGTATCCAGCCAGAAATTAATGATGTTGTTTTGTTTCTGTTGTGTTTATTTTTGTAATTATTGTCTATTTCTTGGCCAGTGATATTAATTCTCCATTTATGATAATGATACAATATTTTCTTTTAAAATAAATTTAAGTTTCAAAAGCAAGCCAATTTAACAAAAATATTCAGCAAATAATAATACAGACAGTAAGTGGCTATGCCTAAAACTATGAAACTAGTCAGCAGTGGCATTCAAAATCATGATCACAGCATTCAAATAACTGAAATTTGTGACAATTTTCGCTTCAGAAACGAGAAAAGAAGCAATCAGCACATGTGACCTGAATTGTTAACTCTCTGATCGTGTTTCTCTCATCTCCTAACCAGACAGTAAACTCCCTGCACCTCCGCTCTTTGGGATGCACTCATTAGGCAGTTTCATTCATTCAGAAAACGGGAAGGAAATTCAACTCAGCCCAGAGGGTGGGCAAAGGAAGGAAAATTAAAGCACAAAGGTGGACAGGGTGAAACAGCCACCTTCAGCTGATTTTTTAACACTTTACTATTCATGAAGTATTTCACCCGTGGAGGGTGTGGGCTACAGATCTCAGATGAGAACACAGACCCAGTGTGGCTAAAAGTCTTGCACAAAGACACACATCAGTGAGCCCTGCCCTTTAACCTCGGACCCAAAGTTCTTCCTAGCGTATCATGCTGCTGGGGAAGTCCAGGTGAGGAAGGGCAGAAGGCAGCCCCACAGATAACCACTGACACTCTCAGTGTTCAGCAAGCAGAGCTGGGATGGCCAGGCCCTGCTCACAGCCATGGCCTGAGTTGGCCCAAACACGTCCTCCCCAGCCCCACAGTGCATGGTGAGAACAACGCACCGCAGCACACGCGGCCCTGTCACCACAGCCGGGCACTGTGTGCAGGAAGCCAGCTGCAAAGCCACAGCAACTCCAAGGGCCCCCGGCTTCCATTCTGAAGCCTTTGGGGGTCCCTGCATCTGCACATAGCAGCATACCCACCAAATTCCACTCCTCCAACTTCCTGTTCTGGAAAAGGTGCTGAGACCCGCAGGCCCTCTCTGAGGCCTGAGACACCTCAACCCTCCAATGGCCTGCAGATGAGCTAAGTGTAAGTTCCCCAGGCTGGAAAAGCCCAGAAAGAAGGGAGAAACACAGTTTTGGCTAAAATATCCACAGCCAGAAATACTCCATCCCTCAACACCTGAGAATAACTGATGCCTGAGTGGAAACTCCACAAGGCAGTTACAAGAATACCAGGGTCCCCCTAGTCCAGGCCAAAACTACAACCCCCTGGACTGCTGGGTGGGAAAGAGTCCGGCTGCCGGCCACGGCGGAGGGGTATGCAGAAGATGAAACTCCCAAACCAGCCATGCTCACGGAAGGTGCACATGCTAGGAGACATCAGCAGGGACCCAGGGTTCTCTAGGAGTCAAATGGCAATTTCCATGAATATTGCTGGAGTGACAAGCCCTCTGACGTTAGCTGAGCTCCTGGGCAAGCCAAGAGGGATGAGGGAGGTGGGGTCTCCAAACTGCACCTGTCCTGTTCAGTGGACACGGCTAACAGCCCGCCACCTGGTCTTCCTTTTACTGCCATTGTAATGGCTGGTTTGTTCTCCCTTGTAACCATGGTGCGCAGCAGGGAAGGCTGGGAATACACTGAGGGTGCCATTGCTTTTGTTGGTTCTGGATGTAAAAAGGAGCATTATCTTCTCTGGAGAAAGGCCATCGCCCCACACAGACTCACCAATCCACTTACCCCTTTGTTCACCCAGAACAAGAGTCGGCCTTCTGAGCAGAATACGGTGGATTCACGGATGCCAGAGCGGGAAGGGGCCCTGGAGACGCTGCGCAGGAGCTGTGAGAATGCCCACAGGTCACGGTGCTCTTTGCAAAGCTCTTTACAAAGGTCATCAGAATACCAACATGCTCTATTCCGCCATTTAAACTGGGATCAGTCTAGTAAAAGAACCCATAAGGATCATATGCAACAGAAAACCGCAACCCAAACTGAGTTGAGAAATTAAACACGACTGGCCAATTCCACGTATGTCCATTAATATCGTTTCACTTCTCATCTGCTCCTTTTGCCCTCTACAAGTACGTACTGGCAGACAAGGAGCATCGGCTTCCAAAGGTTTAATGAAAAGATATGTAAGAGCATTTGTAAATCGAGAAAATTATCTTTACTCATGTAATTTTTTTAGTCAATTGGGAAAACATTATCGATTTTTAATTTTAGTATAAACTACCCCAGCCCAAGTCACGGGAAGCCAGTACTAAGACAGACACGTGGAGAATCCTCGAATTTATGCCCAACCTTCCAGATGGGAAGTCAAGACCCAGAAAGAAGCCAGGTGATAGCAGAACAGGACCTAGAACCCAGGTCCTCTGATGCTCAGCTCACTTCCTTCCTGGGTTCAGGCACACGATGGACTTAAACCACACGCTTCCAGCGCGCAGTTGGCCATGCAGGCCCGAGCAGCAGCCACACCAGGAGCACGAGGAGCCCAGTGATGCCCCTGCCCCCAGACGCCCCCGCAGCAGGGCTGCTCAGGAACCCTCTCCCAGCAAGTCAGTCCCCCGAGAGCAGCTGGTGGGTGTCCCTATCTGGTCTCCCTTCACACCGCAGCCAGGCAGGCTGCTACTCTCTGCCTGTGGCTTCTCCTAGGTTTGGGGGATGGTATGTTCAAGGGTTTATAATCATTTGGGGGCCACGGAACCCTATGACAGTCAGAAGAAATCTATGGACCTCTTCTCAGAATGTTTTATAAGTATAAAATAATTATACATAGCAACAAGGAGACTAAATGTATAGAAATAGAGTTATCAAAATATTTAAACATAAATTTGTGATATGGTAATATAACTTGCTTCTTTATCAACACATTAAATAACAAGACCTAACAGCACATCTAAAAATTGGCATCATTTCAAGTGGAAATGAGTGTATGTGCTTTTGGAGATTTGTACAACAACGATGTGATACAAATCTATGTGTCATTTCTATTGGTGACAGTCACAGGAACTCATAGTAATGTAGGTTTTTGCCTATACCCTTAATTGAAGTAAATGCTAAATTTCAGTTAAGTGTTGGTGGAAAATAAAGATGTCATTTTCTACCATCCAGGTTTATAGATTCTACCCCTGAATTCTATTCACAAGACCCCCAAGATTTTAGAACCCCTGATGCTTTCACAAGGCCCCAGGTGTCGTCAGATACAAGCAGCCTAAGAAGCTGACCAGGTGCGGCGGGAAGATCCTGTCTGCGGTGAAGGGATACTTCAGGCTGAAATGGCCCCGAGGACCATCCTCACCATCCAGCAAACACCAGATACAACTCCTGTGCACATCCTCAGACCTCAAAGGCTCAAAGACGTCATCGACCACAGGCAACACCTGCTTCAGCTAAACTTCTCACACTTGCGCAGTCCTCGCCAGCGTCTCAGCTTGCTGAGGGTGAGTCCTTCGTGGACATGTGACAGGAGTAGGAAACGCAGCCCACTCACTTCTGCTGGGCCCCCAGCATCTGGGAGGTGACTTGCCCAAGAGCTTCAAAGCAGAGTTAAGACTTCCCAGTCCACCAGACCACCAGTCACTCTCCCAGAACTCCCCATCACCTCTGTCACTACAGTTTTATTCCTCATTGTGTGATTCCCCCAGCTCAGATCTGCCTCACCTGGGGGCAGGGCCTTGTCTTACTCACCTCTGCACCATGAGCTCCCAGCCCCTAGCAGGTGCCAGGTAGATATCTGCTAAACAAGAAGCAGGAGAGAAGGACCAGAGACCGAGCCTGGCAGGTCCCCCCAGCAGCTGCTTCCTTCTCAAGTATCTTTACAGCCGCCGTGACTGACCAAGCAGCCTCAGACTGACAAAGACCTTGAACTTATCCAATGACAAATGGAGAAGGACCCAAATATCTAGCAATGCCATGAAGAGGGACAATTAGCAGGATAGAGACCAACAATTCTCCGACTCTCTCTTCACCAAATACAGAGATGGATGTAAATGGCACCAATGACAGTAGGGAGCAGGGGTGAAACTCAAGGTATTTAACAGCCAGCATGGCATATTGTTAAGTTAGAACAGACAGGCACAGCCACAAATGCCCGGCACAGTCACACCAGGAATACTATCTGATGTCAGCCTCATGGGAAGGTAATACCCTTAGCCAGAGGGAAGACCGACCGAACAGAAGAAAGTTAGGCTACCTCGGTTTACTTGTTTGCACAGACTCTGTAACAACAACATTTAATCTGATTACGGCACTAACCCACCGTGTGACCTTGTGCGGGTCACATCCTCTCTCTGGACTTCTGTTCCTACTCTCTGGTGGAATTCAAAGAAATTATCTCAAGCCCTTACAACTCTAATCCTATGATCCCATTTCTCACACATGACCCATGGCACCAGGTAACAAGGAAAACCAGCAAAGCACACAGCCAGCCGAGGGGAGCACAGGCCAGAAAGCCTTAACAAGGACAACCGTGACAGTCACTGATACGTGCCCTCCGGTACTGCAGGATGGGTTATGGCAAATCAAAGCCCAGAAACCTCCTTCTAGCCCCTTTGGAGGAATCCTAGAGACCACCAGAAACACCCTGTTGATAGATGGAAGACACCAGACATAATGGACTTGAAAAAGAGCCACACCCGGCTCCCTTCCACCTCTAAGCAAACTCATTCCCTGCTTCTCCCTGGGTCCGCTGCCCCGTGTGGTTCCATGATCAATTTCTGGACGGTGTCATCTCATGGCTGGGAGAGTGCTGGGCCAAAGGCATCCCGGGGGTGTCCCACTAAGACTCCTAGTTTCAAAGCCCAGCCCTGCTACTCCTGGGCCTGACAAGGCGCTTTGCGTTCCCTAGTCCCTGAGAGGGACACCAGCTGCTCCAACCACCTTGGTGGGGTTGCTAACATGAGCATCAGACGACAACACCGAATGCTAATTTTTTCATCATAAAATCTTTGGGAAAGGAAATAGACATTTACCAGTGTGGAGCTGACCTCCCCTGGCTGCTGGGCCCCCCACTGCCCCTCCGTGCCTGTGCTCTCCTCAGCCAGGCAGTCCCGGGGCAGGGGCTGCGGGGCTGTCTGTGTTGTGTTCCCTGAAGATCCCCTGGGTGGGAAAGAGAAGCAGGTGAGAAGCCCAGGGCTCCAGCTTGCTGCTTCAGGGCGGGGCTGGTGGGGCAGGGGGAAATCATCGCGTCTTCCCCAGCCATTAGTGCGAGTCAACAGCGGTGTGACTGCTCCCCACACTCAGGAGAGCACAGCGGCCACCACCGAGACACAGCTAGGACTGGGGTGTCATTAAAACCCACACTCACATTCTCCCTGCATTCGCTACAGCCCTTCCTGAGAACGCAAATGCTCATCCCACTCCTGAGGGGTAAACAGATTAATTTTATAATGGACAACGGGGGCCTGGGGACCCCCATCCTATAGAAACGCACCACTACCCTGGCCAGCACCCAACAGCCTGCCTCTGAGGACGCCCAAGGCAGAGCAATGGGTAGGGAGACCTCCAGGGGACACTGTCGCCCTCAAAAACAAAGCAGCAAGGTTTTCCTGAGGATTCTAAGTCCTAGTTTCCCCAGCAAAGCAAAACCAAAGCAAGATTTGAGAGTTGTAAGAGAAGCCGGTGCAACGTAAGTTCCGTAAGGGTAAGAGGGAGAGAGACGGCAGCACGGCTGCGTGTTTACTCTGCGAGGCAGTGCAGCCATACCACGTACCAGGAAACGGTCCCAGGGCTGGCCTCGTGCTCCAGAGGCCAGAGCAGCCCCCAGGGAGAGCAAACAGCCCAAAGTCTGGTGGGCTCACTGCTCCGACACCACATACTCCTTCCGGAAAGGGAGGATAAGGTACTCCCTAAATCAGTCCCCCTTTGGATAGATAACTGCTGGCCCCTGCAGAGAACTGTGAATTCTGGGAGGGAGGAAGGTGCTATAAAGTGCTTGGCATTTCTCCCTGGGATGACAAAGATTCCAGAAGCTCAGATGGGGTTCAAACCCCAGCTGGGTCCCTTAGTAGCAATGTTACCCTGAGCCTCTCTGAGCCGTCTCCTTAGACAGCCAGGACTGCAGGCTGTGTGTGAAGACTAAGCAAGAGAGCGCAGGTAAAAGCAGGACCACCCGTAAGGAGCACTCAGGGGCCCTCAGAGTAAAACCCATTCCTTCCTTAAAACCACAGATGAAATCAAACTCTAAAGACAGAGGACTTTCTGAAAGCCACCCCACCCCTTCCAGAGGCCCTGGGGGACAGATGGTCCTGTTAGCTGTTTTGTCAACCATAGAAAAGCCCTCCTGAAAAGCAGGGGAAAGGTGAGGGTGACTGAAGTCGAGAAACAGTGGCCACTGTCTTTGGGAGACTGAGGAGACATTCTGATTTCCTTAGCCCTCCTGACTACACAGGCCCTGCTGGGAGTGCATGATGTCACCCACCCAAGATGTCCCCTGGCCTGATCCTTTGACTCAGAGCAGTAATTCTAGTTGAAGTGCCAGACGTCCAGGCTGTGCCAGGGACATCCTATGGCTTGGGGGGAGGTGGTCTCCTCTCTGCCGAGAGAGAAGGATTTTGGTCATTCCTGAATTTCCCACCTGACACCAAGTCAGAGAGGAGAGCTCAGACTCCTGAAGGAGGCTGTGGGCCTCCAGCTGGCACGCTGTCCCTTCCATGCCGGACTCTGCCAACAACAGCCCATGGACTCGCTGGAGATGCCAGGCCTTGCTGGATAAAGCCAGCTTCTGCTGTCAGGTCCCGGGTGCCCTTCTCCCAGGAAAGCTGGCCCCGAGCAAGGGCACCTGGCCTGCCGGTCAATGCCTCTCCTCCACTCCCCGTTTCAAAGATCTAGCTGCCTACAAAGATGAAGTTTGGGGCCATGTCTGCTAGAATTTCAGGGCCTTCAGTGTGGGAAAAGGCACTGCACTGTGCCTGGCTCCGGGGCAACCCCTCCCCCAGGTGCCCCTCGTGACACGGTGCATCTGAGGCTCTGCTTCTGCCCTGCTGGCTCTTTGGGTCAAAGCAGGAGGTTTGGGGGCAGGGGGGAGGAGGTGGGCAGGTGGGACCTGCCCAGAGCCGTGTCAGGAGGCCTGTTCAGCTCACCCACTCTACGGCCCCCTCGGCAATGGAGGATACAAACTCTGAAGTTCGGGGCTAGGTCAGCCTCCCGAACTGCTGAAATCAGCCTGACGTGGAAATGATCCGCATCTCCAACCAGGCGGCCCTCACTGATATGAACTGGTAGTGAGGACGCAGGTGTCTCTGTCACCTTTCAACCTCTCCAGGGATGTCTTTAAATGGAATTCTAATCAAATGCCAAACCTAAGAAAACATATAGGCAAACTACAGTATAGTTGTCTGAGAATACACTGAATTGTCTTTAAAATATGAACATGAGCAATATCAGTACATGGAAATACGCACACAAAATGAAAAAATGAAATCCCAAATGGAAGGTATGCATCAATTATCCTGTCAAAAGCATGCCCAGATATCAGCTAGAGTCAGAAATAAATTCTATGATATTCAACCACTTGGGGTTTGGTGGATGCAAAGTTCTTTTCATCTGTAAGGCTAAGTGAATAATTTTTAATGGATCTCTGATAGGCTTAAAGTCAAAGTAAAATCAGAGCCTAAAAGACAGCCCAGCCCAGAAGGGTGGGGCCAGCTGAGCAGGTGGGGCCCCTGCACCTGCTCTCAAATGCCGCCAGGAGCAGTCAAGCGAGGCCCCTCTCACGTGAGGCCTCTGTTCCAAGCTGCCGCTCACCGAGGCTGAGCGTCCTGACATGGAGAAGAGTTGCTCACAACCTCACAGGCTCCAGCTGACGGATCTCCAAACAGTGTGTAGCACCAACGTGGCATGGGCGGGGGAGCAGTGACCAAGAAGATCTCAGAGTACTGGTCCTAAAAGAGGTGATAATTCCTCCTCAACCTTGTTTGGGATGACACACAGTTGGAGGCAACCTAAGTGTCCATTATCATGAGGGACATGACTAGGTACACGATGGTGGCTGCAACTGCTCATCCATTAGAAATCATGGGTTAGACGTACGTGCAGAATGTGAATGTTCTGGAAAACATAGTGCTGATAGAAAAAAGTCAGAAACAGAATGGGCTACAGAGGTGCCTTTCATGCAAATTAAAAATGCATACAGTTCGGACAAACTGTCACCACCAAGAGGAGGCCAAGGAGACATGACAACTAAATGTAATGTTGTCCCCTGGATGGGATCCTGGAACAGGAAAAGGGCAGTTGGTAAAAACTAAGGGAATCTGGCTGGGCACAGTGGTTCATGCCTGTAATCCTAGCACTCTGGGAGGCCGAGGCGGGTGGATCGCTAAAGGTCAGAAGTTCGAGACCAGTCTGAGCAAGAGCGAGATCCTGTCTCTACTAAAAAAATAGAAAGAAATTATCTGGACAACTAAAAATATATATAGAAAAATTAGCCGGGCATGGTAGCACATGCCTGTAGTCCCAGCTACGTGGGAGGCTGAGGCAGGAGGATTGCTTGAGCCCAGGAGTTTGAGGTTGCTGTGAGCTAGGCTGACACCACAGCACTCTAGCTCGGGCAACAGAGTGAGACTCTTGTCTCAAAAAAAATAAAGAAAGAAAAATAATAGAGGAAACTGAGTACAAGGTATATGGGAACTCTCTGTACTATCTTCCAATTTTTCTGTAAATCTAAAACTGTTCTAAATAATAAAGTCTATTTTTAAAATTTTAAAAACCTGCATACAACAAAACAACGCTATGTATTTCCCAGAACCATGATGCCTTGGACTGACTGCCTGTGAAGGAGCAGGCAGTGCAGAGGTAGCGAGTATTTCAAAAACCAGCAGGAGGGTCCTTGTGCACGCCAGTGAAAGTAACACACCGCGGTTGAGAAGTACAGTAAACTCAACCCTTCGTATGCATGAGGTCCCAGCACCATTTGTAACCATTATTTTGAAAAAGAAAGAGACAACACTGCAAAACAGTAGGTCACAGTGGCTGCAGGAGTGATGGGGGCTCTGATGACAGAGGGGCTGGAGGGACGTGCAGAGGCTTCATGAAGGAGAAGGGCTACGTGAGCCTTGGAGCCAGGGTGGAGGCTGGGGGGAAGCCATTTGGGTGGTCACACAACAGGGACAACAGTCCAGGACACAGTCCATGCCCTCATCGAACACCGATCAGTCCCAAGAGCTATCTCTGTGCCCTCCTAATTCCCAGCCAAAGCTGGGAATATCCAGCAAAAACCAAAATGAGACACAATGGAGGGCAGGAAAGATGGACAGTGACGTTAGCAGGAGTAGTAAGCGTGGCCAGGACGGTTACACTTTAATTTCAGATCAACAGTGAATAATTTTTTAGTGTGAATATTGCATGGGACATACTTATGCTAAAAAATTATTTATTGTTAATCTATAACTCAAATTTAACTAGGCAAGCTGCATTTTAGTTTGCTAAACCTGGCAACTCTAAATAATAATAATAGTATAATAGTAACACTTACTTATTGTCACTGTTCTAGGTACTTTATTGAGTTATCTTGTGTCATCTTCATAACCACCCAGTGAAGAATGCATTGTTATTTCGTTTTTACAGGCAAGGAAACTTTGACTCAAAAGGATCAAGTAACCAGCCCAAGGTTGTGAGGCGAGAAGAAGTCAGGCCTGGGATGTGCACACATGTCATTGGCCTTCAGAGTCCATCCTCTCGAGCATCGATATACTGTTTCCCAACTGAGCAGCTGACCAAGCCCTGGCCTCTGCTCCCTGAGACCTGGCGACAGACAGGGGTATAGACTGTAGCTCCCACAGTGGAAGTGCCACAAGCTCCTTCCATGGCCCTCAGAACGCACCATCACCTTGGAAAGACCTTCTCAGCAGACCCCTGTTGGAGCCACCAAGTGAGCTTTGAGTTTCAAAAAATGCAAATCAGCACTCCTACAGCAAGTGAGCCCAAAAGCAATCCTGAAAGATCACACTCTTACTACCCTGGTGGAAATACTAACCCTAGAGGTTAGTGTTAAAGGCCTGGTGAAGCAGCATAGGTTAGCACTGCAGGGTGTGAGCCAGGCCACGTGCCATTCTGCCTGGGCACAGAGGAAGGGATGAATGGCCTCTGGGGGGTCCCTTCCAGCTTGAAGACAGCATTAACTTAAATCTTACAAAACAGATTTCTCATGAGAATAGCATTTCAATCCTCAGTATGACACCTTTTAAAGTAATCACAATGAGCATTTATTAAGTGCCTACTATGTACCAGACATTATGCTAAAGTTTTCACTGTCTCTTCTAATGAAAGTGCAACCTAATGAAAGCACAATCCAGCAAGGCATCATTATTTCGAGATAAGGGACCTGAGACTCAGGGAGGTCACTCATGCACTCAGCTAATACTTAGATCCACATAAGATCTTTGCCTTTTGGAGTTAGTGGGGGCACACACAAAAAGCAAATAAATTTATCTTGGTATTTCAGGTAACAGTGCTAAGTGTGACGAAGAAAAGTAAAGCAGGGTTGAGGGACAGAGTGCCGGGTGTGGGGGAATTTTAGCTAGGATGGTCAGGGACAACTCCTGGAAGGAGATGACGTTTGAGCAGAGACCTGAAGTGAAAGAAGGAGCGTGCACAGGACTGGGGAAGAGTGCCCAAGGCAGAGGGGACAACCAGCACAAAGACCTGTGGTGAGGGTGACCACCCGCCTCACATAAGGCCAGTGGCCTGGTGTAGGGTACAGACGGCAGGAGCGTTAGGGGATGAGTGTGGAGGGGACAGCTAGGGTAGGTTATTTTTAAGGGATCACTGTGGTATGGAGAAATGAATGAATAAGTGTATGAATAAATGAATGGATGGATGGATAGATGGGTAGATGAGTGGATGGATAGATGAATAGATGGAGGAGTGGGTGGCTGGATGAATAGATGGATGGATGGGATGGATGGATAGATGGATGGATGGATGGATGGATGAGTGGATGGATGGATGGATGGGTGGATAGATGGATATGTGGATGAATGAATTTCCATGGATTTCCTTAGGCTATCTGCTGACCAGAGGTGAGGGTATAAAAGCTTACAAATTGATAAAAATATGTCCAATGTATGTCTCAATTCAGTTCCCAAATATGTCCCAAATCAGCTCCCTTAGGGACCCCCAGACAGGCACATTCCTTAGTGAAGGAGATCCCTATAGAGGAATTTTGATCCAAAATTCAAGAGGCAAACCAGGACTTCATCCCAAGGAGACCATTATGGTGAAGGCCACCAGATAAGATGTGAGAGAGTCGGGGGAAATGTCTTGTCTTCACTCCAACTAGGCAACTTCCAATTCCCATAGAATAGACTGCTGCATCACCACCACTCCCACTACTACCTGGAACCCCCCAGCAAGGGTGCCAGCAATACCTACATTCTTCCTAAGTCCTTGGACAAGAAGATTTGGTTTCCCAACAGCAAAAAACATGCCACTTTCCAGAACCAAGCCTAGGCTCATGCAGGGTGGCACTGACCACCAGGAGCCCAGCTCTATGGTGCCATCCCACCCCAAGACTTAGCCAACTGCCCAACTCACCTCCACATCCTTCTCGAGCTCCAGCCCAGCCTCCATCAGATTGTGCTCAAACTCCTCCCGCTGCTCCTTCCTCTCCTCCTCCAGGGTATCAAGCGGCCCCAACTCAATGTCACCTGGGCCCCCAGCGTGGGGCTCCTTACCCGTCTCCCCGTTGGAGACAATAGCCAGTGAGTGGCCAGGGGAGCCTTGGCCCAGGTGCGCCCCACGTTTCCGGTAGTGGTAGGCGAGCACATAGTCGACCTTCCTCTGGTTGTCATGGAAGTGCATGCGGCTCACACGGGCCTCCGAGGACATGGGCTCATTGGCATCCAGGTAGTTGTTGATGACCTGGCCACAGAGAATAGGACGGGGATGGTGAGAGACAGAGGAGGCTGATCTCTGGGCCCAGGGAGGTAGACAGGGAAGCAAGACCTTCAGGCCAGAGGCCCTGACTGCCCCATGAAAGGACAGAGTGGCCAGGTTCATCTGTCACAGCAGCCCACACAGCCTTCCACTCACGTGTCTATAGTACAGGCATCAGTGCCATCACACATGCTCTGACATCCATGCACATACATGCACTCACACACACAGGCTGTACCTACGGCACTGCCTGCCTGCACACACACAAGCACATGCCCACTCCTGCCTGTGCACACACACAAGCACCTGCAAATGAACCCCAGCCCACTTCACTCTTGTCTCATGCACCAGCAGTCCTGCATGCATGTGCATCTGCCTGAGTGTACTCTGATCCACACACACAACCCTCCACACGCAGCGACACACCCATACATGTTCACCTCCTTGCAGATCCACGCATCTGCCTGCAAACACTCTACGTGGTATTTACACACAGAGAATACTCACGGGCAGGCTCTCCAGATCCATCGGAACAAAGGCCAATTTCTAGTCACCTGGCCTAGCCCCACCTTCCCACCCACAAGAATTCACTGGACACTGTTCACAGCCCACATAGTGCTCTTCCTCCTCCTCTCTGGCCGCTGTGAGGACCCTGTCAGAGACAGCAGCAGGGAACTGCCTCCTGCTCTCTTCCACGCCAGAGGTGCGGAGGTGGGAAGAAGAGGAGAGGGACCAAGGCAGAGCAGGGTAGGGACCTGCCTCCCTCCCCCTGGGCGTTTCCCTATTTATTACTGGTTTGAAACCCAGCTGCCTCTGCAGCCACCTGAGAGGTCACCTGGGCAACCAGATGAAGCGCCAGGCACAGGGGAGAGACTCGGAGCCACCACGGCACAGGAGAGATGCTTCTCAGGCCTGCGGGAGGGGAGCCAGGGAGTCTGCAGACCAACAGGTGGTGACACCAGGCTTCTCTCGCCTTCTCCCTTCCCACCCCTCCTCTGACCTGACGGGAGGAAGCAGTGTTGCTGAGAACTTGTGCTGACTTGGAGGGAGAGAAGAGGAAAAAGCCCCACCGAAACCCCAGGACCTCTGGCACACACACACATGTTCCCAGCTGCAGGCTCCCCCAGTCGAGAGGCTCCCCAGAAACCACCGGCAGGGCTGGCCCGTCCCCTGCCCGTACTCACGGAGCTGCCGTGGGCACGCTCTCCACCGGAACTGCCCCGCGGACCTGGGGCCCGGGGGCCTGGCACCTTGAGATGCTGCTGTCCACGTCTGGGGGCCTGGCCCCCTCTGGTCACTGCTCGAGGGCTCAGCCGGCGTGGGGAGCCAGGGAGCAGGGGGATATCTGTGAGAGGGAAAGCAATGTCAGATGATGCGAAAACAGAGAAACTGAGGCACTGAAGAGAAAAACCTTGTGGCCCTAAGAAAATGGCCCATGTGTCCTCACAGCTGCTCCCTGGTCAGTGCTTAGTGCCGTAGTCAGCCACGTCCATCTGGGCCACGGGAGAGGGGAGCACGTAGAGGGAAGAGGTACCCCCCCCACCGACACACGCACGCACACACACACACACACACACACACGCGCACGGGCCTGCAGCCACCAACAGCAGCTCCTTCAGATCATGTCTGTCCTAATCTCCCATAATTCCCAGACGAGAGGAAAGGGTGGCATGGGCCAAGCCAGAGTGGGGCACTACCTGGAGAGACACCTTGAATTAATGGCCAAGGCTTAGGCTGTACGGCCTCTCCCACAGCAGCAAGACCGACCGGCACTGTGGCCAGCCCCTGCCCCTGGGGCAGAGAGCAAAGACAGACCCCTGGGGGCCTGCAGAGGACAGGGGCATCCTCTGAACAGAGGGATGCTCTCCAGTGCCCTTGAGGGGTCCTTGTGCTCCAAGGCCCAGAGTCACAGAGCCCCCTCCCGCCCCACACAGGGCAGCCCTTCTAACAACCCAGGAAAGTCGTGCTCAGCTATTTCAGAAAACTTCCAGCATCACCTCGGAGACAAAGGTCCCTGGTAGTGATAGGACTGTAGATGTTAGAATGGGAGAGGACCGAGAAATTAAACACTCTGACTACGCACAGAGGAGGCCACTGAGCCCAGACAGGGGCCAACAGTTGCCAGGGTCTCAGGGCCTGGTCAGAATCTGTCTGTTCCCGCCTTCGGGAAACAGTCTGTCCAGCAAAGCGGCACAGCCCGTGCACCTGGGCTTAAGCCTCAGCCCTGCCACTTGCCAGCTCTGTGACCCCTTTGAGCCTGGTTCAACAGCTATAAAGACAGGAGAGTCCCAACCCCGCAGGAGTGAAGTGAGAATGAGAACAAGAGACAGTGCATGCAAAGCACCTAGAGCCATGATTAGCCTATGGCATGCAATAAAATACAGTGACTATAATCATTCTTATTACTTTCATTTTAACCTCCATGAGGGCAAGAAATAACACCTGCTACCTCCAGCTCAGCCCCAAGCACCTGCTGCATGAATGAATGAATGAATGAATAAAAGGCAACTCTTCTGGCTTTCTTGAAACAGAGCTTCTAGCCCGTCACCAAGTTGTGGTGTTCAGCTCTCGGATGGACAATGTCAGGGGACCTGGAACATTCGGTCCCTGCACTTGAGAGACACAATCGATCTTTGAAGAGGGGGCTAACATGCAGGAAACACAACTGTGACCAGCAGAGTGGAGCTTTTATAATTCATTCCTCTTCTGTGGGCTCTGGTCTACATTGTGGGGACCAGAAAGGCTAAGAAGACAAATTATTATAGGCTTCCAGAGGAACTGAGCCAGAGCTGGGTCCTGGTAGCTGCTGCAAGGCCAGGAGGCAGGAGGCTCTCCCAGGGTGAGGACACAGACAGGCAGGAGTGGACACGCTTGCTGTCCCTGTGACAGGGCCTCCGGCTCAGGACTCTAAGGGACAAGCTGCCTCCTGTGGGGTGCAGGCTTGCCTCGTCCCTCTTCCCTCGTGCCTTTCCGCATGCCTGCCCCAGCTGGCCCAGGGCAGAACTTGGAACAGAAGGTGGAGACCCCAGAGAAGGCCCTCAAACTTTCAGACACATGTCTGAGAAACCAAGACCATCCAGATGCGTCACTGGGGCAGGTGACAAAGGCGAAGCTCACTCAGGACCTCCCTTCCCTGGCAGCTACGTTCAGATTTGCGGCTCAGGGCAGCTCAAATTCAGCAGCAACCCAAAGCTTTGGTGCAACTGCTGTCCAGGAGCCACTGTCCCCTGAAGCTGTCGCCCAGGGCTTCAGGCTGGCCTCCAGGGTCCCACTAGCCATGGTGGCAGCTCCCTCTGCTTGCTCCCAGGAGACTCTGCTTTCGTCCCCTCCCTCCGTGACTAGGGCACAGCACATGGTCCAGCTGTGCCAGCAGCAGAGAGGGCCACCAGGCAATGAGGACACCGATGTGGAAGGACGCAAGAGAGCCAGCTTCAGACGTGAGGTCATGTGAGCAGCGCCGGCCGTCAGGAAGGGTGGGGCAGGTGCACGCGCCCAGGGACTCCCTAAGAAGCTTAGGAGCGGGGAAATGAGGTCAATGAGAAGTAAAGGCCGCCGCACACAGCCGCGGAACACGGCAGCCCGTGTGGAAATTACCTTTTCTCCATTCTCGGGTGCCTTGGCTCTTAGCACATGCCGCCTCGAGGGACAGATCCCGGTGTTCCTGACCCCACCGCCATGAGGGCAGGGGGCGTGGCTGCCCGCCTCTGGGTCAGTGAGACGGACTCTCCCAAGGCTTGGGCCTGGGCCTTTCTCCTCACTCTGACCCTCTCCCTGGCACCCTCCTCCACTCCTGAGCCCTGCTCTGTCACCTGCTGCCGATGGTGCCCAAGTTTTACTTTGACCTCTACTCTCCTGCAGGCACCAGGTCCACGAATTCCCCTTCCTGCCTGGATGTGCCAGAGCCTCCTCAAAGTCAACAAGCCCAAAACCAAGCTTAGGACCTTCTTTCCACAAGAGAATTCTGCTTCAGTGCTCCCTGCCCTGCAAATGCCCCCACACTCAGTCCACAAGCAGCCGAGATAGCCTCCTTCCCTCGTCCCCCAGGTCCAACTTGGTGCCAATTCTATGATTTTATCCCTGAAATATGTGCCAAACCCATCTGTTTTTCACTCCTCCAAGACTCCCACCCTAGTGCAAGCTCTCACCCTCCTTCCCCTGGAGGACTGCGATGCCCTCCCACCAGGCCTCCCGGCTCCCTTCATGGTTCCCCACAGGCAGCCAGGGGTCCTTACGAAACTCCATCTGGCCACGAGTGCAGAACCCACTAGGGCGTCCACGCTTTGGGGCTGTGAGCTCCTGCGTACCGTCCCATCCACGTCTCCACCTCCTGTCCCCGCGTCCTGTGGGCCCCGTGGGCTCCAGCCACACTGCGCTGCTCTGACACACCTCGCGTGCCCCCTCCCAGCCCACAATCCTGCATGTGTCCTTCCCTCTGCCTAGGACACACTGCCCCCCACACTCTTCATCTAGTTGTGGGCCACCTACTATTCTACTCACTGGGGACCCAGAAAATCAAAACTAACACATTCTTGTTTCAAAAAGCTGCTGATGCAGGTGTAAGACTGGGAAATTCAGATCCTGCTAGCAATGTTAATTTTCTTCCATCCCAGACATGATTCAAGTTCCACAAGCTGGGATGGTAGAGGATTAGGAGGAACAGGGCCACCAGGACACATATGAATTTGTCAGACAAAGGCCTGTTGTCACTGAATAAAGATGACCCAGTGATCGCCCAGTCAAAGGGGCTCCTGTGTCCCAAGCCTTCACCCAGCTCCCCAAGTGACCGCTCCAAGTGACCAGCCCACAGGTGATAGCCCCTCTTTCAATTGTCCAGAGCCCTCATAAGCCTCCCAGAGCACTGGGTGGGGGGAAGAAGGGCCTCTCCAGCTAATCAAGATGTGGCCAGAAGAAATGACCAGAGACCTCCCCTTGGGCAGGGGACAGCCTCACCATGGGGCAGCATCTCCCCACATCCAAATCTGGCCCCTCATCCATTCTCCTCCTCCACCCTCAGAGGGATCTTTTTAAATTCTGCATCACATTCATCCCCCCGCCTCCGACTCAAATGGCTCCCCTGTCAGCATATAAAGTCCCAACCATGAACTAAAAGGTGGCATGTAGGGTCTCCAATCCCACTCCCACCCACCCTCCTTCCCATTCCCCATGGCTTCGAAGCCAGAGTGTTTCTGAATAGTGCTATTCGCTCCATGTATGGAGACCGTGACACATCGTGGAGCCATGGTGGCACTTGCTAAGGGGCGCCTGAGCTTTGGGGGTGAAGGGAAGGAAGGAGGGTATGTACTGGGCTTGGCAGGCACAAGAGAGCTACAAGGCCGTACACTACCTGTTTATCCAGAGAAGACCAGATAAGCAACATCCCATCACAGATCTTGCCCAAGGACCTGCTGAGCAACTATCCCTGCATCCCACCTGCACACGAGACCAAAAAGAATGACTGATTTTAACCCTTAGCTCATTATACTACTAAAGTCTCCACCCAGGAAGGGACTTATCTGCCAATTTTTGATCATGTGATATATGTGGCAGTATGATTTCTCACTGCCCTTGTGTAAGCTGTACTCCATCTCAAACATGTAATGATGCTCATTCACTTCATGCATTATTCATTTCACCTCTAGAAAAATTCCTGACCCTATCAGTTGGGGAGGCAGATTTGAGGCAGTCCACCCCTCCCACCTCCCAGTCTTCTGCAGTAAATTTCCTTTTCCCTTTCTTGACAATCCTTGTTTTCTCAGGAATTGCCTTTCTGTGTGGCGAGCAACTGAGCCTAGGGAAAGCCCTTTGGTGGGTTCATTAAAACATACTGTTTTCCAAAAAAAAAAAAAAAAAACATTGCCTAAACCAAGGTCATGAAGATTTACTCCTATGTTGTCTCCTAATAGTTTTATAGATTTAGCTACTACTGTCACATCTATGATTCATTCTGAGTTAATTTCTATGTATCAGTGAGGAAAGGGTCCAACTTCATTTTTTGCATGTGGTTATCAATCTGTCTCAGTACTATTTCCCCATTTCTTGACACTTTGTTGAAATTCAACGGTTTATTTCTAAAATCCCAATGCCATTGATTGATCTGTGTGTCTATCCTTGTGCAAGTACTGGGGTGGCTGTGCAGTTGTTTCAAAATTGGAAAGTGTGAATCCTGTTGCATTTGTTTTTGTTTATGTTGTAGTTTCTATTTCTCCACAGTTCCATACCTTTTTATGCATTAAACTCATATTTATCTTTAGTGAGAACATATTTACGTCAGCTGCCTTAAACTATTTGTTAATCCAGCATCTGGACTATCTTGGGATCGGTTTTATTTCTTGCTTTGTCTCTTTTTTCCCTATTTGTTAATTGTATATATTTAGGGTATACAATATGATGTTTTGGGCTGGGCGCAGTGGCTCACACCTGTAATCCTAGCACTCTGGGAGGCCGAGGCGGGAGGAGGCCGAGGTCAGGAGTTCGAGACCAGCCTGAGCAAGAGCGAGATCCTGTCTCTACTAAAAAAATAGAAAGAAATTAGCTGGACAACTAAAAAAAATATATAGAAAAAAAATTAGCCAGGCATGGTGGCGCATGCCTGTAGTCCCAGCTACTCGGGAGTCTGAGGCAGGAGGATTGCTTGAGCCCAGGACTTTGAGGTTGCTGTGAGCTAGGCTGATGCCACGGCACTCTAGCCGGGGCAACAGAGTGAGACTCTTGTCTCAAAAAAAAAAAAAATATGATATTTTGGTATACATATACTTAGTGAAGTGATTACTACAGTCAAGTAAACTAACATATCCATCACCTCACATAATGACCTTTCTTTTCATGTAAGAGTACCTAAAATCCACTCTCTTAGCAAATTTCCAGTATACGATACAAGGTTATTTACTATAGTCCTCACGCTGTGCATTATATCTCTAGACTTATTTATCACAGATAACTTATCTTTGCACCCTTTGATCTGTACCTATTCATTTCTCACACTCCACTCCCACCTTTCTACTCTCTATTTATATGTATTCAATTTTGTTTTCTCAGATTCCACATAGAAATGAGATCATGCAGTATTTTTTTCTGTCTGGCTTATTCAATTAGCATAATGTCCTCTAGGATCATCCATAATATGGCAAATAGTAGGATCTCCTTGTTTTCTAAGGCTGAATAATATTTCAGTGTACGTGTATATATGTATATATACACACACATATATATATACACACATGTATATACACACCACAACTTATTTATTCATTCATCCTACTCAACAATACTTGAATTCAACATAATCAAGGGTCCAGAATTCTATACCACAAAGCAATGAACACCTAGATTGTTTCCATATCTTGGCTATTGTGAATAATGCTGCAATAAACATGGGAGTTCAGATATCTTTATCAGGTCATGATTTTATTCCTTCAGCATATACCCAGAAGAGGGACAGATGGGGCACATATTAGCTCTTTTTTTAATTTATCAACCTCCTTACTGTTTTTCATAATGGCTATACTAATCTACAGTCCCACCAGCAGTGTACAAGGGTTCCCTTTCCTCCAAACCGTTGCCATGACCATCCTAACAGATGTGAGATGACATCTCATTGTAGTTTTGATTTGCATTTCCCTGATGATTAGTGATGCCCTTTTCATATACCTGTTGGCCATTTTTATGTCTTCTTTGGAGAAATATCTATTTAGGTCATTTGCCCACACTTGTTAATTGGGGTATTTGGTTTTATGCTATTGAGTTGTATGAGTTCCTTATATATTTTGGATAGTAATCCCTTCTCGGATGCATGGTTCACAAATATTTTCCCCTACCTCGTTGGCTGCGTTTTCATTTTGTTGGTTGTTTCCTTTGTCTCTTTTCATGGGTCACCTACTATTTCTTTACATGTCTAGTAAGTGCATGGTATAACTAGACATTGTGAGTGATACGTTACCTTCCTATCAAGAGGTTAAAAATTTATTTTTATTTGTAGCAGGAAGTTCAATCACTGACTAATCACTTTGAGCTTATTTAGGTTTGACTGGGTTTTTGGGAGGGTTTTTTTGTTTGTTTTGTTTTGTTTCTGTTTTTGTTTTTTTGGCTAGGGTATTTTATGGAAAATCCAAGGTATTTCCCAAGACTCTCTAATTTGGTAATATTGAATCTCTAAACTCTGTCTTCCATATTGATCTTTTTAGGGCCTGGCCTTAATGTTTTCAGGGTCTGTCTACAGTAAGATTTTCTCTAGTGCATGGTTCTTATTCCTAAAACAAGGCCCCAGGAGTCTTAGTTACATGCCTGGAGTGTTAGGACATGTTCATGAGGACTTGCCACTCCGCCTGGGATGGAACTTCAGCATTTCCCAGCATTGTCTGGTCTCTAGCATCTCTGTTCTGATCTCAGGGCTGTAGAAGCTCCTCTCTCTGGCAAACTTCCTATGTCTCTCACTGTGCGGGTGAAGCCTCACTCTTAGCCAAGGACTCAGGAAGGACCCTCAAAGAGACCTCTGGGCACTTTCCTTCACACAGATTCCTCCTCTCTTGTTCTCTGCTCCATAATTTCCAACCATTTTAGCTGCTCCAAACTTTTATCTCTGCCTCCTCAGTTCAGTGGGATCTCTTTCCTCCACTTGGACTCCAGATCCCTGAACCCCAGGCACTAACCTGTACCCACAGGGCTAAATCTGTGAGTATCTGCTCTAACAGGGATTGTACTTCTGTGCTGGTGGTTGTTTGGTGCCTGAAAATGATTGACTCATATATTTTTCCCAGTTTTGTACTTTATGGCAGAATGTCTACTCCAGTACCAGTTATTCTACTACTACTGGAAGCAGAAGTTCATGCCAGTCAGGTTTTTAATCAAAAGGTACTTTGTTAGCAAATAGTTTCATATGTAGATTATTGGTAATGGCCAAAAATGACAGGAGACTCTTATATTAATTCAAAAGTTATCTTCATACTTTAGAAAAGAAGGAAATTATTTTATTTGCTTATTTTTAAAGAGAACTAAGATCCTAACCTTAATTCTTGTGCTGAGAGATAGGTATACTGTGGGAGTAGCTGCAGCCAAAGCCGAACTTTTCTTTAAAAACAACTTTGTGTTTGCTCAAGAATACTTGAATTCAACATAATCGAAGCTCCAAAATTCTACACCACAGAGCACAGAAGAGATGACTTTGCCCAGAAATCTCTCTCTGTTCCTCTTTTCATCATTTCAATTTTTCATCCACCCATTAATTGAGCACCTATTATGTGTCAGATTGTGGTAAGGGTCAAAGATGAGTGATATCCAGTTCCTGCTTTTCAGTAGCTCTCCTCACCTGTGGTGTGCAAAAGTGGGAGAAGGATTGTTAAATCTGTCAGGTTAGAAGAAATTTGGTACAGGCTCTGTTAAGCAGGGCTTTGAAGTATGGGTATTTGACATGGATAGAATCTCAGTGGACTGAGTTACTGCACTTGCATGTCGAGTTATTTATTATTATCCACACTGATAGTGAAGAATACTGTATGAGTTAGCGTAATGCTCTGCTAGCCGATATAACAAATAGACTAAAAAATAAATAATGAGTAAGACATAACAACAGTTCACTTCTTGCTAGAGTAATGGTTCTGGGTAGATAAACAAGTTGGTGTGGTGGCCCTTATCCATGTAGAGTTTCAGGAACCCAGGGTGACAGAGGCTCTGCCAACTTCAACCAAGACTTCCAAGGTGGCCCTGAGAGTTGCCATTTCTGTTATCTGAAGGGGGAAAGAGCACAGAGAAGCAGGCATAAAAGCTTTCCAAGGGCCAGGGCCAGAAGTAGCACAGCACTCTGTTCAGATTCCTCTAGCTAGAATTCAGTCTCATGGCCATAACCAATTGCAAGGGAGGCTAGGAAATAACTGTGTGTTCAGGAAGAAAAAGAGAACGTGGATTTTGGTAAGCAGCCAGTAGTCTCTGTCTTTAGGAGCCTACCAAAAGTTTGGTGTGGCATAGTCACACTTACTATACTGTATTAAAGTTACAGATCTACACATTTGTCTCCCCAAGTAGGCTCTGAGAGCTTCAAATGTCAGCATCCAGGATAAGGCAGGGTGTGTGGTAAATGCTTATCAAATGGTTTTTGAACGAATGAATGAATGGTGAGCTAGTGTGACAGTAGTTGACCAACACATTCAGTTGCCTTTTGAGGCTCCTCCTGGAATGTCACTTATCTATGTTGTCAAGTGAGAGGAAGATGCATACCTTCCTGTTTGTTAACAGCAGGTGAACATGTCTCCAATACATCCATAAACTGTATCAAATCATTGTAGCCACAAGTTAGCTACATTTAGTGGGGTTTAGCATTTGAATTTACTTGGGTTGTGTAGACTCATTCCTACCCCCTCTGATTCTTAAGCTGGTATTATTATCAATGCTCTAAAGTATGTTTTAGAAGTCAGGGAGCTAAACAGAGGCCATGCAAGTGAAGGGTCCTTCCCCTGGCTGAGGCACACACCACTTCTATAGCCAGGGGGCCAAAGCACGCACATGGTTACCAGGCATAGTAGCTTTTCCTTCTTCTCCAATGACAAGCTTCTCTTGCTCTTGTGTTCATGCAAAACCACACTAACATACTACTTCACACGCATGAGGATGACTATAATAAAAAAAGAGGAATAATAAGTATTGGTGAGTTTGTGGATAAATTGGAACCCTCATAAATTGTTAGTGGGACTGCAACTGGTACAGCCACTTTGGAAAATAGTCTGCCAGTTTCTAAAACAGTTTAACATATTACCCAGCAATTCCTCTCTTAGGTATGTACCCAAGAGAAATAAAAAACATATACACACAAAAACTTACACATGAAAGTTCACATCATTTGTGGTAGCCAAAAAGAGAACACCCAAATGTCTGCCAACTGACAAATGGATAAACACAATGTAGTATAGCCACACAAGGGGATACCATTCAGCCACAAAAAGGAATGAAGTACTGATACAGATAGCAGTATGGCTGAATAGTGAAGGCACTATGCCAAGTGACAGAACCCAGGGACAAAATGCCACATATTGTATGATTCCACTTCTATATTAATCAAATGTCTAGAATAGGCAAATCCATAAAGACAGAAAGTAGATTAGTCATTGCCAGAGGCTGGGGGCAGGGAGGAAAGGGGAGTGACTGCATTAAATATGAAGTTTCTTTTTAGGACAATGCAAATGTTCTAAAATTAGATTGTGGCAATGGTTGCACAACTTTGAATATACTAAAAACCACTGAAGTGTACACTTTTAAAGGGTGAATTTTATGATATGTGAGTTATCTCTCAATAAAGCTGTTTTTAATGGAATTTCTAGAACTGAAAACCACAATTACTAAAAAAAATGCATTGGATGGGCTGACCAGCAAACTGGAGAAGGTAGAGAAAGGATCAGTGAAGTTAAAGACAGATCAATAGAAAGTATATAATCTAGAGAACAGAGAACTAAAGACTGGAAAAAGTATAACCACACCTCAGGAACTAGCGGGGCAATACCAAACAATCTAACATACATGTCATTAGAGTTCCAGAAAAAGAAGAGAATGAAAATAGATTTTAAAAAATGGTTAAAGAAATAGTGGTTAACACTCATACACTGCTGGTGGGACTGCAAACTTGTGCAACCTCTGTGGAAAGCAATATGGAGATACCTTAAACAAATACAAGTAGACCTACCATTTGATCCAGCAATCCCATTATTGGGCATCTACCCAAAAGAACACAAAGGACATTCTATAATAAAGACATCTGTACTCGAATGTGTATAGCAGCACAATTCCCAATTGCAAAGATATGGAAAGACCCCACGTGCCCATCAATACATGAGTGGATTAACAAAATGTGGTATATGTGTACCATGGAGTACTACTCAGCTATAAGAAATAATGGTGATATAGCACCTCTTGTATTTTCCTGGATAGAGCTGGAACCCATTCTACTAAGTGAAATATCCCAAGAAGGAAAACTAAGCACCACATGTACTCACCATCAAATTGGTTTCACTGATCATCACCTAACAGCACGTTTAGGAATAACATTAATCAGGTGTCAGGCAGATGTGGGCAGGGGAGGGGATGGATGTATATATACATAATGAGTGCAATGTGCACCGTCTAGGGAATGGACACGCTTGAAGCTCTGATTCGGGGGACAGGGACAAGGGCAATATACATAACCTAAACTTTTGTACCCCCATAATATGCTGAAATTAAAAAAATTATAAAAAGAAGAAGAAGAAGAAATTGCAGATAATTAAAAAAAAAAAAGTCAATGGTGGCTCACACCTGTAATCCTAGCACTCTGGGAGGCCGAGGCAGGAGGATCGTTTAAGCTCAGGAGTTCAAGACTAGCCTGAGCAAGAGCGAGACCCCCATCTCTACTATAAATAGAAAGAAATCAGCAAAAAAAAAAAAAAAGAAATAGTGGTTGGGCCTGCGCAGTGGCTCACACCTGTAATCCCAGCACTCTGGGGGGCCAGGCGGGAGGATCACTTGAGGTCAGGAGTTTGAGAGGAGCATGAGCAAGAGTTACACCCCATCCCTACTAAAAAAATAGAAAGAAATTAGCTGGACAACTAAAAATAAGTAGAAAATATTAGCCGGGCATGGTGGCGCATGCCTGTAGTCCCTGCTACACAGGAGGCTGAGGCAGGAGGATCACTTGAGCCCAGGAGTCTGAGGTTGCTGTGAGCTAGGCTGACGCCATGGCACTCTAGCCCAGGCAACAAAGCAAGACTCTGTCTCAAAAAAAAAAAAAGAAAGAAAGAAAGAAAGAAAGAAAGAAAGAGAGAGAGAAAGAAATAAATGGTGGTTGAAATCATGTCAAAATTTCATAAAATACAATAACTTTGAGATTTAAGAATTCCAACAAACTCAAGTAAAAAAAAAAAATACAAAGAAAACCATACCTAGATATATCACAAACTACTGAAAATAGAATTTTGAATGCTACCAGATTAAAAAGAGATTATATACATGAATAAAATAACAATATGGATTAAGGCTAGCTTCTCATCAAAACTATGGAGACCAAAAGACGGACACCCTGGGTGCTGGGGAAAGAAAAAAAGCCTGTCAAATCATTACATCCAATGAAATATCCTTCAAAAATGAGAGTGAAATAAAGACATTTTTCTTAAAAGCACAAAATAAGAAGAGAACGTCACCAGCAGAACCATACCTCAAGAAACACTAAAGGCTGTTCTCCAGTCTGAAGGGAGATGATAAGGGACGGAAACCTGATTAAGACCTGCTGCTGAAGGAAGTGTCGTGTCCCCTTCTCTTATAAAGGGAAGGAAAAGGAGACTGAGAGCCACTGCTCCAAATGGACTATTAGCCATTGAGTTTTTTATGTGCCATAAGCCACGACTTTTCAAATTAGAGGTTTAACCCATTGTTGGTTATAATATAAATCTCACTGCTTGCAAATAGCATTTTTAAAAATGTAATATGGCAGAATGTGCCAGAAAAGAATAAAACAGAAACATCCCTTTTTAAAATTAGAAACAATACGATGAATAATACACATTTTAAAAACCTACTCATGAAACCACAGCTCATTATGTTGGGCAATGTTTTATGTAAACATCACCATGACATTCTTCTTAAAGCTTAATGTTGACGAACTGGTCTCCTTTCGTTAGGCAATGAGAGCCATGTAACTTACTGTTTCATTCCTGACCTGGCTGTCAGGAAGATGATAAATAAGTTTTTGCTCAATTATAGCAGCTATTCTTTGTCCAGGTTTTCTGATATAATAGTATATTCCCAAGCCTCCCTGGGCTTGATCCCACTAAATAAACTAACCATGATGATTCCAGGTGGAAATAGTGTCAAGGCCCAGCCTTACCTGGAATACGACCACAGCATTTACCTAACAGCCTTGCAAAATCACTATCTCCCTTAAGCCCCTGGGGTTCCACCCATATGTCCCAATTACTGGCATCTATACTCCCTTCTATAACTTCTTATAAACGAACCAAAGCAACACTTGAGGTAGTGGGGGCAAATATGAGCTCGAGAGTGGGACCCAGGTTTGAATTCTGGCTTCATCCTTCAGTGATCATTCAGTGGTTAACACGCTGTAACGGGGATGTTTCCTAACCTATCTGAACCTCAGGTTTTCTTCTATGAAATGTGCTTAATACTGACTCCCAAAGTTGTTGTGAGGCAAAACACTTAGCACAGTGTCTGGTGCAGAAGTTTGATAAATGTTAGTCACCTTTCCCTTTGAATGCCAAGAACACATGGTCTGAGCCACAGGGCCCTGCATGATCTGGCTGGCTCTGTCCCCTCCCCCCACACCAGTCACTCTGATCCTGCCACTTGGCTTCTTCACTATTTCTCGGATCGCCCAAGCACTTCCCTGCCATGTGCTCTTTCGCCTATACTTTCTTTGCTAGATAATTTTCCGGATACCTGCATGGCTTGTTCCTTCATTTAATGCAATCTCTGCTCAAACTCATTCCCTTAGAGAGGCCTTCCCTAACGACCTGCTTACAAACAGAGGTGGGCTCCATTGTGTACTAGGGGCAAGATCCGCATCTCTACCAGTCAATTTTCTGTTCTCCATGTGCTCTAGCAACAACAGGCACAGGGTGTGACAGGCTTCTCTCAGCCAGCAGAAAGGGCTCACAGCATGGGCGGATCTCCAGAAAATCAAGTCCTCATTAGAGAAAATGATAGACGTGCCTCACTTTAGGTCCCTGGGCCTCTCACGCTCTAGCCTTGCCCTACAATGGAAGATGAAGAGAAAGCACACATAGGAACTGGACTAGAACCCAAGGTCTGTGTTTGGAACCCACCCCTACCCCTCACACAGCCTCTATAATCAGTAAAATGGCCCTGGTACCCACGTAGAGGCAATTCAGAGAGCAGAAGCGGTTGCTGGAAAGGACTTTATCAGGCCCTCGGCTCCCAAAATGACAGGTGCATAGCAAGACACATTGAAAAGAGCAAAGGCCCAGTAGCTGCGCCAGGGTGACAGAAAGTCTGGCAAGGGCTCTGAAGTCAGGACCCAAGGATAAAACCCAGGCAGGTGGATGGGGCCTCTGGAAGAGCCCTCACCTTGTCTAAGATCCTCCCTCTACTTGCTACTTGCCTTTGGGTTGAGATTTGACCTTGCCCAACGGGACCTTCTGCCCCAGACCAGGGTCCACATGGTCCCTGGGTGTATCTCTCCACATCTGCTCACAAAGCCTCAGGACTATGACTGACACCTCCCTTGCAGTGGCTTCAGCTCATTGCTCTTGCCAAAGGAGTGGGCCCCTCCGCACCTCATGCCTCCCTCAAGAACTACCAGAAACAAGACATCCACCAAAGTCCCTGTCAACCCTGCCAAAACGCAGTGGAATAATGTCCTCCTCCCCCAAACTCCACCTCAATTTGCTTTCCTTCTAAGAGAAGGCCTGGGGAAGGTGTACCTGTGTGTCCCTGCCCCCGAGGTGTAAATGACTGATGTCAGAGCTCTCCCTGAACGTGGTTTGGGGTAAAGGCTGGAAGAGACTTTCTGAAACTCTAAGGCCAGTCCAGGGATGCCAAAGTCAAATTTGCTCT
This sequence comes from Varecia variegata, assembly GCA_028533085.1. Lineage (NCBI taxonomy): Eukaryota > Metazoa > Chordata > Mammalia > Primates > Lemuridae > Varecia > Varecia variegata. The sequence continues at coordinate 80,349,464 of CM052440.1, read as the reverse complement.
GTCCTCAGCAGGCTGTTACTGAATTAAACCCGGCTAGTTGTTTACTTACCCTCAGATACTCCAAGCTGAACATCCCAAAGACTTTTTACAAGAGGCAAAATCGCAGCAGCGGTAGGAATTGGTCACCAAGCACCACCAAGAAGCCACCGCACCAATCCTCTGCCTCTTGTCCTCCCTTCGCTCTCCTCCATAAAAGTAAGTGTCTCAGAAATTGCCCAGGCGTCCCTCAGCTTCCCTGCCCTGGGGACAAGGGGTCAGCTTCTCGCACGCACCATCCTGTCCAGGGTCACTTGGGGTCACCGATCCCGAAGGGCAGGAGTCAGGATGCCTTCCCCTTCACCCCTCCCTCCTACGACCTGCGGGACCCCACCCCGAGGACCAGGGTCGGGCAGGGCAGACTCACCGCGCAGCGCGGGGGCAGCCATGGCGCGGGCGCACGGGACGCGGGACCCTGGCGGCCGCGGGACCCTGGCGGCCGCGCGACCGCGCGCGCTTCTGGACAGGCTTACGCCGCCGCGGGCTAATTCCATGGGGCTCAGCTCCTCCGGGCGCGCCCGCCCCCTGCCTGCTGCCGCCGCCTCCTCCCCCCCACCCGCGCTCCCGGCCGCCCGGCCAGCCCGTGTCGCCGGGCAGAGCCCGCGCTCTCCCTCGGTGCCCCACCCGCGCCAGAGCTGGGCGTCGGGGAAGGAGCGCGGTCCGCGGCCGGTGAGTCCAGGACACGCGCGGGTTCGCGGAGCTGGGGGCGGGACAGTCAATGCCGCCTGCTCCCCTCGGCCCTGGGAGGCCCCTCACAACCTGGTTCCAGCATAAAAATTCAGCCGGATTATCTTATGAACCGTCTGGCTGATTAGTTTCCAATCCTGCCAGCAAAGCCTCCTTCCCGCCGCCCCACAGGGTCACCCTCTGTCTAGGGGACAGCCCAGCTGCTAGCCCCTGGACAAACCCCTCGCACCTGCCTTCACTCTACCTCGCCACCAGTTGTCCTCACCTTGCCCTAGATTAAGAGGGACAAAAAGGAGCAAGACTCGGGGAATAGGTGCGCAAGGGACAGTAGGACGAGAAGAGGGGCTGCGAGAGGTAGGAGAAGGGGCAGGTTTCATGAGAGCGTCCCCATGAGACGCTAGGACAGGGTAAGGAGGGCTGCTGAGGTAGACTACGGAAGCTCCATCCCCAGAGAACAAGGAGTGCCTCTCCTGGGATGGTCTAGGTACCTGGCCACAGGCAGGAGGGCGGAAGAGAAGGCAAGCAAAGGACCATTTTAGATGATGATATCCACAACTCCAAGATGCCCGGAAGCAAAACAAAGTCACTATTGCCAAGGCCCCCGGAATGAACAAGTGTTACGTTAAGGTCCAGCACACTATGGCGACTGCCCACCGTTAGGTGTGAAGACTTTTCTCCCCCATACTGATGTAAGCTGGTGATGACTGCTCCCCATTCTACAGACGAGGAAGCTGAGGCAGGAAGGGTAGTAGGTGTACAACAGCACAGTCAAGGGCAGAACAGAAGGAAAACCAGAAACTATGATGCCCCAACCTAGGGCTTTATTTTGGCATTGCAAGTAACAATGGCTAACGTTTCCACTGGACTTCCTCTTTGTCAGATACCCTTCTCAGCGCTTTACCTATGGTATTATTTTACTCCTAACAATAATTCTATGAGGTGATTGCTGCACTGTACCCATTTTACAGACGAGGAGACTGAAGTGCTAAAGTCAAGTAACTCACCCCTAGGAGGATCCCAGCATCCCAAAGCAGGCAGCCGCCCTATTATTATGTATTACTAATGTAATGTAATACACAGTAGTAGGATGTAATACTAATGAAGTGTTAGGACAGGCAGTCTGTCATAATACTTTGCTATTCAGCTGCTTTCCCTAACAATGTCCTTCTCGTTTACTTCCAGGGATGCTTCTCTGTGTCTTTTCCATCTCAAAGGATTGGGAACACTTTCACCATTGTGCCTTCATCCACGCCCTTTCTCCTCTCCCTCCGGCACTTTCTTCCTGCCTGTGTACTCCTCCCATGAGACTCCCCTAAAACACTCACTTTGGGGGATTCTGCCTCATCTGGTCTGAGGGTGAGCAAATGAGAGGGTCCCCGAGGTCAGGTGCAGACCCTGCCTTTGGAGTTTCTGTAACTAAAGGAGACTGCTGAGACACTTCATGCACGGGAGCGCTACTTCCACCAGTTTCTCTTTTTGCGTCCTTTTTACCCAGTTCCCTAACATTGTTTTTATTTTTCTTAATCAAAACGTACAGTTTTCCTGAGTCAGCTTTTTTATGGATGGTAAAATGTCATATCAGCAAGTATGAGACGTGCAGGCTGTCAAGGCACAGGCCGTAGGAAAATTGACAACTTATGCAGAAGAGGCAGCCTCCCTGCTGAGTTTCTCTGCGGCTGATGCCTCCAATAGCACCTTGTCCCCAGCTAGAGTGTTAGGTGATCAGTCAGAAGAGTGACAATTAATTCCCTGTCCCTGGATCTGGTTTCCTACTAAGAGAGACCTTAGAGGCTACTCGAAGTTGGGGGTGGGGTGATAGATGCAGAGATGACAACCTTTGAATTATTGAGTAGTTATATAAAACTTCTATCCATTCTTTCTTCCTTCTATCCCACCAATCTCCCCCCTAAACCTACTCAACATAATCTATGCCATTTTCCTGTAATGCAGCTTCTTTTGAGGTTAATCCTAGACGATAACAGAAGTGGTGGAGACTTAGAAATGCAGTGGCCATTGGTTGCCATGGTGGCAAGGAAAGACTCTGTAAGCAGCAGACCATGTGGCTCTGGTGGAGTGGCCTGGGGGTTCTTGTCTAGGTGTCAAAGCACCTAGGTTCTGAAGCTGGCCCTACCACTCAGCATCCGTGTGACTTTCAGCAAGTCACTTGAGTTCTCTGAGCTGTGTTCATCATTTGTAAAGGGACAGGGCAGGGACAGTGGATTGGATGATGTCTAAACCCTGCCCAGCTCCATCGAGAATCAATTCTCCACTGAATTCCTAGCACATCCAGGACATCTCCTTCATTCTCGTGGCTGTTCTCTCCCCAACTAGAGTCTCTATCATCTTGCCAGCGTGCATGTAAATTTTTTTCATAAATTTTAAGGAAGGACAATCTCTGAGAGTGACAATACTGGTTAGTGATGTGGGGACAAAGTGATGTTTGGTGTTATCTACACCTCTCCCTCTTCTTCTTCCTCTTCCACTGAAAGACGTCAGGAGCAGGTGGGGCCTTGACATTCCGCAAAAGCCCGAAAGGAACTCAGCCCTTTCAGCCCTCGGGATGAAAGAAATCCCTGATGCTTTGCCGTCGGCATTAGAGTCACATTCCCCACTTGACCCTTGATTTCCCCATTTCTATTCTTGTCACTTCTTACAGTATTATAGAACAATTTACAGTTACCTAAGCACTTTCAGGCTTTATTTTAGACTAAAGTTCTTTATCCTTAGCATGCCATGAGTGAGACTAACATTCCTGTTTTCAGGGAAACTGAGTCTGCAAACCATGAAGGGGCTTGTTTGAGGCCACGCAGTTGAGCGAGGGCCACAGGTGGAGCCCACATCTGCCTCCAAGCTTGGGGCCCACCCAATGGCCGAGCCAGGGGTGGAACCACGCTGCCGCACCCACCAGCACATTTCCAGGTCCCCCTCAGTCCTCAGCACCTCTCCACCTCTCCCTCCCACAGAGGCCACTGAGGGGACACAGGATTTTGTCAGCCACAGGCTCAGAGAAATCCCTGCACACCTGGTCTAACGGCTTCTCCACACTGTCAGCCACACTGACAACTGCCACATCTACCTCAGCAGGACCCTGGCCCCTGGGCTGGCGGGCCCTCCCAGACACTGGGGCTGGAGTACTTTCGGATGGGGCCGCAGAACCAGTCTCAGGACTCAGCCTCAGCCCAGGGTCCCTGTCTCAGCCTAAAGACACAGAGCACCAGCAGCCTTTTGCGAGAGGAGAGCTTGGCCTTTATTGCGGGCCAGGTGGGCACTGGAGCAGAACATGCAGAGGACGACTCCGGCTGGTGGGGCGAGGTGGGCGGTGGCTGCGGCAGCCTCACTTGCTGCACTTTCTGGGGGAGCACCTGCACCCCATGGCGTTGAGGACCTCGTGGTACACCACGGAGCCGTTGGTACAGCGCAGGGGCACTCGCAGGGGCTCCGTGCGCGTCGGGGAGCAGCAGGAGCACTGGTCCTGCACAGCGTTGGTGTCGATGGAGTACAAGGCTTTGCTGGCACATTTGCCCTGCAAGGGGGCAGAGGGGGCAGGGCAGCGTGTTGATGAGTAAGCCTGGATGGGCAGGACACTGGGGCAGCCTGCCTCCTCCCCCACCCCTCCAAGCAAGGCAGGCCTCGCCTCACCCACAGACACCCAGGACAGCTAGGCAATTTGTAAAGGCAGATCTCAGGGAAGTCTGACATTTCCTCTATTCTGGGGTAATATCACACCCAGATCCCTCTAGCTGCAATTCTTATGCGTGTTTGATTGATCTACAGGAAACGCAGCCCCCATCGTCCATAAATAACTCTCCATCCTCATTAAGGACTCATTGAGTCTTTCCTCAGTATTTTTCTTCCTCCTGGGATCAAAAGTTCCCAGTTATTTCAATAAAACATTTACTTAGGAAAGAACACTTCCAGTTTCTATCCCGTCTCCTCTCTGTGAATTTTCCACTTCTTTCTAGAATGTAATTAAAGAGACTCAGCCCTCCCCACTCAGGCCTTATGGAAGGCAGAGACCCTTACCTGGCAGTAGTGAATGCCCACGGCCTCTTCAGACCGACAGCTTCCCACTGTGACAGACTGCAACCTGGCAGTGACGTCTCTGCATTCGGGCTCCTCACCTACAGGACAGGTGAGAGGTGGAACTTGGGGACTGGCTGGGGTTCTACAGAACACCCTTCAGCCCCAGTGCCCTCACTATGCTGGAAACAGGTCCGTTTCACAATAAACAAATGACAAAATCCAGCCATAGGGAGGGAATTAAGTTATCCTGGTTCATCACAGCTGCTTCTAGCCCTTCGAATTCAGAGATGTCATTACTGCTGGATTTAACTCACTTAATGGTACAGTTTTAATTGCAGGAAGAGCCTAGATTCACTGTGCTTTGGTGATGTCAATGAATGCAACTTGCATTTATATAACTATAGACTCTAAAAGCCATAACGGCTGGAACAAGCCTCTGTACTTATAACTATATCCAGAAGATAATAGGCAACGAAGTAGCTAATGAATGTAATTATTATCCATCCCACCCTGCCTTGGGGTAAGAGGAAAGGCCAATGTCATGACCACAGAGAGACACTCACTGTCTCTACTGGGGCCTAGAACATCCCTAAGAGCCTCCAAAGTCCCCTTTTTGGGTACTGCTGTCTCTAGGTCTCTGGCATGGGTTTCCTTATGTACAGGAGCTAGTGGCATTCAGATCTAAATCTCCACTTGGCCCACTGAGAATTCAAAGATTTAATTCCAGCTCAGCATTCCCATCTGAACACTAGGAGTCTTCCATTCTTGGATGGCTCCAAATCTAAATCAACCCTAATGACATATTTAGTCTGCCTCTCAATTTCTCAATAATTTCATTTTAAAGGTAAAGCCTGCCAACTACTACATTTACAGGATGAATAAGAAAAGCAAATTTAGGCCAACATACTATATTATTTTGCTGTAGATTTAAATCCCTGGGCCTGGCTTATTTTCCTTATTCAGGGTCTCAAAGGCCCCTTACTGGTGCTTTTGTAGATAACAGTCTCTTAACCAAATTCCATGTGCAGTGTGCCTAGAGAGAATCCATCTTCTCTGACGGCTTCCTGACTTCACATTCTTAAACCATTCAGATGGGAATCATAGAAAGAAATGTTTTCAGAGTGTTTCCTCAATCTGCGATTTGGTTACAGCAATTACAGAGGCTGTCAGAGTAAGCCATCAAGAAAAGAACAAATTGCCAAGCAATGAACTCACTAAGAAAGGGAAGGGAAAGGGAGGAAAGGAATGGAGAGAGAAGGGGAGGGGAAGGGAGGGGAGGGGAGGGGGGAAGAAAAGAATGAATGATTGAACACTGAAGATATTCACGTGTTCACTCTTCCTTTTTCTACCTGAAAACAGGCATGGGACTGTAAACCCAACGTCAAAATTTAAACACACACACATACACTAAAACAAAAAATATTAGTCCAAACAAGTAATTCTGTTTTCAGAAAATATAGCGTTAGCATTGGGATCCTGAAAGTCACTTGTGTTCACGAACACAAGGATGTGTGGGAAGAGCACTGTCTGATGTGCAGACTGGTGAGCCCCGTCACCAAAGCTACTGCTGTGAGTGATTAGAACCAACCGCCATGATATAATCACAAGGTCAAAGGCACTGAGAGTGAAGATGGGGAGGTAATAAGCTCAGACCACCCTTATGAATCCTTGAGAGGGCGTTCTGTATTCCCTGCAGCCCCCACAGCACACATTGTTAGCCAGCTGGTGTCTTCCCTTTCTCTTCGAGATAGCTGTACCACGTTTTAAACAGGCATGTATTGAGTACCTGCTCTGTCAAGACATGGATCAAGGGTCCCTGTCTTCAAGGAGCCCTGGTTGGAGAGGGAAGATATTCTCCGATAATAGGACTATGAGCAACCAAAGACTCTGTAGTTTTGATGAAAGACACATAAGAGTCTCGAGGCAGTCAGGAGCTTGAAGAAATAGGGGAAAGAGACTGTCCCACAGGCATTTAAAAGGGGATTTGAGCAGAGGGAAGTCTAGTCACATCCAGGAGGGGAGGCTGTTCCCTGCAAGATTAAATATAATGACTGGCCAATGATCAAGAAATATGGCTGATCTAACGGGTTTCAAGGGACAAGATATTAGTAATGTACTCACATGTGTCACAACAGGTGCCTGGAATTTTCATAACTTTCCCCTAAGAAAATAGCAAAGGCCCAGGTTAGGCACAAAGAGTACACAGTCGACAGCTTCCAGGTTACTCCAGGCCTATTTCTAGTTCTGAACTCACAGCCCTGAGCGTAAGTCCCAGCTGTGAACCATGCCCTCCCGTCACAAGTGTGAGCAGAAGGACCACCCCACCTGACCAGGCTGAAACAATTCTGATCATTCTGAATTCCCTTCTGATGGAGTCATCGGGACCATCATTCCCAGGCAGACTGGAAATCAGTTTGGTCTCTCACCTTCCTATTCAAGGATCACAGAGGCAGCCTCCCTGGACAGAAAGGTTTTTATAAAGCACCCTTACGCTGCAGAGAACTTTGTCTCTCCAATAGGCTTTGATCTCGTCATTTCACCAGTTCTTAAAACTAGTCAGAGACCTGCCTTGGACACTGGGAATCATGTCAGAGCTGTTCAGAAGGACCCTGCTCTCAGAGTCAAGGACGGAGACAGTCAAAAGGAAAGCAGGGTCCGAGCTCGGCTACTCACTCCCTGAGCCAGACAAGTGTGTTCATCAAAGGGTGGGCAGCTGGTGATGCTCTTCTCCCAGAGGTACTCTCCCCTCTCGTTGACCTTGCAGAAGTGACTATCGCAGCCATCCTGCAGCGTCTCATCACGCTAGAAGGAAAGGGCGGAGTGAGCAGAGCAAACTCAAAGACAGGGTTTGGGTTACAAAGACGCTGCAAACCATGGCCTTGGAGATGCTGAAGCAACGTGGAGAACTACGGAACAATGAGACAGTGCACGAAGTCCCCACACCCAGAACACAGAAGTGGGCTTCCAGTCTTATGACTTCTTTACTATGAACAGGGCCGTGTAAATGCAGAGAATCCTCTGACTATGGTAACTGCTTAGATGCTTAGAGGATTGAGACACAGCAACGGGGAACTTGCTGATCGAGAACCAAACTAGAGATGAACCAGGGGCTCTGCCTCCCAGTCCCCCCAGCTAGCTCTGGCTGTCGGAGACCAGAGTTTGTTTCACGCTGGTATCCTGTCCGGTCTCACAGAATCTCAAAGCTAGAGAAAATCTTACAGGTTAACCAAGTCCAAATCACGAGGCCATACACCAAGTACACTCCTGTCAACCAGAGCAACAAAATAACTAAATTAAAGAGAAAATTCCGTGCCTTCCATGAGTCATCCATCTTTTCTTCACAAAATCAGAAAGAGGTGGAAAAAGAAGCCAACATCGAACCAAACTTAGTCCCTCTTTCTTGAAGAGAAGATTTCAAAACAGGACACAAGACGGTGATATGAGAAGGAACCCTGAGCCCAGCTTGCTCCTACCTTCAGCGTCATGACCTGTCCTCCTCTTAGCTGAATGGTGCAAGCCACAGGCAAACACCTTCCACAGCATTCACCTGGGTTCTTCTCTTCCTTGTAACCCTAAACAAGGGTGGGGGGAAACAGTAGTTAGTTAACTTCTCCAGAACATCCCAACTCTAGGTAAGCTTACCTTGAGAGTCTCTCATCTCCCCTATCTAGCAGTTTCACCTGGAATTTGGAAAGTCAACATCCAGCTCTAACTAGCTTTTGTCAGTTCTCAGTCCCCTAGGCAGCATTCCTGCCCTCCACATATGTGCATTTGACTCCAGTTGGAACAGCCAGATCTATTAAATCAGACCTCTCTCCCGAGTTCCAGACTTAAAAAGTCAATTGTTTACTATGCAATTGCTTCCTTTATGGTCATCTTGAGACTTATATCCAAAATGAAGCTTGATTTTTGCCCCAAATCTCATCCTTCTCCAGTCTTCCCTATTTGGTAAACAGTGTCATCAACTAGTTGCTCAAACTGGAAATCTTGGGGTTAACCCTGAATCCTCCCTTTTTCTCATCAACCCCATCACCAAATCTTGCTAAGAACGTATCTCGAACTCCTCACTGCTTGTCATAATCAGCATCCTCTGTCATCATCTAGTCTAAGCAATCATGTACCATGGACTCTGATAATAATCTTGTTTTCCAACTTCCATTCTTTCCCCCATACTATGGGTTACTACACATCTTCCAGAATGACCTTCTTAAAACAGAAGCCTAGACATGCCACTTCTCTGGTTAAAAACCTGTGATGAAGTTCTGGTTCTAGTAATTGCACAGTGGCCTGTACTGGACTAATCCCCATGCAGACAACAATCACAAACTAGTGACAAAATATTCAAAACATTATTTAAAGGCACTGGAGGGTGACCCAAATCAAGGATAAACTGTAGGTTCTTTGATCCTTGAAAGAAAGAGCCACAGTGGACAAGATTCATGTTTAAACAGCATTTCTTGTGAAGGCAGTCTGCAGGGCACTGGACATCTGGAACTCTGGCAGAAAATTGAGGTTGTATTTGCCTGAGGACTCAGACAGAGTTTGGAACTGCCAGAATAGCTGGAAACTAAATGGAAAACCCTCAGAAAAGAAGAAGTCGGAAAATCTCCATATAAACTCCTCTCAAATCTTTGGTTGATCTCTTAATTATACACGCACACGGGAGTCTACAAGGAGCCCGGGGACCAAACAACAGCTGCACGGCTAAAAGACCTGAGCAGAAATCTCAGCTGCCACACACCACAGGGGAGACTGAGTTTGGAGTTTGAATCCTACCAAGCTGAAGGGGTGAAACACCTCAGGTTTCCACTGGAATTTGCACAGGAGTAAAGACTATGTCTCAGGACTGAAATATTCAACCTAGGGCTAAGAGAAATGCTGAAATAACCCGCCCTGATGTAGTTTTAAAATTAAGCCTCCTTTAGTTCAAAGTGAACCACCAATAATCTAGCCACCTGCTAGAACCAAACATAAACTTCATTACAGAAAAAAACAAAACAGAATTAAGAATCTCTTCAACATATCTTCCATCAATGTCTAATACATAGTAAAAAAAATTCATGCAAAGAAATAGAAAAATTTCATCCACACCAAGAGAATAACCATTCAATAGAAATAAACACACAAATGATCTCGACATTGCAACTAGCAGGCAGGAACTTTAAAATAACTATGATAAATATGTTAAAAAGTGTAGAGGGAATGATGACTATAATAGAAAAAGAGATGGGGAATTTCAGGAACAAACTGGAAACTTTAAGAAAAACAATCAATTGGAAATCCTAGAAGTAGAAACTACAATACTCTAAATCAAAAATTCACTGGGTTGGATTAACTGCTGACAGGACACAAGAGAGAAAGGATCAAAGAATTTTAAGACTGGCCTGTGCTGTCCAAACTGAAACACAGAGAGGAAACAAAAATAGGAAAAAATATACAGAGCCCCAGTGACCAGTGGAACAGTGGGGCTGTAGTGGTTGACTGTACAGTCATGAGCTATTTAACAATGTTTTGCTCAACAACATACCACATATATAACTGCAGTCCCCTAAGATTATACTGGAGCTGAAAAATTCCTGTCACCTAGTGATGTCATGGAACAACATGTTACTCACATGTGTGGGGTGAGATCAGTGTAAACAAAGCTACTATGTCAGAACAACATGATTATGTACAGTGCATAATACTTGATATTGATAATAAACAACTATGTCACTGGTTTATGTATTTTACTATGCTATACCTTTTCTGTTACTTTACAGGTACTCCTTCTACCTCTTAAACAAAAAGTTAATTATAAAACAGCCCGAGGCAGGTCCTTCAGGAGATATTACAGAAGAAGGCATTTTTATCATAGGAGATGACAGCTCCCCACGTTATTGTCCCTGAAGACCTTCAGGTGGGACAAGATATGAAGGTAGAAGACAGTGATATTGATGATCATGACCCTGTGTAGACCTAATCTAATGTGTGTGTTTTGTGTCTTAGTTTTTTAATAAAAAAAATTTTTAAAGGTAAAAAAATAAATAAAATTTTTTAAAATAGAAAAAGTTTAAGAATAGGAAGAAAGAAAATATTTTGTACAGTTGCACAATGTGTTTTAAGCTCAGTGTTATTACAGGAGTCAAAAGGTTTTAAAAATTTTTTAAGTTTACAAAGTAAAAAAGTTACAGAAAAGTAAGGTTATTTTATTATCAAAGAAAGAAAACTATGAGTTTAGTATAGTCTAAGTGTACAGTGTTTATAAAGTCTACAGTAGGGTACAGTAATGTCCTAGGCCTTCACATTCACTCACCACTCACATACTGACTCACCCAGATCAACTACAGTCCTGAAAGCTCCATTCATGGTAAGTGTGCTATACAGGTCTATCTTTTTTATTTTTTATACTATATTTATATTGTACCTTTTCTATGTTTAGACATGTTTAGATACATAATAGTTATCATTATGTTACAATTGCCTACAGTATTCAGTGCAGTCACATGCTGTACAGGCTTGTAGCCTCGGAGGGCAGTAGGCTATACTATCAAGGTTTATGTAAGTACACCCTATCGTGTTCACATGACGACAAAATCGCCTAACGATGCATTTCTCAGAACATATCCCCATCTTTAAACAACACATGACTGTATGCATAATTAGAGTTTTAGAAAAACAGGAGAGACAAAATGGAGCAGAAAAAAATTAAAGAAATAATAACTGAAAATTTTCCCAATTTGATTAAAAATCAACTCTCAGATACAGGAAGCCCTCTGAATCCAAAGTAGGAAAAGTATAAAGAAAACTACTCATAAGCATAGACTCAAACTTCTGAAAGCCAAAGGTAAAGAAAAATGGTTAAAAGCAGCCAATGGAGGAGAGAAAATGCATACAAGAGGATAACAAAAATGACAGCTGACTTGTTATCAGAAACAATACAAGCCAGAAGACAATGGAACACATTGAAAGTGATGAAATAAAACTGTCAACTTAAAATTATATGTTCAGTAAATGAAGATAAAATAAAGACATTTTCAGATAAATTAAGTCTGAGTAACATGTTGCCATTTGGCCCATGCTGAAAGTTCTTCTTTAGGACGAATGGAAATATATAACATGGAAATTCAGATATACAGGAAGGAAGAGCTCTGGAAATTATAAATATATAGATAAATGTAAAATATTGTTTTAAGTTCTCTTTTTAAATTCTACATATAAGACAATTGACTATTTAAAGTAAAAATAATAATGGTGCTTTGTGGAATTTATCTCTTATATAGAAGTAAGCTATATGACAATAAGAACATAGAGTATAGGAAAAAGAGTACATACTACTAAATCAAGGTAGACTGTGGTTAGTCAAGGATGTATATTTCAATCTCTAGAGTAACCACTAAAATAGCAATATGAAGAAATAGAGCTAAAAAGGCTAATAGAGTAGATAATACTAAAACAAAAAAAATACTCAGTTAACCAAAAAAAGACAGAAGAGAATTAACAATAGAACAAGTAACAGAGAAGACAGTAGATAAAATAAATAATAAAATGGCAGATTTAAACCCAATCATATCAATATTACATTAAATAAAGATTGTCAGACTTGGATAAAAAAGCAAAGTCCAATTAGTATATTATTTACAAGAACTGCACTTTTAATTTAAATAGATAGAAATGTTGAAAATAAAAGTAAGAAGAAAGATATACCAGACAAATTACTAAGAATAAGAAAGCTGAGATGTGTGTATTAATACCAAACAAAGTGGACTGTAAGATGAAGTACATTACCAAAAATAAAGCAGGTTATTGCATAGTGATAAAAGAATAGATTCATCAAGACATAAGAATCCTAAATATGTATGCATCTAATAGCAGAGCTTCATAACATAGCAAACTTGACAGAACGAAAGGGAAAAATAGGCTAACTCACAATCTTAGTCAGTGATTTTAATGTTCTCTCAGTAACTGATAGAACAAGTAGGAAAAAATCAAAAAAGATATAGAGGATTTGGAAAACTATATCAACCAACATGATCTAATTGAAAATAATAGACTATACACCCAAAACTGCAGAGCACATATTCTTCTCAAATGCACATGGAACTTTCACCAAGATAGAACAAATTCTGGGCCATAAAAAACATAAATAAATGTCAAAATTTTAAAATCAGAAAGACTGTGTTCTATGACCACAATTAAATTAAATTAAATTAGTACCAATAAGATATTTAGAAACCCTCCCCAAATACTTGAAAATTAAATACTTTTAAATAATCCATGAATCAAAGAATAAATCACAAGTGAAAATAGAAAATATTTTGAACCAGAGATTTGAACCAGAGATGATATAAAATATATATATATTAAAATCTAAGGAGTATAGCAAAAGCAATCCTTGCAGAGAAATTTATTTTTAAAATGCTTATATATTAGAAAGTCATGATCTAAGCTTCCACCTTAAGAAGGTAGTAAAAGAAAGTAAACCCAAAATCATTAGAAGACAGGAAATAACAAAAAATAACAGCAGAAATCAATAAAATAGAAAAGGAACATATAAAAAGAAAATAGAAAGGTAAATATTGGCTCTTTGAAAAATTAATAAACATGATACATCTCTAGCTAGACTAATCAAGAAAATTAAAAAAACACAAATTATGAATATCGGGAATGACAGAAGGTACATAGCTACAGATCCTGCAAATATTAAAAATATAATAAGGAAATGTTAAAATGCAATTTACATATAAGTATGTAAATAAATTTAACAACTTAGATGACATGGAAAAATTTCATGAAAAATCAATTTACCAAAACTAATTCAAGAAGAACAGAAACCTAGGAATCCCTTTTCTATTTAAAAAGTTAAATTTTATTTATAAAACTTTAGCACTTAAAAACTTCAGGTCTGGAAAGCGTCATTGGTGAAGTCTACCAAAAATTTTATGAAGAAATAATAGGAATTTTACACAAACTCTCTTATAAAATGGAGAAGAAGAAAACACTGCCCACTATATTTTACTGGATCCAGCATAACCCTGATATCAAAACCTTAAAAAAGCATTATAAGTGAAGAAAATTTAGACACCTGTCACTCTTGATCATAGACATAAAAATCTTTAACAAAATATTAGCAAATGGATCTAACAGTAGATATAAAACAGGTTAACATATCATGACCAAATGGGAGTTATCAAAAGGATGAAAGGTTGGCTCACCATTTGAAACCACTCAGTGCAATTCGTCATGTTAATAGAATTAAGGGGAAAACCATATGGTCACCTTAATACATACAGTAAAACTACCTGAAAAAATTCAAAAACCACTCATGATAAAAACTCTTGGCACAAAAAGTATAGAAGGGAACCTCTTCAATCTGATAAAGGACATACAACTACATTATACGTAATGAATCAATTCCCTCTAAGGTCAGAAACACAATATTCTTATCACTACTATTCATTCTTCTGCTGGAGGGATAGCCAGCAGGGTAAGCCAGAAAAATAAATCAAAGGTACAAAGATTGCAAAGGAAGAAGTAAAAACTCTCTGTATTTGAAGGTGTCATAATTGCTTATGTAGAATACCCTTAGAAATCTGCCCCCTCAAAAAACAAACAAAAAAAACACTACTACAACCAATAAGTGAATTTAGCAAAACTGCAGAATACAAGAGCAACATATAAAAATTAATTGTATAAAAGAAACTATTAGAACATAAAATTTTTTAGAACTTCCATCTACAATATCATCCAAAAACTTAAAATACTAGGGAATATGTATAATAAAATATGTGTAAAACATATACATTAAAAACCACAAATCATTGCAGAGAACAATTAAAGAAGATTGCTATGGTTTGAATGTACTTATCCCTCCAAAATTTATATGTTGGAATTTAAACCCTAAGGTGATGATATTAAGAGGCGAGGCCTTTTGGGAAATGACTAAGTAATGAATAAATTGTACTCTTTTAAAAGAGGTTGAAGGGAAGGCCCTACCACCTTCTGCCCTGCAGGACGCCCTGAGAAAGTGCTGTCTATGAGGGACCGGCCTTCACCAGACACCAAATCTGCTGGCACTTTAATCTTGGACTTCCCAGGCTCCCGAACTGTGAAAAAATAAAATCTGCTCTTTATAAATTATGCAGTCTCAGGTACTTTGTTATAGTAGCACAAACAGACTGAGACACAGACCTAAATAAATGGAGAGACACACTATGTTCATGGATTGAAAATACTGTCAAGATATTGCCAAGATGTCCATCCTCTTCAGATTAACCTATGGATTCCATACAATCCAGCACACTTAAACATTTTTTTATAAAAATTAATAAGCTGACCCTAAATTTATATGGAAATTGTGAGGACATAAAATAGCCAAAATCATCTTAACAAAGAACAAAGTGGAAGGATTTGTACTAATTTCAAGACTTAACCACAAAGCTATGGTAATCAAGTCAGTGGTGTGACCAGAAGGATGGACAAATTAATCAAAGGATCAGGAAAAAAGAGTCCAGCAATAGATCCACACACATACAGGCCATTTGTCTTTTACAAAAGCACCAACATAATGCAATGAGGGAAAGGACATTCTTTCAACAAATGGTCCTGGAACCACTGGGTACCCACATAGGAGAAAAAAATGATCCTCAACCCCTACTTTACACCATATATAAAACTTAATTCCTGCTGGATCATAGACATAATTATAAAACTAAACTATAAATCTTCTAAAAGAACACACAGAAGAGTATCTTCATGACCTTGAAACAAAGATTTCTTTAACAAGGTACAAAAAGCACTAACCGTACAAGTAAACATTGCTAAACTAGACTTTACCAAAATTTAAACTTCTGATCTTCAAAATACACAATTAAGAAAAATAAAGCCAAGCCACTGACTAAGAGAAAATATTGCAATAGATATCTTCTAAAGGACTAGCATCTACAATATAGAAAAAAACTCATAACTCAATAATAAAGGGCAAACAACCTGATTCAAAAATGGCAAAAATCTCAAACAAGACTTCACAAAAGAAGATATGGCCAATAAGTACATAAAATGTTCTACATCATTAGCCAACAGAGAAATGCAAATGGAAAATATTAGAAGATATTACTTTACAATGGCTAAAATTAAAAAGCCTGACAATACCAAGGGCTGGTGAGGAAGAAACGGGAGCTCTCATACAATGCTGGAGAAAGCTTCTCCCTGTTCTCCACTGCACCCCAACACCTGGCACTTAGTAGGCCCCCTACATTAACTAGGGAGATGGGTCAGCTGGTAGCTTGGGTCCTTCCTGTACATCTGCATTGGAAAAAGTAGCAGCTTCCAGACAGCAGGATTTCAACAATTTGCAAAAATGCCCCCAAATTTGGGAGATAATGTAAGATTGCAAACTTTTTATTTTGCAAAGTAAGAGTATTATAAACAATTTTAGCAAAATAAAAACTAAAAAGCTATCATCTGCGGTCTCATCATTGCATAAAAATTAAAGCTCTTTTAACTCTTCCCACCTCCCTCCCTAAAAAAGAGAGAGAATCACAAAATTTTTTAAAGAATTAATTTAGTAATGTGAGAAACCAGCTCTGCTGTCATTCTTTCTCTCATTTTGCCACATTTAGCAGTCATTACTTACAGATTCACTCATTGGGGTCCTTAGGTTTTCCTAATATGAATCTCTAACAGGTCAATTTGGAGCAACCAGACAGAAGACCTCCCCAAGATCAAGAGTAGAAGTCAGTTAGCTTGCTCAGAAGGGACCTTAAACAATTTGCTACTCACAAGTCAGGCTATGAACCTGATGTGTCTCAGGGAGCAGGAGCAGAGAAGCTAGTGAGGACAGAACGCAGCACAGACAGGGAGACTGCGCCCGGCCAGAAACACCACCTTGAAAGGCCACTGCTGGCCTTTGAGGGCCATAGGCAGCGTGGCAGTTGGGAGCTTTAAACTGTGTTTTTAAAAATGCACAATTCCGGGGAGCTGTGTGACCGAGGTCAGTGGAAGAGGAGAAGAGACGAGGTAAACGCCGAGAGTGAGCGAGAGGGCAAATAAATGGGGCTTACACCAGGCAGGCTTTCCCAGGAGGCTGGACTGTGGCAGCTTTTAGCCAGTGTCAGGAATGCCCTCCCCTCGGCAGGCCTGAGGACAGGAAAAAGGACAGACGGAGGAGGGTGCTGCAGAGAGGGAACAAAACCCACACAGGGGCGAGGCAGAGGGCAAAGCTAAGCCAGGCACAACTGGAGGGCAGTTATAGGAGAAGGATCAGGAAGAAAAGGGAAAGGGGGGAAAGTAGGAGGGGGCGACGGTTCCCAGGGTGTAGCAGGGGCTTGGGGCCAGGAAGGGAGGCCAGAGGGGCCCAGAAGTGAGCAGAGGAAACGGCCCCTCCCTGCGTCATGCCCGGTGCCCTGCAAGGCCAGGGACAGCTGCACACGACACAAGGACGTGTCGGGTGCTGCAGACTTCTCCGTGGCTGCGACAGAGGCTGTGTGTCCACGTGCTAAGTACACAGAGAGGGGAGTGCGCGGCTCCCCCCAGAACCTGGTTCACTGCAGGGAACATCCTCAGGAACAGCCTCTTCCTGAGCCGAGCTCCCAGCCAGCCCCTGCTGAGCAGCCAGTCGTCCTGCCTTCCCTGCAGTCGTCCCCTGAAGCTCTGCGGTGGGAGCCCCTCACCGCCCCTTTCCCTGCCCTGCTTCCCTTTCTAACCCGCTCTGACTGCCAGCTGTCCGCGCACCACCGCCCTTCCTGGGGAGTCCTCCATTCAACATCCAGCCCGTTGCTCCAGGGGACGCCTTCTCCGTGTTCCACGATGGGGTCACCTCTCTTCCTCACGCTTCCCCAGCGTGTCAAGCCGCATGTCCACCACTCATCAGCACAAACCACCATCTGCCGGTCTCCCTTAGGTGTGAGCGTTGCCTCCCCTGGGAGGCAATGCAGGACTCACATCTCGGTGGGCAGCTCAAGCAGACCTGCCCAGACTGAGCTCACCCGCTCCCTGCACCCAGGAGGCCTCCCAGCCCCTTCTGACCAGTAGAGGGTGCTGAGCTAGCACGGGCCAACTGAGGCAGGCCTGAGCAAGGCTGAGGGACGCACACAGGGCGGGCTAATCTAAGGGCTACACTGCCCTGGGAGATACCGGAATTTTGGAGGAAAAAAGGAAGAATACATAGACCAAAAGTGGCCATAGATTTTACATATTTAGAAACCTACATCTAAGACTGGGTTCTAAAGCTGAATTTCTCCAGACACAGAGGAAGTCACGGTGGCTCCCTGGGAACAGCAGAGGATGCCACTGGTGAGCTAGCAGGCTTGCCCCTAAAGCGCGGGCCATGGCCTCCCTCTCCTAGGGCAGCACCGGGGTGGCCTCTTGCTGTCTCTGCTGCCTTGGCCACACTGCAATGGATGGTCGAGGTAAAAGGGATGCCATGTGATTGCAGGCGGCATTATTTCATTCCACATCAAAGCCCAGATGTATTCTAGACAGGTTGTTACACACACACGCACACACACACACACACACAAACAAGCCCAAAATCCTAAAGCATCAACTGCAATTTTAAAAAAGAAAAAAAAGCAAAAGCAAAAACATGCACCTAGCTTCTTTTTAATCGAGGCAGGGCTGTTCACTCTGAACCGTTCTATCAGAAATGGCTGTCTCTCCTGTAGACCGTGCCCTCACTGTGGGCATGGCCCTGTGCTGAGTGCCATGGAGAACGCAGGTGCTGGACACTTGCCCCCAGCCCTCAAGGGCGTAGGAAGCATCTGCACCCCCTCCTGGCTCCCACCTGCTCCTCCGCTCGGGCCACTGCTGCCCAGCCTGTAAGTGGCCTCCTCCCGGCCTCGCTGCAGCCCTGCCTACGGCCTCACGGAGCCCAGGCAGAGTTTGTGCATCTAGCTCACAAGAAACTCATCTGACCAATGGTGTTTTCTAGAACAGCAAAAGCCCCCAACACAGAACAGAGCTTGAGTGAGAAGCCAAGGCCTCCTCCTGCCCCTCAGGTCCTGCCCTGCAACATGGACTCAAAGAATCCCAGGGAGGTGGCACTAAAAGTCCTAATTGAAACCATGAAATGCCAGTTTTCACCTATCGAACTAGAAATAATGATTCCACTTCTCAGAATCCACCTTCAGGAAGTATTCAGAACAAACACAGCATGATCTGGTAAAAACAGGGTGAAATATTTTAAACCACCTAAATGTCCAATAATAAAATTTGGCTGCACGTGTTGAGAGGCCCATCCATTCAAAGGAAGAGCGTGTAGAGCCTTGCACGTGGTAACTGTCTGATAAATATCTGTTAACCAAATATTAACGTTTTCAAAGAATAATAGTGATGTTTCTTACAATGCTGTGTAAAAATGATACAGGACTGTAAATATAGTATTATAAGGCTTGCAAATATTGCGTTTATTTTAAAAACACAAGAAGAAAATGTTTAAAATTTACAAAACTAAAATTATAATTATTTCTGAGAGATGCAATTTGGGTGAGTGACTTTTAGTCCCTCTTCACAGTTGCCAAATATCATCCATAATCAGAAAATAGTGAAAGATTTGTTTAAAGAGTCCAGTGAGGTCCCACTGCCTGGGCCCCACAAGTGTCCAGTCCCTTCCTCCCCTCGGTCCCCATCGCCCCCTCTTACCACGGGGCAGGCCTTACAGGTGCTCCTCCTGCACTCGAGCTCGAACCCAGAGCCGGCCCCCACCTGCACGGCGCAGCGGCATGTTGTGCACACATCGACCATCACACTCTTCCCGGGCTGGAAATGAGGCACGGGGTCAGGCCTCCCTGACCCTCACACCCCCGACTCTCCCACTCACCCGGTCCCCATAAGCCATCACTCCGATGTTCCTCCTGTCTCAGGTGCTCCACTACCTCCCTGTCCTCCCACCTCCAGCGTGGAGATGGTAAGAGAGAGAACTTTCATGCCAAAGAGGGAGCCGGGGCAGTGGGAGAGGGGACAGACTGGATGTGCACAACGCACACAACTGCAGAGCGCAGAAGCACTCGGTCTGCAGAAGAAATGCCCACGGGCCTGGGGTGGGGGCGAGAGGTGAGTGCAATGGGGCCGGGCCCTGGAGAGCCAGGCTGCAGGATGCTGGGAACCCCTGCAGGCAGTGGGAAGCGCAGCCGGGGGTAGGTCTCCCTCGTTCCTCTCATTTCCATTTTAGAAGGGCTTGGCTGCTACCCTTCCCAAAATGCCCCCTTCCCTGTCCCCACCACCTGCTCCGGAAAAGAGGGCAGCAGCTCACCCCGATGACGGTGCCGTTGAGCATGCAGGCCTGCACGGGCTCTGGGGAGAGAGAAGGGCACGGTGAGAGGGGCAGACACACCTTGGCAAGGCAGGTGCGCGCTGTTCCCTTTGGGCCTTCTCCACCCGTCCGGCCTCCCTCCCCCGTCTGCTGGTCCTCTGCCACCCTAGCCCACCCCCAGGGCACCCGGGGTCCTACTGCCAGAGCCCACGGCAGTCTCCCTTCCCCCAGACTGGACTCCTCCCACCCAGCAAGAAGAGCCCGTGTGCTCTCAGGGGGACAGCGCCTGTTTAAGTGAAGTTACATTTAAGGAATGAGTGCAAGGGTGTTTGGGTTTGTGAAAGAACGAAACTCTGTTCTTGAAACTTTGAGTCCAGAGAGAAAGTTGTGCAAAGAATTCAGAGCAGGGTGGTGGAGAGAACTGGTTTCTGTTGTTGTTGGCCTTTGTTTGTCAGCAGGGTTGGGCTGGCAAGCTGGAATGCCGCCCCTGGGTGAGGCGTTGCAGCCTATAATTAGAAAGGTGGTCTCTCTCCAGAATCAGAGAAGCCCGGGGTTGAACCCGGTCTACCACTCACTGACATCGACATCGTGTGAGCAACGGAGGTGGCAACAGTGCCACCTCTCGCTGCCGTGAGGATCGCATGAGACGATGGTAAAAGCCGTCGCGGAGCATGGTGCTGGGCACATAGGTACCTTCAGAAAGTGTTATGTTCCTCATTTTATTTGCTTTCTCACACAAGCATTAGGACAGACGGGAAGATGTGATCTGCCCATTGCTCTGAGTTGCTAAAAAGGCAAAGAATCAAGCGAGAGGAAGGCCTGAAGCGGGGGTCTTACCACAGCGACAGCTGGGGCAGCAGCCTGAGGTCTCACAGCTCAGCTGGAAGCCCAGGGGGCAGACGGGGACGTCCAGCTGGGGGCAGGAGACGTTCCTGGTCTGCACGAAGACCTCCTCCTTCACCCGGACACACTCGTGGATGAGGCAGGGATTCCTGGGGGACGCCCAGTGGGAGCCGACCTGCAGAGCACCCGCCTTAGTCCCGTGTGCTGGGCCAGGCTGGGCCCAGGTCCCCAGGGGAGGGCGCCGTTCCCACGGGGAGTTGGTCTGGGCCCTGGGGTGAGCCCCGGCTTAATGTCTAAGTCCCACCACAGGGCAGGGCCCACAGCGGCAGTGGCAAGGCGCACGCGGAGAGTCTGGGTCAAAGTTGCCCTGCCCAGGACCCTAGCTCAGAGTCACGTGTTCTCCTGCAGCCCTGTCTTCAGCCACCTGAGTAGGCAACCTAGGGAAGCCAGGGGACACACCTTCCATCCTCAGCACCGGTGTGAGTGAGCCCAGACACTCCAGGTGCTCTGGCCGGGAAGCAGCAGTGTGGGCTTCGGGGCGGGGCCCTTCCGGGGGAGGGGTGCAAAGGGGAAACAACCCACTCCCAGCCTGGCGCTGCTGCCCACCCACGGGGAGACAGCAGGAGACTGGGAAGGCAGGCCCTGTACCCCTACAGCCCCATAATCTGTCCCTGAAGCATCTGGGGCTGTGCACAGGTGGCTGGGCCTCCGGGGTTGGCTCCACAGGCAAAAGGCACTGAAAGGGTCCAAGACCCCAGTTCAGGAAAGTCACCAGGAGGACCCGCCCAGAGGGTGTACAGGCGCACCGTCTGTGTGGCCAGCACAACCAGGTGCTTTCTGCCACCCATCTCAGGCCCCGACCACGTCTCCCAGCACCTGCTCACTTTCCTCTCCTTCCAGATGAGGAGCAGAAAGTGCCAGACACTTACAGCCATTCTCTCCACCTCCCAGTTCTGGCTCGTGACAACCAAACCTTCCCGCTGCAGGCCTCACTCCAACCTCTGGGCCCTGCCTCCTCTGAGTAGTTAGTGGCTGAGCCCTGGCCACGGGCTCCAGGAGGGGAGCCACTGCCACCCGCCTGCTGGCCCCTGGCGTGTTTCCAGCAGCAACACCATTGCTGGCACCCAAGTCTTTAGGTAAGACGGAGACTTGGGCGGGAGGAGAGAAGCCCCGCTCACCTACACTCTGCAAACACTGACAGGGGCCGGGCTAAGTGCGCCGTGAAGAGAGATAAGAGATGGGGAGAGCAGCGAGGACACTGAGCCCCCAAGGGACTGGCTTTCAGCCCCACCAGGATGGGGTGGACTCTGATCTGAGCTGGCCCCTGGCCCTGGGGAAGAGGGACAAGAGTCCAGGATGGACGGGAGCAGAGGCACGAAAAGGTGGGGCGGGCACGGGGAAGGGACCCCCACAGGCCACTCAGACTCCAAGGGGGAGGTGGAGAGCCACGTAGAGAAGCCCCGGGAGTCACTCCGCTGTCACTGCCGAGGAGAAGGGCAATGGGCCGGGGAGGAGATGGGCGCGTTCAGGGCCGGGGCCGTCGACCCTTCACCGCTCTCTAAACAAAGTGCATTTGGTTCTACCGGGAGGAGACAGAAGGAAGGCCCTTAGGGGCACCCCACGTCCTTCCGGCACCTGCTCCCAAGGCTGCCAGGGCTCGGCACTGCCCGCTTCATCCTTCCATCAGAGTGCAGGAACCGTGAATACCCTAGCATCTGGAGGCCACCTCTGTGTTTAGGAAAATGGCTTGATAAGCAACAGAGCCAAAGAGCGCACCTGAGGGCCACAGCGGAGACAGCTCAGCTGCTCTGCGTTAGAACAAGGGACGTGGCGGGCTGGGGGCAGGAGAGGACAGGAGTGGGGAGACGGGGGCTGGCAATGTGGCGAGACGCTGCGGCTGGGCCTGCAGAAGTAGCTGAGGGACAGTGGTAAGAGGAATACTGTTCGCTTCTCTGGGCTGTCAATCTCTCCACCCCGCAAAACCATCAGAGAGGTTTGGATGGAAATCAGTGAAAGGATCTGAGGACCCTGCCTGGGTCGATGTGGTCCAGAACAGCACTCGCAGCTGTGTCACTCTGGAGTGGTGGCAAGGCCACCCCCAAAGCAGCCACCCAGATTCGCGGGTGAACAGGAGAGCATGAATCCCCCCTGGAAGGTAGAGAACTGTTAGGGCGGGTGTTGGGCGTCTCCCCAAATCCCCAATGGGAAGTCTGAAGCAGCCCTAACTAGTTTCTAAGGGACGAGGTAATCCCAGTTGACACCTGGATAACCCTAACAGTTGGGTTAAACTCTCTGTGGGGGACGCAAAGGGCAGGGAATGAGAGGAAGCCAAGGTCTCC
>CM052440.1:80309564-80326207 GCA_028533085.1 Varecia variegata | reverse complement strand
CAGCCAACTAACCTGACCTTTATCATGGCCAAATTCAGGCACTCATTGACAGGGAGAACAATCAGGACGCCTGGGATCTGGTCTCCACAGTGACCGCGCTAGCCACCTGCACAAGATGCAAATGCCGATCCCAGTACCTTACACCAGTGTGCAGACCCGGGCTTCCCCAGGTGGTTACATGGCATTTGCCTAGTAGTTTATGGGGTACAGTACTCTTTGCAAAGGAAAGGTGAGCTGAGAGAGCAACAGAGAAAAACCTTCCCCAGAAAGCCTGCCAGGAAGACGGCATCCTGGGAGTCTGACAGCTCACCTTGCCTCTGTAAGGTCCCCCAACCTGGCCACAGCATGAAACTTGGATTGAAACCCACCTCTGAAAAGTCTGAAGCCATGTACAAAGAATAGCAAAACAATGACGGTGTGGTTTAAGAATGGAACTAAGAAGGTCTAACATCCACCCAACCTGAAGACACATGCCACCGAAAAAACAAATTCCTAATTTATTTAGCAACATGACCCTTCAAGCACAATTGCTATCACTAAATGGAGGTGGGAGACATGAGCTCTGTCCCTTGTCCCCTGCTGTGACCTGAGGAGCACATTTTGAAGCCTTTGTCCATGGGTCAAACTAGCCCTTAAACACTGGAGCTGCCAGTTGTCCTAGCCTGACAAAGCAAGTCCCAGGCCCGGAGTCAGGACATTCTGAGCTGTAGAGCTCGGACCCGCTCCATTCTCAGCGGCAGTGTGAGCAGGAAGAACAGTGCTCCCTCTTCTTCCCCCGAGGAGTGTCGCAAGGCTGAACGGAACGGACCGGCCTGCTCTCGGTTCCTCAGAACACGGTGCCCAAAGCCTGAGTCTGGTTCTGGGATTGAGGGTGAGGAGTCAGGCAGCCTAGTCTTCAAAGAAAGACTCCTCAAAGGTGTAGAGGAGGTGCAGAATTCCTCTTGGCATGCATGTGGAAGCAAGGCCTGGGCACACAGGCACTTCTAGAACACTCTGGGGAGTTAGCAAGACCCTCGCCTGCTGACATCACATTTCTGACGAGAAGAGCAGAGAACTAGAAAGGGGCTCGGGGACAGTGCATTTCTGCAGCCTGCTGTTCTTCCTTTTTTCCTGCCACAGCCTAGACAACAACTGGACTTGTGTGAGTGAGCTCGAACATCTCCGAGGCCAGACCAGAGCTAGCGCGGTGCTACCCCTTTGACGAATGAAGTCTGAGACAGTCCGGAACTCACACAGCACAGACCAAGCCCGACCTCCTGCATCCCCTCAGCTGCAGCCACGAGGCCTCCTCCTGCTCCCTGGAAGAGGGGGGCACTCAGCCTCTAAAACAGGGCACGCGATTCCCTGCAGCAAGCACGTGGTCAACAGTTCCAGAACTGCGTCCTCCTCCGCTCATCCCCTGGCCTCCGCTCGCAGCTTTCTGGAATTGCCTCCAGCACCACAGCCTCCAGACAGCCGCGTGTCCAGGGCCTGCACCCTGCCCAGCAGTGAACTGGACCACAGCAGGAACTGGACGGAGGACCCGGCCACTGGCTGAGCTGAGCCCGTCGACCCTCTCCTTAAGAAGTTAATACACGAAACACAAAGATTGACAATGTCAGATTGGACATGGATGAGCTCTGCGCCTGAAAAACCCTGTGGTGTTGAAGCCAGATTCGATAAAGCTATGAGCAAATGAAATGTATGAGAAAACAAAACTTCCGCATCCAGGAAGCTGGCCTGCAGAGGGGCTGGAGTAGATGGCTGGGGGGAAGATACAGGGTCTCCCGGGACAAACGGAGAGAAATGCCACAGGACCACAGCGCCCACCTACATATCCCGCATGTCGTGTCTGGGAGATTCCCTATATCTTTTCTTTAAACTCCCTTTTTATTTCAGCTAGCTTGAGTGGACTCTAGTCTTTGCAATCAAAATTCCCCACTAAAACACAAAATATATTGGGTGCCAATTTTCTAAAACTGACCTCTAAACAGCACTCACTTTACTTGATATCATGTTATTTCCATGGCCTCCCATGGCTTGTGGGAGAAGACGAAGACCAAGGAGTTTCCGAAGCTCGATGTTCCCCAAAGGAACACCTGGATACCATGGCATCAGCCTCTCCCAAAGGTCCCTAGCAATTCGGCTCATTCTCGGTAATAGCAGAAGAGTGAAATGGACTCTCTCATTTTCAGATTTGCCCTCATGCCCTCTCTGTCATCAAGCCATTCACCTCTAAAATACCATCAGGAACGTTGTCTTCACTGCTGTTGGCATTTACAAAGCAACCACGAGATGTATGCACTTGCCTGCCCGGGAGCTCTTCTGTTCACATAATTATCTACTGATAATGACGGAGTAATAATAATAGCATTAAACCACCAAGCAGAATTGGACCCCCAGTTCTCCCTGCAGACCACTGCTCCCTTTTTCTAGGGTCTGATCAGTCTTAAATTTGCAAGAATAGGCTGCCCCAGAACACACAGGAGGCTTAGGGGCAAGGCCACCACAAACTGAATTTGGGGAACAGGGATCGTGTTTTCCGTACCTCAAATTATAAACGTGGCCTGAAAATCAACAATCTGTGTGGAAACACTATAGTACACTGAAACCAGGACAATCCCAGAAAATTCAGAACATACGAGGTCTGTCCAGAAAGTATCCAGCCATTGTTAATATATCAAGAATGGTTACATGGCTGGGTACTTTCTGGACAGACCTCGTATGTCCATTCTAGAGATAGGCTGAGGTGATGTCTGAAGGTGGAAGAAAGAGGAAAATATCAAGTCCTCTTTTCTCGGCATTTAATCCTCTCTGTGTCTCTGCTCAAACCAACTCCACCCGGCGCCTCTGGACTTACGACCTTAGAACAGACCCAGCTGTCAGTCGAGGACTGAGTCACAGAAGGGTGACATGACGACACGGCCATCCTTTTCTCACACTCTTTTCTTTTCATCCAGCCCTATCCTCCTCCTTCCTCCTCACCTCTGGCCTTGAGCCAGAGGTTAGTAAGGGCCTTTCTTGCCCCTTCCTGAGGTGGCCTCCTCTGCTCCTCCACCCTGATGGCTCCACACAGTGACCGGTCCCTCCGCCCCACTCACCGGCCGACAGCTGTCCTCGCAGGGCTTCTGGGAGCACTGGGTCACGCGCAGGCCCATCACAGCATCCTCCATGTCCGTGCAGGTGCACACGTCGCAGCCCTCCTCCCAGAACTGGCCCACGGGGTAGACGGTGCCTCGGTGGACACACACCTGCAGACACGGTTTCCATGAGTGGGCTCGTTCGGTCCCTTGATACAGGCGGTCAGTAAGCACCTGCTCTGCAGAAACTGCTATGGGTGCTGAGAATGCAGCCACCAATAAAACCAGTGTGTCTCTGCCACAGGTAGGGATGCTCATGAAGTAGACTTCGTCCTCTTCCCTTCCCTGCCCACCAGTCCTAGAAAAGCCATCTCCGGTCTGCCCTGGCGTGGCCCTTTGTGAGGTCCACAGACTTGGATATGACACACTGGCTGCCTTGGTCTGGTTTCATCGCTGCCTTGACTGCATTCACCTCCTTCCCATGTCACACAGATGCTGTACCCAAATTCCCAGACACAGTAATGTCCTTGGACTTGGAGCCCATCCACAGCTAGTCCTCTGGCCCCTTAGGAGCAGACTGAAGGTGAAGGACGATTGGGCAGGGGCTATGACTGTGTGTCCCCTCGAGGCCCACAAATGACAAGGAACATACAAGCAAAGACTCTAGGGTGCAGAGTATGGGACATGTTTAAAAGACAAGAGTCCTATTTGAAAGAACCCCAGGCTACAGCAGGAATGTGGGAAATGAGGTTACAAAAGTCGGTTGCAATGGGAACATGGCCCGCCTGGGCTGCAAGCCACGTGCAACGCTCAGACACTGTTCCGCAGGAACGAGGTGCTAACGAAGCTGTTTGATCAGGGCAGCCTCAAAACTCAGTTCAAAACTGAACGGCAGTTTTGAAATTAATCCCTAGCATGTCCTCCAAAGCTACACAAAACAAGTCTCCACCCTCCCTCACAAAACAGCAGTACAAATATTTTTAAACATTATCATATATCTTCTCAGTCTTTCAGCTTCTGTATAATGAGCTTATTGAATGAGGCCTCTTGTTCTTCTAAGCAGACTGCTAGAAAAGCGTCATCATCCCTATGGAGAACTTAGCAATATCTTGCAAGATCATGTGTATTTATCACATGACCCAGAATCTCACTTCTAGGAATCTATCCCAAAGCACACTGGCACAAACACAAAATGACAGAGGCACAAAGCTATTTGTTACGGAATTATCAGTAACATCAAAAGACTGAAGCAACTCAAATGTCCCTCAGCAGTGGATGTGTTGAAAAGCTAAGGTGCACCCATGCAATGGAGGACTACACGGCTACAAAATGCAGCAAGGCAGCTCTCTATATACTGATATAGAATGATCTCCACCATGTGTTGGTAAACGAAAAAAGGAAAATTTAAAATAGAATTTATAATATGGTACTTTTTGTGAGAAGTGGGAAGAAATACAAATATGTAAAATTTAATTGTATTTTCAAAAATAAAAACCAATAAAAGTTATAAATTATGGGGGGAAGGAAGGAACAAGCTAAAGGAAACAGGAATAGAAGTGAGACTCCTGGGAATACGTCTTGATTTATAACTTGGGCTTTAAAATCATGTAAGTGCTTTACATCACAGTAGTATTAAATTTAAAAGGAAATAAAAAGCAACCCCTAAAAATGGAAAACAAATTGAAATATCTGATTAACTGGTTATCAAGTCAGTGACAATCACACAGGAGAAATAATTACTTCAAATGACATTAAAACCTAATTATTTTGACTATATATCACCAATGAGTTTTTGTTTTAGGACGAGAACTACAAAGAAATCTTAAACCACCTTCCGTAGTCATAAATTATTAGTAGTAATATTAGCACTGTTAGTCTTGAAACTATTACAGGTATATTGTAAGATAAAGCAAATAAGTAATTATTTCAATTATGTTAGGAAACCAGAATTTTGGATTTAGAGAAGTGATACAAGTATAAAATCAAAGAAGTTGAGTAAAACTCTGTAATTAAATCTGAATCGGAAATACCACTATGAAATTATAAGCTTTTATCCTCTTTTAAAATATGTATTTCTAATCTCTTTTCACAAAAAAGGTCTAGAGGCAGTGTCGACCCAGGAGCAATAAACATTCCTGGCACCCAGACTGTAGTGTCCAACTGCCACCTTCGCTAACGGGCACAAGGACTTTTTGGTGCAATGACTGACCCAAGGACCGGGGCGGGAAACGCCAAGATGAGCCCAGCACACCTTGCTGTTTCAGAAAGCAGGAAAGCTACGAAAGACTGACGAGGCCACGTCAAGGGTTCCAGAGCCAACCTGGAGGGGTTCCTATTTACCCCAGGCAGGACAATTTGGGTATCAAATGAGGAGAAAGATTAAAATCAAAATGTTAACACATCAAATACATAAACATCCATGAGTTCGTAATGATACTAAAAACAACAAACGAAAAAGCTCTTTGGTCATCCTTGATGGTTGCTGGGGCATCCACTCACGACACTGAAAACTGGTATAGGAAAAAAATCAGGCATTTATGCTGCTTTTCCTGGAGTAATTTTATTTCAGGGAAACCAAAAGTAGTTGGGGGAAAATTCTTTCTCATGAAAGAATTCTAGCTAATAAACACATAAGAATGATAGAAGTAGAGAAAAGTCACAGTTTTGCAACTCCTAAAGACATACTGAATGTTAGGCAACAAACACCAATGAATATCAAAACTTAAGGTAAAATGTTTATGGGGTAAACTTCATGATGCAGAAACAGGCTGACACCATCTGAACACAGGATTCTGTCTAATCTTTAAAAGTGGGGCACTGGGCATTACATGCCTCACGGTCTGCTGCAACAATCCTCTAGCGTGTATTCTTGCCTCCCCCAAAACTGCACTTGAATGTAATCAATCCCCCGGGTCTAACTTCTAGTTTACTGGAAATGCAGGGGAAGGAGGAACATGCTATGCAGCCCCCTGAGGTAGCCATTAGCCAAATCCAGAATTCATGACATTCTATAGGACAAATCACCCAGCTCCCCCAACACATCCAAGGCATAAATGATGGGAGTGGGGTTGCTATAGTTACAAAGACATAAGAAACATTAATAGAAGAAGGGCAAGGCAGGAGGGGTGGGCGGGAAGAGGAGAAAGAAGAGGGACACAGGAAGCAGCAGCAATCACAGCCTCCTAGACTTGCTCTGGCTTTTCTAGAAGCTACGTGCTTAGAAACCCTGAGCTAGAATTGCATCCAGAGGGGAACACAGGTCTAGAGCACTCCAGGCAAATGACGGTCTGTTCTAGCCCTAACAGGCTCCAGGGAAGACAACTGTGGCTTCTCTATGTCACTCATGTCAGAACTCCCCTCAATCCAGCAGCTGCGACTACGCTCCCGTCTTCCTGCTGCAGTTCCAGCTCATTTCAAGCCCCGCCCTGCACCCACCATCACCCCAACCCACCAATTAAATCTCTCATGATAGTTCGTCTTGGTAGCCCTCTGCCCTATAAGACTGCTGTTTGCATTTAATATCATTTAGTATCATCTGTTGACACTTCATTACATTCACTTTATATGCTATTGTCATACATACTAACAAGACCATAGGTAGGGACAGCCTCTTGCATTTCTTCCAAAGCGCCTCACACAGCACCAGTTCTGTTATAGCACAGAAGTTGCTCAGTAAATACTGGATGGATGAATGAATGAATTGATAGCCATTAACAAAGAAATAAACTATTAACTGATCTCTAAATAATCCATGCAATCAAATTATTTCCTCAGCTAATCTACAGATAGACTCTGTAAGTAGGGACAATGTCTTAAGTGTTGTTTGTAACCTCAGCACCCAGCCATGCTTAATACACAGTAGGTTCACTATAGGTATTGGGGGTGTAGCTCAGTGGTAGAGCATGTGCTTTGCATAGTAGGTTCACTATAAACACCTCCAGAGTTAACTAAATCTCCCCTTAAGCTGAGGCGAAATGCTGACTGCCCACCCACCAGGCCTTGCAGCACTTGGTTTGGGCAGGAGGGAAGGTTGGGTAGGTGCAGAGCTTCTGTGAGGAGCAGGTGTTTGGCCACTGTCCCAGCCAGAGCTGAGCAGCCCCTACCTTGTCAGGAAGGCAGGTGGTTGTGGTGCAGCCACAGTCGTTGGTGGTGGCTGAGGCCAGGTACCCGAGGGGACAGCTCACCGTGGAGTTGACACAGTTGCAAACACACTCATACTCATCACAGCACTGAGTCTCCCGAAGGGTGGGCGTCCGGTGCGGGGGGCAGGCGGGCGGGGACTCCCTTTTGCACTCCTCCTTCCTGCAGGCTGAGGGGCAGCGCGAGGTGAGCCCTGCACTCTGCCAGGGCCGCAAGCATTCGGCTATGCCGTAGGGTCCCAGGGAACTCTAGACTCAGAATACTACATCAGAAATGCACGTGAGCCCAGCTCAGGGCTGGGGACTACTCACACCGAAAAGCAGTTTGTCTGCAGAAAAATAGGAACATTAGTCTAAAGGAAAAACATGAAGCTCAGAACGCTAATGCAGGAGAAGTGAAGGCTGCTTGATCCTGCTCTAGCATGTTGCCATGCAAGGCAAGAGAGGCAGAACCTCTAAGACCCAGCTGGGCCTGGGTGCACCAGGACCTGGAAAGCACTCTTACATGCTGGTGGCTTTTGTGATTCTACCCCTGCCTTGGGACCTAGAAACACACTCTACAATCTTAGGCCCTCCAACAATGTGGAATGAAAGACTGTAGCAATCTCATCAAATCCACAATGTCCTTTTATAAATGCCCAATCCCACCCCTGTGTCCTTTGCCTATTCCCAACTTCCTTCAAATACAGTGTGCTCTCCTCCACCCTTGAGACCTCACATCTAGGAAGCCAAGTGAGATTCCAAAGCAACAGGACAAGAACTTCACTTGACCTGCAGTGGGTATTCTCAGTAGCTGAACACAGAATTCCGTTTCTTGCCATGTCTTACTTTAGTCCAACCCTGTGCTTACATGATATTACTTAGTGATTAAATATATCCACCCACAGAGGGAAGAAAACCTATAAATTTGTTTGGGAGTAAGATCTAGTGATACGGACAAGCAAAGGGGACATTCCCTCCCCTCGGTGGCACATGGGAGGGTGGGGGTAAATAAAGATTGGACCTGGGCCTTCTGCATCTAAGTCCCAACCACTTCTGAACATGACCCAGGAAGGAAGTGCCTGTAGCTGTGCCCACACCTGGTACACCCTCGGCAGCATGCGGCCAGAAGGATTCTTTCTGCTCAGGTGTGACCTTAACCCTTCTGTTCTAGATGTGCCAAACCCAGATTCAACTAACTAGAAAGCAGGAAATGACTGATCTTGGAACAGGTCCCTTAAGAAACAGGACAGTCTCCCCAGGCCAGGAGAAGAAGCCAAACATCCACAGAAGCCTTACCGCAGGTGAAGTTGGGTCTGCACTCGCCAGGATTGGTCAGCGTTGGCTGGAGGCCACCTTCGCAGTGAGGCACCGGGGGCGGGTCACAGCTCACCAGGTCACACACTGAGGGCCAGGAAAGAGAGACGTTCACACAGAGTTCAGAGAGGTTACTCTTATATTACCTGTGAGTGCGACCCTACATTCCTATTCATGCAGACTTCTGCTGTTTTAGGTAGATGATGATAGGGAGACGTAGATCGAGACAGAGAGAGAGTTAAAAGGGGGAATACCAGGTGAGAGAGAGAGATAGGAGAGAGAGACTAGACAGATACAGGATGACAGACAGATAAATATAGGATGATAACTAGCTAGACAGACAGACAGACAGATCCAAGACACACACTGAGTATTCTTATCATCTTCCCAGATCTCAGACAACTCACTTGAATTTTCTAAACCTCAGTTTCCTCTCCTGTGAGGTGGCAACTCTACCTTATCGAGTTAGGCTGAGGATTTAATGAAATAAATAAGGCAAAGTGCCCGGCACATTGTAGGAACTGAACAATATCTGTAAAATGAGGGTTTGAACCAAATGATCCTCCGGCTCTCACCACTGCTAACATTCTAAGACCTACTTGACACAAACCATTCTCAACTCAGATCTCCCTCCCCTATGGGACTTCCATTTATTGCTGATAAATTTCATCAGCAAAAGTAAATTTCTCGGATTATTTAATTCTCTTTCAGATCCTTGGACTATCCCTTGATCGATTTGCTCTCCCTGGAAGATCTGCATCACTGTGAATTTTGCAAGCCTGTGCTTTATGTCTTCATCTGAACAATTAATAAACACATCAGACAGGACAGGGACAAGGATACTAGTGATTTCCTGCCATGTTGACCATAATTCCATCAGCTCTGAATTCATTGAATTATCATCATTCAAACCATTATTCACTTAGTAGTTTGCAAGCCTATCATGAAAGCCTCTGACAAATCACCCTCTGAACTCAAAGTGCCCTTTGTGTGGCCTTCTCTACAGCCAGTGGCCTCAAAATCTTACTGAAAAGGAAGATGTGCTACTTTGGCATGCCTCTGTCTTCAGGGAATCTCTGTACCCCCCATGCCACTATTTTATTAATGCTCTCAACCCTTGCATGTAAAAATGTATGATAGGATTTTTCTAGGAGTCAAATCCTATTCTCCAGGGATAACTCTTTCCATTTATTTGGAAAATCTAGTCAGCCTACCACCTCCTTTTGCACACCTGTGCCCGAGAACATATCCACTTTCAGCACCAGAGCATGGTTCACCTGGGGCTGGCGCTGGGGCCTGGAGAAACCTCCAAGGGGGAGGACATACCGCACTCGTAGTCGGGGCAGCACTGCTCTGCGTCCTGGCGGAGACGGGCCACTTCACACGGGCCACAAGTGGGAGCTGGAGGAGAACGGCCACAAAAGTCAGAGAAGTGAATAATGTGCAGCCTGAGAAGGACTGAAAGTGTTGGATTTGGAACCCTCAGGTGCGCTGACACCCAGGACAGGCTCTGCAGGGTCCCCCCAAGGATCCAGGCCCTGGGACCTCTGACAAATGAGCCTCCCCCGTGTCCTGATGACACCTCACATTTCCCTCCCAGGGGACTCTGAGTCTGAGCGCCAAGGTCAGACAGGCGGGCAGGGTTCACTCTGAGAGTGGCGGTGCCCAGCGCCCAGCGAGGGGAATGCAGGCCATGCTGGTGGATCAGCTCTCGGTGCCAGCGCTTTGATCTGCTATGCCAGGGCTGACGATGGGTGCTGGGGGCCTCGAGGGGGCCGTCTTCCTCCCAGAACACCAGGGAGGGTGGACTTGCTCACCTCTGGCGGTGGGGCAGGGCGGCGATGTGCAGTTGACCTTGCGCCCGCTGAGGCAGGTGCAGAGCTGGCAGGGCTGGTGGTCCGGGACCCAGACTTCCAGGAACTGCGGGGAAGGCAGGCTTCAGCAAGGGCACAGGACGTGGGGGCCCAAAGCCCCGGAGCTCTCGGAAGCCAGGTCTCCCCAACCTGTGGCTCCGCTGCCCCTCGCCAGGGCCAAGCCCATCCCTCCACGAGGGCCTCACAGGCGAACAAAGGCGCGTTGAGAGGAGGTTGTAAGGTTCTGAGAGGGAAGAGGCGGCACCACACCCGGGGCCTTGTATCACACTCAGGCCCGGGGCCTGAGTCATTTCTCAGGCCAAAGGAAAAATTAAGATGTAGCTTGGGGGAAAGAAATTTCATTTGTTTCTGGACTTAAGACAATGGGGTAGGAAGAGTTGGGGGACAGCAAAGCTCTGTGAATCGTCACACTGTTGATGCCGGAAGTGATGTTAGACACCCGAGGGCAGTTCTCTGGCTTTTCAGATGAGGGGCCACCTGGGATATAAAGCAACTTCCTCAAGGTCGCACACAGCCCAACAGCACAGGCTTTGAAGTCAGGAACACCTGAAGCCCAATATGGGGTTCCTCCATGCCTCAGTTTCCTCACCTGGAAAATGAGGTGCTCAGGCCTGCCTCACGGGACGGCTGTGAGCAGCAGGAATCCGGGCCCGGCACACAGCAAGAGGGATGCAGAGCTAGGACTCGGTCTCCCTCCACACTCAGCCATCAAATTAAATTTAAACAAAATCAGATTCAGGTTAAATTGCCCCTGAATAAACACATCCTTATCCAGTAGCTCGAAGGCCTCTAAAAAGCTCCCAGGTCAAGAAGGTCTTACTTATTTCCTCTGTTTCAGCAATCAGTCTGCCAAGAGGGAAGATCAAAGACCCCCAAGTAAACCCCCTCCCCCAGTGCCCAGCCTCCCTCGGGTGAGCTCAGGCCCTGCCCTGCGTCTCCCTTCAGTCCATGCACAGCAGCAGCCAGCACCTCAGTAGCACTGCTGTGAGCCGCTGTGTTAGGGGCTTTATGTAAATGACTTGTGCAGTCCCCACTGCAATCCCATGGTGGGGACATGTCTGTTCTTCACCCACCCTTTCAGACGAGAAGCGGAGGCACTGGCTCGGGCTGCACCATCATCACAACAGGGCTAGGATTGGACCCAGGACCCTTGTTGTTAACCCCTAGGCTCGGCTGCCTCTCAGTGGTAACTAGCATTAAATACGTTCAAGATAGTTTTCTAAGGGCTTTACATTTGTTTACTTTATTTCCCTTATAATAACCCCATCTGGTAAGTTCTATTATTATCTGTATTTACAAATGATGAAACTGAGGCGCCAAGAAGTTAAGTAATGTGACCAGGTGGCACATCCAGGACTTGAGCCAGCATTCGGCTTGGCCTCTGTGCCACGACTGCCCCTCATCAGTGGGCACAGTGCCCACACGGGCAGGCCCAACTATACCGTCCCCGCCCTCCATGGGCTGATGGTCAGGCTGGGGAAATAAGACTCACCCACGAAAATCTGAATGAGATAAATCGTGGCACAGGCTTACCACGGAATGCTACTCAGCAATAAAAAGGAACAAACCATCAAAACATGCAGCACGGATGAACCTCAAAGGCATTATGCTGAGCGAAGCCAGGCAAAACAGGGGTGCCTACCGCATGATTCCATTTATACGAAATCCCAGAAGGACCCACAGTGACAGAAAGCAAACCAGTGGCTGTCAGGGTCGGGGGAGGGATTAGAAAGGGGCATAAGGAAACTTGGGAGTGACTGAAATTCACTATCTGGCTTACAATGACGGTTTTATGTGCGTATGTAGGTTCAAAACTCACCCAACTGTACACTTTAAATATGTGCTGTTTGTTGCATGTAAATCATACCTCAATAAAGCTTTTTTTAAAAATGAAAAATAAAGGAGCCATAGGAGTACAAAGAAGACGTCACTAGGGCCATGTGCTCCAGAGATGTCTAAGGACACCGCCCCATGAAGCAGGAGAAGGACTTGGGCAAAGGGGAAGGCGGAGGAATCCCAGGTGGGAACGGAGGGAACAAAGGTGCGGAGGAAGGAATATTCCTGTGGGCAGGTGGGGCTGGGCAGGCAGGTTGGAGGCCGTGGTAGAGGCCGTGGTGTCCCCTTTAGGACTTTGCCTGCACCCGGCAGACAAGCTGCAGCCCTGACCGTCTGTGAGCAGGGGCCCCTCCGAGAGCAGAGCGCTAACAAAGACAACCTGGTGGCAGCACGCAGGGTGGGAAAGGGAAGGACCAGGAATAGAAAATCAAAAAAGAGGCTGTAGCAGTGCCATTCCGGGGTCTCGCCAGGGACCGGGAGACCCGGGGAGGAACGCAGGGCGCTGGCCTCATGGGCTAGGGCAGGCGGAAGTGATGAAATGAGAGTGGAGAGGATTATGGTTTGTATAC
The DNA here is from genome assembly GCA_028533085.1 of Varecia variegata. Classification (NCBI taxonomy): domain Eukaryota; kingdom Metazoa; phylum Chordata; class Mammalia; order Primates; family Lemuridae; genus Varecia; species Varecia variegata. The sequence continues at coordinate 80,313,434 of CM052440.1, read as the reverse complement.
GTTTTGGTTTTCTTTTTTCTCACTTTTTAAATGTGGACCTCAGATATCTAAAATCAAGAATAAATCAGGCTGGGTGCAGTGGGCCACACCTATAATCCTAGCAGTCTGGGAGGTGGAGATGAGAGGATAGCTTGAGCTCAGGAGTTCAAGACCAGCCTGAGCAAGAGCGAGACCCCGTTTCTACTAAACATAGAAAAATTAGCCAGGCGTCATGGCGTGTGCCTGCAGTCCCAGCTACTTGGGAGGCTGAGGCAGGAGGATCGCTTGAGCCCAGGAGTCTGAGGTTGCTGTGAACTATGAGGATGCCACTGCACTCTAGCTGGGGGGACAGGGTGAGACTGTGTCTCAAAAAAAAAAAAAAATGAATAAATCATACAACGTTCCAACTATCCTGAAGGTGGGCAACACCACAAGAGATGACCAAAAGCAGGCATTCAACCTGCTTCTCCACGGATTTTCATTTTCCGAGGAATCTTTTTTTTTTTTTATTTCATTTACAATTTACTAGTTCTTCCAGTGTTTCCGAGTGATACGGGGTCTCAACGATCTAAGGTGAATGAGACAGAAGCTGGACTTAGAACATACTGAACAAGTATCTCAATTGAATCAGGCTAAGGAATCTTAAATGAGGGCGGCCCAAGGCAGGGGACAGAATCAACGACCCCTGAAAAAGCAAAGGCTGAGCTTCCAGAAGCAATGGTGGCGGCTCTCCAGGCCCGGCCAGGCTATGCAGCAAAGTGGCCAGCAGGTGGCACTCCCGCACAGGCGCAGGCCAACTGCAGGCAGGCCTGTCGCACCTGCCAGGTTCCAGGGCCGGGGCGTGACTGCCATTGGGACAAAACAGGTATGAGAGTCAAAGATTAAATAAAGGTGACAAAAGAACGGCCTACAGAGAATATGGTGGGGGAAAACTGAAGTCTTCAAAGCCCAAGTTCGGAGAAGGGCCACAAGCGAGTCATCATGCACCACCCACCGGCAGCCAGGGGACTTCATGGAGGATGAAAATGAAATGCAAGCCCTGAGCCCTGCTCTGCAGGGGCTGAGGGAGGGGGAGGCGGCTCCAGGCTCCTGGGCGGTGGACACAGTTCTGGCTGAGCTTGTGCCTGTCGGTGCAGCCCCGGCAGCAGCAGCACGGAGCAAGGGACAGCCCGTGCGTGGCTCTGGGTCCCTTCTGAGCCTGCTACAAAGGCTCACATCTTTACACTCCATTTTGTAAAATAAGCAAAAGCTATGGAAACTAGTAAATATTTTGCCCTTCTGAAGTTACTACAATAGTTTTATGCCCTGGTTTATTTCCCTGAAGAAAGGTTTTCTGGGCTTTATGTCTCAGTTTTAAAAAATTCATTTAATGGAAATGATCTTCATATTGGATTTTTATTCTTTCTCTGCTTTAAAAGTAAAAGCTGGAAAGGCAGGTGGCTGGATATTTGTCTTCATCCATTTAATCTATATTTTCTGAAACAACTAAAACTTGCTGTGTTCTCAAAATTAGTTTTCCATTGACTGATTTTTTTGTTACTTGATTTTTAAAAAGATATTTATAAGATAGTTTCTGTGTTAAGTATTTCACCATTTGGAAGGATTCTTGACTCAACTCAAGTGCGTACTGAGTGCTGGACCGAAGGTGAGGGGAGGAGGGAGGGGAGATGGCGTCACAGAGGAGCATGTAGGGAGCCGGCCGGAGACACCAAGATGACACCCACAAGCTTCCTGCTCTCGGGACCCTGCAGGCGTCTGACACTCATGGAGCCAGAGCCACAGCACGCTAGAGCTTACTTCTCACCACAGAATGCCAGGGAACAGGGTGGAGACCACTCTGCCTCCCTCAGAGAGCAAGCACTTTGCCACTCCCAGGAACCCCAGTCTGAAATTGCCACTGGGTGCTGGCCCCACATGTAAACGGCACCCATCATTCGAGCCCCGCGGGAGCCCAGGAGCTATGCACATCAGGGAGAGGAATGTAAGGTGTTGCCAGCTCATTTGGGGAATATCATAGAACAGGCAACTACTTAACGTGGCAAGTTGACATGTGGTGGCAGAGCAAGACTGGGCTTCTCTCCTAGCTTGTCTATTCTACGTGAGAACAAATGGGGTCCACTAGGATCCACTAGAGCAGATGAGACCCATCCAAGCAATATCCCTGATGGGTGCCCATGCTCATGTGGACACCAGCTAGCTCAGAGTTCTCGCGAGACCAATGGCAGGGCTAGGACACCATGGGGTGACAAGTGAACAGGAATCCCAGCTTTATGGCCCCATGTCATCTGAGCCTCAGGCTACTCAGCCATTCCAGAGGACTTGTGATAATGACCCTACAGAGTTTTTGGAGGAATCAAATAAAATGGTCCATTTTCCAGCTTGCAATATCAGAGACAAAATAGTGTGGTTATTGGAATATCGTTTTCATCACTCTCCAGGCTGATTAGCTAGCTCTACCACGAGTTCCCCTCGTTGTGATTTAGAGCAGTAAGTCACCCAGCTGGTCCACTTAGTGATGATGGTCCTCCTTGGTGATGACGAAGGTGTTAGTCTTGAATAATATAGAACACATTCTCCTTTGCTAGCGGCCAAATATGCTCCTACTTCTACCACGCTCTGTAGCTGCACTGTCACAGATGAAAGATGGGGACATTGCACACATTCACATGTGCACAGACACACAGATCCTACAAATACTGCTGGTGTCAACTTTGAAGAGATATGACTACCATTTTAGGCCAAGATGTGGGAATTTGGTAAATATCCTTTCAAAATGCACTCAATTACTCCTAAGGAGCTAAAGGAATTGATGTCTCAATGTCTACCAAGCAAATCAGTCCAAAAAAGATGTAGCAAAAGGGTAATTTCATATAGTGGAAAGAGCCACATCTTTAGAGTCCAACTCCCAAGTCCATCACTTACAAACTGTGTCCACGGACAAGTTATTAAGCACGCCTTAAGTCTTAGTTTTCGCATAGATTTTTTGTGAATATTTGGGAGTAACGGAGGATATCCAATTGCATGGACCCCTAGTCCAAAGGGATGTTACACACACACACACACACACACACACACGCATGCACACACACACCTACACACTCCACCACACACATACAAGCTCTTGGTCAAATTAGTCTGAGAAGCAAAAACTCTCTTAAATATTTGCAGTGTACAATAGTACATTAAAAGCTCTAAAGAGTCCTGAAAAAAGGAAGCTTGTTTAACTATGTTTAGCTATATTTCTTTAAGCTGGGCATGGTGGCTCACACCTGTAATCCCAGCACTTTGGGAGGCCAAGGTGGGAGGATCGCTTGAGCCCAGGAGTTTGAGACCAGCCTGGGCAACTAAGTGAGACCTCATCTTTACAGAAAAGCTTTTTTTTTAATTTTAAATAAATAAACAATAGAGTTCTTTAAACTTACTTGACCACAAGAAACTGTTAACACCCTGCAAAACACACCTTTGAAAAACATTGAGATAATGAATGTATAGTGTTTGGCACGATCAAGGTACACAATGCATCTTAATAATGGCATACATTACCACATAAAATATTCTTTTCCCTTTCCCTCCTGGGTTTCTATATTGTTCTACTTACATGAATATAATAATACAAATGGTAAAAATAATAATGTGGTAACAACACTGCAGTGTTTGATCCCACAGATAATACATGACAGACCCAGGATTTGAACCCAGGTCTATCTGAGTTCAAAGCCATTATGCAATACTGCCTCCCTATTCCTCAGTGATCCCCTTACGAGCCACAGGGGACAGTGGCTGGAAGGGGACAGTCCCTGGTGAGCACTACTGCCCACCAACCCCAAAGGGACGAAGCCCCACGGTGAGAGGCCAGGGCTCCTACCTGGCGCCGTACTCCGTCCTCACCAA
>CM052440.1:80271678-80309064 GCA_028533085.1 Varecia variegata | reverse complement strand
CAAAAAAAAAAAAAAAAAAAAAAAGCTAACATTTGCCCTTGATCTCCAGGCAGGTTGAGAGGAGGCAGTATCGTCCACATAGACTCCGAAAATCAGACCTCAAAGGAACCTAGGGGTTGCCCAGTCCAACTGTCTCATCCTAAGACGCAGAAGCTGAGGTCCAGAAAGACTAAGAGAACAGCCGATGGCCAGGTGAGCTGGGACTAGGATTCCCCAGGTTAGAGCTGCTGACAGCTCTATGATGGGAAAGCCTGAGACTCCAACATGCTTGTAGTAGTGATTTCCCTCAAAAAATAGTCAAGGACCATGTGTGATAATTGAGGATTTCAAGTCCATTGTTCTTTTCGCTCCAGCACCCCTGGAGGGCAGGATCCGTATCTGATTCATTTTGGTATCCCCTACATTTTAAATAATAAATAAATGCCAAGTGCAAGTCCGGGAGCTGACCTTAGGGGGAAGACATCTGTACTAGCAATCCTGTGGTATTTGCAATTAAGAAGCTTTTTGGTCACCAAATGGCAAGATTCTACTCAAACTTCAAAATCCTGCTCATAAAAGGCATTATATGTAACCAAAAGGTTTGTACCCCCATAATATTCTGAAATTACAAAAAACTCCTGCTCATAGTGGTCTACACTGTGAGCGTTTGCTAAAGCTCGGTGGAATTTCAAATTCAATGTGACTGGTTATACAGTCCTTTGCTGATGCCTGAATGTGTCTAATACATTCAAATCATATTTGAGCTATAGAAATACTAATGGAAAGGATCATTCTTTAATTTACATACAAGGTCCATATTCAGAGTACCTATATATCTACCATCTTATGGGATCCCAACCAGATCCTAGGTAATAGGATATGCAGGGATTTTTGTCTTTATTAGCCAGATAAAGAACCAGGGGCCCAGTTCATTGGTCTCAGGGTTTTCAGGGTGCACAGGGAGACCCACCACAGAAATCAGTTGTCCTCCAGTCGACACAGACCCCACTGGTCCGACAGAGGTGGGCGTAAGAGGAGATCACGTCACACACTCGCTCCCGGTGGCAACTGTCCTGCTGGCAGATGGCATAGAACGTGGCTGGAGCCAGGACCGTGTGGCACTCAGCAAACAGGGCTGAGAGCAGGACCTGGCAGTGGGAGCTGTCGAGGACAGGACACTGCTCCTCGGGAACGGGCTGGCACGTCTGCCCCGGCCGCTGCACGGTCCACTCCTGGACAAGTGCTTTCCAGTCCGAGGTGACCGTGCCATCCCTCAGCATGAAGTCATTGGCCCCGTTCTCGTCACAGATCCCTAGAGAAACAAGAAAAGACGAAGCTGGCGGCCCTGGGTACCGAATCCCTGGTGCCGGAGACTGGCCGTTCTCCATCCCCACCAGGGTCTGACCCTTGCTGCTGGGCCCTTGACAACGGCCCCGGAAATAGTAAGCCTTCTGAGTGCAGCAAGTGAGGTTTATACACGTAAGGCGGGGGTGCTAAGAAAATGTTCTTACCACACAGACCGTACACCTTTGAAGCGAAGGTCTTGGGGCTGAGCTGCAGCTGGAACTCGTTGTTTTGCGGAGTGAATGTGAGGATGTGGCCAAGGCGGCTGAATCTGAGCTCGTGCATGACGGCACCGTAGATGCTGACTTCCATGTTCCCGCCCACGTAAGGGACAGAGACCAGTCTCCCATCCACAGTCACCTGCCCAAAAAAGAAAAAGCTCATCGGTAGTCCTAGCAATGAGGAGTCCTACAACGTCCGCCCCGGCTTCTCACTGCGGCTAGAGAGTCACGGCACAGTCATCACACTGAGCTGCAGCGCTGGTCACAAATGCTGACGGTGCCAGCAGGGCTACTGAGATAAAGGGGCTTTACGGAGTCCACCAGCGAACCGGCTGTTATTAATGTCATACCGTACAGACAGCTGTGCCCCTGGAACCCGAAATCCCAGGGACTGAAGTCTAAGTGACTCAACAGGGAAGGGCGACCCCTTTAAGATGGGCTGGGAAAGTTGCCATTTTGCCAACTCAGTGGGGCAGCGTCTCCAGGAGCATCTACTGGGACGACTTTAAGTCTTTATTGTGTGTAAGTATGTCACTAGGAGTTCTTACTTTGGTGGCCCCACCATATATCATATCAAACATATTAAACTGTACTCATGTCCTATGATGAATATAGTTTCTGCTGTGAAAATTTTGGAAGGGTTTTCTTTTAAACCATTTTGACTTTAGAATTTTGGGCTATTAGTTACTCACTTAATATATGACTAGCTATGATTTTTCAGCAGTCATCGTTCATATTCAGGAATTCTTGAAAAATGAGACAATCTAGCCTACAAATTGTTTCCACACAATGAAATATTTATGATTTCTACAGGAACAAGCAAAGAGGTTGGAATAATGTAACCTTTTATAAACATTTTATCAAACATTTATTTACAGCAGTTTTGCAGTTTTCTTTTCAAATTGTGGAGCCATACATTTTGTTTAGGCCTTAAATATTTTCAAAGGCCCTAATTCAGGCCCTAAATATCTCCCTTTGGAAAGCTCACAGGGCTCAGGCACTGGGCTCCTAATGCACCCTGGGTAAGCAGTCCTGATACCAATCCCAATTCTCTACCAGTGCCAGAAACTGGCACTAAAGTCACAATCTCACACTATCTGAAACTGATTCTCTCTTCCAAATCTGGGCCCAGAACACCCTGAAATCACGCCAAGACACAGGAGATGGCAATAAACCCCTCATAGGAAGATGGTGTTCCTCTAGTTACGGAGAAGGCTGAGTCCCCAACAAGGGCTCCAGCTAAAGCCAACTGCACCGGGTCCGGCAGCTTCCCTGCGGTTCAGCTGCTGCCTTGCCAGGGGGCCCACAGAAAGCACCGCTCACCTCCATGTCGCCGTGGAGCTCGATGGAGAGGCCGCCGTGCTTCACCTCAATGGACTTCATGCAGCTCTGCCCCTCCCCAGGGCCACAGGCACCTTTATGGAGAATCACCTCCAGGTCCTGCTCCTTGTTTTGAAACAGGACATAAGAACAGCTGCCAGTCAGCTTGAAATTCTGCCCATCGAAGGTCACGATGTGCCGAGTGGAGCTGCCTGTGCACACACCTGGACAGAAGAGAGCCGAGGGCGGGTGTGACATAGCCAAACCCCACACCTGCTACATACAAAGAGGCAGGGGTGACCACGCTGCACACAGACAAATACAGCTGAGAGCTGAACAGGCCTTTTGAAGTCATGCAGACCAATTTCCTCCTTTTTACAGATCGGGAAACTGAAGCTCTGAGAGGTAGGGAGGCTTAGGTAAGTAACACTTGGCCATTAAATATGTTCCTGGAGAACGTTTAGAAGGACAAATATTACATAAAGACATGGCAAATTATAGAATGACACTGCTAAAAAACTGTAAATGTGCAATGTGAATGATCCACTCTACAGGGATGGACACCTTGGCCCAGGAAACAAAGTTAAGTTCCAGGGGTGTTATGACTCGTTGAAATCACGAAAAGTTAAGCAAGCTATGAGCTCATGATCTCATTGTAAAGAAAATTCACCTAAAGATACACGTGTCCTTTCAGCTGCCAAGTGACTAATGGTACAAGTGGCCGTGTTGACTTAATTCCTTCAGAGATCACGCAGGAGAAATATTTCCACAGCCAAAACAAATGATTGGGTCTCAGAGCTCCCTCATTTGACCCTGATTCATTCACATAATCAGCAAATTCTCAAGGTTCCCATTAAGATACCATTTGTGAATATTAATCACTTTGCATCTACATAAGATAATTTGGTAAAAACCCCCACATTGAAGGCACCACTACCATAAATAATTTGAAAGCTGATCTTGGACCTAAATGAAGTTGGAGATGAGCTTTCCAAACAAACCATGACCACATCTACAGTGGTGAATGAATAAAAGTCCAAGAACTGAGAGGCAGATTCGGTGGAGCAGTGAGGGCCCACTAATGTCCCTCACTCACAGCCAGGCCTGAGCACTCCCCACCTGCATGGGGGACTGTCACGCAGAACATCCACCAACAAACGGAGGGTCTGATGTGCCATCTGCCAGAGCCGAGCAGCCTCGCAGAAGTTCTTCCACTCAGAGTCCCCTCGGCCCTCGAGCAGCCCGTCATTTCCAAGTGGCCGCACTGAACACTCTCGGCCTGCGAGCATCCAAGCTCCAAGTGACCCCAAACACCAGCTGTTACTATCGTCATGCCAGGGAGCCAGCCCCACTGCCATGAGAACATAATGGATCACAAGGCAAAGAAATGGTTTTGGCTCCCACATGGCAAGCCAGTGAGAGTGGCCCTGCCCCCCATGAGATGACGTGACAGTGGAATGGGCACTTCAGGGCCGGAGGAACTCGGGCTGAATCCCGTCCTACCACTCGCTTGCACGGTGATCTCGGGTAAGAGAATGAAAAGGCGTTAATGAAGGAAGTAAAAAGGTCACAGAGAAAGTCATGAGTATGTAAGACAGGAAAAAATGGAGTCTTGAAAGAGAAAAATAAAACAATGGAACAGAACTAATATTTAAAGACTATAACCCATGAAAAGATTCTGGAAATCAAAAAAGAACCAAATTAATATATTGAAAGCATGTGCCAGATGTCTGGAAAAATTGAGCCAGAACAGTCAATTCTGAGACATATTACAATAAAACTATTAGACTTCAAGATAAAGAAAAAATTTTCCAGGCCTCCAGCCAAAAAAGATCAAATAATTTACAAGGGCAAAAGAATGACATTGGTATCAGAACTCTCAACGACAACATACAAAGCAAGGCAGCAATGGAGCAGCATTTTCAGAAATTCAATGAAAGAAAGTGTGAATCACGAATTTTATATTTAGCCAGGGTGCCCTTCCAGCATCAATGCTACAGAAAAACAGTTCTAAATATAAGAACTTACGGAATTCTTTGCCCATAGCTCTTCTTGAGAAATCGGCTAGAAAACAAGCTTCCTCCAACTAAGAGATGACTAGGAAATGTTATCAAAACAACTGAAATGAGTGTTTTTAACTCATTTCAAAGATGTAATCATCTTTGCCACTATCTTTATGAAGCAAAAACTACAGGAGAGGCAAGGAGACATTGATAGACAAACTAACAGTAGGAGACCACACACCACTCTCAGTATAAGATAAATGGGCAAAAGACATAGAAAGCCTAAACAACAAATCTTTTTTTTTTTTTTTTTTTTTTCCCGAGACAGAGTCTCACTCTGTTCCCCGGGCTAGAGTGAGTGCCATGGCGTCAGCCTAGCTCACAGCAACCTCAAACTCCTGGGCTCAAGCAATCCTACTGCCTCAGCCTCCCGAGTAGCTGGGACTACAGGTATGTGCCACCATGCCCGGCTAATTTTTCTATATACATTTTTAGCTGTCCATATAATTTCTTTCTATTTTTAGTAGAGACAAGGTCTCGCTCTTGCTCAGGCTGGTCTCGAACTCCTGAGCTCAAACAATCCGCCCGCCTCGGCCTCCCAGAGTGCTAGGATTACAGGCGTGAGCCACCGCACGTGGCCTAAACAACAAATCTTATGAGAGAGAGAATGAGAGAGAGAAAGAGAGAGAAGGATCTCTACACCCTGGTAATAAAGAATACACCTTCACAAAAAGTGATCATGTATTAGGTCTTAAAGAAAATAACAGTAACTGCCATAAAGTAGAACTATTACAAACAACACTCTGATCAGAGTGTGATAAAATTAGAGATGATATTCTTATATTTTTAAAGACCTTATACTTGGAAATTTTTTAATTTATTATGTAAATCTTGAGTAAAAGGGGAAATACAAACTGATATTACAAAATTTCTAAAATAAATAATGATAATGAAAATACTATATGTTGGACTCATGGAGATACATTTAAAGTGATGATAAGAAAATTAATAGCACCAAACACTTCTATCAATAAAAATGAAAGAATGAAAATGAATGAAATTCCCAATTCTAACAAAATAGAAAAACGCAAAAATAGTAAACTAAAAGAAAATTCAAGGAAGAAAATAATAAAAGAAGAAACATAAAAGCAGAAAATAATGAGGTAAGAGAAACAGCAAACATAATTAATAAATTGAAATCCTGATTTTTTTACAAAAATTCACAAAGACAAACCATGAGTTAACTTGATCAAGAAAAAGGATAACATGCATATATTTATAAATTAAGAAATGACCAACGAAAATTACTACTGAAAGAGAATTTTTTTAAATATTATAAAAGACTACTTTAAAGACCTCTTTACAATAAATTTGAAAATCTAGATGAAATGGATAAATTTCTAGGAAAATAAAGATTACTGAAATTAACTCTAATAGATAAAAAGAAAAAGTTCAAGTATACCAATTTCCATGAAAGAATTACAGAAAGTTAGCAAGAATTAGAGAAAGTTATCCCCACAAAACAAACAAACAACAGCAACAAAAACCCCACCAAGCCCAAATGGTTTCACAAACAAATTTCAAACATCTGATAGTCCTAGTGCTCCCTAAATTGTTCCAGGGTATTAAAAGTGAGAGAAAACTTCTAGAAACTTTCTATGAAACAAGTTTTAACACTGATATCTAAGCCAGATAAAAAACATTACCAAAAAAAAACCCAAAAACTACAGGTGGGAGCAGAGGGAAGATGGTGGGGTCAGTAGCACCAGGAATGTCTCCCACCTGCAGTTGACAACACTCGCACCGGCAGAATGTGTCTGATGCACTCAATCAACAGAGACGATCTCTGAGAAAGGCCAGACGGTGGACTTACAGAAGAAAGACTTTAAAACAACTCTCTTAAAGATGATCAAAGAGCTGAAGGAAGACATAGATAAAAATCAAGAAAATGACATATGAACAAAATGGAAATGTCAATAAAGAGAAAACAAAAAGATATTCTGATATTATTATAACCTTAGTTTGTAACTTTAATTTTTATTTTCTATGTGATTTAAGAAACTAATGCATTTTTAAAAAACTATCAGTCTGTTTTTGAATACACAATGTATAAAGATGTAATCCTGTGATGTCAATAACTTGAAGAGTATGAGGATGAAGCGGTACAGGAACAGAGTTTTGTGTGTTATTGAAGTTAAGCTGGTATAAAGTAGAGAGTTACAACTTTAGGACGTTAAAACATAATCCCCACAGTAACCACAAGGAAAACAGGTATATAATATACACAAAAGAAATGAAAAGGGAATTAAAATGTTTCAGCACAAAAAAATCAACTGAACACAAAAGAAGACAACATGGATGAATCTTGAAGACGTTACGCTAAGTGAAATAAGTCAGTCACAATAGGAAAATTACTGTATCATTCCACTCACATGGGGCACTTAGAGTAGTCAGATTCATAGAGAGGGAAAGCAAAATGCTGGCTTCCAGGGGCTGGCAGAAGGGGAAATGGAGTGTAATTGTTTAACGGATACAGAGTTTCAGTTTTGCAAGATGAAGAAAGTTCTAGAGATGAATAGTTTTTACATTGTTGCACAACAATGTCAATGTACTTAATGTGACAGGACTGTACACTTGAAAAAGGTTAAAATGGTAAATTTTATGTCATGTATATTTTACAGCAAATTTAAAGAAATCACTTTGAACTCTGGTATAGAACTTAAAAGACAAAATTATAAAAATAATTATTACTATAAAAATCTGTTAATATATACTATAAAAATATTTGTGACATCAATAACAAAGTGAAGAGGAGGGAGAAAAAGAGTAGATTTTTTTGTATGCAATTGAAATATTAGCTTAAAATATGCAGTTATAACTATGGAATGTTTTATGTAAAGCTTTGTGGTAACCACAAAGAAAAGACCTATAGAAGATACATAAAAGAAAATGAGAAAGGGATTAAACCATACCATTACCAAAAAAAAAAGAAAAAAATCAATGAAACACAAAGAAGAACAAGAGAAGAAAGAGGGACAAAAAAGCTATTACAAGACAGACAGAAAATAATTAACAAAATGGCAATAGTAAGTCCTTCCCTATCAAAAATTACTTTAAATGTAAATATAATAAACTCTCCAATCAAAAGATACAGAGTGGTTGAATGGATTTTTTAAATTAAATAAAACAAGATATAACTATATGCTGTCTACAGGAGACTCACTTTAGATTTAAGGAAACACATAGATTGAAAGTGAAAAGATGGAAAAAAGTATTCCATGTCAATGGTAACCAAAAGAGAGCAGAGGTGTCCATACTTCCATCAGACAAAATAGACTTTAAGTCAAAAATGGTCACAAGAGACAAAAAAACGATATTATATAATGATATAGGAGTCAATTCTCCAGGAAGATATAATAATTATAAATACATATGCACCTAACATTAAGGCACCCAAATATATAAAGCAAACATTGATAGAACTGAAGGTAAAAATAGAGAACACAGTAATAGTAAGAGATTTCAATACCCCACTTTCAATAACGGATAGAACAAACAGACAGAAGATCAGTGCAGAAATAGAAGGCCTGGACAACACCGTAGAGTGGACCTAACAGACACACACAGAACATGTTACCCAACGGCAGCAGAATACACATTCTTCTCAAGTGCACATGGAACAGTTTCCAGAACAGGTCACTTGCTAGTTCACAAACAAATATTAACAAATTTAAGAAGACTGAAATCATACCAAATTATCTTTTCTGACCATAACAGAATGAAAGTAGAAATCACTAATAGAAGGAATTTCAGACAATTATCAAATATGTGGAAAATAAGCAACACTTTTGAACAACCAATGAGTCAAAGAAGAAATCAAAAGAAAAATCAGAAAATATTTTAAGAAAAATGAAAACTAAAGCACAACATAGCAAAACTTATGGAATACAGCAAAAGCAATACTAGAGGGAAGTTTTTAGCAGTAAACATCTACATTTTAAAAAGATCTAAAACAACCTACCTAACTTTACAACTTAAGGAACTAGAAAAAGAACAAACTAAGCCCAAAATTAGCATAAGGAAGGAAAAAATAAGGATTTAAGGAGAAATAAATGAAATACATAATAGAAAAAAATCAACAAGAGTTGGGTTTTTCTTAAATATCAACAAAATTGACAAACTTTTAGCTAAATTAAATAGGAAAAAAAGAGAAGACCCAAATAAATAAAATCAGAAATGAAAGAGGAGACATCACAACTGATAGCACAGAAATGAAGAGGATTATAAGAGACTATCATGAACAATTATCACCAACACTTGGACAACCTAAAGAAATTAATAAATCTCTGAAACATACAACCTACCAAGACTGGATGATGAAGAAACAGAAAATCGGAACAGCCCCACAACTAGTAAGGAGAGTAAATTATTAATCAAAACCTCCCAACAAAAGAAAACTCAGATGGCTTCACTGGAGAATTCTACCAAACATTTAAAAAAGAATTAAGGTCAATTTTTCTCACACTCTTTCAAAACACTGAAGAAAAAGAAACACTTCCAAACCATTTTATGAGGTCAGAATTTCCCTGATATCAAAGCTAGACAAAGACTCTACAGAAAAAGAAAACAACAGGCCAATATTCCTAATGACTAGAGATGCAAAAATCCACAACAAATACTAGCAAACAGAATTCAGCAGCACAATTAAAGGGTCATAAGCCCTGACCAAGTGGAATTTATTCCAGGATGTGAGGATGGTTCAACATCTGAAAATCAGTGTGATACATCACATTAACAGAACAAAGGATAAAAATCACACGATCATCTCAATAGATGCAGAAAAAGCATTTGTCAAAATTCGACACTATTTCATGATTAAAACATTCAACAAACTAAGAATAGAAGGAAATTACCTCAACAAAATAAAAGCCATTTATGAAAAGCCCATAGCTAATGTCCTATCTGATGATAAAAAACTGAAAGCTTTTCCTCAGGAGCAAGGCAAGGACGCCCCTCTCACTTCTGTTCAACACAGTGCTGGTCCTCACCAGAGCAGTCAGGCAAGGAGAAGAAATAAAAGTCATCCAAATCAGAAAAGAAGTAAAATTGGATCTGTTCACAGATGACATGATCTTACATGTAGAAAACTCTAAAATTTTCACAAAAATGTTATTAAAACTAATAAATTCAGCAAAGTTGCAGGATACAAAATCAACTGTATTTCTATACTCTAACAACGACACATCCACGTGCAGAAGAATGAAACCGGACCCTTATACTATACACAAAAATCAACCCCAAATCAAACTTAAACACTTAAATGCAAGACCAAAAACTATAAAACTCTAAAAAGAAAACACAGCGGGAAAACTTTATTGGTCTTGGTGATGATTTCTTATATACAACACCAAAAGCAAAGCAAGAAAAGCTAACATACACAAGTGGGACTTTAACAAACAAGCTCTGTGCAGTAAAACAAATAATCAACACAGTGAGAAGACAACCCGTGGAATGGGAGGAAATATGTGCAAACCATACATTTGATACGGGATTAATATCCATAATAGATAAGCTTCTCCTGCAACTCAGCAAAGAAAATAAATAAATAAAATACAAATAACCCAACTTTAAAGGGGGCAAAGGACTTGAATAGACATTTCTCCAAAAAGACACACAAAAAGCCAACAAGTATATGAAAAACATCCAACGTCACTGATCATTGGGGAAATGCAAATCAAAACCACAATGAAGTATCACCTCACACATGTGAGGACAGCCATTATGAACACACACACACATACACACGCACACACATGCTCCAAAACAGGAAATACCAAGGGTTAATGTCAATGTGGAGAAACTGGAACCCTTGTGCATGATTGGTGGGAATATAAAATGGTGTAGCCACTATGGAAAACACTAAAAATGTTTCTTAAAAAAATGAAAACTAGTACTACCATATGATCCAGCAATGCCACCTGTGGTATGTATCCGAAAGCACTGAAGTCAGGATCCCAGGGAGAGATCCGCCCTTCCATGTTCTCTGCAGCGTTATTCACAATAGCCAAAAGGTGGGAACAACCTCAGTGTGTGCTGGACAAACGGACAGGGAAACCACAGGATACACACACACTGGAATGTTATTCAGTCTTTAAAAAGAAGGAAATCCTTACATATGCCACAACACAGATAAACTTTGAGGACGTTATGCTAAGTGAAATAAGCCAGTCACAGAAGGACAAACACTCCATTTATATGAGGTATGTAAAATCGTCAAACTCACAGAAGCAAAGAGTAGAATAGTGGCTGGAGGGGCCGGAGTGGGGTAACAAGGGGAGTTGCTGTTCAGTGGGTGTTGAGTCGCAGTCACAGAAGATGAAAAAGTTCTAGAGATCTGCTGTACAACAGTGTGCAAATAGCTAACAATACTATATTGATACTTGAAAATTTATTAAATAGATATCATGTTATGTGTTTTTGCCATAATGTTTAAATGGGAAAATGGGGGGGGGGACATGAATAGATATTTCACAAAAATAGATATAAAATGGCATTGAAACATATGAAAATATATTTAACCTCACTCGCCATTAGAGAAATGAGTTTCAAGTACATTGAGATATCATTTCTTACCTGAAGAGTAAGAAACTGGCAAAAAATAAAAACCATAATAACACTGTTGCCAACTCTGTTGGCAAAGCTGGGGGAAAACACACACTCTCATGCATTGCTGACAGAAAAGCAAACTGGTAGAAATTCCAGTTTTGCACAACCAAGTCTTCCCTTTTGGAGAAGAATCTGTCAATATCTTAAAAATAACTTCATAAGCACTTATCTTTTGACCCATGAACCTCACTTCTAGGAATCTAACCTGAAGACATACCACCAACTATTTGAAAATTCATACACTCCAGATTATTCATTGCAACATTGTTTGTAATTGTAAAATATTGGAAATAACCTAAATGTGCATACATAGAACAGTTGAGTAAACTGTGGTACCCGATAGAGTACTAGGGAGCTTTCTTTGAACTGGTATCGGATAATTTCCAAGATAGACTTTTAATCAAAAAAGGCAAAGCCCATTTGTACAGAAAGAATCACACGAAGGATAAACCGGAAACGAATGGGACTGGACACCTCCAGGGAGCGCATGGGCATGGGTGGAGGATGGAAAGGGAAGGAGGGAGTGACACCCCAGTGCACCTTCCTGCAGGGTGCTGACCTTCAGAACCACGGCAATGCTTCACATGACAGAAACAAGTAAGTATGTAAGTAAAGTCACAAGGCTGGGGCTGAGGGGAGCCCAAAACGGAACACAAACAGAAATTAAACTAACAATATTAATAACATGACTACACGGAAGCGGTCGGGGAGAACTAACCTAAATAACTTTGGAAAACAAAATTTTACTCTAAGACTAAAGACAAAAAGAATTGTACCCAAATATTGTAGTCTGGTTAGATTTGTTTTCATAAAGGAATAGGTTAGCAATCCTGAAACTACTTTATGTGTATTTTGGGATTAAGCAAATACATAAACATATTATGGAAGAGAGCAAAGCTTCTTACTGTCTGAGAAAGGAAGGGATGTGCACATGTCAAAAGCACAAAAGAGCCAAAATCGAAAAGACTCCCAATGGCCAAATCCGGGATCATTTGAACAAGAAAACAATTAATGCTATAATTGATTATGCCACATAGAATAAATAAAAATCCATGAGCTCTTACTGATACAAATAATTGAGTAAATAAACTAATAAATGAGAGAGAAGAAAGAGCTCTTCTTTTCACAGAATTGCAACTAAGAAATTTGGCAGGCATGATGAAAATCAAAAATCCCTATTTGGCAAACACCACGGTAAAAATTGTTTTAGCCAAGAATCATCAATGAATTGCTAAACTTGGTGGGTGAAAGTACATTTCCACAGTTTCAAAATATCTCTGCACATGATAATTATTAAATGCAAAGAGGAAAGTTGTAACTTTACAGTGGAAAATCCTGGTGAACGCCACCTAAACCAAGCGATCAAACTTACACGGGGCAAACAGATATCACCTGCCTCTTTATACGATGCAGTGACGAAGGGCACAGTATGTCTTCTGTGGTATTCTCGACCAAAGCTCTAATCTGAATTTAATACAAAATGAGAGATGTTTTAAAAAATTACCGGCCAGTATTCTTCAACAACATCAAGGTCACAATCAAAGACTAAGCTATTGTTCCAGATTTAAGGAGATTAAAGAGACATGACAACTAAATGTAATTTGTGATCTGGATTGACCCCTAGACCAGAAGAAAGGACATTAGCAAGACACTTGGCAAAATTTGAATAAGGTGACAGTTTTCATGGATGTTAATTTCTGATTTTGATTATTATACTGTGATTATGTCATAATCTGGGTGAAGGTATATAGGAATTCCTTGTACTATTTTTGAAATGTTTTAAGTCTGAAATTATTCAAGATAAAAACTTTTAACAAATTTTTTATTTTAAGATGTTTTTGAAAATAATATCCACAATCTGATTTTATCACTCCTGAAGGCCTTCACGCATTTTAAGTGTATAAAAAGACTCAAGAGGGGTGTTGATGAACTGGACTTAAAAAGAGATTTATCTGCAAAGAGCAGCTACAGTGTTGTGAGTCCCACATCCTCATTTGCCCCCAGAGGGACACGAGGGAGGCCAAGCCCAGTGAGCGGGACTTTCAGGAGGCCACCCCAAGAGATGGGTTTGTGATCCATGCAGTTATGGGGACACCGGATCAGTGCCACACACACGTCCTAAGAATCTAAAGGAGAGAAGCTATGGCTATTGGCCAGAGGTGGCCAGCCAACAGGAGAGAGATTCGCTGCCGTTTTGGGAAACAAGTACATCCCCCTCCAATGGTAAGACAAAGGTGCATGAATCCTAGGGACCATACACAGGACCTACAGAAGGAATGATGGCCTGGGATTGTTTTAAATGTGATCCTGGTCAGGCACGATGGCTCACACCTATAATTCTAGCACTCTGGGAGGCTGAGGCAGGAGGATCGCTTGAGCTCAGGAGTTCGAGACCAGCCTGAGCAAGAGTGAGACCCCGTCTCTACTAAAAATAGAAAAATTAACCAGGCTGGTGGTGTGTGCCTGTAGTCCCAGCTACTCAAGAGACTGAGGCAAGAGGATGGCTTGAGCCCAAGAGTTTGAGGTTGCTGTGAGCTACAATGATGCCACTGTACTCTACCCATGGCAAAAGAGTGAGACTCTGTCTCCAAAAAAAAAAGTGATCATGTCTAAGAGAACTTCTGCTATAGAGTAAAGAGGACCGCAAAAGAAAGACAGTCTATGAAGGGTTGAATGCAGAAAAACCAGAAGCTGAGCAGGAGAAGCAGCAGCCAGGCCAAGGATATAGGCTGCTGCTTGCCCCCTAGGATCGAGTGTTGGAGGAGCACAGCAAGGAAATCCTCAAGAGATCTGGCAAGAGAAAAGGTGCCACAAACACCTGCCAGGCCAGAGCACAGCTGTGTTGGCCACATGGAACCTTCTGGTCCACTGTTCAACCCCCACTCTCCATGCTCCAGGCTGGGAGAGAAGCTGACCACACTCCCTTTTCCAGGGCCAGGAAGCCCAGTCTAGGACTGGGGAGGTGTTTTAACTCTAATCAAGTTCAAAGTTTTAATTATTACACAACAGTGGGCATCCAATTAACAATTGAGACTGTTATAGGACTTCAAGTGACCATTGAATTCTTTACAAATGAACAGAAATAACATGAGGTCTGGTAGAGCTTTCATCTAGGCTAGGAAGGAAATTTGTCCCACTAAATAAATTCCAAAGGAAGAGTGAGATATAAAATCCAACTTTGATTGTGTCCCATAAGCTACATGTGTCCAATGTTATGGTTAAGCCACTACTGAGTAGGGGGCAACGTGGGCAGCCGTGTCTCCCAGACACGAGGCAGAGGGCTGTGCCACCCCCACAGCTGAACACTCTCCACGTTTACACGAGACAGACTTAAACCAGGCCGCTCACTGCCAGACCTCCACAACTGTACCCCAAATGTTAACACGTAGATTCCTAAAGCTTGACTTGCCAACAGCCAAGCTGAGCACTGATCTCGGAAAAGCAATTCTTCCTTCTGGTGATGCGTGATCTGGGGAAATGCCTTCCAAAGACAGAGGAAGAGAGCAGTGATCCCTGAGACTGGAGGAAAACTCGTCCGGGGAGCACGTGAGGGAGGGAAGCAGGCGCAGGTGGCACTGTGCACGCAGTGGGGAGGGAAGGGCTGCTCCAGGCTGGCTTCTGCTCTGCCTTTCTGCACAGCGAGCTAAAAGCCCTGCCCTTGACACTGTCCAGGCTGGTGAAGAGAAAGACTCACAGGGGCAGGTCCAGCGGCAGCCACACGTCTCTTCCACCCGGACAGGGGACTGGCTGTTGGGACATGAAGGCCTCGGCCCCCGGTCACAGTTGACCCGATGATTCTGCAGCAAGGTCTGGCCATCTGGCTGGCAAGTCACAGTGTGGCACTGATCTGGCAGGGTCCAGACGTCCCCAGGCTGCAGAAGAAAACACCAGATTCAGGCAGGGAGTAGGATGAGGTATGCCAACTCTGAGCCCAGCTACCAGGCAACTGACCACTGGAACTGGACACAGGCCTACATGGCAAGGAGCTTACGAATGAGACAGGAGGCAGAACACGAGGGGTACAGGTAGATCTGCAAAACCAGGATCACAGTAAGAGGGAAAACTGGACTAAGACCGAAGGAGGAAAAATTAACCAGTGGGAACAAGGGCCCCAAACCTACCTTTCTGATCTTTCTTTCATTGCCAACAGAAAGGAACTTACCCTCTTTTCATTTCCATCCTCATCCATGCAAATTCTTATGAACCCTGAAACAGACACAAGTGAGACCTAGTTCCCACGTATCACCCAGGAATTCTAAACAATTCACAATGTCTGCTTGGGCAACCTGGGCTAGGCTTTGATGTCAACTCAACTCTGAAAAGAATCAGAACAATTTCACAGCAGGGACACAGGCTAGGAGGTGGTCATCCTGGGCTTCCACAGACAGCTTTGTGGTTGTTAATAATTATGATGACAACAACAACAATGACCATATGGCAAGAACTACAGCCTGAGGCCTTCTCAGTCATCCTGTCGTGATCGCCTTCCATGTCCAGATCACTGCCAGGGATGGGGAGGGCAGGAAGGTAAAGCAGGGCCCTGAAAACCTGAAAGAGACCTACTTGAAGATTCCTGCCAGGGGAGCTATCATCTAGCAGGAAAGGCAACAACTCTGCAGCAGGTTTGGGCTCACAGCTAATAACATCAGGAAAATACTTAAAACCAGGCCAAAAAAATCATTTTTTTTAAAGTTTCTAACCTAAAATCAACTTTAAACTATGGTACTGGCCAGTCGCGGTGGCTCACACCTATAATCCTAGCACTCTGGGAGGCCAACGTGGGAGGATCGCTGAAGGTCAGGAGCTCAAGACCAGCCTGAGCAAGAGTGAGACCCTGTCTCTACTAAAAACAGAAAGAAATTACCTGGACAACTAAAAATATATAGAAAAAATTAGCCGGGCATGGTGGCGCATGCCTGTAGTTCCAGCTACTTGGGAGACTGAGGCAGGAGGATCACCTGAGCCCAGGAGTTTGAGGTTGCTGTGAGCTAGGCTGAGCCATGGCACTCTAGCCCAGGCAACAAAGCGAGACTCTGTCTCCAAAAAAAAAAACTATGGTACTTTGATGTGATATTCCATGTTATCTTATTGCTGAGGCCCTTTTTACCCATACTAACGATGAATATAGGGCCCTGGGGAAGAAGCAGCTGACCTGTCTTTTGATATTTTTGTCCAAGATCCCTCTGCATGAATAAGCACAGCCTTTTTCTGCTCAAGTTCAGATGGACAGCAGAGTGGAAAGAGGACCATACACAGAAAACTCTCTGCTGCCCCTTGGACATGTGTAGTGTACACCTTCCAGGAACATAAACTTAAAGGTCCTGGTCCATATAACTATTTTCATTCAACGCCAAATCTTATGCGTGAGCACCCTTGGGTCTCTAGAATGGTATTTTTGTTTTCATGGTTTTTTGTGGGCTTTTTTTCTTGGAGAGGAGTAAGAAAGTATTATAAGACCCACCAGAGCACAGTTTGTGGAAGAAGGAATTGCCCAAGGTGACCATGGTGGGGAGGTCTTCGATCCGCTGGAGCTTCACCATGTTGGAGCTGGCCCCTGGGCCTGCCAAGACCCTCAACTGGGCTGCATCGTAGCGATCCCCAATTCCAATGGGGAACACTGTCACGCCTAGAGTGAGCAAAGGAACAAGAAATGGTCTGTGGGCAGGTGGGCTCCAAATGGACTGGCCTGATGCTATATCCAGCGTCTATATAAACCCTCGTGTTTCCTGGACTGGTCACATACACCAACCCTGTGAGGATGATATTCACTCAGCCAGCACGCATTAATGAGCGCCTAGTGTGTGTCAGGTACTGTTCTAAGCAGTGGGGATACAGCAGTGAGCCAAGCAGATAAATTCCCCGTCCCTGCTCTCAGGGAGCTTCCACTGGGGAGAGACAGACAAGAAACACACAAAAAAGTAAATACATAGCATTTCAGATGTGGACAAGTGCTTAGGGATCAGGAACATGGGATGAGCAGAGACCTGAGTAAGGATGGAAGGAGCCAAGGGACATCTGCAGGAGGAACACCCCAAGCAGAGAGAACAGGGAGTGCAAAGGCCCCACAGCAGAAGTCCAGCTGCACGCTCCAGGAGGGCTGCAGCCAAACAAGCCACAAAGGGAGCGGGGCACAGACCCTGCAAAGCCCCGCCAGCCACAGTAAGAAAGCCAGCCAAGGCTATGGAGCAGACCGCTGCAGCCGCCATGCTGAGAATGAACTGCGGGGGATGGGAGTGGGGGCGGGGAAGCTGGGCTTCCCACTGGCAAGCTATGTCAATAATCCAGAGAGATGATGGAGCTTGGACAGGGTGACATGGGTGCAAGTGTCGTGCAGTGCTGCAACTCTCAGTATATCTGTTGATGGATTGCATAGAGGTGTGAGAGAAAGAGGAATCAAGGATGCTGAGGTTTTTGACCTGAACAACTGGAAGGTCGGAATTGCCATTTTCTAAGATGAGAAAGACTGCAGGAGGAGATTTGGGTGTGAAAGTCAGGAGTTTAGCTTATATTGAATTGCCTTAGAACATCTAGGCTTGAGTTAGATGAGAGGTCAAGGCTGGAGATGAGAATTCCCAAGACAGTGGTGTACAAATGTATTTAGACCCATAGCACTGAACGAGACCACCAAGGGGGTATGCAGAAGAGAAGAGAAAGTACTGCAGGGCTGAGCCGGGGGTGCGTGTATGCCCACCTGCAGGTGAGAAACTGAGGCTTTGAACGATTAAATGACTTTCCCTGGATCGTGTCTCTTTCCTCTAGACCACAACGGCTTCCTTTCCTGATGAAAGTCCTTCTTTGGAGTCTTAATAATAAAGGAGAAAAATCTCCACCCTGAAATTCTCCAATTCACTTCTCCAGAACGTTCCAGGTATTCGCAATTTGCCTACAGTTAAAGTTAATTTTCTACTAGCAACTTTTCAGCTCTTGTAAGCTCATTGTGTCATCCAAATACATATCCTTTAACTTTTGCATTCTTTTCCCTAAAATATTATAATAGATTTCATAAACATGTCACATTCATTCAACAAACATTGAATTGTACCCTATTTTATGCATCATACACAGATGATCCAAAAATAAGCAAGATTTTTCCCTTGTCTTCAAAGAACTCCCAGTTTGTGCAAGAAACAGATATGTAATAAACAACACATATGATTCGCACATTTTGAGCAGGTCGCCGTGGTACAGAGAGCAGAGTGAATAACTCTGCAGAAGAACATCAGGTAGCGGCAGAGGAAAGACAACTCCTAGACAGGGGGTTGAAAGACGAACAGTTCTCCAGGTGGCCATGAGAGACTTAATGTCCACTTCCCCAGACCTCCCTCAGCTAGGAGGTCGTCCCTCAGACCACACCTCCTGTCCTGGCTCATGTTCTGTTGCTACTCACAGCACAAGTTCTCCTGGGGCACCAAGGCCGGGTCCCATCTGCATCCTTCCCCTCCTAAAGCATCATCCTTGTCTCCTGTCCACCCAGCCCCACAAGCCCACCAGCCTGGTACTGGGAAAGGGCTCTGAATACATGAAGGTCCTGGGTGGTTCTCAAGGCCCCACAATAAGTCACTTTGGCCTCAGGGCATTTTGGTGAGAGACCAAGGATACTACTCTATAAAGGAAAGGTACAGAGGTGTGATCACTCCTGGACACAAAGGGAAAATGTGGAGAAATTAAAGGTTACAATCTAAAGCATGCAGTCAGGTATAGGATCAACACACATTCATTAGTTTGATTTCCAGATAACACAGTGATTGGACAATTTCCTGCTGTTTAAAACCAGGCCACATGTGGGTATTGAGCATATGTAAAACCAACCAGAATATCCGAAAGTAACCCCAACCACTTTCAATCCTCTGTCATTTCAGAAGAGTCTTAGGATTGATCGTACATGGGCCACTTACGGTTGGATCTGGCAGCATCAGCTGCTGCGTGCACTGGATCCGCGGAGACCCCCATGACCAGGATGATGACAGCCTTAGAGACTCCGGGCCTGGCACCATGGACTTCTGAAGTGATGTAGCGCACAGCAACGTCCAAACCATTCCCTGAGAATGGAGGAGCACACCATGCCCAGTCAGTACTGACTGCAAGGGCACCCTCTCTCATGGTGGGCCCTTAAATTGTTCAAAAGCTGTTGAGGGACTCAGAGGAACACACAACTGAGATCGGGAAGAGACCTGGAAGAGCATCTAGCCCCTCACTCCACAGGAAAGGTATCCAGGACCAAGAAGCAAAGTGAGTGGCCAAGGTCACTCAGTTGCTTATGCCAAGAACGAGGACCAGAACACAGGTTCTGCATCCAGCCTGTGGCACCAACGTTACCGATTTGGCTGTGGCCTCCCAGCCGCTGCATGATGTCCACGAGGCTCAGTAGATGGGCTTTGTCCTGGGCCACATTCCACGGCACGTCAGGGGTGGCGATGTTTCCGTACTGGAGCACGGCCACCTGAGTGAGGTGAGGCCCTAACAGGAAGGACAGAATGGGAATCATTCTGAGTCAAGCAGAGCCCCAGCAAGAGCCCCTTCCTCACCTGCTGCTCCAGGTGCATCACTCACCTATATTGGCTTTTGAAATGAAAGCCTTGGCAAAACTCTTCATCTCATCAAAGTAGGAGGCTGGAAAGTCGGAGGAGCCATCCAGGAGAAGGACCACATCCAGGGGCTGGCTGCAGTCTGCAAAGGGGACCGGAGGTGAACACACAGGCGCCGGCAGGGAGACCACAGCCTGACACCACATCCAACAGGCTGTGCAGGGCACGCAGACCACGCAGCACCACCAAGGGAAGGGGATCTCATTAGTGTGAGGGCCACATGGGCCAGGGAAGAGAGGAACGAGGAGATGGAGTTCCTGGGCCCGTGAGGACCTCAGGTTTGGGGACATCGAGGAGACTCCAGCTCCACCCAAAGGAAGTTTAAATGCCCACAAATGAAAGCAGCAGGCGCCCACTTCCTCAGTAACAAGAGGCTGCCACGCTTCTAGAACTGAGTGGGAGAAGGAGACAGAGCAGTATCTCCCTGGAAAATGAGCTGGTGTGTGCTCCAGTCCTACAGGGCAGGGAAGGCACTCTGGGTGCTAAGGTCTGAGCACATTCTCAGATTTGGTAAGAAGCTGCTCTCACTGTTCTCAGCAGAAATAGCATAAGAATTTAAATAAATCTCAGGCTCTGATTAAAAACAAAAACCAAGAAACAAAAGCACTGATAACAAGTGCAAGCACAAAGAGACACTGAAAGAAAGCGAGTTATTCCCAAACACACCAAGTAAAGACGTTCGAGAACTAGGACTTGACTCAACACCAGCATCAGATAAAAAGGCAACAGTGACAGCAGCGGTAGCAGCATTTCTTTGAGCACTTTGAGCACTTGCCAGGTGCCAGCACTGTTTTAAGCACTTTATAAGTAGGCATTGCTGTGAGCCCCATTCCACAGATGAGGAGATTGATACACGAAGAGGTTAAGTACTTGCCCAAAATGACCCAGCTAGCAAGTGGCAGAGGTGAGACTGCAACCAGGGCAGTCGCTGCAGAATCTGAGGACCTTACCTGCCTCCTGTCACTTGACTTCCTGGTCTTGCCCCAAAGGTTGTCAGCTACTTAGAATAATTCCACCCACTCAGTGCAGTCAAAGGGGAGGTTATAGTTGCCAAATTTAACAGAGGTCACCTTAAGGCACAGAGTGGTCCTGGGTGGGATGGGGCTGGGGGATTAATGTAAGACTTGTGTTTTTTACTCCATAGCTTTGGTGTCATTTACATTTTAACAATAGGCTTGTAGTACCTTTGAATTTGCAAACACACACACTAAGAAAAGATCCTCCCCCCAAAAAAGTGTCACAAGGTCTCTCCCTGCCTGGGCAGGAGGGAGCACAGGACTCTGCAAGCAGGGGCCTGGCCACGGGCACAGAGCGGGGAAGCCAGGCTGAAAGCCCAGGAGTCTCGCAGCGCCCAGGCACCCCCAGCCCTCACCCAGCCCTCCCTCCTGCACGCAGCGCCAGCATACCAGAGACAGGGGAGAGGGTGGGGAGCTGCAGCCCCTCTCCGGAGCAGCAGCCCTGCAGGACCAGCTCAGGAGCCTCTCGGGGAAGCAACTCAAAGTCCTGGATGAGGATGGGGGCGTTGGGCCAGCCGATCCTCTCCAGCTCCTGCACGTTGGCATGAGGGCCCACGCCGATGGGCACCACCTGGATGTCTCCCGGCAAGCGCCGGATCTCGTCAGAGGCAGGATTTCCCGTGACCATGTAGACCAGGTTGGGTGCCTGCTCCCGGTCCCCCTGGCTGGCAGAGAAGCTGTGCTCGGAGAGGTACTGCAGGGCCAGCCCCGTGTTGGTCCTGTTGCCGCCCTGGTAGCGGATCTCTCGCACCCGCTGCAGGACGTCCCCCTTGGACTGCGCCTCGCTGAAGGGGTACTCCACGGTCACCGTGTACGAGTACTGCAGCACTGCCACGTGGATGCTGTCCTGGCCCACGTCCATCCGCTGAATCACCTCCTCCATGAACTTCTTGCTCCTGTTGAAGTCAGCTTCTCCGATTTTGTCCGAGCCTTCCAGGACGAACGCCACATCCAGAACCATGGAGTTTCTCTTGGGTCCCGGTGGCGAAGGACCCACGGTGACTTTTGCCATGTCAGGGGGCTTGGTGGGAGGAGAGGCTGCAGGGGCCAGGTCGCAGAGGTAGCTGATAATCTCGTCCCTCCACTGCTCCAGCTCGTCCACGCTGCTGAGCACAAACGCCTTGTTCTCGGGGGCCTGCTTCTCGATGAGGCGGATCTGCTTGAGGCTGGCGTGGGGCCCAATGCCCACGGGGATCACGATGACCTTCTTCTTCTTCAGGCCCTGGACGTAGCGGACCAAGTTCCGGGCCATCCGTGGGGGCTCCTGGCTGGCCGTGAGGAGCAGGGTGATGCGGGAGGCTTCTGGGCGGTCGATCTTGCTAAAGATTTGGAATAGCGTGAACTTCAAGACCTCGCTGGTGGAGGCCACCTGGCTGCCCGCGTACTTCACCTGGCTGGCGATGCGCCGCAGTTCCGACGGCCGCTTCCGGTCCGTGAGCCCAATGTAGGAGTGGGAGCCGTCGTGGTATTCCACCACGGCCACGTGGACCCGCTTCTGGGAGATGTGCAGCCGCTCCATCATGCCCACCACGAAGGCCTTCAGCACGCCAAACTCGGCCTCGGACAGCTTGGAAGAGCCGTCCAGCAGGAAGACCAGATCCAGCAGCTTGCTGCAGTAGAAGTCGTGCAGGGGCGGCTCCGGGGTGTCCTCCACATACGGGGTGGTGGGGCTCACAGGGGCTTCCGTCGGGGGCACCTCCAGGCCTCCCGGTTCCTGGCAGGCTTCACAGGTGAGGTTGACACCATCACAGTGGCTGTGGCAGAGGGAAGAAACCGAAATGGTTCAGGAATAACCTATGGACACTTCCCAGCCCTGCAGTATAGGACCATGACACAAACTCCCATAGATGGCCCACCTGGCCCACCTGAACCTGAGATCCCACAGACTATTCTCCACCCAAGCGAGATGTCATTGTTTCACATCTGTCCCCATATAGCACCCACACACACATACACACAGCACAGGCTTCCCTTGATTCTAGAAGCCAAAGCTTTAACCCATCCTAGAATATGAAAAAGAATCTTTGTTTTTCTAGGCCATCCACACAGCCATTCAAAGTTTATTTCTTTTCAACCCAGATCTCTAGCAACATAAATATTTCATCATAATCCAAACCTTCTTACAAGTATCTCCAAGAACAAACACTGCACTAAAACGTTGACACTGACCTATGCTTGTAAATGCTCGGTTGAAGATAAATGCTTTAGAGTGTTTATTATAACAGAACTTAAATTGTATGAATTTGAAAACATGTTTAATATGTTCGGCTTAAGGAAGATAAAAAACAGAACTGAAGTAAAAACATTTTGGAAAGACAAATAAAGATTCAAAAAACTCCAGCTTCATCTAGCAGAACAAACTATCTGGGAGTTATAGATGGGGGTCTCCAGGTCTCAGACTTGGGAAGAGACAGCGGCTCATCCATTCTTCCCCCAACAGTCATGTGGCGAGCACCTACTACGTGCCACTGGCTCAGCCCCGTGCCCTGCCCCAGGTGCACACCCCAAGTGCACAGCAGAGCAGTGGCCCCATGCACAAATCCTGCACTGTCACACTGAGTTTCCAGGCTCTCTGGTCACGTCAACCTTTGCCAGCACCCTAGAAAGTGGCAAGGCCTGCCAGAGTACAGGTGAAATCCGGTGGCCCTCTGGTGGAGACCAATACAGCCTTTGAGACAACTTGCCTTCAGCACGCCCAGTACAGCCGAGAAGGCAGCAGTGCCCTGAGCCCTCGGAAGTGCCCTCTTGGGTGCCAGGCGATGTCACCAGCCTGCTGTGGGACTCCTGTGCGCACCCCGTCTGAAGGCTCAGTGTGCACACGGCCACTGCGGGGAAGGTGGGGAGGGCTCTAAGCTCTCCTGCCCTCTGGGCTCAGAACCCCAAGCCAGCGCCAGTCTCGCCACATCCTTCATTCCTCACAGTCCCGATTCAGGATGGGGCAGGCAGGCAGGCTGGTCTCACCGGGAAGTTAACTCCTACTTCCTCGTAATCCACACGATTTATTGCTTCAATCCTTGGTTAACGGTGCGTGAGCGACATACTCTCTAGTTTCCTGTGTTTGCTAGAACACTCACCCCAGGCAGTGTTCGCTCTTGTTTGCACAGATGGTGGCGGCACGTTCTGACTCTGGCAGCTGTGGCCACAGCCCCCTCCCCAGCGAATGTAAGTTCTCAAGTTTAAGTTCCCAGAAGGCTTGATTGGTGTCAGGGAGTGGTGTTGAACAGATCAACATTTTAATAAATGTTCCCTACTTAGGAGCAGGGCTTCAGAAAGCTCAGCGCTCACCCTGAGGCCTCCCCACCTCCCCAAAGGCCGGTTTCCCAGAGGCAGTTCCAGTGACAGCCCAGGGTGACAGCTTGTCTCCCCTCCCCATTACGAAAGCTGCGCCCTGGACCTCGACTGTGGCCCCCAAGATGGCCACGTTCTACTTTGGGGCAGGGGGGTCTGTCTCACTTTCCTCCCTGCATCCCCTCCAATAAAAAAGAAACCTGGCTTTCATGGACTCCTGCCCTCGGACTAGCCGAGACTGACAGGGACAATGAGAGATCATACCCTGCCTCCAGTGAGAAGGACAAAAACCTCTTAATAGGTGGAAACCTCTTAGGAGGTGTGCCTGAGCTTTTTCTGGAAAGAGGAAAAAAGGAAAACCACTGTAAAAACCTCTTTAGAAATATTTTTTGGGGGAAGCAATCTACTCTGTCCTTAAAGAATAAAGAAGCAAACTCTAGAAAGAAACTGAACAATAAACTCACGCAGCGAGGAAGCTGTGCCCAAAAGCCTAGTCTCTGCGCAGCCCCAGGGACGGCAGTGAGACTCTGTCTTACCAAACCTGGCAGTGCTCAGGGTCACCGGGACTCAACGTGACTTTTTTCCCTGAGGCTAAGCGCCGACCAGCCACCTCGCACACCGGGCAGTCTTCGGGGTTGATGCAGGTCTGCAGAAGCTCATCCAGGACTTTCCCTGCAGGACAAAGCTCTCGTTAGGAGCTGAAGCCCTCCCCTTTCCCAGGAGGCAGACGCACCTTTAACTGAAGGGGCCTGTCCCTCTGCCTGTCCCCCACGCCCCCAGGGGTAGCTCACCATTCAGGGAGCTTCCTTCCTCCTTTGTGCCTGGATCTGTCCCTCTGCAAAACCAGGAGAGTGACTCCTTCACCCTACTCACCTCCCCTAAGCCTCAGGACACACGAAATCTCACCTCCAAGGACCTGTTCACTCTCCCAAACGATGTACTCAGTAACTCTACAGCTGTGCTGTATAGTATGACAGCCATGAACCACTGTGGCTATTTAAGTTTAAATTACGTAAAATTCAATAAAATTAAAAATTCAATTCCTTAGGCACGCTAGCCACCACTGCATTCAATAGAACAGGGCCACCACTGCAGAAAGTTCTAGCAGAAAGTGCTGCTCTAGATGATCAAACTGTAAATAGGCACACGAAAGCGTTTTATTGGAGTTCAACCTGACGAAAAGCACAGCTGGCCTGGCTTTGTGAAAGGACCCACAAAACAGAACCTGGTATGGGGTGGCACGGGGCAGAGGCTGAGATGCAGGATGGAGAAGCGCCTTTCCGCTCATCCCTGTCCCCACCCTGGGACGGAGGCCTCACCTGGAGGGCAGTGTGCGTGGCAGCCCTCCACACACTGCACAGGGCACGCCAGAGGCTCGGGGTGCTGGCACGTGACGGGACAGGCGGGCGCGCAGCTGTTGTAGCGCCACTCACACTCATACCCGTTCTCCCGGAGATTCCTCTCCTCGCAGCTCTGGGCTGTGTAGACAGGAGACAAGGCCACGTGACCACGGAAGCCACAAGCGGTCAGTCCTCTGCAACCCGAGAAGCCAGGACTGCCCACCCGACCCGCGTGGTGATGGCCCGGGGGGACGGGGGGGGGGGGTTGGAGATCGTGTGGGAAATGAACGGCCCACAGAGTCACCAATGTTAGAGACTTCTGGATTACTGAAGCAGCTTTACCAGGAATCTAGTGGTTCTGAATCAGTTTTCTATATAGAAAAATTAAGTCACTTATACCCAAGGAAGGAAGACTCTACACAATGTGTAAGTTCCTCACTCACGTGGGCAAATATGAGAGTGTCTAGCTAAGGACGTATGTTGACTTCCTTCTCTTCAACAGTGGCCCCTCTCCCTCTTCCATAATGTCTCCAGAAGGGCAGTCTCCACGCATCCATGTCTTGAATCCACGGCCCTCCTCACCCGCGGTGGGAGCTCCTCACTCAGCCGGTGTCCTAACTCTCAGCCACCCCCCACCCCCCGTGGCCATCCACCTGCTAAGCGCGTGCTCTCCCTGCTCTCCCCTGAGTGTCCTCCTGCACCCAGCAGGGTCTCAAGGTCTAGACACACGTGGAGGGCAGGGAGGGTGCCTGAGACCACGAGGAACACCAGGACTCACGGCACAACGTGGCCGTCCTCCAGGTCACCACCTTGCCGTGCTGGGCACACGCGTGGGCGTAGGCAGCGATGGTGTCGCAGAAGCAGGCACAGTCCCCGATGGACTCGCAGGAGCAGGTGTCGTAAATGCAGACATCCAGGTACGGCTCGGGGTCCACCTGCAAAGCGAGCCTCAGTGGCCTAGGCCTAGGGCCAGGAGTCAGGAGCTCTGGCCCTCGGTCTGGGTGGGAATGTTCTGGAGGTCAGTTTAAGGTCAAGGGGCTCCAAGGTAGAAGGGGAAATGTAGATCAATGGTCCCAAAGAGGGAATGGGCATAAAGGCAAGATTCCTTGTTTCCAATCCGGACTCCAGCAAAAACCGTGGAATCAAGCAGTGCCGGGGCCTTTCACAGAGTAAGATATGCTGAAGCACTTTTCAGAAGAACAGTCCCTCTGCCCATCTGCCCACCCCCTGCTCGGCCATCTTCCCACCCCCACAGCCCACTGCTAGACTCGCGGGTGTCTGGTTGTTTCGCATGAACACAGACACACAGCCGTGTAGCTCGCTCTCTTTCCTTGCCTCAGAGCAGCAAAGAAAATGGGAAACACACCAGGGACCCGCAGCAGCCCCTGCCCCGGCCCCATGGAGCAACTACGCTGAACAGTGGAACAACCTAGATCCTGACCCCAAGTCCACCATCCACGTTCAACCACACTGCCCACTTCCCACCCTCCTTGCTCCCAAAACTTGCTACTACACACACTGGCCTTTTCCAGGGCAGTTGTGATGGAAATGAATTCAAACACTAAGCAGGTTGTCATTTCTGAGACATTCAACAGTCCTGACGCCCCCGACTCCTGTCCCTGCCTTCCCTCGTCCCAGTCGGATGCCTAGCCTTTCCACAAACCAGGAATCCTGAGTATCCACTGGAGTCCCCAAACTGAGAATCATCGGACAGAGAGAAAGAAAGCGAGATCTGCGTGTTCCCCCAGTGTCTCCCATGCTAGTAGTGCTACACGGTAGCATGGATGCATGCACGGCTGTGTGCGTACATGTGCACATGTACACATGTCTGCCCACATGCACGCCCACATCCTCATGTGTACACAGAGAGAGAGAGAGAGAGAGGGAACTGCACTGGACGTCAGGGAATTCCTCACCGCTATTTAAGATCAAGATACAAAATGGGGTCATAAAATGAGGACTCAAAACCACTGGCGTTAAGGCCAGAGAAGAGTTTCTGTGAGACAAGAAGTGGGCACCAAAGGGTTTTGGGCGGAGGCTGGGGACGGTTCACAGGTCAGGAGACCTAGGGCAACAGCAGGCTCTGGTGCTGGTGACACGACACTGCACTGGGGAATGAACCCTAAGACTGGGGCCAGAAGAGAAGCACTGGCACATGCCAAGAAAAGCTACTTGTGTGTAGAAGGAAAAGGTTCTGCCAGGCATTGCTTCCCCTAGAAACTGCTGATTTTCCTTTTTGTTTCCCAGCGCAAAGCCAAGAAAGGGCTGCAGTGGTGTCCTGATGCCGGTCATTTCAAGACTCCAGGGGAGCGTCCGCCTTGGGAGGTCGTGCCCCAGTGTCCACACCACAGGGCCAAGCCCTAGGATCACTCTGCCCCCCGTTACCCTGGCGGCCCTCACCAGCTTGTTGCAGTCCCGGAAAACGTCACTGGTAAGGATTCTACAGGAGGAATCCACCATCGTCTGCTTCATGAGGTTGTTGTGGCAGGTGGCAAGGGACAAGTCCAGCGGCACCTGGGCACAGGGCAAGAGTACACAGAGAGACCAACTGTCAGCCAGTCAAACTAGGGTTACTCAACCCAGAAGGATCCAGAGACCCTCCCACCCAGCCCTGCTGCAGCTCACAACCCCCACCACCCACCTTCCAACCCCCATGAGAATGGGCAAGGGGGACAGGCCTGCCGGGAAGCAGGCCCCTCCGGCTCCATCCACACAGAGACCCCAGACGTACCTTCCTGGTGTCAGCACACTGCGCGCTCACTTTCCAGGAATTCCCGAAGTCCACGGGGTCTTCCTCCACTTGGAGGCTGCTGCTGGTGAGGTCATTGTTCTGGATGCCATCAAAGTTCCCACACAGGCCACACACCTGCTCCTTGATAGACAGATTGGGAGGATGAGCTGAACCTCGGGGCACTCTCCGGTCCAGGGGAGGAGGAAGCTCCAGGGAGCAGAGGAAGATCAGCAGACCCTGCCCCTGCCACGGCCTTTTCCTGGGCTTCCTCGCTGACCCCATTTTAAAGTTAAGGAAACAAAGAGAGGCAGCTTGCCCTTGTCACACAGCCAGCCAAAGGCAGAGGTGGGAATCAGGCGGCCTCGTCCCTGGACTCCCTACAGGGAGCCAACACCCTGCGCGGTAAGGGTGCAGGCAGAGAGGGGCTGCTTCGATCGCTGCATCGGCGCGAGTGCAGGCGTCTGAGGGGGCGTTACAGTCCCCCTCCTGCGGGCAGGTGAGTCCCCTTACCTGGAGAACGGCAGCCTGCCCAGAGCAGGCTGGTCAGACTCTGCTGTGTGAGAAATGTGACCAGGGAAGGTGTATCTTACCCGCCCCCACATCGGCCTACCGTGGCACGCGGCACGCAGCAAGTCCTGAGTAAGTGACTACTGGAGTGAAAACCAGCAAGTGGAAACTACAGAAATCGGAGGAGCAAGTTCTAGTGTTCTGCAGCACTGCAGGGTGACGTAATTAACTACGATTTGCCGTGTATCTTCAGATAGGCAGAAGAGCGGATTTCGAATGTTCCCAGTACAAAGAAATGATAAACGTTTGAGGTGACAGATACGCTAATGGCCCTGATTCGATCACCACACGTTGTGTGCATGTATCAAAACATCACAGTGTACGCCATAAATATGTACAATTATGTGCCAACAAAAAATAATAAAAACAAAAACCAAACTATGGAAGGAACTGGAGATATTTGGGGAAGAAAAGGTGCTATACTTTCACAACATATTTAGAGCTCTGTCTTGGGACAAAAAGCAATGGTCTATTCTATTTTGCTTCAGTGAGCAGGATTTGGCCTGGTACAATGGGTGTTACTGGGAAACATAAAAGAAGAATGTTCTCATGGTTGGGTAAAAAGCCAACTTTGTGTGGCCTAACAGCCCCCACGGCACGGCCACCGCCCTCCCTGCCCACGTGCACCTCCATTCACCCAGGTCCCTCCTCTGCAGCCCGGCCGGCCTCCGTGTGGAAACACTCCACACCCCAGCCCCCCCAGGGCCCGGCCCACACTGCTCCCCCCTCCTAAACTCTCCCCCACCCAGATGCTTGTGTGGCTCATCCCTCCCTTCCCTGAGACTCTGCTCGGACGCCCCCTCTTCTACAGGTCTCATCAGACCAGCCCAGCTGGGAGAATATCCCCATAGAATATGATCTCCACCAGGGTTTGGGAAGGCAAAACAGCACATGCCTTAAAGATGTCCACATCCTAATCCCCAGGACGGGGAATATGTTGCCTTACGTGGCAAAAGGAACTCTGTGGTACGATCAGGTTAAGACCTTGAGGTGCGGACATTGTCCCGGATTATCTGGTGGGCCCAGTGTCATCACGGTCTGATAAGAGTGCGGCAGGAGGGTCAGACCGTGAAAGGAGACGTGACAGGTAGAAGCAACGAGAGGGACTGGAAGGTGCTATGCTGCTGGCTGTGAACACGGAGGATGGGGCCACAAGCCAAGGAATGCAGGCGGCTTCTGGAATCTGGAAAGGGCTAGGACAGGGATCCTCTCTCAGAGCCTCCGGGAGGAACGAAGCTCTGCCACTGGCTTTAGGGTTCTAACTGCCAGAACCGTAAGATAACTTTGTGTTCTTGTTTAAGCCACTAAATTTGTGACAATTTGTTACAGCAGCCACAGAAAACTAATACAAGGGGCAAGGGAGGCACGTATGTACAAACACACACATACATATATATGTCTGACTTTCCCTCTGCTGTATCCACAGTGGCTAGCACAGTGCTCGGCACATAATAGGAACTTGGTAAGTATTTGCTGAAGAAATGAATGAGTGAATTGTTAATGCTTTCCAGAAATGCACTGGGCTGCCGCAGAGAAGTGAGGGCACACCCTTGCTGGCGTACCCCACCTGCAAATGGATGGCATGGTCAGAGCTGCCGTGGAGGCCATTCCTGCCAGGACTAAGTCAGCCACCACAGTGGACAGAGCCGCTGGTCACATACACGCCACTTAGCGAAATCATTCAAGTCCCAGCAAACTAGGTATCAAAACGTGCTGGGCTATGGCTCCGCGGCAAGGCAACACCCCAGAACACTGTGCAGTATTATGATAATATTGTACATGATTAGTTCACCTCTTTGGGTTAAGAAACCTAAAGAAAAACTAGTGCTGCCTAATCTTTTAGTTCCCTCTTTTGTGGAAATAAGCTGTGGGCCTAGCAAGGCCAGTCACTCCTTCCCACACGCAGGCCGGTCAGATCTCCAGGCCAACTCTCAGCCTTGAGTTGCGGCTTTACGTGCAGCGGGGAGGCTGGACCACAGGGTCGCTTTACCCCAAGACAGCAGGGAGAGGCCACGGGGTGCTACTCGGGGAGCTGAGGAAGGTCCAAACAAGTCCCAGGCAAGAGGAAGAAGAGGCAGGAAAGCCACTGACCTGGTATGTCTGCTTCAGGATCACAGAGATGGCCAGGTGGCGGTCCCAGACCACGGAGAGTGCTTTGCCCAGCAGCAGAATGACGTACCGGCCGGACTCCACCACCTCAAAGTGAGTCTCGTCCTTCATGGGCCTCTTCACGTTCACCTGCAGGGAGACAGAGCAGCAAGGCGGGTGCCGAAGGGCCGACTCGACCGCCAGAGCGTCCCCACGCCGCACCTGCCTGCCTGTCTCCACCGCCCACAAGCGCGGGCACCGCCCCTCCGACGGTTTACGCCGTTGCCCCTGCAGGGCCAGCACCACACCTGGACATTTCCGTGTCCACCTCCCCTTCCGTGCTCCAGGAACACGTGGCCAAGGGATGATAAGAGAGGCGGCAGTGAAATCGCAACGATGAGATTAAAATACAACCACGCCAATAAGCAGAAGACCAGCCCTCACTTCACAAAGAGTGCTTTTTTGACACTCGGTCATTAAATACAGTGGTCTCCTAGACAGGTGTTCAACGTGGCAATGATTTTGAGCATCTCTAGGCCATTGGTTTTCAAATCTATTCCTTTACAGAAATGAGCACTAGACTCTCACCCTCCCTGCGTCCTGCCGCCTCCCCTCCCCACGCTGCTGCCGTCAGGAGTCGAGCTGAAGGGAACAGACACGAGGAGCCAAGCGTTTCGGCTCCAGAAGGACTGACTGTGACCTGAGCCCTGATCGGTCAGTCACTGCCTATGCTGCGCCCTCAAGGCCCATCTCGGCGCTCAGCTGACTCTAATTTGTCACACTGAGGCTGAGGCTAAGAACCGCTGTCACCTTTTTGCAAAGGTCCTCCTGTTAGTAACACGCCACATGCAGCATGAGTCACATGTGCGAACCTATCCCTCCCCATCTGCACACCTCCAGCTCAATGCTGCCACTGTCCTCTGCCCTGAGCACGGCTGTCCTCTGACGTGGAGCTGACACTGCTGACTCACAGTCGACAGGCCACGCTTGCTAAACAGTTTCCTTCCACAGTGGTGAGGGCTTCGCCCTCCGTGCCCTGACGTCAGCGGTGGGTGTGTGCGAGAAGGCAGGGGCGCAGGCCCAGGCACGGGAGAAAATGAAGACACCAGGGCAGGTGTCAGCCACACGCTGGGTCCCCCTAGCACTATATGTAGACAGAGCAGCTGAGGCCACACTGTGGCCTAGGGATGACCTGCCACTTCCAATGCAGGTTCCTGGGCCCCACCCAGACCTACTCAGTCAGAATCTCAGGATGGAGCCCTGGATCAGCATTTTGAACCCTAGAAGATTCTCGCGGACCCCTCTGAGAACTACTTCCTAAGATCTCAGTGCACAGGGACTGAATCTGTTTACTCCTCTTTTGAGCTCCTTTAGAAATAATCTCTCCAAAAAGAACTGAAAAAACCTAAAAGAGGTAAAAATCTCCCATAACACCATCACTTCAACACATATGTACATCCTGCCCTTCCCTCCTGCCCAGGTCCAGAGGTCAGTGCCGAGTCTCCCATGTGCGTGCAGACACGTGTGCACACCCTTCTCCACGCACCGTCTACATCTTCACTAAGGTGGGCTGGGTCGGCCCTATGGCTCTGCCACTTGTTCTCATACAATGGCACGTCCAGGTCATTCTCTAACGGCTGCACAGCATCCCATCCGCACAAGCTCTAAATAAGCGCCTGATAAACACTCCTAATAAGCAGGCACAAGCACAGAGCACAGGAGGGCAGAGGGTGAGGCAGGCACTTACCTCCCCATCGAACAGCTCGATCTCTCCTCCCTCCACCAGGACGGTGACCCGCTTCTTGCATTTCACTGAGGGGGAGCCGCACCCCTCATTCCCCACCAGGACCCGAAAGGTCCCAGGGTTACTGCCGCAGTAATCCTGGAGAAAGAGGGGTGCCGAGACAGAAATATCACCCCTGCTACCTCACCCGACCAGAAGATCGGCATCTCGTCATCACAGGCCTTTGAATATGTGTTGCAGGATGTGGCCGTGTCCATGGGTGTGTAGGTGTGCCTGCGTGTGTGGGGGCGGGGGAGAAGGAGGGACATGCCCAGGTGAACGCCCTCAGGTGTGTCATCCTGGGCCATGACCCATGAACCAGGTGCCCACAGTGAGTGGGGTGGGGTGGCGATGAGCACAAGCTGGAGAGGAAGAGAGGGCCAGGGAGAGAGAGAGTGACATGTGGCCCGCTTTGACGGACACATCAGGCCCAGAGCCCCTGCCCAGAGCCCATTAGTTCCTGGTCCCACCCAGGTAACCAGTCTGACCAGGACAGTCTGACCACACAGCATCTTGTGGCTCTAAATTCTAGTTGAATCCCCCTGGTCTGCTGGCCCAGAAATAAAACCAAAGATGATTTGACACAGCTCCGCGAGTCCTGAGCTATCAGCTGTAGCTGAGCAGAGAGAATAAGGGAACTCTGGTCCTTGTTCGTCAATTGCATAGAAAATTAAGCAAAAGGGGACACTTCCTGGCAAAATACCTGGCGGTTATACCTAGCGCTGGCTAGCGCTGGCTATCACTGTGGTATCGTGGGAAAACATGCAACCGAGTGTGAATCTTGCTTCTGTCACTTATTGGGTAACTTTGAGTAAATCACTTACCTTTCTGATGCACACACACCCCCATACACACACACACACACACACACACTCACCCATACACACACACACACACACACACACACACCCATACACACACCCACACACACACACACACCCATACACACACACCTCCCCACACACACACCCCCCCATACACACACACACACCCATACACACACACCTCCTCCCACACACACATACACACATACCCATACACACACCCACACACACACCCACACACACACACACTCACACACCCCTACACACACACACCTATACACTCATGCACCCATATGTACACACACATGCCCATACCCATACACAAACATACACCTATACACACACAGACACACACAGACACACCCATACACACATACAGACACACACATACACCCATACATATACACAAATACACACACACCCATACACACCCATGCACAGAGAGATACAAAAACACCCCCCCACACCCCTACACACACCCATACACACAGAGATACGCGCGCGCGCGTGCGCACACACACACACACACACACACACGCACCTGCGCACCCCAGCACACTCCGCAGGGTGGCCCACAGGCACCCGCACCGCCTCACGGCTCTGTCGCTAGGCTGGGGGCTGAGGCTGCCGTGGCTTGTGGTCCTCCCTTCAGACCACACCGAGCCCCCCCACCCCCTGCTCCCCTGGGGAATGGAGACAGAAAGACCACATTTGTTTAAAGCTTCACAGGGCACAGAGCCTCGTCTCTCCTGAGAAAAGCACGCCTACGTCCTTGCTTACCCATTTGCTGTCAACCAGGAACAGAAATTTCCAGGAAGCTGGGCAGCAGGGGCGGGAGGCAGAGGCCAGCGCCCCCACAGTGGCCGGGACTTCCTGGGTTCTTTCGCATCGTGCCTGGCAGGTTGGCTTTTCTGTGCCCCCTCCTCGCCCCTCCCCATTCTGAATTGCACCAGGATAGAAATGACAGTGGTGGAGAATCCAACAGGACGCAGGCCAGGCGGGAAGCACACTCCACGGGCACTTCAACCCTGCCCTGGAGCAAGGCTGCTGTACCTTGCTGTACAGGCCTGCAGACTGTTCCCTGCACAGGTGCTAGCGGGGAAGGTGAGCAGGACTCCCTAGCCCAGCCCCCTCCCCACGCCGTGCAGCCTGACTGCCCTGTGCCTACCAAAAGGAGCAAATGCCTGTTTCTAATTCCAGGTCGGCGCTAACCGGGACTGATGGTGGCTTTTCTCACTGAACAAACCTAAGTCTTGTTCCCACAAGTCTCCAGGTGAGCAGAAGGAAAACTGACAACCACTTTGAGTTCGGAACCCCCTCCCTCTTCAGGCATTTCTATGAGGGGCCGGAAAATTACTCCAGGAGAAACCAGACCCCAGAGTCCTTTCTACAGACACAATGGCAGAATCCAACCTGGAAACCCCCGACTGCAGTCAGCCCCTCCCTCGCCCTCCTAGACAGACACACCCTCCCCAGCCTCCCCCATGCTCACCTGCGCCAGAACGTACTGGCACTCCCCGGGGAACATGTATTTGAGCCCGTCGAAGGTGAGGTAGTGGGCCATGCCAATGGCGGAGCACGTGCCGTCACACACGTGGTCTGTGCAGTTCCACTTCCGGTCCCGACAGACACTGGGAACAGCAATGGCAAGGATGACTGGTTGTGCACCTTGGGTCTGAGGGGCTTGTCTGGGCGGTGGAAACAATGAAGGAACACAGAACACTCTGGGTGCCTCCCAACCCTCCAGGGAGCCTCAGGAAGTTGAGGATTTGCAGCCTCAGGAGCATGGACCTCACAGACCAAGCACAGAGCCCAGCAGGACAGAGAGGAGCCACGGTGCTCTCCAGTTACATGGGGGAAACTGAGGCAAGGAAGTGACGGGGTAGTCCAAAGTGATCCAGGCAGCCAGGGAGGAGGCCCAGATCCTCCTAAAGCTCAGCCTCACCCTGGAAGCCACGAGTCTACCTGAGACAGGCCACGGGGTCTCTAGGAAACAGACACACTGAGGTTGAACCCCCCAAGGCTAACAGGAAAAACAAGACAGAACAGCAGGAAAATTCTGTGTCTGGAAAACAGTGGCAAACCATGAACTTCTGCCAGGAGAGGTTTTGTGTGCAGCAACATGTTTAAATCTACAGTGATTTCCCAACTGCCACAGGCCTGTCCCCCACCACCACCCGGGACCAGAGCTGACATCAGAAAGCCCACGTGTGCATCAGAGGTGGTGAGCTCAGACCTCAGGCCCACGAGACAGCCCTCCTGCCACTGCCCCTGGGCCCCTTTTCAAGGCGGTGCACAGCCCAGAAGTCACAGGCAGGCTGAGTAGGCAGGCAGAGGGTGATGTGAAGGGTGGCCAAGGAGAAGGGAGAGGGGAACCAGCCACCCCCACCAAGCCCCTCCTCGAACCTCACCACTATGGCACACTCCAGCGTACACGGCCTGTAAGGAAAGGACCTCCAGACCCACGCCCACTGGCAGCTTGGTGACATATGCAATGACTGACATGGGGTAAGGTCCTTACCTTCCCCAGGGCCTATCTCCCTGAACAGAAATACCAGATGAGTATCCCTAATCTGAAAATCCAAAATCCAAAATGCTCTAAAATCTGAAACTTTTCAAGCACCAACATAATGCCACATGGGTGGCTGAGACAGCGACACCTTTGCTTTCTAATGGCTGAACATACACAAACTTTATCTCATGCACAAAATCATTAAAAATATTATATAAAATTACCTTCAGGCTATATGTATAAGGTATGTATAAAATATAAATAAATTTCATGTTTAGACTTGAGTCCCATCCCCAAGATATCACATTATGTATATACAAATATTCCACAATACAAAAAAATTCAAAACTTTTAATACTTCTGGTCCCAAGCATTCCGGATAAGGGATGCTCCACCTTAGTAACCTGCAGGATAGTGTCTACACAGCATGAGCACAGATGATGATAAAGATTCTCCCCATTTTACAGATAGAGAAACAAAGGCACAGAGGAAATGAAAACAGTAATCAGGTCCCCACAGGGTGCCGGGAGCAAGCGCAGGGAAGGTCCTGTG
This sequence comes from Varecia variegata, assembly GCA_028533085.1. Taxonomy (NCBI): domain Eukaryota; kingdom Metazoa; phylum Chordata; class Mammalia; order Primates; family Lemuridae; genus Varecia; species Varecia variegata. The sequence continues at coordinate 80,272,245 of CM052440.1, read as the reverse complement.
CCACATCTGCCCCTCGCTCCTCCCACAGGGAAGCCCCTGGCAGAGCCTCACCAGGTGTTGCAGTCGATCTTCACCGTTTCTCCCGGGGCGTACTCTTTGCCCTGATGGAAGCAGGGACATCTTTCCAGGGCCACACACCTATTTTCATGCCGGACCTAAGAGAAAAGAATCCACAAGTCTTAAGGGCCCCACTGGAGAAGCCACCTGGGGCTGGAGCCTCCCAGGAGCCCTGCACAGGAACTAGCAGGGGGCAGGTTCCACCACAGGCCAGGCCGGGACAGGGAGCCCACGCCCAGGCCGGGGCTTGGCAGACATGAACACCCGTCTACACAGCTCCTGCCCATCAGCGGAGGACACTGCTGCCCTCTGCCTCTTGCACCCCTCTTGGGCCCTGAAATGTGCATATCCTTAAATCCAGCCATTTCTCACAAAGGATATCCCCAAAGGAAATAGAGTTATGGACAAAGATTAATGGAGAACTTTTATCATCACAAAAAGAAAGAATGGAAACAATCAAGTGCTCAACGATAGGAAAATGATCCGACCCACCAAGGAATCCCCAGTTGC
>CM052440.1:80221538-80261346 GCA_028533085.1 Varecia variegata | reverse complement strand
AGTCGATAGATAAAATAAGAGTGGCAAAGCACTGGGAATGTACACATTAGGGCTCCTTATACTATTTTCTCTATTTCTATGTCTGTCTGAAATCTTCCATAATCAGGACATTTTAACTGGACTCCCTAGTAGACTGTCAGCTCTTTGGGGACCACACTGTGTCTGGTTCATCTTGAGATCACCAGTTCTTTGCCAGAACCTGAGACAGAACAGGTGACAGGTAAGTGTTTGCCCAGCAAATGTTCTGTTGCAAATTTCTCCTGCGGTGATGGCAGCCCTGTTGAACCCGACCATCACAGGGGCCTGGGCAAAGAGCTGCAAGACCCAAGTATAACTCAGAGTTGAGAAATGGGGCCCAACTCGTGACAGTTGGCAATAAAGCTCGAGAACTCCTACTGCCAATCTGGAGTTCTAGTTCCCTGCACAGTAGGGAAGTCAGAAGACCTGGGCAGAATGCCAGCTGAGCTTGTGATGTGCTATACAATTCTGGACAAGCTGCCTCCTTTCTTGGGCCTCAGTTTACCCATCCATGAAGTGAAGGACTTGAAGGACCATCTTCCTCTCCAGTTCTGCCATTCCAAAGGACCCTGGCCCTGCTGCCTGCACTTACCACGTGGTGTGATGGTCTGAGAAGATGTCTTCGGGCTGGAAGATCTCGCCATCGTAGTAACAGGGGCACTCGGCCTTGGGCACGCAGTCTCCCCTCTCGTCCAGGTAGAGCCCTGGGGGGCAGAAGCAGCCTTCCAGGCAGACCTCGTTGCATTCCTCATCCGGGTAAGAGAGGGAGCGGCAGGTCAGGTTGCAGGGAGTCCCACACTGCAGGTACACCTGGCCCTGCGGGCAGCTCAGCGCTAGAGAGAGGGGAGAGGGAGGAAGGCCTCAGTGGAAACAAGGACAAAAAGGACTGTGCTTCTAGGACTTGGGGTGCCACCCTTGCCGCTATGACCCTAACTGCATCCGTACGGCCATCACCTTCATTTCCTACTCTGAGCAAAGGTGCATTTCTCAGCACACAAATGTATATTCTCATTATGGAGGAGGCACACTCTCCTCCCCTCAGCTAGGGAGCATGCTCTAGACACCTCTGAATTCTCAAATCCTAGGACATAGGAGAAATCCCTATGGGTTCTGAAGCTATGAATATTAAAAAGAACTGGGAATGACAGGCAAGGGTATCCCCATGACGATAATGACAATGGCTACCATTTACTGAGTGCCTACTGAATGCCCTGCTCTTCACACGAGCTCCCCTCGTACCCTTTCTACCAGTAAGAAAACTGAAACTGAAGCCGAGTGACTTGTCAGTGGCATGCCTCTCAGGAAGAAGCAGAGGCAGGATTTGAAACCAGCTCTCTGTGACCCTAAATCTCATGCTCATAACCATTATACTCTAAAAAGAAAACCGTCCCTTGGGGGACATGCTAGTCGCAAAGATCAGGGACACTCTTGTACCCGATGTGAGCAGTGCCCACCTACCCACAACCCTCACCCTCCCTGGCTCCCACAGAGAAATCCCACAGGAGACAAAAGCCAGGAGGAAGTGTAGCAGTGCGCTAAGCAGCTCAGAGAATGGGCTCTGTATCCCAGATACCTGGGTTCAAGCCCCAGGTCCACCATTAGCCAGCCATGTGACCCTGAGCAGCATTCTCACTGGGAGGTACCTACAACATCCACCTGGGTCCCTGTGGAGGTTAAACGGGCTGCCTGGCACGGGGTAAGGCTCACTGCTCTTATTGCCATTACCAATGCTGGGGAAACACAGCCCCAGCCCCAGCCCCAGTGCAGCAGCCCGCAATGGAAGGGGTAGTCCAGAGAAAGGTCTAGGTCCCAGGAGGCATGGCATTCTGATGGTGACATTCTTTCCTGGTAGGGGAGGGAGGACAGGGAAGTGTGGGGAGCACCACACCCTTTCAAAACGCTTTCCCACTGCTGACCAGCTGCTGTCTAAGAAGTGAGAACCTTGCTCTGGGCACGTTCCTCCCGCAACCATTAGGGTCCTTCCCCTCTCTGTCACAATCGTTTCCACAGCAGAAACCCCCGCAGAGCATTTCCCATGAACCTCACTGTGGGGGCAGAACCTCTGGAGCACCCTGCAGCCTCCCCCGCCTGCAACCACCTTGGACGTGGTGTCGGAAGGCAGCTTGGAAGAGAGGGGGCTCTCTAGTCATATTAGACATTGATTTTTCTCTGAAAAGGTGGAGAGGTTGGGTCACTGGATGAATATTGAGAGGGAGGGTAGGTTAAGGTGGGGCATGTTGGGCAGTACAGATGGAGATCCCTTTCAACCCTCTTGAGTCCAGGATGACAGGGGCACATTTCGTCCATTAAAGAGCTGCCAGACTGGAGAGCTTCTCTTGTTCTGGTAGACTATCTCCGGCTTGGAGCCTCATTAAATTTCTCCTTTAGCCTTCTTCTCCAGAAGAAATAATACACATGTCAGTTTCATTTATTGTGTGTCACCAGGTGCCACAGGCTCCGTGTGCTAGGCCCAGGAGAACAGAGACGACACTGTGGCTCCTTGTTTTCAAGACAAGACACAGGCAAGAATCCAGGAGTCCTGCGCAGCCTCTCTGGGCTCACAGGGAGAGCCCAAGGCCAACCGTCAGCCTTGTCTCTTGTCACATAAACCCACAGAGACAGATCCCTCTTGTCCTTAAAAGCTTTCAGGAAAAGTTCCTCCCCACCCCCAGCACTGCCTGCCCTATCACACAGCCTCAGGAGTCAGGACATTCTTTGATGGAGTCTCAGTCCCTCTATAGTGTCAGCCCGTTTCCCTTGTTCTGCTCAGTGGAGGCTACGAACAGCTGCTTGTGAGAGATTAAAGAATATTTTGGTGGGCCCTTAGCAGCCCAGGAAACCCACCGGATGCTGCAGCATCTAATATTGGTGGACGACCAAAGGATATTCATTAACAGCACCTCATTTACTCCTCATTACTTTCTCCAGTTTCTACACAGCAAACACTCAGGAGGAAACCGAAGTTCAGAGGGGTCAGCTGCAGGGCTCAAGATCATATAACTAGTAGTCACAGGCAGGCTGCCAGCAAGGACCCAGACTCTGTTGTCCCAGCCACTAGCCCGTCACTCCCTGAGACATCCCAGAGCCAGAGGGACAGGGAAGGCACCACCCCTGCATTTATGCACTTGTTCCCTTTCATCCTTATTCTTGTCTCTGTTGCTCTTTTGTATGAGATTGCTTTGACTCAGAAAATGAGCTGGCACATTAGACCTAAACTCCTCAAATACACATTGTTAACTCCTTTCCCCATTTCTCACAGCTCCTCTTTTCCTGCTTCCATCGGCACCACCTATGTTTTAACAGGAATGCACCTACTTCATCCTAAAAGTCAAAATATCCACCACCTTATCCTTCTGGCATATTCTCCTCACTTCTATGCCTAAATACTGCTGTTCTACCATTGGAAACAACTCTTCTCTGCCAAGACAGCAGCATTTTAAAACCATGGTCAAGTACACCTCCTCCAGAAAGCCTTCCTTGGTTGTCTCCGGCCTTACTCTAATCATCCTTTTACTCAGCGTGATAGGTACCTAGTAGGGGGACAGTTTCCATGTGTGCCTCAAAAAGGAAGCTTGGACTTCTACGTCATCACTATTGCCTGATCACATTGGGCACTCAGCAGACGTCCCCAGAGCAAAACCAACAACAGAAAAGTGAGCACAATCTAGCCACTCAAGGGACCAGAGTGTAGGAGCAGACACCAACTCTGGGGGCAGGAATCTAACGGTGCAGAGTGAGAATCTAAAGTCAGCTGGGGACAGTGATGTAATTGAGCTTTCATGTAACTTTACAATAATACAATGCCAGAGACTTAGGCCAAGGATCCCCCGATGGTTTACCTGAAGCTATAAACAAAGGATGTGCATGCGCACGTCCTGTTGCCTTCGTCAGACTCGAGGGTCGCCAGGACCCACCGGGATCTGGGACCCTCTCACTCTACAACCTGACCGTGCATGTATCGGACACTAGGTGGCAGCAGCCACAGGACGTCTCTGCTTCCAGGGACCCCAAGGTTCCAGGCCTCCAGGCGGGGGGTCCACCACGTGCCCCTGGTACAGGCCCGTGTTGTGGGAGAGCCAGGCCCCACCGCGGGGTCCTGCCGAGAAGCGGAGTAGGAAATGGGCGCAAATGAGCCTTCCCCACAACCCCTGCTTGTCAAAATGCCCCGGGGCCCCTTTCCAAAGAAACAATGCAAGGAAATTGTTTGAAAAGGACACGCGGAGCCGGCAGGGCCCCGGCGATGGGGTGGCAGCCCGAGGAGCGGCGGGCGCGCAGGGCACGCACCACAGAAACCCGGCTCCCGCCAGGCGACGCGCACGCCCCTCCGGGCGCAGGCCGCGGCGTAGCTGGCCACGGCGTCGCACAAGCATTCCCTGCCGTCGGAGCAGGCGCACACGTCGTAGCGGCAGTTGCGCAGGTAGGGCAGCGGGCCGACGGCGCGGTGGCAGGCGGCGAACGCGGGGGACGTCAGCACGGCGCACGCCTCCTCGGCGAACCTGGCTGCGGGGAGAGGAGCGAGTGAGCGTGGGCGGGCCTGGGGGGAGGCTGCCGCAGGGCAGGGGGCGCTGCCGGGGGAGCCGCGGGGGAGGGGCGCCCTCCGCGGGGGCCACACCTTCCCTGGGGCCGCCTGGGAACGCCCACACGTGCTACCGCGGACTGGACGTTCCCAGCGGACCACCCGCAGCCCGCCCAGCCCGCGAAGCTTTCGGTAACGTGACTGAGGTGGCGCGGCTGCTGCAGTCCAGTGACAGCGCCCAAGGGCGGGGACTGCGCGCTATTTTTTCTTTCCCGGGCTTTGCCCCTCAGTAAAAGGACTTTGAAGAGCAACTGACCCAGATGCAGACTATCAAATGTTGATGGTAAACCGAAGGCCCACCACAAATCCCTCGCACCCCGCCCCCCCACGGTGGGTGCACTGTCCCGTGGAAGGCGCTGGGACGTGGGGACCTCGGGCCCCGCGGAGTCCTCGCCTTGCCCCCGGCTCACGCACTCAGGCGCGGGTTGAGGGCACAGGGGTCGCTGTGCTGCTTCTGCAGGTCCCGGCAGTCCCCGTGCAGCTTCCAGGCGTTCCCGAAGTCCTCCACCAGGGGCTCTGCCAGGCCCGCGGGCGTGCGGAAGTCGTCGCCCTGGTCGCCGTTGTAATTCCCGCACAGGCCGCAGGTCTTCCCTGCGTAGACTGGGGACAGCTGCGGGAGAAGACAGACCATCTTGGAGCTGCTGCCGCCAAAGCAGCCACAGTGTCGTTTCGCTAACGAGGTGGTTTTAATCAAAAGAGTTCCCCGGGTGAAAAATAAATATCAACTTAATAAAAGGCAGCTAAACCCGGGTCTGCAGAAGAAAAACGTCAAAAGCTGAATGCAGTGTGCGCTCACAAGTTCCGTCCCTGCTCCTAAATCGTTAGTCAGCGACCTGTCCTGCCGGAAGGGATTTCAGAGATTAGTCATTGATAGATGGAGAAACTGAGGCCCGGAGAGGAAAAGTGACTTGCCTAAGGTCACAGAGGCAATGGCGGGGCCGGGAGGGGTAAGAAGGCTGAGCCCGGTCCAGCCCTCTGCCCTCCCTGCCGGTCGCGAGAGTGGCTAAGCCAGTGGGCCTGCCACCCACAGGAGTCACGTGCAAACCGAGCCCCCTCTGAAGAACACTCGTGCTGGTCACACATGTGGACTCCACACACAGGTGGGGTCCGTGTCGTCTGAGCCCTCTTGGAGCTCACATTTGATGACAAGGAACACCACCTTCCTCCTAACCTCCTCATTTAACTCCACTAAGCATCACTGAAGAGAAAAGGCCATACCCAAAGAGGCCTCTGGGGGTTATGATCTCAGGAAGCCTGTGTCAGCGAGGACTCTGGGGCAGACTGCTGTGGGGTGACCAAGAGGGGTCCAGGGTTCAAACTCCAGGCCATTGGCATGAGGCTCATTGTCCATGCCCAGAGCAAAGTGCGCATTCAGAGGCCTCTAGCGGAGGGGAACATGCCTTTCACTCAAGGCAGCTGGGAGCCCAACACAGCTGGCAGCACCTGCTGGTTTCTATTGAGAGGACCCCAATTCAGAGATGAAGCAGGGCTGGGACCCAGGAGTCCTGACTCCTGCCCTGCATGGCATTACGGAGGCCGGCTGACCTGCCCATGTTCTGAACTCTCAGGGGGTAGGCCTGGGCCCCGTAGGGTCATCTCCTGGAGCCCCTTTCAGCTTCTAGCTCTGACTTAAGATGCCAGGTGAACAATCTCGTGGAAAGTTCCAGACCCATATATATAAAATGCAACCAAGTAAATATTGTTAATAAGAAAGGGAACAGAGTAATGTTTCCTTACGAGCTCTACCAATTTCAAGTGTTGTCACATTAGGCACCAAGGCACTCCCTGACCTCCCTAACATTAAATCCCCCAATCCTGGCACTTCCTGCCCCCTTCTCTGCTTTATTCTTCTGGCCAGGATTTATCACCTCCCGATATGTAATATAATTTACTTGTTTGCTTTGTTTTTTGTCTGTCTCCCCCCATTAGAATTAAATGAAACAAGGATTTTTGTCTGTTTTGTTTCACTGCTGTAACCTCAGCATCTAGAATGGTGCCTGTCTTGGTCCACTCAGGCTGCTGTAACAAAATACCACAGACTGGGCGGCTTATAAACAACAGAAACTTATTTCTTACAGTTCTGGAATCTGGGAAGTCCAGGATCAAGGCGCCAGCAGATTCGGTGTCTGGTTCATAGATGGTGCCTTCTAGCTGTATCCTCCTATGGTGGAAGGGGCCACCTGGCTCTCTGGGGTCTTTTATAAGGGCACAAATCCCATTCTTAATCACCTCCTAAAGGCCCCCCCTCCTAATACCACGCTTTGGGGGTTAGGATTTCAACATATGAATTTGGGGAGGATACAAACATTCAGACCACAGCAGTGCCAGTAAGCACTCATAAATATTTGCTGAATGAATGAACCATTGAACAAATGAATGAACCAATAGATTCTCCTCCTGCTCCTGGCTGGAGTGCAGTGCCAGCAGTCAGGGCCGCCTGGGCAAAGTGGCACAACTGGTAAAGAGCCTTCCTCCTCTCCCCCACGGCTCAGTATCTCCCTCTCCTCCTTCTCAGACACTCATGCTCCCCAGAGGCCCTCTTGTTCACCCCCCCTCTCTAAAACTGTATCTCCTTTGTCCGCTCAGCCTGTCTCAGAGGTCAGCTTGGCCAGGGGTCAGAAGAGTGGGTGTGTCCATGGACGCCAGGCTGTGGCTGGCAAGAGCCCTGCAGAGTCTGAGATGGGGATACGTAGAGGAGACACTTGCTGTTTGAAATAAACCTCTGCCCGGCGACAGTTCTGACAAAGTGAAGACTGCCAGGGTCTTTTCCACGAACGTTGGCTGAGGCTGAGCTGGGCCCTGCATGTGGCCGGCTGAGCGCCTGGCCCGCCAGCCCCACGGGAACAGAGCACACCCAGGAGGGTGCAATCAGAGGGACCCTGGCAACCCCTCTCCCCCAGCCGGCCTGCCTCCAGCTATCTCCCCCACACCACAGTCCCCCCTAAACCCGGGATTAGCATTCTGAGGCACCCCTGCCCCATCTCAGAGACCCCCTTTCCTGCCTCATACCCAAACCCTCAGGACAGCCCCACAGGCCACGGGGGTCTCTCACCCTATCCTGGATCGTGACCAAGGACATCCTCTGCTTGTTAGCTACACTGACCAAAACCCAGCCCCAGAAATAATCCTATGTCCCTTCCCACAGAAAGAAGTCGGCCTCTTGCTCCCTCAGGGGAGAGGAAGGCAGGTGCCAGGACGAGAAGTCATGGCCCTGCGGACTGAGGGGGCATTGCGTGGAGGGAGAGCAGCTCTCTGTGGCCGGAAGGGCACGGAGAAAGTGCTGTGACTGCCGTGGAGCCCGGCCTTGAAGACCCAGGTGCAGAAGGAAAGACTGGGCAGGGGCCAGGAGACCCCAGTTCTGATCCTCACCCTGTCGCCAAACAACCATGAGAACCAGGAAAGTTCCTCTTGCCAGAACTGATGGCTCTTATTTCCAGCTGGAAAAGGGGAGTGGACAAGAGGATCTCCCACCTTCCTACTCTGTGCTCTGTGGTCAAAGGTGTATTTTTTATAGAAGAAAAAGAAGGAGGGTGGGAGAGTTGGTTTGGAGCTCCCGCAGGGGCTCTAAGACAAGAGAAGCAGCACGGCCTCACGGGAAAGGAGAAAGCCGGGATCTCTCTGCGATGCCAGCGCCCTCCCCGGACTATCCAAGGACCCTGAGGAGTGCGGAGGCCCAGCGTGCGGGGGACTCCCCGGGGACCCTGGGACTATCTAGGACAGCAGCTCTCAAGTGTGGTCTTGGGGCTCATGGAGGTCCCTGATGCCCTTTCAAGGGGTCTGTGAGGCCAAAACGATTTTCATAATAATATGAAGACATTATTTGCCTTTTCCCTTCTCATTCTTTTACAAGCCTACAGTGGAATTTTCCAGAGGCTACATGACACGAAATATTGCAAAAGATTGAACGCAGAAAGAGATACAAGAATCCAGCTGTCTTCTATTACGCCAGCCATTAAAGAGATTTACTGAGATGTACAACAATGGTATGATTCCCATTACTTATTTTTGTTTTGGAAAACAGTTATTTTTCAGGAAAAAAAAGTGCTTATATTAATGTGTAATGGGTTTACTGTTATTTTTGAATGAGTTATTAAATACATATTTTAAATGTCTCTGATTTAATTTCTAATGTGGCGCAAATATCAATATATATAATCCTCACAAAAGATCTTGGATCCTCAATAATTTCTAAGAGTGTAGAGGCATCCTGAGCCCAGAAAGTGAGAACCACGGGTCTGGCGGGAAAGGCAAAGGGCAGAGAGCTGATCCTCGCTCTGTCACAGCTGGGTGGCAGTGGGGGTCAGAGCAGGAGATCAGACGGGAGGATTAGATTCCGGCCCTGAAAGTCTGGGAGTGCGGGACTTCCCTGTGCCTTGGTTGCCTCGCTTACAAAACGGCAGTAATAGCACCCACGCTGCCTACCTGCCAGGGACAGTTCATGAGAAACCACGTGGAGGGAAGCCTGGCGAAAGGTGTGGATTGCTAGCAGTGTGGTTCGAGGGCCACAGAGAGCAAGAGGAAGCTGCCCACCAATGCAGAGTCCCGGTGTCCAGGGAGGAACTTGGTAGCTCCCTGTGCAACCTCTCCCAGGCAGAGGGGCGGCTTCCTCTTGGCTGTGGGCTCCAATGGGGCTCTTCCTGTCCCACCCACAGCAGGCACCCAGGGAGACGGCCCTGCTTCCAGGCCCCGTTACAGTGGGAGACTGGACAGCAAACCTGCCCCTGCCCCGCAAGAGCCCGCCCCCGTCTGGGGGCCCTTGGCATACCCGAGCCCCAGAGGGGAGAATCCCAGGGCACCCAGAAAACAAACACCAGCTTCTCATACACAAGAGAGGCCTGTTCCCCGCCTGGGGGTGTAGGGCAGGAGGAGAAAGGAATTCTTCTCCCACCACACAAAGCCGCTCTGCCCAGAGCACAAGGGGCACTTTGTAAGGGTCGGGCTGCAGGGAGGCCGTGCCTCCAGAGGGGACCCACCTTGACCAGCAGCCTCCCACGGCCGTCCCAGTCCATCTCCAGGTCCTCCCCATAGCTGAGGCGCACGGAGGCCATCACCGTGTGCTGGATGCGGAGGTCACCTGGAACCCAGCAGGACAGGATTTAGGCGGAGGTGGGGGAGGACAGGGCGATGGCAGGCAGATGTATCGTAGGAGGAGAAGGGATGTCTCAAAAGGACGGTAGCAATGAACAGCAATGAGTTAGGGGCAGATGGGCTGTCCACGCGGCTTACGAGGATCTCAGGAAGGGTGATGGATCGGGTGGTTGGAGGGCAAATAGGGTTCCCCCAAAAGGAGCCTCTGTATCCTGGCTGTAACCTGCCATTGCCCCTGCTGCCACTGGAGGGCGGCAGAGGCTCCTGCAGAGCTTTAGGCTCTGCGTACCCTTGAACCCATGAGCCTGAGCGTGCCTGGAACCCTCGGCCGCTGCACACTGTCCGGGCGCAGTTAGTCCTCATGGCTGAGTGATGCTGTGTGCAAGGCTGAATGCAGCAGTTCTCGCTGCTGCGGGGAGGTAGAGACAGATGGGAGCATAGCCTTGCCCTGGAGGAACAAATGTACCGTCTCGTTGGAAGACACAGGAGCACTGGCACATGATCATGCACATGCTGTGTACCCACTAGCCCACGTTCCTCCACTGTGTGCAATGCTAGGATAATGGGCTGCAGGGTGGCCAGTGGTCATGGAGAAGGAGGAGGAGTCTGAGAGCCCTTTGAGGGTGAAGCTTGAGGGTTCGCTGTGCAAAGCAGTTTTGCTGTGACAGGCACAGTGCAACCTGGACCAGACACTGGACAGGTAGGTTTTTCCCACAGGTCAGAGGGTCACCTGGCCTTACCCCAAGTGGCATCCTCTGGTCTGACATCACCAGCCACCCCTGCCTTCTCGGCATCAGCCTCTGCTCCCGTCCCACCTCAAAGCAAAACCACAACCACCTGCGCGAGACTCAACTCGCCCCTTTGGCCCAAGTCAATTGAGAATCCTCTTGGCTCCTTTTCCCGTCTGCACTCTCTCCCCAGCCTGGAGCAGCCTCCTCATCTACAGGTATTCAGCCAGCTTCCTCCTCTAGGCGCCTCCTCCAGGAAGCCTTCCTTTTGTGCAGAGATGCATCCCACCCTGCCCTCCAAAGATGACTCTCCATCACACTCCCAGGAAGGTGTCCGTGGGCAATGGCCCATGTTGAGAAGAAGCGGTGCTTTGGGGCAAGCCGGGCCAGCCCCAGGCCTAGTGGAGCAGGAGGAAGCCCACCTTGCAGGAGAGGGACCTGCACATCCCGGCCATCCATGGCGACTCCTCCCCCGTGCTTCAGCTTCACGAGGCTGTTGTGCAGGGCCGGCAGCCGGACAGTGACGGAGCGGGTGCAGACAGCATCGGGGTCATCGGCACACTGCCAAGAGGGGATGCGGGGTGATCCCACTGTACCCCTCACCAGTCCAGCACCCCAGCCCAGGACCCACTGAGTCAGAGAAAGACCCCAGCCCCAGAGAGCCTCTGGCCTTCGTTCTCACGGGACACTCTGTGTGGAAGGGCCCCCGAGAGTGGTACAAGGTGCCCACCCTCTCCCACACCAGCTCCCATCCTGGCCTGGTCTTTCTAGAGAACCGTGGGCCTCTGCCTCAGCTTGTTCCTTGGGCCTGTCGTTCCAAAGAGAATCAGGGGCTTCGGCACTCTTATTTGTCCTCATCTCTGCTTTTTTCTCTAGAGAAAATAAGCCTACACAGGGACCATAGCAGCTCAGAATGGGAGACAGGCCCTCCTTGCCCCCACCCATCACCCCAGCTTCGCACAGCAGAGACTGGCCGCAGAGGCAACAGGCAGGACCCGAAGCACCCACTGAAGCCTCCCCTGGAGCTGGGCTGGCCCTGAGTGCCGTGGTCAGCAGGGCAGGCTGCCTTCTCCCGACCTCTAGGGACAGAGAGATGGGCTGGGTTTCTGGAAGAATGAGGGGCTAACTGAAGCCCGGAAGAAGTTGTCCTCCATCCTGCACAGAAAGCCATTGCCCACACTTCCCAGGGGGCCGCCCTGTCGGCCTAGCAGCTATGCAGCCACCTCGAGCAGCCTCCCTGCAAGCTCACCTGCACGGTCTCAATGACAATGGAGAAGGAGTGGTCCTCACAGTCCTGGGCCAACAGGTACTGGCAGATCCCACTGAAGGTGAAGTGCCTGTTGTCGAAGCTCTTGAAGTGGGATTGACCTGTGACAAGACACTCTCCTGGAGGGACACAGGAGGGGAAGAATGGGAGGTGAGGGGAGGTGTCCTCGGGGCAGAGGTAGAATGCTTGTGCAAGCAGGGTGCTCTCTCCCTAAAGCTCCACAGACATCCTTTCCCCATGCCAGACTAAAAATGAGTTTTTCAAGGGGACTCTAAGTCAGTCCTGCTCTTACAACCGTAAGATGTCAGAGCTGGGCCATTCAGTTCCAGGCCTCGCTTTACAGATGGGGCCACTAGGAAGGTGGCGAGCCAGGCCAGAACCCCCGCTCCGGACTCCCTGCTCCTGCCACCTCCCTCCTCCCTCACCCACTGCCCAGGGTCCCGTGCTTCCCCCGCTCAGGGCCAGCCTCAGAGAGCAGCGTGGGAGCCCGCAGAGCGCCCAGCCAGAGGGAGGCTGCCCGGCAGCGTGGCTGGCTCTGAACTGGCATGTGGGGGGCCCCAGGACACAGCCCCACCCCAGGAGAGTCCCCGGACGCCAGCGGGCAGAGCTGGCGGTGCAGCGGCAGGGTGAGGTGGGAGGGCAAGGCAGGGACAGTCCCAGGGCTCAGCAGTAGAAAGTCAGGAACTCCCTCCTCTGCCCCAGCTGAGGGGCGGCTCTAGGGCCTCCTCAGAGGCAAGTTTCTGCTGTGACTCCCTTTGGGGCCAATGGGGGACCGGGAGGCCATCTGCCCATGATCTCACCACCGCCTGGGCAGCGCTGAGCACTGCAGGGCCAGCTCCCCAGCCCAGGCTGGCACGTCTGTGGGTGGGGATCAGGGGACCACGACTCCCCTTTGTCACCTGCAACTCAGAGCCCACAACGTGCCCCTACCCAGTCACCACTCCACCTCCCCCAGGCCGCAGCCCAGGCCCCATACTTCTGGCCCAGTGCACTTCCAGCTGGAGATGACACATGCTGGAAGGTGTTGGCACCGAGAGGCCTCCACCAACGTCTCCAGAGACTCCCTTTTGACCCTCCCAGCCTGGGGAAACCCCATCTTCAGGGCCTACAATGGACGCATCGAAGTTGACATGGGCATCTGGGTCTCCTCCCAAGCTCCCCTTGTGTGTTCCTCTGTCTCCTCTCATCTTTGCCATCTGCTCTACAGAAAAAGGAATGTGTGCACATGCCACGGCCATTCCACAAAGGAGGGGGCCTCCCTCCCACCCTGCCTCCCTGACCTCCAACCCACAGCGGCGGCCGAAACCTGGAGTTCCCCCTGGGAGTGTCCTACAACCAATACCCCCACCTGGTCCCTCTCCAGGGACTGAGGCTGGGCCCTGTCACATAGCCAGGGGGTCCCCAGAGGCCACAGGGAGAGTCCAGTGGCCCATCTGCCAAGGACAAACTGTGCAGGTGCCCCTGCCTGTCACCTCATGCCCACGTGTGCACAGACAGGCACAGCAGGGCCAGGCGAGGCTGCACAGCTGGACCCTGGTGTGGTCCTGCTCTTGGTGTGTGTTTGAAGGCAGGGATGGGAGTGAGTAGCCCCAGGTGACCAGTGCATGTCCCTCTGCCTGGTCCCAGGGCAGCTGGCCCTTTCCAGGACGGCATGGGCCAGGAGGGCACATCCTGCCCAGATGAGATTAGGTTCTCAGCAGCACTACCCTCCCCTCCACTGCCCCTCCAGGAGGGCAAGGGTGAGGGCGCCTGTGCGTGGAAGTCCGAGCAGAACAGGCAGTGAGAGGGGACCAGGGTCACCCCAGCTCACGGTGCATGTACTGGAATGTCAGAGCCAGTGGCCACAGGAAAGCCTTTTTAAACTATTTTTCAGAAATCACCATCATTCTACTACACACAGAGCAGTGCGGTCCTTTGTGTCCAATGTCGTGACCCTGTTGCAGTAAAATGGGTGGGGATGCTTCCCCCAACCTTTCTCTGTTTTCTCAAGAGCGCTCTTACCCGAATAAGTCATTAGACTTCTATTATCCTTGACAATTCCCAGGAAAAGAGGGGTCAGTGAGAAAACATGCAAATATTTGAAAGCAAAACTTTCAGGGCTAGAATCTAATCCTCTGATCTGATTTCCTGCTCTGACCCACACTGACTTGTGTTCCCAAGTTTCTCGGGAATCAGAAGTCTAAATATTATACTTAGCTTATCTCCTTGGTACAATTGAGGGACGGACCTGCAAACACAGGAAACCCAGGAAAACGGATGGGTGAGCTGCTGAGTAGCGGTTAGGCACAGGCGCTGGAACATCCAACAGGCCACGTGGCCAGGCTCACCCACCCCCTCCCCAGGACCGGACATCTAGAATATTCCCCATCAGTCAGTTAGTCCACAACAGGCAGCCCCCGACAAACAGCGGGCCCACCACCAGACAGATAGGTGGGTACTAAACATTTGGTGAATGAAATAAAAGGCGAGTGATTCTTAAAGTAGCATAAAAATTAGAACATCCAGAAGCTAGAGCAGATCCACTCCTACAGGAATAAAGATCCTGCCTTATGGAAAAACAAAGAGAAATCTCTCATCTGCTGGAAGCACATTACCTCTGCTGAACAAACCCCCTGGTCTGCAGTGAGGGAGCCCTGGACAGGACTGCTCTGCTGGGGACATCTGCACCCCCTCCCACCCCACCGCCACAGCCTTCCCCAAAGAAACGCCAGCCCGCAGGCCCTTAGCAAAGCCACTCAGACTTCCTCCAGACGCAAATGTTCGCCAAAGCCCGCTTCTAAGTCACAATAACATAATCTCGACCAAAAGTGCAAGATGCATTTCTAAATGCGTGGTGGGAAACCCCTCATTTATTGCTCCTGTGAAGCAGTCATCATTATTCTCAGTTTACAGATGAGGAAACTAAACACAGAGAAGTGAAACTCGCCCAGGGTCCCACAGTGGTAAAACGGGTTTGAGTACGGGCAGTCTGGCTGGCTCCAGAGCCCGCAGCACCCGGCACCACTCAGTACTGCCCCATGGGCTGGCTCCCGCAGTTTCTCATGAGCCTGATTTCTTTAGGGCCAAGCCTGATGTCCTGCTGATCCTGGGCACAAGTGAGCACATGTATGGGACGCAGGGACAGCTAGGTCTGAATACAGAGACTGGGTGGAGGGAGGCCTTGGCTATGAAACACAGTACATCAGCCTGGCCTGAAGCAGGTCTGACCCCAGAAACCCAGGACAGGCTGGGACAGTAAGCTGGAGCCTTCCTGTGAACTCAAAGTCAGAAACCCCAGGCATGCCCAGGCACCTAGGAACACATCCCCTGCGGGAGAGGCATCTGCCCTGGTTTACTCATCACAGTCTCTGTTAGCCAACAACGTGGGGTTTATCTTCCTTCACGGAGACTTCATAACAGACTGACCTTGAATCCCAAGGTCAAATTATAGGGCTATGTTAGAATCCGTCAGGAGTTACCATGAACCAAGTAACAGGTTACACCAAGGCCTCCCCTCCTGACCTGGCAGGTCCCACCCTCCTGCCCCACCTGCCCCAGCCATACCCCCCACACCACCCCTCCTCATGCCGGGCTCCTGTGGGCCCCTGTGTCTCAGTCCTTCTCTGACCCTGCTTAATGAAACAGCTGCCTCTGCGCTCTCTGAAGATGAAGACAGCTCACGTTTATTGAGTGTTTGCTGTGTGTTGAGTGATAACAGCCTCACATGAGCCATGGGATGAAGCTGCTGTTATTATCCCTGTTTTACAGATCAGGAAACTAAGGCTGCAAATCATCAAGCAGTTTCCCAAAAGCCACCCAGCTAGGATGTGGTGGGGCTGGAATTCCAACCAGGCTGCCCGAGTCTAGAGCCCGTGCTCCCAGCCCTCATTCTCCACCACCTTTACAGGCTCTTGGGATTTGGGACACAAATGAAAAGGCTTCCACTCGCCCCTTCCCACCTCTAGAAAAGAACCTTCTGCATGCTTCCATTAGCAGACTCTTTAACAAGAGCTTTATTCATTTGAGGACTAGGCTCTATTAACAGGCATGCTGCTTTCGACAGTATCTAACCAAATATTTATAGTTCAATGGGAACTACATTAGCAGGGCTTCCCTGGGCAAAGCGTCTTGCAGAGGAAGGGAAGAGAGGCTCAGGGTTACAGAAAGGAAAGTCCCGCAGGCTATGGGGAAGCCACAGTTTTGCCCCAGGCTGCCCTAACTCCTATCCAGTAGGTAGAGATGGCAGGGAGCAATGAAGGCCTAGGAGTGTCACAGGAAGCCCAGCCCCTCCCAGTACAGACCACTGCTCTTCTGGGCTCTCTCTCCCCCTGCCACTGCGCATACACAGCATTCTGTGCTAGGACTCCAAGACGGCCCCCAGGGTCCCCACCTCCTGTATTTGTGTCTTTATGTGACTCCTCACCCCTTGAGGGTAGACTGGACATGCTGACTTATTTCTAGGGAATATAAGCAGCAGAAGTGGGGGCATGTCACTCCAGAGATCAGGTTTTTAAAATACTGTGGTTTCTGTCTTGGCTGAGCTCTTACTCACTCTGCAATCACTCACCCCAGGAAAGCCAGCTGTCATGTCATGAGGCAGCCCCAGGGAGAGGTCCACATGGTGAGGCAGCAATGCCTGCCATCAGCACGTGAGTGAGCTCCAGAGCCATCCCCTGTACTCACCCAGCAAGTCTTCAGATGAGACCAGCCCCAGGCAATAGCTTGACCGCAACTTCACGAGAGCTCCTGGGCCAGAGGCACCCAGCTAAGCCATACCCAGCTTCTTGATGTACAGAGCCCGTGAGACAATGTTTGTTGTTTTAAGCTGTTTGGTTTGGGGAATTATTTGTGACCTAGCAATAGATTACTAATGCACTCTTACCTTATTTCAGAGACTCAAAACCCACTTCTCGATTTCTGAGATTCACAACATCCACTCCTCTAGGGTCTGCAGAGAAGCCCCAGCCTGCTCTTTGCTTTACAAGCAGAACCACGCATATCCCCTTCCAGAACCTTCCTCTACCACCTGCAATCACCACACTGGGAGCACAAGACAGCCCCACTGCCTGCTGAATCAGGAGGCAAGGTGTAGAAATATGCCGTGTGCCCTGGATGGAAACGTACCAGGAGGCAACGATCAACTAAACTGCTGGACTAGAGAAAGAAGGTCGGTGCTGGGACTTGGAGAGTGCAGAGAAGAGCTTAGCGGTTTGTTTGCGAACCACTCAGTAGACAGAATTAGAACTGGTTATCTTCCATCATGGCATCAAGAGAACATCGTGCATCCCCAACAAAGTTATCTTCTAGATTTTGAATTGAAGGCCAGGGAATTGTACTATACACCCCAGACCAAGCAGTCCATCATGTACACAGTGGATGCTCAACTGGTGCTTGGATGAATGGATGGTTAGAGCTTCCTAATCTGACAGTCAATCTGAAAAAACACAATAAACTGAATTCTTAATTCCATCCACTATGGCTCGCAGATCTTATACAATAAATGCTTATTATTTTGATATTAAAAGTTTTTCACATGTTAATTGCAGCAACTCATATGTCTTTCACAGGGTGTGCTTATGTTAAAATGTAGCATAGACATCACTTTCAAAAACAATCTTTTGTCCTTCTTGCTTTCTTCAAGAATTGCACAAAAGATAACCTGCTAGTTGGCCATCCCAGGGCAAGAGTAATTGACCCAGCTGTAGTGCCCACTTTCCACCTAGTTCCAGAATTTTCCCAGTGCAAGGGGCACTGGATAAGGTGCTGAGTGACCCTAAACCCTGTAAACCACAGACCTTAAATCTAATCCCGGGTATCCAAGCTCAACCCTCTCCCAGCCCACCAAAGGCTAGGACTAGAAAGGAGAGAAAAGGGAAGGGAAAAGGTAGAAATTAAGCAGTTGTGATTTTGAGTCCTGGCTCTACCTCTTAGCAGCTGTGTGACTTTGGGCAAGTGATTTAACTTCTCTGGGTGTGTTTCCTCTTTTGTAAAATGAGAATAAATTATACCTGCGTCATAGGTCGTAACAGTGAGATACATGTCTCAAGTGCTCAGCACAGTGCCCAGCACAGAGAAAACATCATGTGAGTGACCAGAGGGAAAGGTGTAGGGTCACTGGGGGGTGAGGCAGAGGGAGCTTTGAATGGGCACAGTTTGCAGTAAATAGAACAGAGTTGGGGCCAAACACAGAGGAAAGCAAAAAGCAGAGATTGTAGAACAACTTTTCCTAAACAGATTTTCCAAGGCAGAGTCATTTGGTGACCTGGTTTTCCTAGCTTTCGGACCACGCCACGGTCTTCATATCAAGCATTCCAGAAAATTCCATTAAAACTCTCCCTTCAAGCCTAAAGAATTACCACGTCAGCCCTTCTTCCTCTTATTTTTCCAAAGAACTCGTATCTCTTTGTTTAGTCGGTCATGACTGTGCAGGTTGTACTTAATCCTTTCAAAAAATAGGTGATGAGAAAAGGGTAATAACCCTGAGCCCAGGTGCACTGGGCCCTCTCAGCTGCAGCAGGGCTCCCCTCCTCCGGCCCACGGGTGTGTTAGCACAGCTGGTATCCAAAACCAGAGCGGTGGTCAGGGGGTTATGTTCAACCTGTGCAGAGGGGGCAGCTTCCCGCTGCCTTGAGGTGTGGCCCCCTGGTCTGGTAAGAGAGGAGAGGCCTCTTCACTCAGAGAACGGAGGAAGAGCAGGAGCAAGAGGTCACCTACCCGGGCATTCTTCATTGCTGCAGATCCACTGGCTATTTCGGCAAATGCTGTTGGGGGAAGAAGCACAGGTCATGGGTAGCTCTGCAAACACACAGGACACGGAGGGATTTAGGGCTCACCACGGTTATGGCAGCTGCCAAGGGAAGGGATCTGGGAGAAGAAAGGAGCTGATGGAGAGGAATCTTTATGAGGTTAAAGTTGTACAGGACAGGGTTTTAGCCACAAAGGAATCTTGGAGATACTGCCAAGGGGAAGAAACCCTGACAGAGAAAAAGAAGAAAGAAAAACTAGAGTATCTGACGGCCCTGAAAATCTACTCGGGCACTAGGAAATCAAATTCCTACCCGCACATACAGATGGTGGCAGAGAGCAAGATGGTGCCATCGAATGGGCAATTCCCAGCCCCTGACATGTCCGGCAGCCGACTGAGACCCCGGGGGCTCAGCCAGCCCCGAAGGCTGCCACACAGGGAAAGACAGCAAAGTGGTGGGGGCTGGAGACCAAAGAGGAGTCATTGCTTCTGCTGTGCAGGGGACAGGCAAAGCCAGCCAGAGGTGACACCCAGCGGAGCTCCCTGAGATGACTTGAGCTAAGTAGAGGCAGGAGCCAGGCTGGGCCCGGCCGGCTGCAGGGAGCCACGGCCGGCACCTGCAGGAGTTCCCGCGGGGCACTGGAGAGAAGGACCTGTGCGCTGCTTGCTGATGGTTACACAGTCCCTCTGCACGGAGACAGGGTCATTTGTCAACGCACAGTCTGAAGGGACAGCCAGAGGCGTGTGTGTGTGTGTACAGGACCCTGCCCTCCCTGAACCCCCCCTCTTCCAGGCTTATCTGTCCTGTAATCCTTGGCCCAGACGGTGCCCCACCCCCACCCCGACCCCCACCTCGGTCTCTTCTCCCTCAGCCCATGCCAGATGCTGTGCTACCTGCTGCGGCCCCCGGCCCCAGCTCCCCTCGCCCACCCCCGGGCAGCTCTCCCGGCCCACACTGCGCCGCCCAATTACCAGGTGTTGCAGTCTCGCGAGAGGGAGGCGCCGGGAGGGTAATGCTTCCCGGAGTGCGCGCAGGAGCACTCCGCAGTCTCCACGCAGCGGCCTTCATCCAGGAGCTGTCCCTCTGGGTGCAAGGACAGCAAAACAAAGACCTCAACATTGTCATCATCATTCGTCACCTCACCCCTATAGACTCGCCGTGGCTGGTCATCAGCTTCCTCCAGCGAGCTCTAAGCACCTGTCCTGCGATGTTTCCCTTTCACACTGACAGCGCAACAGGAGCGCGCCGATCACCAGTCTCCATTCTCCAGGTGCAGAAATGGAGTCAAGAGATTTGCTCAAGGCCTTCTAGCGCAGAAGTTATGAGTCAAGCTACACAGAACTCACTCCCAATAACTAAACAGTTTTTTACCCAAGCTCACACAGTCTGCCTTGAGAAAGACTTTCTAGCGCAAAGCCCTTTTTCAGCTGAGCTCACGTGGCAAATCCAGGGAACTTTTTAAAGATCTTTCTCCCAGACCGGTGCCCTGACACCTAACTGAGAAAACCAAACTGCAGTTCAGATCAGGCCACCAGCTCCCAAACAAAGTCACTGTTGGGGCCCAGACCATCCTCCTGTTTCTCTAGACACAAGTGCTTTCATGGATACAGTACAACAGGAAAACAAATTAAAAATAATGACCAGCTCAACCCTGATCACACTGTACAAAGACTTTTAAAAACTAAATAAAAGGCCTCTCATTTCAGCAATGGGGAACAAACACAAGTAGCCTTCATCTCGCTCCCCAAAGCCAAGGGCACTGGCAGGGTCTCGGATTTGTAAATAAAGTTGGAAGTTTATTACCAGAGCAGCTGCAGCCATCCACGCATTGCTCCTGACACACTTCATTGATGTGCAGGCTCTGGCAGGTCCTGGTGCAAGGGGACACGCACTCCTTATACTCCATGCCAGCAGGGCATGCCGGGCCTGAAAGGGAAAACCAAAGGCGTCTCCCAGAGCGGTTCCCCACCAGGGTGGCATCCTACAAGCCACGCCATACTCACAGCCTCCTTTGCCCCTCTGGCTGCCCCCCACCCCTGTCTTCAGGGCTCCAGGGGCCATCTCAGCCCCAGCGTCCCATGTGCTCCTCCAAGACCCCTCCCCAGAAGGAACTTCTTCTGTCTCATGAGGCCCTTACGATCCATCGGGGCACCTGGACCACCACCCCTTCCCCTCCATCACCTGTTCTGATTCTTTTGCACCCGTTCACCTAAAAGCCTTTCAGGGTGACACTAAATTCCCCTAGGCTGAAAAAGGATGACCTCCTGGAACCAAGCAAGGAGCCAATGATGTCCTCCCTCACATCCCTCCTCTGAAGGCTCCTCCTGCCCTTGAAATTGGCCCCAGTCAAATGCCCCGCCCAGCACAGGGCACTCTCGGTTTGTGCCCCCCTGGCCTGCGTGGCAACGCTCTCGTTTACTCCCCCCTGCTGCAGGGCTGTCTTCACAGCCTCATGCCCCGAGACTTCCCCATGCTCCCACCAGACCCAGCTCCTCCGGGCAAGGACTGGCTCTCCTCCTCTCTCTCTCTCTCTCTCTCTCTCTGCCCTGGGGCTGGTTGACACACAGGCAGACTGAAGGACCAGGACATACATACAGCACACTTTTCTGGGCTTCCCAACACCAAACAATTGCCCCAAACCCCTTCTCCAAGGTACGTCAGGTATCTCCCCCACCCCACCTTCAAAGACTAAAAACACAGCCTTCGCCTTACAGAGGAGAGACAGCTGCTGACCCCCTCCTTCCTCACACCCCACGGCAAGGTGGAAAGTGCAGACCAAGAAGCTGTCTGCCACATGCTGAAACACACGTGTGGGCAAAGGTGTCAGCAGCTGCTCTGTCCCTACGCATCTGCATGATCTGTGTGATTGTCACAGGCCCTCTGCACGGCTTTCACTCACGGGAAGGTATGGGGAGAGAGGAGGCTTCTTGCGAGGTGACTGGAAAAGCCCCTACTTAATCACAGTAATCTGGGACAGTGACAATGACTTAGGGACCCAAGGAGATTAGAAGGTGAAATACACGGCCCGCGAGGCAAGGCAGAAAGGATGGTGAGCCTCGAGCCTGGGGAGAGGAGGCTGATTGAATAAAAGGGAGGAACTTAATAAAAGCCTTCTGGTCCCTCAGAGATGGCCGCGTGCACAGCCGGGCCAACTCCCTGCTCTTTGACAATTCAGACAGGCAGGCAGTGAAGACAGGCTGAAACCGCAACTGCCGAGACTCGGGTCGGCAGCGGAGAACATCCTGTGAGCCCAGGAGATGGGGACGCATTTCCCCAGGGGAGCCAGGGCGCCGAGGGAGGCGCGTGTGAGGACAGAGGCAGGACACAGGGCCTTGGGGCCTGTTCAGGGAGGAGAATCCTGGGACCAGGTGGCCAGGGACAGAAGCCACTCCGGAAGTGGGCCCAGGGACCTGGAGGCTTTGCGGCACTGCTGCGGCGTGGTAAAGGTGCATGCTCGTGACACAGCCCCAAAGCACCCTGAGTGACACCACGCAGACACTGCTCGTCCCCAGCGTGGAGGTGACTTACGGCACGCGCTGTGGTCAGTCCAGCCGTACAGCACCATCCCCTGCTGGGCACAGGCCCGGGCGTACTCCAAGACAGCGGGGCACAGACACTCCGGCCCCTGAGAGCACGTGCACAGCATCTTCTCACACAGGGCCACGAAGGGCTCGGGGTCCACCACAGGGTGGCAGCGGGCAAACGCCGAGGTGCTCTTCAGGAGCTGGCACTGCTCCCACAGGCCCTGCAGGGAAAGGGGCTGCCTCAGTGGGGGCCGCAGGAGGTGGGCCTGGCCCCCGCAGTGCGTCCCTGCAGTGTCTCCCTGAGAGTGGTGCTGAGGAGACTCAGCCCTGATGGGGAAACCAAGGAAGCTCCCTCAGGACCTGGGACAGTGCCTAGCACCTAGTAGGTGCTTGTCAGCATGGGTTAAAGTCACCAATCCATCCATCAAAGGGAAGGCCCTGGACTCACGCTGTGTGACGTAGGCCAAGGCTAAGGGTACATCCGCATCTCAGCCCTGGAAACGCAGTCTAAGGCCTTGGACCCGCTGTCGCAGGCAGGGCACCATGTAAGCAAAGAGGACAGAGAGGAGCAGAAAGTCCTTGGTGTTGGCCTGGTGGCTGCAGAGTCCAATAATGCTGGTCAGCATCAGTTTTTGCCCTGACCTGGTCACCTCCCCTCCGTGACCTGGGTCTTCCTCACTAGAAATGAGGAGGGGGCAGGGTGCTGGGTTCTATAAAGTACAGGCTCCCGGGCCCGACCCCCAGAGATCTGAACTCAGTAGGCTGGGGAAGGGGTTCAGCACGGCGTTTTCTCGAACAGTCCCCACGTGGTTGCTGGGACCAGACGGGACCAGTCTCCGTCAGCGACAACATGCTAGGATTCTACGAATGTCCCAGGCAGGGGCTGTTCTTGGGTTTTGCCACTTTGTTGATACCCTCAACCTAACAGCACAAGGCAGACTTGGAATTGTTGTCACTTATTACTTCTGCTACCTCATTAGTATAAACACCCTTCCATGTTTTACTTATAAACATCTCCACATTCTGAGTGTTAATGAGTCTAAACGCACATTTTTCACAGTTTAATATCCCTGAAGTTGGGGTGCATCTTACAGAGGCTATCATACTTCAGTTGGCAGCTTTTTCTTTCTAAGCAATACAAGGAACACTGGTGTTTCTTAGAATCAACGATGTCTTAGCTTGGACACAATATGGCATTGTCGATATAAACCATCCCCACAATTTCATTCACACTTAACTTCCTTCACACACACGCGTGCTCTCCGCTGAAAGCCGGTAGTTGGTGAAAGGACTTATAATCTTCCGCTAAAAAGAAAAAAGGACAAGAGTATCTAAATGGAAGGGCTGAGTCCTAAGGATAAGCTGGAGCCGGTGTTTGGAAAGGGGACAGTAAAAAAGAGGAAAGAAGTTACCCGTTTTGAGGTGAGGGAAATGGAATCTGCTCAAACTGTACAAAGGATTGCCAGAGCAAGCCATGTAAACCAACAGCCAGGAGCTGGGAGCCAGGCCCGTGGCCGCGTCTTTTGTGGCACCATGGAAAGCCCAAAGGAATAGAAATCTGACCCTGTCTGCTCACTGTCCTCAGGATCCAGCCTGGCAGCACCAGGGACGTCTGTGGCCCTGGGGAAATCAGGGTCCTGCCCCCCGTGCTGGGCCCTGCCCCCAACCCGGCCTACAGAGTCCACCATCAGAGCCAGGGAAGCAGAGCAGTGTCACAGCCAGCCGCACCCTGGTCACAGAGCCCCTGGGGTGCCCAGTCGGGAGGTCCAGGGCCCAGCTGGCCCAAACAGAGCTGGGAGTGGCCAGTTCTCTTTCCACCTTAGAAAAGCAGCCGCCCACAAGGGCCGCCACCCTGCAGAGCCACAGCAGGCAGCCTCGTGGGGAGGGTCACCAGCCCCTCCGCATCAGGGGGCCACCGCCCACAGCAACCCCCACACGGCCCCGCCTTGCCAAATTCCCTCCCGGCAGGCCCCACAAGGTGGCTGTGAAAAGCCCAGGTCTAAAGCCCAGCTCTGCCACTGACTGGTGGTGGGGACTTGGGCAAATCAGCTCACCTGGTCAGAGAACAGTGTCCTCACGTAAAACGGGAAGGACAGCAACCTCACACTACCTCGCGGGGCTGGTGCCAAGACACCACGGTGCCAGCACTGAGTGGGCTGTCAGTGAATGAAGACGGGTCGGGGACCACTTATGTCTCAGGTGGTTACGAATGGCCTTTCATTGGCCACTCTGAGCATTTAACACAAGGGGAAACTGAGGCTTCTGAAGACGAAGACCAGGAGGACTGGCAGGGGTGGGCAGGCCTGCCTTGGCCTCATTAGGACAGTCTAGCCTCTTCCACACGCCAGCTGTGTGAGCTCGGGCTGTTTCCTCCGCCCTCCTCCTCCATAGACAGGGAGAACAATCACAGCCGTATCCAGTAGGACCACAGTAAGACTGAGGGATTAATGCCTGTCAAGGGTTTACCCTAATAAATGGTGACCCCATACCATCATCACCATCCATCTCCTGGCCACCAGAGATCCCTGTCACCATCCCTCCTGCCACAGGGCTTCCCCACTGGAGTGGTAAGCAGGCCCTAGCAGGATGGAAGACACTCTGTCCCTTTGCCCTGGTCTCTATCTCCCTGGGCTGTACCAGGATGAACGGTTGCTGGGGCAACATTATCACTTCCCTGGTATTCTTGGGCGGCACTTGGTGAACAGAGGGGCTGCTTTTGTGACTCTTTTATTTGGGAGGTTCATGCTCCTCTAGAACAAAGTGGGTTGGTTTCTTTCTAGCAGTGAGAAGGGAAACTCTCTTCTTCGTAACAGGTAAGTCTAAGAACCTCCACCCTTACTGGCAAGTGGAGGCTCTGGGATGTAGGCTGAGGCCTGTGTCTATTTCTGTCATTTAGCCACCCCACCTACCCCACCAGAAATGCTACCTCTTGGAGGGCAGCTGAGGGTGTCCCAGAGAGGGCTGGATGCCGGGGCTCCTATCTGCCTCTTTCCCTACCCACAATTTGAAACTAGAGAAAAACTCAAAGAGACAACTCCATGGGGTTTTTCTGGTGATTGCTGTCATCACCTGGGCTGCAGGACGGTGGCCCTGAGCAGTCCCTGCTCCCCAGGACCAGCTCCTGCAGGCACAGGGCCCAAGAACTAGGGATTCTCACTGGGCAGGACACAGCACCCACCAGGAGGAAGGAGAGACCCAGGAGTCCAGGCACCCTTCCCGCTCAGAGCCATGGTGAGACGCAGCCCAGCATGGCCCGTCTCCAGTGGGCCACAGCAGACTTCTCCCTGCCCAAAGGAAAAATAAGAATGGTAACCCAACACATTTTCTGGGAGCTCCCTTAAGGTATTAAATGGTTTATAGAAAGTCTTAGCCAGCATGTTTTCTGATATTTGTCTGCGGGAGGGGAGTGGATTCTGCCGAAACAGCCACCTCCCTTCTTAGAACAATTCCTTTGGCCTCCACCATACACACCTGAAATCTGGCTCAAGTTTCTTCCTCAGAAGAAACAAAAGGAAAAATCTGTCCTCCTACCTTGTCCTTCAGTCTTCCTGTGGTCAGCCCTGACCTGAAGTTGGTCTACTAGAGTGACCACAGTCTGGGAGCTGGCCGAGACTTCTGCAGATTCAGCCGGCACCCACAGCCGGACCCACCCTCACCCGCAGCTGTACCAGAGTGGCATGTTCAGCGTGCTGTCTCCGCTGCTCCCAGCTTCTCTGTTCCGCCACAGCTAGCCCTGCCATGCCAGGACAGGCCCTGAGACAGGACACAGAAATATGTCCAAGATGGAGTTGACATCTTGTATTCTCAGACTCATGGCAGAGACATTGGCAGGCAGGTGGTGAGCAAAACTCTCACTCAACGAGCACTGGCTGTGTGGCCTGTTGGTCTCCAGCAGAGTGTCCTAGTCCATATAAAATGCACATCTGACTATGGATGTCCCAGCCCTGCTTACAAGGCAATGTCCTAGCTCACTGGGAAGGCGGCGAAGCCAGGCCCTCCACGATCAGACCCCAGCCTACATCTCGAGTCTCATCCCTCCCTGCTCCCCATCTCACGCACTATCGATGGTTTTCTGAACATAGCTTGTATGTTGTATGTTGACGTTCTGTTCCATTTGCTGCACACTACTATGTCTAGGCACTGTGCCAGGCATGAGGAATACGATAAAAAGCAAACAGACCGGTCCCAGCCCTCATAAACCTAACAGGGGAACCTGCCCCACCCTATCCCCTCTTCTGGCCCGGCTACCTTCTGCTCCACACCTCAGCTCAGGAGTCACCTTTTCCAGGAAGGCTTCTCTGACCAGCTCCCTTCTCCCTGCCCTGCAGGGTTAGGAGCTTCCACAGTCCTCCGGGAGCCTCTACTCTTGTACTGAAATTATCCGTTTCTGTGGCCTCCGCCTCCATTTCCCTGCAAGCTTTTCCAAGACAGGAGCTGTATTCCCAGGGTGCACACAGCGGGCAATGAGTGCTGGACCAAACCCAACAGTAACGCACACAACCATGAGTCAGTCATACTCTCCAGTTCCAAAGTGGCACCCAATCCACCTGAACCAAGTGTTTCCATGGGAATGTTTACATTGCAGCCTGAAGACTCGGTCCCAATTTACAGGGAACTTCCCAATGGAACAGCCAATGGCAGCTGGAAGAAACCTGCAGCTGCAATGCCAGGAAACACTTCCCGAAAGGGGGCAGTCTGAACCGGGCCCTGAACGCTGTGTGGGACTTAGGTTGCAGGACAGGAGGGAAACCACACCAGGAATAAGCCCAGGTAGGAGGAGAAACAGTCATTATGGCGGGGACAGACCCTGAGACTCCAGCCCAGTGCTGCCAACAGACACCCCAGGAAAGGCACAGCTGCCCTCTGGGACATTGTTCTACGAGGTTAGTGGCCTCAGCTTCTCTTAGCAGGTAGGTACGGCCCCCGTCAAACCTAACTAAGCTCTCCTTGAATAAGTTCCTGTTTTCTGCCTGGGCCCTCAGACCCTTCCCTGGGTGAAGTTCCCAGAGGCCCCTTCCTCCCACTCCTCCCTGTCACTATGTCCACTGCAGGAGCTGGCGAGTGGAACTGGGCACAGCCATGCGCAGCAGTGGTTGGGGAGACAGCAGGAGACGGGCCTCTCCCGGCCCACCAGCCGAGTGAGGCTGCTGGCGCGCAGGACTCCAGAAAGCCCTTTACGGATTCCCCGCCCCGATCCCTGCTCTAAGGAAAGGCTGACACAAACCCCGCCTCCTTGTCCACAGCGGCCCTCTTTCCCATCCCACCTAAATAAAGAGACCACCTCGTCACCCACTACCACAGACTAGCCCTTCGAGGCCTGAAGACACCTTCAAAGAACATAAATATCCTCAGAGAAAGGCTACATAAATATAGCCTTTCAGATTTGGAAACTGAGGCACGGAGAAAGAATTTACCAGGATAGCAGTTCTCAAAGTGTAGTCTAGGGATGCCCTAGGATTCCCAAGATCCTTTCAGGGGTCCTTGACAACATAAGTGTTTTCCTAACAACACTAACATGTTATTTGCACTTTTTCTCTCATTCTTTCACGAGTGTGTAGTGGGGTTTTCCAGAAGCTACGTGGCATGTGATGTCACAAGAGACTGAATGCAGAAGCAGAGACTAGAGTCCAGATGATTGCTCTTAAACCAGACATCAAAGGGATTTGCAAAACTGTGAAACAATGTCCTTCTTCTCTCTAAATTTTTTGTTTGAAATTTGTAGTTATTTTTATTTAAAAAATATGTTATTTGCATAAAAATAAATATAATGGGTTTATTATTTTTAAACAAATTAATAAATATGTTTTAAGTATCTTAGTTTTAATATCTAATATGGTAAGTATCAAGAGATATAACCCACATAATAAACAAAATCTCTTTAAAGTCATTAATAATTTTTACGAGTGCAAAGGGGTCCCTGAGACTAAACAGTTTGGAGTGACCAAGCAGGGCTGCACACCCTGAGTCCACGCCAAACCACAAATTATACGGCTTCCTGCCCCACCCTCCTCACCCTGTTTCCTAACGATGGGATTAGAAGGCAATGTATGTAGCGGATATCACTCCGGTTTTTAGATGCATGATTGGGCTAGAATCCCAACCCATCACTACCAAAGTGTGTGACTTTAAGGAAACCGGGCGCGGTGGCTCACACCTGTAATCCTAGCACTCTGGGAGGCCGAGGTGAGAGGATCACTTGAGTTGCAATGACACCACGGCACTCTACTCAGGGCGACAGAGTGAGACTCTGCCTCAACAACAACAAAAAGTAAAGAAACTGCGCACCCCTCTTCACGATCCCCTCCCCCAAAAAAGAAAACTATCTCGCCTCTCTACATACAGGCTTCCTCGCCTGTGCAAAGGGATAGTGAGAAGAGACTGAAAGTTGTTCAGTGTCTATTCTTCCCTTCTTTCTTGGTCATAGAACCCTCAGTGTTCAGCTTTCACCCGCTCACACAGCCACCAGGAATAAGATTCCATTTCTCAGCCTCCCTTGCAGCTAGGGGCAGCCATGTGACTAAGCATTGGCTATAAGCAGAAGGGTCTTGTGCAACTTCCAGGAAGTGTCCTGAAGAGGGGGGGCTCCTTCTTCCTTAGTCCCCTCTCTCTCTACTGCAGGAACATGGTCGTGCTGCCTGAAGCTTGAGATGCCCTCTTGGAGCATATGGGAATCGACACAGAGGAACCTGGATCCCAACATCATGAGATCCTGCGCAGGCCCAGGACATCCTACCCCGAGCTTCTTTACACGAGAGAGGAAAATAAACTTCCACATTGTGTAAGCCGTTGTTACTTTAGGTGCCCCGCCTCTCACAGCTGCACCTACTCCAATCTAACACAGGCAGCAGTACCCGGACTACCTTAGCCGCTGCTGCACAGTAAAACTGAACAAGATGATGCCAGGAAGGCAATTAAGTGCTTGTAACTACCATCATTTGCCTGCTGTCCATACTGACTCCTCCTTGGCTCTCTGCTAAGCCATTCTGGCAGGGACACAGATGAATGCCAGCTAATTTGCACACTTCCAGCATCTCCTTGGCTCCAGGGCCCGGCATCAACCACTTCTGTCTTCTTTCAACTCCTGTTGGCGCTGCCAGAGCTGGCGAGAGAGCAGCAGCCCCAGCCCCGGCACCCATGACCTCACCATGCCGGGGTGGCTGTGCAGACCCAGTGGCAGCCCATCTTAATCACATTTTCAGTTCATTAAGGAGGACCAGGCCTCTTCCCCGGAGACACAAGGCCGGTGCAAGGGAGGGGAGAGAAAACAAGCACATCTCCCCAGTGGCAGCAGGGGGAGGAGAGAGCAGCAGCCAGAGGTCTGAGCTCAGCCATTGTGTTTGTTCCCAGGCGGCTGACGAAGGAGAAGGGAGGGGCACTCCTAGGACCCAAGTGAACAAAGAGAGGAGAGTCCCATGTATGAAGTGCAAGATTGTTCAGCAGGCCCTGATCTTTCCAGCCCTGGGTGGGTGCCCTATGGCAGCCTCTGGAGGAGGTGTGGAGGCGCCTAGAGCCTGAACTGCTCCAAAGTAGTGGGTTCAAGAATTCACCCCTGTGGCAAGGAAGGGTTCCCATTGGTCAGCCTGCAAGGTTGGATGGGGAGAGTTGCTGCTTCTATTTATAACTTCTGGCTGGCCTGAGATTCCCACCCACATTCCAAGATTCTGACTCACAAAGACCCCGTGAAACTGGTTGATAGATTGCCACCAGATGACTGGCTTTTGCAGAGTTGGGCATTCCTCTCTGTAAGAGAGTTGGGGTACAGTGCTCATGAGAAGCACGGTAAGTAGATATGTCACCGCAGCATTGGCCAAGGAGCTTTCCAAGGGACCCTCCTCACCCTCTGCCTCGGGGTCCTGGGAGGCCTCTGAGCAGGCTCTGCTCGCTGGAAGGACAAGGGCCCGGAGTCACTCCCTGGCTCCCAGTGTGGGGCGTGCCAAGCTCTGGGGATGAGAAACAGTCCAGTCTGAAGCGCCCCACCCACCCTGCTCCCAGCAAGGAAAGACAGTCAGCTCCGAGACAGGCCAGGCGCTGAGTCCCCTGAGCTTCCTATCACTTAGCTTTCATTTGGTGATTCGTCACTTACTGGCCTAAGACAGATCCCTGCTGTTCTCTTTCATGGTTTAATTGATCTTACGCAATCATGGGCACCATCAGGATCTTGCTAGTGCTGGTCCTCACCAGGGAGAGAGAAAAGGGAAAGAAACCACCTAAGAGATAATTGTTAGGGATTTTGAGCTTGTTCTGTCAGGGAGGCATTTGAACTGACAGCTTGGGTACTAAGACCTCATCCAACCCTCCTCAACAGTTTGTCAAATAAGTGACTTAAAAGGCCAAGTTCTCTTTAACTCAAGGGCAGCCGCTGAAGCCCCATGGCAGTCGCTGATGTCTGCCAGTAGGCTAGACCCCCAAAGGAGCAGTGGCTGAGTCACTGCGGTTCCACCACGCAGCTCCCTGCCCCTGCTCCTGCCTTGTCCTCAGGTGAGCGAATTTGCCGTAAAGGAGAAGGGTACATATCCATGTGGGTGTTCGGCAGAGCTCTGTTTACCTTAGAGAGAGAAGACTGAGACACAAGGCAGGAAAGGAACTTACACAAGGACACGCAGGGAATTGAGCCAAACCAGAACTGCCACCTGGATTCCTGGACCTCAGGAAAGCACGTGGAGTAAGTCCTCATTCCTTAGCCTATCCATGGCTCAGGAAAGAGAGACTCGAGAGAGAGTTCTCACTCCGCAAAAGGGAAAAAGCTACGTGTGTGCTTGTGTTCAAACCCCAGCTCTGAGGTGAGCATTCCCTGGGCATCGTGGTGGGCGCTCTGCCCGTAAAACCAGGTCACGGTGCCACATCGACAACCAGCTCCTCTGGGATCCTACACTACGAGGGTCTTTTCTTGAGATTTACTGACCTCCCCTGGGCCAGACTCTCCCCTGACAACTGGTCTCTATGAATCAGTATTCTGCCAAGCAATGAATGTAACAAGATTCTTCCCAATCACCAAGAAAAGTCTATTCCAGGCCAAATCTGCCAATGCAGTGAATGGAGAGGCAGGAAGAAGCAGGGATGGTAGCAATGGGCCCGGACAGCGAGCCCCAGCTCGGCCAGTGCACTCAGCACCTGGGCCAGGCCATCTGAGCTTAACTGTCCCCTCCATGCCCGTGGCCTCCCCTTCCAGCAAGACTGTGAGCAGAAATAGCAGGAAAGGCTAGTACATACTTTGCAAATAAAAGGCTTGGGCAGTATTTAATGAGGACATGAAGAGTGAATTGCTTTCTTTACAACAGCATGGGTGTTTTATGTGCCTCTTTGGGCTATTGAAGAGACATGTTATGATTATTCAAAGTCAATACAACTGTTTGCAAATGTTAGCTCGTGAGGGACAGGTGATCTCCTGGGAGGAAGAGGAGTCATAGGTGAACAGCATGCTGTTTCAGAGGAGGTGGGAGAGTTCTGCAGGATAACTGGGGAGGTGAGAAAATGTGAAGACATGTACAGCAAAAGAAAATAAGGATTGTGTTCACCTAATAAACACCAAATTCAGAGACCCATGGAAAGCAGGAAATCTAGGGCAGATTGGTGACCAAGGGGAGGACAACTGGATGTGAGCTCCTGACTCAGACCTGGAGAAACGAGGCAGAAAGGACATTGTTTCTCCAGTATTCAGGGACACCAAGGGACAGGGCTTCAGCTTCAAATGGGCAAGAAAAGAAAGGAGGGATTTACCAGGGAGCAAAGGAGAGCAGCCTAGGGCTTAGCTCCACAAGGTAGCTGGAAAGATCCAGCAAGGGTGTCTCAAAGACTTGACTCTTAAAGTCAAGGTCACTGCATAGCCTGTCTGTCTGGGCATTGTGTATGGAAACATTCATGCAGTAGGTAGGGGCTGGAACTAGATACCTACTAGAGTCTCATCCAACTCTGAGTTTTTATGAGCCTCAGATCCCTAACATGGACGAAAAGAAATTTCTTCTACTCCAGGCACCTGAGGCTGATGCTGCTGATGGCTGATTTGCCACAGGTGGAATGATAGCTGGACACTCAGCTTTCTCAGTAAAGACTGGTCACCTTGGAGATCAAATCTGAAAAGGCATCTGGAGAGAACTCTTGGGGCCAGAAGCAAGGAAGTGAGCCAACATTCTCACAGCAGCAGCAAAAGCAGGAGACAGGCCCCCCAGTCTGGGGGAGGTGGTGCTGAGGACGGTGATCATGGTTGTAGCAACCGTATCTCCCAGAGGGAGCCACGCCAAAGCCATCACATGTCATGCTGCAGGCCACACAGCAACATGCCAAGTGACTCCCATGCACACGGTAGATAGCATACATGTGTATAAATGTCCATTACATGTACTGCTATAATGTCTGTCCCAGCAGGTGGTGGGGAAGTGCCTCGAGGAAGAGGTGCCTTTTTCTAATTAGCTGCAGCCCAGTCCAGCCTCCTGGAGCCTCGGGCTTCGTGTTGCAGACAGGACTGCAAGACAAAGCCAAGACCCCTTTACAAGGCGTAGCCCTTGCAGACATTCCCCAAACTGGCCAGATTTTTCTTTAAGTGACCTAAGGATCTTTCTTTCTAAAATGTACTTTGTGTAGTAGAATTTCTTGCAAACGGACATCAATTATTTGAGTATTCATGGCATGGGGCTCCAGACTCCAGCAGTCCTGCCCTTGGTTTAAAAAGCTGGAAAATTTGCATGCAATCAAACAAGCCATTATCAGTCCCAGTAGAGAGAGGCTTTGGGTTTTGTTGGCATAACAAGGAAACATTCATCCCTGAGGTATAAGTAATAAGTAATATGACCTAGCTCTCAGAATGAGCTGACTCCTTGCTACACCTTGAAAAGACGGAAAGCACCAGAGAAGTGGGGAAATAGATTCTGGCTGGTATCAAGGAAAGTTCTGAGGTCCATGTGGTCCCCTCCACAGAACACTCTGCCACTCCAAATGTGCCCTTGGATCCACAGTGGCAAACACTTGTAACCGATGCCCCATTTACCAGACCTGACTTCTGAACCTGGGGACCCAGTGGGACTCCATAGGCTGTGAACAAGTCAAAGGACCACATTAATCACCTCCCTGGAGATGAGTCATTGTCCTTCCCGGCCAATGAGGGAGCCCCAGGCGTGGGGCAAACACAATCTGATTGGCTGAGGACAAAGCCGGCCTCTCCTCTCAGGTAAACAACCCGAAACCAGGAGTTCTGGGCTGGAAGAAGCTTATGCCTCTGGGAGGTGTGGCGGGTTGGGGGCCTCAGCCCAACACTAAGAAACTGGCACCCGGTTTCTTAAGCTGCTCCCAGGACACTGGTTAGTAAGGCCTTCAATGCACCCAGGAGACAAAGAGAGTAGTAGCAAGCGCACAGCCCGAGCCTCAGAAAGGTGCCCGGAGGCAAACAAGGCATCTCTTGGACTCCCTCCCCTCCCTCACTCTCCCTCCCCCGTGTCTCCCTCCTCCCCGACCTCGGTATCAGGTTCTCCACTTGAGAACCCTGTCTTCACCTCCCACTGCGTGTGGGTAAATGAGCTTGTTCCTTTGTACTCTGAGGGGGAACACTTGTCAAGCATTTACTCTGCACTGAACTGTGTCTGCAAAATAAAATAAGCTCTCAAAGATGTGTTTCAATATTAGAGGTGCAACCATGGCCACCCCTACCCCACCTCCCCAACTGAGGCGCCCACCCCCTTAATCTCACCCCTGCCCGGAGAACGCTGAAGCACAGTAGAGAGTGAACCACCAGCCAACAACAGAGCTGTACGTTTGGAAATAAACGAAAGAAAGGAATCATGACAATCCTTCCTGCTTCCTGCACACGATACCGCGAGCGCACTTCATCTGAAATTCATCTGGGCCAATAAGCAGCTCCAGAAGAAAAGCTGGCTCCTGTCACTCACCCACTTGCATGTGTGGCTATGTCTAGGCACCTGCCCTTCCTTCTAACCTCATGCCGTGCTCAGCTACCGAAAGGAACGGCTTATAGCTGGGAGAAGGGGAAGAGAAAAAAATGAATTTGAAGCTTATGCTTAAATTACAGAGCTTGGCCTGCTTCTCCCTGCCCCCACTCTCAAGGCATGAGCACCGTGGGGAATGCAGGACGGCAGGAGAATGCCAGGGTAGCTAGTAATTGTGATAATACTAATGGCAATAATAATGGCTCATAGAGCTGAGCTCCTCTGGGCTAAATTCTCTACACGTGTTCTCTCTCTCTCACCCTCTCAACGGCCCCAGCAGCTACTATTCCCAGGCCTGTTTTACATATGTGGAAACTGAGGCATGGAGAAGGGGCACATCTTGCCCAGAGTTGCAAAGGCAAGAATGGCCTGACCCAAAGCCACACCCTTAGCACAATGCCAAGGCCCAGGGGTGAGAGAAACTCAAGGGCTACCAAGGGCAGGCTTCAGACATTTCAAACTTTTACTGGAAAGAAGAGGAAACTCCTCCCTTCCCCACGACAGCACCCTCTTCTCTGGTGCTAGAGCTCACACGCCTTTGTCAGTGCTCATCCTGGGCTACGATCCAGGTGACACAGACGTGCACAGACCAGCCAGAGGAACCAGCGCCACCGAAACCCTGGAAACCCAGGGAAAAAAGGCTTTTGGAATGTGTTTGTTTATAAGGTGGAAATTGTCTGTGTTCACAATTTAGGCAGCTGGATTTAGCATCAACCCAGAATATTTTCCTGGGCCTGACATGCTCCTTGGTTAGAGGTCAAATTGTTCCATGAAAATGAAGAAGGCTCATTGAATGCGTAACTAGCTAATAATGAAGCTTTCTCATGCTAAGGTAGGGGGGTTTTATTTTGTTTCTGGAATAGGAGAGGGCTGGATTTCTCTATTTATGTGCACATTTGGTAAATCATATTTCTGCAAGTGAAGGAACCTGAATTATTATTGCAGAGGTCACAATCCCTAGATAAATAATGCCACCCAACTTGCATTCATCCACCCATCGAATATTTATTGAGACCTATTGTATACTGTCTGTCTAGCCCAATCCACACACACACACAATAAAAGGTTTTAGAACTGAAAGAAACCTTAAGAGTCTGTGGAGCCCAGCTCCTGAAGAGGCACGTGGGCCGCTGTTAGAAATACCCGGCATGGCCTGCGGCAGTGCGGCCAGAACACCCGGGGGAGGGTGCAAGGCCTGACTCTGCAACCTACCAGCTAATGACGCTGAGTAGCTCCATAACCTCCTGCGGCTCTGGTTTCCTCATCAGATGGACAAAATTGTGGAAGGGTATCTGCCCTGCCACCCACTGATGGCTGTGCCTTCAGGTGCCTGCTGCGTCTGCCTGTGCCCCGCAGAGCTGTGCCTGCCCAGACAAGGGTGACTGCAGCCTGTCAAGTCTGGTCGTGGCAGTGGTCCTAGGAGTAGGCAGGGGCCACCCTCTTCATGTGTGGTTGTGCGTTTTAAGAAACAAAAATCCTAAGCCCCGCAAACAACCAGACGAACCCCTCTTAGCTAAAGAGACTCCAAAGAAACCTTAAAGACTGAGTTCCCGGCCGTGACCAGATGAAAGGTTGAACATGCCTCATTATACCCCGTCCTT
Organism: Varecia variegata; assembly: GCA_028533085.1. Lineage (NCBI taxonomy): Eukaryota > Metazoa > Chordata > Mammalia > Primates > Lemuridae > Varecia > Varecia variegata. The sequence goes on along the minus strand of CM052440.1, from coordinate 80,225,886 downwards.
CACTAACCACCACTAGGCTTTCTTTCCTAACAGTTAAACAGAAACCAGCCCGGCAGGACTCCTCTCCCTTTTTGTGGTTTTGACACAATAACGGACCAGCATTCCTTCCTGATAAGAGACCACCAGCCACGGCTGGTTCTGGCCGGTTTATAGAGGCTGCGCAGGACGCCTTTGCTTCCTGCTGGTTCACCTTTTGACATGTAGAGTCTAAGTTTAATGCATTTAAATGTTAAGTTCCCACCCCAAAGTGAACACAGGATGTATGTAACATGCATGTTTGCTTACTACACTTGCATGCGTCCCCCACTTTGTGAATATTCATAGTTCTTCCTGTAAAGTGTTAAATACGTATACTTAGCCAACCCTTTTGGCATAAATTCCTATCCCACCCTTCCCTCCCTAAGTGTCTGCTTCCAGTTTCTGCCAAAGGCTACGGTCCCCAGCCTGTGGGATGACCAGTCTGCAGGCTGCAACCCTTCATAAGAAATAAAGCTCTCCTCTCCAAATTTATGAACCTCGTGATTCTTCAGTTGACAGTTTCAATGGTGTGGTTGCTCGCCAGATGGGGACAGGGAGGTGGTACCGTCAAGTAGAGCTACTGTGCAAGGACGTCCTGGTGCAGCGTAGGTTCCCATTCAGAGCCGAGGACTCATCCGTCAGCTGCCAGGAGTGTTGGCTTCGAGGGCTCACAGCTGACACTCCCCAGGCACAGGAAGGGGTCCCCCCTCCTTGCCCAGAGGCAGCCCACATCCAGTGACCTACTGGTCACTGTGGGCCCTTGCCCCAGCTCTCAGCGCTCCCTGAAGGATCAGCTGAGGCCCCCCTGTAACCATCAACTCTGTCCCACACAGTCCAGCTTGTCCCACTGCCCAGCCCTGCTCCTCTCACTGCCCTGCAGAGCTGCCCTTGAGGGCCTCCCCGGCAAGCCCCTGTGTACACGCCTCCCTGCCAGGGAACCCGACTCACAGCACCTGCAAGGAACCTTCTCCCCAGACGGTGAGTCTCTGAGCACAGTCTCAAAAGGGCGATGCCTGTGCCCGCCGGGGTCCAAGTCCATTTGAGCCACGCTGCTCCCTGCCCCCTCAGCCCAGGACAGCCTGACTCTGAGGGGGAGCGGGAATGTCCACTGAGGGAGGTCTTTGCCCACCCAAAGTGTCATTGCTCCCAACACCCATGCAGAGAGGCACAAGGGCCATCGTCACCTGCAACAGCAGGAGGCAGAGTGCAGTCCCCCCACCCCTTCCCACACCCGCCCCCTCTCTCCAAGCGGAGGTCCCGGTGGGTGAGCCGCCCAGGCAGCTCTGCAGGGGAAACAGCCGCTCCCAGAGCTGCCTTTAAGCAGCAAGAGGGCCGCGTGGAGGGGGCGGGGAAATCTTCCCAGCCGTGCCAGGGTCAGCAGGCAGTAGCACACACAGGACAGGAGGAGGCCACGTGACACACAGGCAGAGACTGGAGCTGTGTGACCACAAGCCGAGGCATGCTGGCTGCCACCCGAAGCCGTGAGAAGCAAGGAGCGGATTTCCCCTAGAGCCTCTGGGGGCAGCACAGCCCTGCCCACCCCTCCATCTCGGCCAGGGAAACTGAATTCGGACCCCCGGCCTCCAGAACCGGGAGAAAATAAACGTCTGCTGTTTTAAGCCACCAGGTTTGAGGTCATTTGGTACAGCAGCCCCAGGACACCATCATGACATCCACACTTGTCACCTCAGGCACAGACTCAGGCCCGGACTCCACTCACTTTTCTCAACTGCAGAGTAACGTCCCTTCCCGCTGATATGGTAGGGTAGGATAGGACAGGACAGCATAGAAGGCTTTCCCCTCCTATTTCTAATTTACAACAGCCACTTTAAGAAAAAAGAAGTGGTTTTCTATTGGTAGAATTTCAAACACCTGGCAGGTGATGATGGAGGTATTTGGGGACAAGTTAGGACAATGGAGCCAAAACAGAAAAGTGCAGTTACTCACCCCTGTGGTTTGAATGCTTGTGTTCCTCCACAATCTGTATGTTGGAACTTAAACCCCGAGGTGGTGGTGTTAGGAGGCAGAGCCTCTGGGAACGTGATTAGGTCCTGAGGGCTGTGCCTCACTACAGCTACACATGAGTCCAGACCCGTTCTTAGAGTTCCAGGCCCAGAAAAGCATCACCATGGGAGTTGACTCCAGCCACGGTTGGTTTTCAGGGGGAGAGGGGCTGGGGGACCCATGGAGGTAGGTCCGTTCCTCCCCAGATGGAAGGCCTGAGACTGAGACCTTCTGCTTCTTAGATCCAGAAGTCACCTGCCACCCAGACCACACCCGGCCAAGCCAGACCCACCTGCTGCACTTCCCCAGAGGACACGTTGCACAGGCTGCTGGGAGGGGGCGCCCGTTTGCACCGCTGTTCCCCATTGCTCAGGGCCCACGAGTTGGCAAAGTCGTAGGGGTCCGAGGTCAAGGTCCCTGTGGAGCAAAATTTCAGCAAAATGATGCTTCAGTTACACCTGTCCAGGGACTTCTGAGTGAAAACTCTAGGTCTGTTGTTATGCAAATCAAACCTCTATTAGATTAGACAATTGGCATTTGGGATGGTGAGTACCTGTTGTGCAGTGCTCAGACTAACACACAGGGCATGGCATCAGAGTCAGCATCGTTTCAAGCGAGAGGGCGGATGGAGGGAGGGAGGTTACAATGAGGGAGATGACGTGAAAGATGATGAGGAGATACCCCCCTCGCACCCCTCCATGCCTGTGCTCCCCCCCACTCCCTCTCTCCACTCATTCCTCAAGGTGCAGCTCAGGAACCACGGCTCCGGGAGCCTTTCTGACCCAGCCACTCCTCACCCAGCCTGGTTGGGTGTGCCCCTTCCCTGTGCCCGCAGCGCCCTGGGCATCCTGCTCCCAGAACTCTTATCATCTTTGGGTTACTATTCCTTTTGCTTATATTCATCTTGCATTCAACCGTGAGTTCCCTAATTAAGGCCAAGGGCTGTGCCTCCTACCTCTACATTCTTATCTGATGGATTGTGGATGCCAAAAATATTTTTGCACAATGAAGGTGAGGATGTGATGTGGAACCTAAGCCCCCTGGTCACTGCACCCTCCAGGCTCTCACAGCGTCTGTGCTGTAGTGCTTACAGCCTGCAATAGACTGTCAGGGGAGGACTGGCCTGGTGCAAAGTAATTGCCTGATGACACTGCCGAATCTTTATCACGAAGGCAGTGTGGGACTGCCACCTTCGCAGTAGTGGGGTGAGCAGTTCTTTGCATACTCAGGCCTGGAAGAGTGAAGCATGTTTCAAGGTCAAGTAATGCACTTGGGAATGAGAAATAAACCATCCCTGGGGAAAGAAAACAAAAGTGAAGACTTAGAATATGGTCAGTTGGCATCTAGCGTTTGACAGGCAGAAAAGAAAATGCTCCCCCAAAGATATGTTCACTTCCTAATCCCTGGAACCTGTAAATAATATCTTATATGGCAAAAAGTGTGCTTAAGTTAAGAATCTTGAGAGGAAATGCTTCTCTTGGGTGACCAGGGTGGGCCCTAAATGCAATCACATGTGTCCTTATAAGAGATAGGTAGAGGGAAATCAGACAAAGACACGTGCAGAAGAGGAGATGGAGGCAGAGACTGGAATGATGCAGCCACAGCCAAGGCAAACTGGCAGAAGCTGGAAGACACTGAGAACAGATTCTCCCCTAGAGCATCTGGAGGGCACACGGCTCTGCCAGCACCTCGATTCAGACTCCTGACCGCCAGAACCATGAGAGAATACATTTCCACTGTATCAAGCCACCAAGTTGGTGGTAATTTGATGGCAACCATAAGAAACTGATATATGAGAGAAGCCAAAGGGAAGAGAGTTTAAATTTGTGGGGTGTCTACTGTGTGCCAGGCATTGTGATAGGTGCTCTCTGGGCACTCAGTCACTTCGTACCACACAGGCTTGGACACTTTCTAATAGGCCATGTTAAGGAAGAGGCAGAGAAGAGGCTTCATGTTTCCCGGGGAAAGCTCCTTCTATCACCCTGGTATCTGGGCTGATCGCATCATTCCATTGAGCCCAATTCCTCATGTGTAAATAAGGGATCAGACTAGATGGCCTCTTTTCAGCACTGACCTTTTTTTTTTTTTTTTTCTTATTCTTGACTTCACTTTTTTTTTTATTTAGTTTTTGTTTATTTATTATAGCTTATTATGGGGGTACAACAGTTCTGGTTAAGTATATTGCCCATGCCCCTCCCAACCCCCCGAGTCTGAGCTTCAAGGGTGTCCATTCCCCCGACAGTGCACATCGCACTCATCATGTAGGTATACACCCATCCCCTCCCCCACCCCCAACACCCCGAGTCAGATCTTCAAGCGTGTCCAT
>CM052440.1:80182591-80221038 GCA_028533085.1 Varecia variegata | reverse complement strand
TTTGTTTATTTATTATAGCTTATTATGGGGGTACAACAGTTCTGGTTAAGTATATTGCCCATGCCCCTCCCAACCCCCCGAGTCTGAGCTTCAAGGGTGTCCATTCCCCCGACAGTGCACATCGCACTCATCATGTAGGTATACACCCATCCCCTCCCCCACCCCCAACACCCCGAGTCAGATCTTCAAGCGTGTCCATTCAGCACTGACCTTTGAAGTGAAATTTTATGGGCTAAATCTGGAATGATGCATAAGGCTGTCCAATATATAGAATTACAAATATTCTTGTTTAGAGAAAACTCTCTGAGACCCAGAGTTAAAGCCAAGGTGGGCAGACTCCCAGAAGTCAGGAAGCAAGGTTAACTGTTTAGTGACAAATATTGTTGAGTCTTTAACAACCAAAGGGAACTAAACCCCCAGTGCTCTGAGGATGATTTCCAAAATATCACCAGAGTCCTGACTTCTTGCCAAAAAACACCACCTTCTTTCTCATAGCATAGATCCCATTTTTAGTTTTTAAACCTTAAAGCCCAGAATGAGAAAGAAAGATATTTTAGGACTGGGATTTCCATTTCTAGCAATATGGCAGATTAGAGAAACCTAAAAACTGTGCCACTACAATGGACAAATGTTCTATGGGATCCATGGCTAATCTCACACACAAAAAAAAAGTAGAGGGAATTTCAAGAGAAAAAAAGAAGGAAGAGAAAATGGATAAGAAGAAAAAATTGAAAAACAGAACCAGCAAGTGTGATGATGTTACAGAGTAACCAGAGTGAGGGTGGCAATCTTGCCAACCAAGGGGTTTGGGATTAACAGCTCCATGGAGATGGAAATGAGTCTTGGATCTGCATGTTGTGGGGAGGTGGACCTGAGATCCCATTGTGAAGCTGGGACCCTTGAAGGACTACAACACCATGAGAAAGCTGACAAGAAAAAATCCACTCTGAGAAATAGGGAAACAAAAGAAGTTTGTTACCTTGGTCTGGGCTCTGGATAGGAGTGGAAAAAAAGTCTTCCCTGAAAATTTGTAGCTGTGGGAAAGCCCTCATATAGATTTGAATTCCAATTTATACTTCTCGTAAGATTTAGTAAGTCCATATTGAAAAATTAACATAAAACCCTTCAAAGATAAGCTCACAATCCAAAATTATGAAACATAGGAAGCAATTCACTATAAGCAAGAGTCAACAGACATAAAAATAGCAGGATTAGAGCTACAAAAACTTCAGATAATAAAATTTTTATATAAAGGTTATAAAACAAATATTTTTAAAATTATTGTTATAAAGAAGAAATTGAAACTTTTACCAAGAATAAGACAATAAGAAAAATAAGAGAATAGAAAAAGAGCCAGATTTAGCTTCTAAAATTACAAATATAGTCAATGAAATAAGAATTCTCAGTTGACAGGTTAGACATCATCTGCAGGTTAGACAGAGTTGAGAATTAGTGAACTAGAATATAGATCCAAGTAGTCATGCGCTGATAAGTCAGCTCTCCAGGAAAAAACAAAGTTCTGATTTGTAGCATTTGCTGATTTCCATGGTGTAAATATTCCTACCATGAGCAATTTCAAGCCACCAACATGGCATTGCTAAATGTGGAGCTGGGAAGAGATGCACACAACTGGTTCTCGGCAACCAGCACGAGCACACCACTTGATCTAAGCAAAGCACCCGGAAAGCAACACAGTGGGATAAAAAGACAGAAATATGGAAGTAAGGTAAAGAGAAAAAAAAAAGAGATGAAATAAAAATATCCAACATAAATCGAATAGTTCCCGAGGGAGAAAAACAAAAGCTGAAATTTTTCTAAATCTGATGAAGGTATCACAATAAGTCCCAAGCTAGACAGTAAAAATAAAACTCACACCTAGACACAACAGAGTGAAATTCCAAAGTACCAAAAACAAAGAGATTACTTAAACACAGAGAAAAAAGACATAATATCTGCAGAAAAATAACAATTAGACTCAACAGCAACAATGGAATTCCTCAAAGTACTGTGAGGAATAACTGTGACTCTAGAGCTCTGAACCCAGCTAAAGTGTCACACAAGAATGAGGGAGTATTGCTTCCCATGTTCACTACCAAGCCCTGAATGAAGGAACTACTAAAGGATTTTTTTTTAGGAAAATAGGAATTGAACCCAGATGAAAGGAGAAATTATGAGCAAAGAATCTCTGTTAAACATGAAGGCATATCTAAACAAGCACCGATGGTGTAAAACTATAATAATAATGCCAAATTTAATAATAATAATGCCAACAAGCTCAGGGAAGGAGTGAGGGTAGTAGGGAACGAAGTAGATAGAAAAAGTAGTAACAGTAGAAAGCACAAAATAAGGTAGTAAATATAAATCTAAGTGTATTAATATAAACAGTATATTTAATATAAAATGAATGAAAAGAGACAAAACTTCACAATAAGAAGACAGAAAAGATTATGTTACATTAAAATAATAATGAGATATTACTATGCATTTATCAAAATTGCTAAAATAAGAAAATAAGCTGACAATACCAGATGCTGGCAAGGATTCAGAGCAACTGCAACTCATGCATTGCTGGTAGAAATGCAAATGGCATAGCTACTACAGCTACTTTGGAAACAGTTTGGCAGTTTCTCATGAGGTTAAACATACACTTGTCATACCAACTCCTAGATATTTACCTGGAGAAATTTAAAACATATGTTTACACAAAAACCATATATGAATACCATCTCACACCTGTTAGGACAGCAACTATTAATATTAAAAAAAACCAGAAAAGTGTTGGCAAGGGTATAGAAAAATTGGAACTCTTTGTGCACTATTGGCAGGAATGTAAAACGATACAGCTGCTATGGAAAACAATAGGGTGGTTCCTCAAAAAATTAAAAATAGAATTGCCTTATGATCCAGCAATTCCATCTCTGGGTGTACACTCAAAAGAATTGAAAGTAGGGTCTTGAAGAGATATTTGTGCACCCATGTTCATAACAGCATTATTCACTACAGCTAAAATATGGAAGCAACCTAAGTGTCCATTGATGGATAAATGGATAAGCAAAGTGTGGTATATACATACAAAATATTATTCAGCCTTTTAAAAAGAAGGAAATTCTGACATATGTTACAATGTAAATGAACATAATGCAAAGTGAAATCAACCAATCACAAAAAGACAAATAATGTATAATTGCACTTCTATGATGTCCTTAGAGTAGTCAAAGTTGTAAAGACAGAAAGTAGAATGGTGGTTTCCAGGGGCTATGAGGAGAGGATGGGGAGTTATTGTTTACTGAGTATAGAGTTTCAGTTTTACAAGATGAAAAGCGTTCTAGAGATGGATGGTAGTGATGGTTGCAGATCATGAATGTACTTAATACTACTGAACTATATACATAAAAATGGTTAAGCTAGTAAAGTTTATATTGTGTGTATTATAGCACAATTAAAATGGGGGGGCAGGAGGGGGATATCTATACATGAATGTTTACAGTGGGTTTATTCATAACTTCCCAAAACTAGAAACAACAAAGTTTCCTTCAGCTGGTGAATGGATAACAAATTGTGGCACTACTCCTCAGCAATAAACAGGCACAAATTATTGATACCTTCAACGACATGGATGAATCTCTAATGTGTTATGTTAAATGAAAGAAGCTGGACTTAGAAGACTCTACTGTATGATTATATTTATATGAGTTTTGGAAAAATCAAAACTATAGAAACAGAAAAAAATCACTGGTTACCAGGGGCTAGGAATTAAGAGAGAGTTTGACTACAAAGGGCATGAGGAATTTGGGGGGTGTTGAAACTGTTCTGTAGTTTGATTGTGGTGGTTATATCACACTATACTTTCGTGAAAACTCATAGAACTATACATGAAAGTATGAATTTTACTGTATATAAGTTATACCTCAATAAATATGACTTTTAAAAGAACAATAATAAAATCCAGCTATCTGCTCCTTTCCTGAGACACATCTAAAAATCACTCAGAAAGGTTGAAAGAATGAAAAAGATATATCAAGCAAATACTAACCAAAAGAAAGGCAGAGTACCTATATTGATACCACACAGATTTTAAAGCAAAAGGCATTGTTAAAAATGATGAGAGTCATTACATAAAAGAAACAATTCACTAGAAAAATTCAACACTTCTAAAAACTAATAACAATAAAGTCTCAAAATATACAAAGCAAAACTTGACAGAATTATATGAAGAAATTGACAAATTCACCACCATCATAGAAAAATTTAACATAGCTCTCTTAGTATGGGGTAGATGAAGCAGACAAAAAGTAGTAAACATAGAGAAGATTTGAATAACACAATTAACAAACTTAATTCAAGTATATGTAGAATCCTGGGCCAGTCAGAAAATATATTCTTTTTGAACATACATAGAACAATTGCAAAAAAAAAAAATTATGTACTAGGCTACAAACAAATCTCCAAAATTTTTTAACTTAATTTAAAAATAAATTTAGTTACAAAGAGGTAACTTTAAAATCAAACCACCCTATCAAAAAGTGGGCAAACAAACATATGAAAAAATGTTTAACATCTCTAATCATCAGGGAAATGCAAATAACAAAACCACAAGGAGATATCACTTATCTCCAGTGAGAATGGCCTTTATCAAAAAGTCCCAAAACAATAAATGTTGGCGTGGATGCAGAGAGATAGGAACACTCCTACACTGCTGGTGGGACTGCAAACTAGCACAACCTCTGTGGAAAGCAATATGGAGATACCTCAAAGAGATACAAGTAGAACTACCATTTGATCCAGCAATCCCATTACTGGGCGTCTACCCAAAATAACAAAAGACATCTGCACTCGAATGTTTATAGCAGCACAATTCACAATTGCAAAGATGTGGAAACAACCGAAGTGCCCATCAATACATGAGTGGATTAATGAAATGTGGTATATGTAAACCATGGAGTTCTACTCAGCCACAAAACACAATGGTGATATAGCACCTCTTATGTTATCCTGGATAGAGCTGGAACCCATTCTACTAACCCAAGTATCACAAGAATGGAAAAACAAGCACCACATGTACTCACCATCAAATTGGTATTAATTGATCAACACTTAAGTGTATATATAGTAATAACATTCATCGAGTGTCGGGCACATGGGAGGGGGACGAGGTATATACACATGTAATGGGCGTGGTATGCACCATCTGGGGGATGGATATACTTGAGGCTCTGACTCGGGTGGGGCAAAGGAAATATATGTAACCTAAACATTTGTACCCCCAGAATATGCTGAAATTTAAAAAATTAAAAAAAAATTCTAAACATTTGGAAATTTTAAACACTATACATTATAAAAGAACTCAAAATGGAAATTAGAAAATTCATAGAACTAAATGAAAATATGCTACATATCAAAATTGGTATGGTGCTGCTAAAGGGGCATTTAGAGGAAAATTTATAGCCCTAAGTGTACATATTAGACAATAAAATATTTGAGAAATCAGCATTGGAGAAGACAAAAACAAATGATCTTACTAATCTTACAATATGGTGCAGTACAATGAAAGGAACAATCGACTGTTTCTCTGTACCTCTTAATTAGAGGGTAGTTAGCTGGGTCATAAGGAAGAAAGATAATTTATATACAAATATTCAGCTTTTGCAAGGGAACATCACTAACTGAATGTTTATGTAATTGAAATTATCAAAGAAAGATTGAATATTAGTAGTGGTTTTCACATTATCCGTATTACCTTCTATTGCTTGTGAACACACACATGCACACACATATAAACTGGTCTTTTTGGACAGTGTGGCAGACCCTCTTTGTAGATTTTATCCACTCCACTGGAGTGGGCTCAGGAGGGTGTACTCAAACCATCCAGTGTTTGCCAGCCATCTACCATGTGTAAGTTGCTATGGAGAATTCAAAGTTGAACAAAGTCAGGTTTGAGGAGCTCCAAGATATGGTTTGACTGGAGGTCTAGGCATGGAGGGAAATGCTAAGAGATAAGACCGGCAAGATAAATTGAGGTGTGGTCATGGTGATTCCTTAATGGCAGGGGAGGCGTGTTAGGGAAGGTTTGCAAGCAGGGAAATAAAACACATGACCACCGTTTAGGGAAGTGGTATCCTGGAAAATCTTACCTTCTTGGGTCCTAAAGTCATCTTCAGCGAAGATGTTAAAGTTGCCACACAGCCCACAGGTCTTGTTGAAGTATCTATCCGACAGCAGGACTTGAAAGTTCCCGCTGCCATCGATCCTGGCCACAAAGCCATGGGCCTCACTGGACAGCTTGTAGTATCCAGCCTCCTTCTCCAGATACAGCCCTTTGGAGGCATAGGGCATGGAGACGCTGGAGGGCAAAGGATGGGTTCGGAAGTGGGCTTCCCACGCAAGTTCTGATGTCCTCCCACCTTCCAACCCCAACCCCACGTCACAAGGTCAAGGCCGTGGTGCAAAGCGGCTGAGTGCCTAGCCCGGCCGTCGGGAGACCTGGCTCTCGCCCAGCCCTGCTACTCACTTCCCCTGGGCACATTTACTTCCTCTCTCTGTACCCCAGCTTCTTCATCTGAAAAATGAGGGGTTGTGCAAGGGGATCCCCAGGGTCCTTTCTGACTTGGGCCTTTGGGGCTCCTGACTTACCTTTGGTCCCCCTGCATCACGGTACCATTGACAAACAAATGGACGTCAAAAAACTCCCCAAGATACACAGAGAGGCCCACTCTCTTGCCGTTTTGGAAGTCCCCTGAAAGAGAAAAGAGTCCATAGTGTGATTCTTACCCCCCCAAAAGTTAATAATCTTCCTAGTCTTCTCTCAGTGGAAAACTCCCCAAAAAGACTTAACAGAGGGGCAAGAAAAATCCCCCTAAAAATCTCATTGGCTCACTCATTTTTCCATTCATCTAAAAATATTTATTGAGTGCCTTCTCTTCTGTTTCACAAAAGAAAAATGTAAAAGCATGATCTCTTGCTTCCATACACTCTTCCAATCTAGGTACGAAGACAAGCAGGCAGCGTTTGAACGCGCAGTGGGGCAGCAAGCGAAAGCAACGGTGTCGAGCTCTGGCACTGTAGGGTAGTGGGATTTAGAACGGTATCTGCAGACTTGCCCGCATCAGAATATCTGCGCTATTTGTTTAAAATGAACGTCCGTGAATCTCCCCTCAGTTTACTGAATTCGATTCTCTGGGTTTAGAGAGAAGTCAAGTGTCTCACTCAGCACTTGGAACTTAATGAGGACACAATGGTGGCAATGGTATTGCCACTGGAGATGTTTGAATGGCCAAACGCACGATGAAGTCGTCTCTGACGGCTGCTGACTGTGAGGCTGAACAGGGAGGCAGGCTGATGGCACTCGGCATGAGGGAACACGGGCGGGAGGCAATTTCCACAGCATTATGGAAGTTTCCCGAGCCACAGCCAGCCTCTGAGGACGGCTGCTTGTGCTGGCCCTTGCTATTCAAAGATAACTGAGCAGACAGAGAAGACGAAGGAACCAGAAGAGACAATACAGAATCTGGTCTTGAGCCTTGGAGACAGAGAAACTGATGGAAACAGGGAAGACAGAGAACTCACAAGTGGGCACAGGGCCTTGGGGCTCTGAAGGACGGGGCATAGGACCCAGGTGGAAAGGTTAGCCTTGACAATGAGCAGATACATCCTCTCTTAAGAGGCGTGGGAGAGTGCAGGCTCCAAGTTCTCGGCAAAAGAGGAGGCAAAGATGTCTGTGGAACCGGAAACCTTGGCAAGCTCTGCTGACTCGAGGTGTTGCTGCGTGGCCAGGGCTGCAGGTGCAGGGTGGTAAGGAAGGAGCCTCCTCGCTGCCAGCTGGGAGAGGAGGAGCCCCCCAGCAGGGGTCTGGGCTGGACCAAGGCTGCAGGTACACACACACACACACAATCACACACAAACCAGAATCAGCCAGAAAATAGACTTGTTCCTGGTGAGATTTCAGTGAGGGCTGCCCCAGTAAATAAACGAGCCCGTTCTAAGAATAGAGTCTTAAATGATATGCCATTAGCAGGTCAGAGCCGCCAGCAAGAGCCCGCAGACCTCCCACAGTCCACAAACCACATTCTGCAGCTCCAGATCAACGCTGCTGGGAGAAAAAGGAGGCACCCACCCCCAAAGTTGAAAGGGTTCTGTCCTGTTTGAGCCAAGGGGCCTTGCCAACTATACATTTGCACTTAGAACAGTTTTTGCAGCAAGCAAAACTTTAGAAGTCGCAACAAACTTTCTGATAGCAGGAAATTAACCAAAGAAAAACAAACAGAACGGAAGAACAAAGAGAGTAAACAGAGTCATTATTTTTCATTTTAATTTATTTATCAGTAATGGTAGACTCTGAGTGATGAGTTTATGGATGTCATATTCTTCCAACTTTTCTGTGTTTGAAAATTTCCACAATAGAATGTTGAAAAAGCAAACAAATAGGGCAGCCTGGCAACGACCTCTGATTTGCAGTCCCTCCCAGGGGCCTTCCGGGCCTTCCAGTCATCTGCAGTGGGCCCAGGGCCAAGTCCCTCCCCCGGCCGCGTCTGGGCTGACACTGGGAACACTGCACAGCAGCCGCAGTGGAGCCCATGCGACAGGGCCCGTTCGCACCTCCTCACTGGGACCTGCAGAGCAGAAGACCGTCTGCTGGGGGTGGGCAAAGGAGCCCACGCGGCCTGGGGCTGCGTGTCCCTTAGGACCACTGAGACTGTCTCCCGGTCAGTAGAATCCTCCCCACTCCTGCCTCACAGGGCAGATAGACAGGGGGTTCTGCCCCTGCTTCCTGGGTCACTCGGCCAGTACGTCACCACTGAGCCAAAGGCTCCTCCCTCCTGGAAACGTGGAAGGACCCCTGTGCACCTCTCCTTGCAGGCTCTCCTCGTGGGGACTTAGAAAGGGTGGATGGAAACACGCTGGCCGGGGACTCTGCGGCTGGAGGAGGGGCAGGGAACGCTTTGGAGGTGACCAGGCAGCTTGGGATGCAGCCTGGCCCCGCAGCTGCTGATCTGTAGCTCCTGGAGGCTTTCAAAGACATAAAATCACCTAAGCAAGTCACTCGTTCTGCAGGAGGCAGAGCTGAGCCTGTGTGGCAGGAAAGCCCAGAGGTCACTACCGCCGTACGATTGAAAAGTAGGGCCTGCAAGGCTGAACAAGCCAGGAATTCCTCAGGAGCAGAAAGTCAAATAAGACCCAGGAGAAATGTGTGGGAGGGTGTGGGAGCCCCAGCCCTTCTCAAGTCACTGGCGGAGCAAGCCTGCCCGCACCGGCTGCCAAGCGGGGGTAACGCACCCGTGACCACAGAGCTAGTAAGTGATGATGGAGCCGGGACTCCCCCAGGGGCTGTTGAAGGCCTTCCTCGGCGAGGCCCCAGGACAGATCAGCATTAGGAAGGCCAGGAGGCAGCGGGAGCGGAGCTCAGGGCTGAGCACTGAGGGGGCAGCACCCTGGACGAGGAGGGGGGTGCTGGCCGCCCCAGGAACTTCACCTGCTGCAGGAATTTTACAGGACAATAAAAGGATTTGTTCTGTAAAGTTTGGACTCAGTCAAAAGGCCGAATTTAAGGACCTAGAAGGCCACATGTGGGCTTAAGGCCACAGGTTCCCCACCCCTGGCCCCCACACACCCGCCCAGAGACAAACCCAAAATAGTCTGGGGCAGGTGGGGCTGGCGTTCAGGCCTTCAGTGAGGACCGCACTGCATGGAGCCCGTGCACTCCTGGCCCGGATGGCCCAGGGGCTGGAAGAGCAGTCAGCCCACACCTGAGCAAGAGGCTGGCAGGGGGATTTTTGAAGCGTAACCTGGAGGAGCCTACAATTCAGAGAAACATACTGTGGCAGAGGAAGGATCTTGGAGATCATCTAAACAAGTGGTTCTTAAACTCTTTTGCCCAGAAAGCATAGTAAAAACAATTCACTTCGTGACCCAGTACACACAAACACACACACACACACTTACCCTCACCATGTATCACGTGCTCTGATATTTTCTGACATTTTCTGTTTTACTCTATTTAATCTTTTTAAATGCTAGTTACAACCACTAAATTAATTTTAGGACCCTTAGCTCGTGACTCAGTTTGTAAAACACTAATCTAGACTTACTCCAATTTGCAGATGGAGAAACGGAGGCCTAAGTTTACAACAGGATTTCTCCTCTCCCCCTCACCACCATGGAATTCGGGGCCAGATACTTCTTTGTGGCAGGGACCAGCCTGTGCATGGTGGGACAAGTGGCAGCATCCTGGCCTCTACCCACTAGATGCCAGTAGCACCCACCCCCAAGTTGTGACAACTGAAAATGTCTCCAGAGGCCGCCAGGTGGTCCTCTAGGAGAAAAGTCACCCCGACTGAGAACTGGTTTATGCTGTCAGCATGGAGCAGAGCCTACCCCCGGGCTTTCTGATTCCGAGTCCAAATCTCCATTTGCAGCACAAAGCTGCCTAACAGGGCATCTGCGCTGGGGGTCCAGCTCTCCACTACCAGGGGAGAACTCCAAATCGGCTTTGTTCCCTCACTAAAGAACCCAGGGCATCGGATGACATGCAGCCATTAGGAAAATGAGCCATGAGAAATGGCCACACCCTGCAGACCTCCAGGTTAGTACTTCCTGTGACTGCTAGGAAGAGGGGCTGGGTGTCACCCCAAGAGACAAGACAAACCAGCGAAGCTCTCCCCAGGCTCCCGCCGGGCTGTGGGACCCAGCGACTGAGGCGGTGAGGTAGGGACTAAGCCCCTGCCCCACGCGTTGGGCGAGGGCATCCTGGGACTTGCAGAAGCCGGTGGGTAGCTAGAGCCAGAGTCAGACACAGGGCGCAGCCTTGGGCTCTAGTGCAGGGCTCACTAATCTAATCTACATTTGCAAGGAACACCCTCCTCTCGCCTGCGACTTGGATGCTGGTGACCCTCTGTCCAAACTCTGAGGAGCTGGGTCTGACCAGCCATTTACTGGCTCAGAAACAAAGGCTCCGCTGGGGAAGTGACTCAGCAGATTGTGGGTTGTTTGTGGCTCTCACTTGGCTGGTTTGGGAGCGAGACCTGCAGCTGCAGCTTAGGGAGCACAGTCTCTACTAAGTGGGCGCAACCAGGACCCCCGTGGTCTCTCTCTGGCCCCACGCTGGCTGCAGGAGCCACGCAGCTTGGCCTGGGAGCCTGGAGCCTGCCCGGAGCCAGGGTCAAGGCAAAGGGCCTCCCCTTGCACCAGGTGGTCCTTCATGTGCGGACGTAAACACTTTGCCCAGGATGTGAACACCGTCCACAGGCACTTGAGAGGAATGTGAATTTGCAATTTAGGATCAAGGAAACAGGATGTCATCGGAGAACAATGGAACAGAGGGTGTCCTTCGGCATGCACACCGAAGCCCGAAGCCCGAAGCCCGGGGTCCCAGTTCTGGGCTCCCTTCCCTGACCCCGGAGCCCCGGCTCCCCTGAAGTGCCAGTGCCAGCCCACCTCCCTCAAATTATTCCTCTCCTCCCGCACACCCCACCACCACCACCACCCACAGGAAAAGTAGCCACCCATTCTCTACGATTTAGCAGCATGGTTTTCAGTGGAAATGAGTTCAGTCTATTAAATAAATTAAAGTATGTTTGAACCATAGCCTGATTTAGGCCAACAACCTCCCGGAAAATTGACACTTAAGAAGAGCAAATTATTTATAAGAAAAAAATAATGATGATTGCTTCTCAGGCTTTTGGCTAAGATCAAGTGTAGAAAAAAATAATGACCCAGTACGGAATCCCGCTGAGATGTTTTCAAGTAGAGAGTCCCTCCACAGCCCTTCGAACTCCCCCTAGGCCACCGAAACCCCCTCGTCTCTGCGGAGTGCACGTCCAACAAACAAGGGAACATCCTGTGTTATTTGGCTGCTTTCAATAACTCAGGTTTGGGTAACACGTGATGCTTTCGAAAAACTTGTCTCACTTGATCCTCACCGTTTCAAATGGTATCTCCATTGCAAAGATGAGAAAATGGAGGCTGAGACTACGCAACTGCCCTGAGGATGCCCAGTGGTGAGGGAAAGCACAGTCGAGACACAGGTTGTCCCCTCCATGCTGTTTCCCGCTGGGGGCAGAGCCACCAGTCCTGCGGGATGGAAACCAACCCGTGAGCACAGCTTGATGCGCCCAGTGCTGGACAGGAATGGTCGAGGGCTTCCTGGAGGAGGTGACAGTGACAGCCATAAGGCACCAGCACAGGCTGCACTTTCCTGACTGTGAGGGTCACCCTGAAGCGGGGAGGGGTCTGGAATTGGGCTTCAGTAGGGGGAAGGGAGCCTTTCCAACATGCTGGCTTGGCTCCCTGTGCCCAGAGTATGAACTCTGCCTGGAACCAAGGTATCGCCATGTGTTCTTTACAAACCCGTCTCCGGGGCAGGGAGTCCACAGCAGAGTGCACTAAAGCAGACCATGGAGTCAAGACAGCAGCCCCCTCCAGGGCACCACAGTGCTGCCACGGGGTCCCCCTCCCTGGAACCTCCACTGAAGCCCAAAGCCATAGAGTGCAGAGGGTGTTGCTATTTCTTCTTTCGGAATCTTCCTCCCGTCACTTCTAACCCTCCAGCCCACTGACACCCCAGAGCCATCTCAGGCAGGGCATCTGTATCGTCCACTGTGATTGTTAAGATGGAGAACTTAACTTAAACATTAGGGCCACCTGCCAGAGGAGGGCCTCAGTCCTCAGCTCCCTGGGGAGAAGGAGGGTTCCCCCGAGCTGCAAGGTGGGACCCCCACAGACGCCCTGGGATGTCTCTGGCTTTTTTCACCTCTTGCTTGGTAACTACGGCCAAGGCCACCCTGCCTCTGCCTCTCCCCTTCTCAGGACCATCTTGGCAAAGCACCAGTTCCCTCCCGACCCTTCTCTGCTGCACAAGACTCCACACGAGCTCCTCACAGCCTGCGGAACTGGGACAAACTCCATCAGGCCTCATGGCCCTGCGCACAGCCTCCCACATGGCCCAACCTTTCCTCCCTCTATGCTCCGGTCCTGGGCTTCTCAAAGTTTGGTCCCCAGTCTAAGAGCAGCAGCAGCTGGGAAATTATTAGAAATGAACATTTTGGGTCCCCTTCCAGATCTACTGAGTCAGAACCCTGGGGTGGGGCCCAGCCACCTGTCTGTAACAGCCCTGCAGGCGGTCCTGATGCGTGCTGGGGTTCGGGGACCACTGCTCCAGCCATGCTGACCTCCCTACTTGCTCCCTGCCAGGAGCGCACATGCCTCCCAGCCTCCTCCCTGTACTTGTGCCGTCCCCACCGCGTGGAGCACCCTCCCCTGTCCTCTCTGCCCAACCACGGCCCGCTCACCCCGGGCTCCTTCAGTACAACAGAGATCGCTGTGCTTTGGGGTCCCTGTCCCATTCAGTGTTGACAGAGACCCCAGGGAGCTAACGGCCAGGAAACTGAGATGAACCAGACAGCCCTTGGCCTTGAGAAGCACACAGAGGAGTGGGGAGAATGGCAGCGCCCAGAAGTCACCCTGTGAGAGGTTTTCTGGCGGAGTCCAGGCAGGGGGCAAAGACAGCCTAAGGTACAGGCCGAGAGGCAGGGCAAGCTGTGGCAACCGTCAGCTCACCGGGCTCCCACCCAGAGCCGAGCCCGGCGCTGGGCACACAGGGCACTCTGCGTCCACCCTGTTGGCTGATGGAGCAACACGCCCAGAGCCCCGCGGCCTGTACCTCTGCAAGCGTCTGCGTGTGGCCAGAGACGCCCTGCTTGACCCAACTCGAGCCAGGCTCCTCTGAGCCCTCTTCTAGACTACGAACTTGGCCTGTGTAGTTCAGTTTTAGCAAGAATCCCACTGGGTCAGCTTAGCAAAGACCACCCACCCTCAACATCTGCCCACCCTGGCCTGCCTTCAGCAAGCATCCCGTCAGGGTGGTTTAACCAGAATGTCCGGAGCCCTGATGTTGCCTCTTAGTAATTAATAATTTTCCACCACTGACCCCCGCCCTGCCCTTCGCTCTAAATCCCCACTTTTCCTTGTTGTACTCGGAGTTGAGCCCTCTCTTCCCCTACTGCAAAACGCCCTTTGCAGCAGCCCCTCTTGAATAAAGTCTTCCTTACCGCTCTAACAGGTGTCATGAAAATTTCTTTAGTGGTGTGAGTCTGTTCGTTGCTGTCTCTGCTCCCCCAGGCTGAGGCCCCCACCTTGTTTAGGTTTCGTAGCACCCCCACGTCACACACATCTGTCAAATTCTTAGTGTGTAGAGGTCACCAAAGCACAATTCTCCATCACCGCCTCCAGCCCCGCTCCCAGGCTTGGCAAGTGCCCTCTGTCCTGAGCGCAGAGGAAGGTTCCTCCGACCTGAGAGGCTGGTACCAAAACCCAGCTCCTCCATACATTATCTGTCAGGCCTCGGAAGGATACCCAACCTCCTTGGGCCGTGGCTCTTCATTTATAAGAGAGCAGTAACCACACCTCCATCCTAGAGCTGTTGTGAGGATGCAGGCACACACAGGGACAGTGCCAGTACTGTCACAGGAACACAAGAGGTGCTCAACACAAGCAAGATATTCTGAATTCCAAAGGCCACCAAGAAAACAGCGACGAGTCTTCCCTTTGGTGAGAAGCTTTACATGTTCCACAGCTCCTTGTAGCTCATGATTTCCCTTGATGCGTGGGAGCTCCCAGAGCCTTGCCCAGAGCCAGAGCAATGGCGACAGCCACTGGGGCAGCACAGAGACACGCTCCGTCCCACCAGGCTCCCGTGGGGAGAGGGCCGGGAGAAGCCAAGGGAAGCCACGTGTCACGGCAAGGCCATTCCCCCCACATTCCTGGCAGCAACCTTCCAGCTCGGTCACTGACCTGAGAGTTGGAGTCCTCCCCCCGCTCCCAGCTGAGCTCAGCGACCCCCCCCCCACCTGACTGATTCCTCCCTGCAGTGCCCGGGACTCACCAAGAAGTGAGAAGGAGTGTTCCTCACAGTCCCCTGCCAGGAAGTAACTGCAGTGTCCCGCAAAGCTGTACATGCTCCCATCAAAGGTGTTGATGAAGTCATCTCCGAAGAGGCTGCACCGGGCCATCGACGACTTGCTGCGAGTCCCTCCCGCACAAAGCGTCCCTAAAGGAGAGGCCATGTGTGAGCACAGCTGAGACCACCTGCCCAAACCTCTCTGGCCTCATAGAAACAAGGCTGCCTCTGACAGCAGTCGGGCTGCGGGAAGGTACTTCACATCCTCAATGAGACTAAAGCTGCTGCTTTCAGCCACTAAATAGGACCCAGGATTCACGCAATAACGAAGGAACAGTTTTTCAGGAAATCTACTAATTTTAATGACATTTACTTACTGATTTAAAATGTAATCATGCTCATAAAAAACTTGCAGGATACAGAAAAAAACACAAAGAAGAAGTTAAAATCATCTGTAATGCATCACTGAGTGACAACTAGAGTCAATATTTCAGTGTTTTACAGCTGTAGATTTTTTACAAATTTGTGACCATCCTGTGTAAATTATTTGTTACCTCCGGTTTTTTCTCAGTACGTCGTAAAGAATTTGTCATGCCATTGTGTATGCTTACAATACGTGATTTTTAGTCACTGCGTTATATTTTGCATATAAATGTATGTAGTGTGGCCCCCTATTATTTCCAAGCTTTTATTTGTTTGTTTATTTATTTATTTATTGAGAGAGGGTCTCACTCTGTTGCCAGGTCTAGAGTGCAGCGGCGCCATCATAGCTCCCTCTAGCCTCGAACTCTTGGCCTCAAACAATCCTCCTGCCTCAGCCTCCCAAATAGCCAGGACTATAGGCATGCACTACCATGCCTGGCTAACTTTTTAAAAAAGTTGTCCTAGAGAAGGGCGTCTCAATAGGTTGTCCAGGCTGATTTCAAACTTCTGGCCTCAAGCAATCCTCCCACCTCGGCCTTTCAAGGTGCTGGGACTACAGGCATGAACCACCGCACCTGGCCCAAATTTTTTAATATTATAAATAGATTGCAATGAGCATCTTTGTACATAAATCTACTAGTATATTTTGAGAGGATTAAATTTTAAACAGATCAGACTGTGCCTGCCATATAGAATCTATGAAGGGTTGACTCTTCCAGGGTCATGTGCTAACTCCCTCTCCAACTATGTGTGTGCATGCGTGTGCGCGCGCGTGCGTGTGTGTGTGTGTGTGTGTGTGTGTGTTGTCAGGTGGGGAACCACAGCGGTAAATCTCTAAGTGTTCTGGGTTCCCTGGCACAAGACCCACTTGGTAGGAAGACGCAGAGAGTGTGACAAATGTATACTTCTTCCCAGACTAACCTACGGACAGCAGGCTCAGTGCTGTTGACCTGATGGGTCTAAATGGAGACAGTTCAAGGTCAAAAGGGCCCTTCTGCTATGCAAAGACTCAGAATCTCAGTGAGGGAAGGAAGGCAGTACAGTGCAGTGCAGTGGAAAGAGTGCTGGTCTGGGACCGAGGAGAACTGAGCTCCGATCTTGGCTCTGTGAGAATTTGGAGCAGTCATTTCTCCTCCTTGACCCTTAGTCTCTTCATTTGTACCACGGGAGGCTCAACTAGATGACCTCTACAATCCCTCCTAAAACTAATAATCCAGGTCTTGGATTCCTTCTTCCCCACCTGTGTCCCCATCATATAGGATAATTCTTTGCCGCCCTTGTGCTTCTTAATTTCCCAATAGAGGAAGGCTTTTGCAGGCACCTGCTCTCTGGGGACACAAGTCAGGGGCAAGGGGCTCTGCAGAACCTTCACAGGAGGCAGCCAGCATGAGCCTAGCATGGGGCTGGGCACACAGGCGACTCCAGACACACCTGCTCGTTCCTGGAAGGGTGTTACTCCCAGTGGCCCTGGGGCAGGAGTAAGGAATGGAAGCCCTTTGGCACCTACCTGGCAAAGTGAGCACCAGAGCAAGCAGCACCCTCGCAAGCCTGGCAGGAACCATCTGCAGAGAAGCCAGAGAGATGACGGTTATCACCACGCAGGGACATGGCTGCTGGTATGCGCCACTGTCAGTGCACGAAGTGGGGGAAAACGCACCTTTAAAGCAGGAGAAAAGATGGCTCTTCACTGACCCCCCAACTCCCCTTTGAACATGGGCTTCCAGCCACCCCCCAAAAAAAGCCCTGGCCGGTGCCAGGCCCAAGAGTGACAATGGCTGTGAGCCAAGAGCCCGGGGCATCCTTCCCCAGAGCGCAGCCCCAGGCCAGGACGGAGGAGGAAAGCCCTGCCTTCTCCTGCTGCTCCTCTCTCACGCCCCTGCCCTCCTGCAGCAGCGTTCCTTACTGCCCCTGCATCCTTCCACGCTTGGCAGCGACCGGGTGAGTAGAAACTGTCTTTCACTTGTGTTCCCGCCACGGGCACCCAGACTTAGAGAATGCTCAGGAACCCCCGACCGACTATTTGCTTCTTGGTCTGACCCCCCAGATCGGGGGTCTCTACCTCATCTCTATCCCCAGCCCCTGGCACACTGCCCGGCACCCACGAGATGCCCAGTAAATGTTTACTGAGTTGACCTGCTAAATGGACAGGGCTCCAGCACCCTGGGGCCCTGGCAAGATTCCCCACTGTGCACCCACTTCCCAGAGAAGAACAATTGATCCTGGCTGCAGAGAACACTCCAAGTCCCTTAGAGCCCCTGCCACAGCCCCTCTCTTCTGGAAAAGTTTGTTAAATGAAGTGCTTAATCTGTCACCTGAGATTCACTGGGGGTGACTTCTTTCCTACCTAATGCCCCAGCCAGCCAAACAAAGGAAAGATACACGCAATCTATTATATATGTGTGGAAGTAACACTTCACTATCACCTATGGCCAAGTCTTGGTCTCAGAGCAGGTGTCCCTCTCCCACTCCCAACACACAGACAGGTGCATTAGGTGCTCCCAGAAGTTTCCCAGCAGTGATGGCAAAGTTCGTTCCAACCCCCTGGCATCAAGTACTACCACGCAGTACAACCCCCTGCATGAAGAAAAGCAGTCACAGGACCCCAGATGCAAGTGGAGGAGGGGGCAGTAGGATTGTCCCTGGCTGAACAGAGTCACCCCTCCAAACAAAGCCCTTCTAGTCCAGGGATGGAGAAGCCCAGCTCCCCAGGGGTAGGGGTCAGTCCTGCATCGTCCTCCCACGAGTGAGCCAGCTCTTCCCAAATCACTGTACCTTCCCCTGCAAATGGGGCTGCAGGTATCTCCAAGGTCCCTTAGGAAACTCAGCCGCTGCCCGAGGTGTGGCCACACCTAGGCCATGCTCCCAGCAGCTGCCGAGGCTGAATCAGGCCTGCTACGGCTCCGGACTGGCCTGCTGTAAGTGGCCCAGGGGCTGCAGAGTCCCCACAGCTGGGGGAGATAAAGCCCAAGTTGTGACGTCCACCAACCTCCCTCCCTTCCCCACCACAATAGCCGTGAGCTGCCATTGGCCTCCCCCTAATTACCACAAGGAAACAATGAAAGGAAACGCTATTGGGAATACCTCCAAGCTGATAAGGCTTTGAACAGTTTGGAGGGAGACCTCCTGGCAGCTGCCTTAATGAACAGCCTTGCCCTCCGCCAAACACCCCACTCTCCTGCATCCTCACACTGGGTCCCTGGTCCTCCCCAAGTGCCCCACACAGACAGGGGATGACCAGGAATGCTGGCTGTCCCAGAGCAAGCTGATCCAGGCCAGGCAAGAATCAGACTAGATCAACAGAGCTTCCTGATCCGGCTTCCAGGGCTGGACTCCAGGAACTTTGGGAAAAACACCTCAGCCTAAGCCAATTTAGCTGCCACGTTTGGAGGCAAGAGAGCACGGACACTGCCTATGCACCCTGGGTATGAGCGATCCGGCCGTGGCCCCTGACAAAAACAGTTTGGTCCTGGCCACAGTTTAATGGACAGGTTAAAGATGAAGGTCCTAGCCACACATGCAGGCCTTTGTAAAACGATGAGGGAGTAGTGGTTTGATTCCAATACTTCTATTATTATTAGATTCTGATAATTCGAATTCTCAAAGACCCTCCCACCGCATTTCTGGTACTCTAAGTCCTCCCCTAACTTTACACACACACACACACACACACACATCCCAATCCTTCTTCCCAGCCTCCCATTCCAAAAGCCTAATTCTCAACATTATCTGCTAAACTAATTCCTGCTAAAAGGGGTAGCTGAGGAAATGGGCGGGGTGGGGGAAGTGGCTCTCTCATGGTGGGATTCCAGGCACTAGGACAAGCAGCCTGAGCCATCCTGAGGTGTAGAAGCCCACCTCCCCCTCCTCCATGATACCACCCGCCCTCAGACTTCGAGAAACCACGATGTCCCCAACCTCTGCCCTTCCCACATACCTCACAGCCACCACTCCCTGTGCCACCCCAGGAGGGGAAGGTGAACACTTCCAAGGAAGAAAAATGGCACGAGGCAGAATTAGCATGATACAGTAGAAGAGGCACTAAAGGATTCCCATTTTCAGCTTTTTTAAAAATTAAAGAACCTGAAAATCTTCCCACTACAAAATATCTTGAAATGCTGTATTAAATATAACGAATGTTCTTTAAAGGCACAGGTGAGCCTTGGACCATCTCCAAGGGTCCAAGAGGAAGAAGAACCAAATGAGCACGAGGTAGTGCGGGCCCATGGGGTCAGCCAGCCCAGCACCCTCCAGGCTTAAGGCTGAACGTGGCCAGGACAGGACAGCAGGCTGTGGGCCTGACCCCGCAGAGTGCCAGAACTGAGCCCTCCATAAAGCTGAAGCCTTGAAGGGAAACATCTTCCAACCACCAACATAGAAGATAAAGAAGCTTGTCTGTCTCCATCTATTTTGGAGGTGGGAAAAGTAAGTCTTTCTTTAGAATGTGTGGCCCTGGGCCTGCACTCATGCAAGTCTGACTTTCAAATTTACATCACCACATGGTCCAAGAACTCCCAAGCTAAGAAACTGACACAGGTATTAGTCTCAGTGGCTGGGGTTTCTGGCAGAAACAAGCACAAATCTACCAAAAATGTCATGTATGATCTTCTTCCCAGGTCAGATATGAAACTCACAAATAAAGCTTTCTTGAGGAGGAATTCAAAATTGTAAATTTTAAAACACTCGAGGAAACAATCTACCATGAGCAAGAATAAGCAGTCACAACAAAAAGCAGGATTAGATTCCTAAGAACTTCATATCATACAATGATCAGAGAGAGATGAAAAATAAATGAGTGTTGAAAACTATAATAGACTAAAAAGTAGGAATTGGAAACATTTTTAAAAAGACATAATGAGAAAAGAATTGAAAAGGAACTTTTAGAAATGAAAATATATACTAAATTAATTAAAAAATTCAAATAAAAACACCAGATATTTCTGAAGCAAATTTTGCTGGAAAATAAATCTGAGGAAATTGCCCAAAGAAATAGAGATGAAAACGTGAGGGAAGTGCTAAGAAACACGACAGAATTAGAAGACACAAAGACAAGTGCTGGGAGAAAACGTGCACCAGGGCAGAATCCCACGCACAGTGTCTCAGTTTGATGCCCCCAGAAGCCAACCGAGTGCTTTAGCGCAGATAATGTATTTGGGAGGGCAGGAAACACCGGCAGGGAAGTGGGAATGTGATGTGGGGAAGAGCAACAGCCAATGAAAGATGTTTGTTAAGCCAGCCACCAAGTGGGCAACTGAAGCTCAGTCCTGTGAGGAAAGTCTGGGGAAAGTGAATTCTCCCTCTGTGGGTCAGAGAGCCGGGCTGTTCCTGCACCTACTCCTTCCCTCAGTTATTGTCAGGCTGCTCCTGGGCGCATTAACTCCTCAACACGTCTGGCCCTTGGGCACAGAGGAGCAGACACTGGTAGTCTAGAAGAAACACGTGAAGAGTTGAGGTCAGAGGCCTGTGGGAGAGGGACTGTGGCATCTGGTCTACCTAGTTAAAACATCATTCAGAGTTAGGAGAATGTAGAGATATTTTTCCCTCAGAAAAACAAACAGTGGGTTTAACACTGACAGTCCTTTCTGAAAGAACTACTAAAGAAGGTGCTTCAGGAAGAAGGAAGTTAAACCCAAAAAGAAGATGCTAGAAGAAAAGGTAAGCAAAGAAATTGGTAAATATGGGAGGAAATATTAGCAGGCAGTGCTATATAAAGCAAAAACAATAATAATCATAAATTGGAGAGTTAAAAAAATAAGATGGAACCAAAATACCAGACAGCAACAGCACTAAGATGGGACCAAAGGTGTAATAAGGCCGTCACATTGCTCAGAAGAAAGAAACAGGTAATCATGACTTTAGACTTGCTAAGGCTAGTCTGCATAGTGAAATTTTAAGGAGGACTACTAAAAGAGTAGAATTGAATGTATGTTTTCCAAACCTCTGGGGAACAAAAACAGGAGATAAAGAAAACTAGACTGATCTAGAAGAAAAACAGAAAAAGTGGGACAAGCAATATAAAATAAGACAGTACAAAAAAATCTAAATAGATCAATAATCAACAGTAAAAAGACATATTACAAAATTGGATTTTGATAAAAAAAGACACACAATCCAGCAATGTTCAAGAGCCAGGCCTAAAATATAAAGACACAAAGATCGCAAGGCAAAGAAAGGAAACCGCAAATGATGACCAAGGGAAAGCTTATCATATCACTGTCAGACAAAACAGACTTATGGTAAAAGTCATCATTAGCAATAAAGAGGATAAAAAGTAATATGATCAATGTACTAGGAAGATATAATTATAGATTTATGTGCACTTAATAATATAAGCTTAAAATTTATAAAGAAAAAATGATTGAATTATAAAGCAAAGCAGAAAATTTTTCAGTTTTATAAAAGTCAACAACATGCATTTAGGGAAAACAATTAAACAAAAACACCTTAGTAACCTACATAAACAAGGGATCGTCCTTAGCCTGCGAAACAGAGCACACTTCACACTTATCGTAAAATGCAAGCCACTTTCCCTTTAAAAACCAGAACAAGACAAGGATGCCGATATCATCACTACTGGTCAACATTGGAGCAAAAGCCCAGGCCAGCACAATAAGAGAAGAGGAAATATAAGATACATGACTTAGAAAGGGAAAAGCAAATAGTTATTATTTAAAGATATGAATGTTTACATAGAAAAATTCAAGAGAATCTACATAAGAGAACCTAGTTAAAAGTTTAGCAACTTGCTACAACAAGGTTCATTCAAAAATCTATTATGTTCATATATAATCACAAAATGTAATCTTTAAAGAGATACTATTAGTAAAACAACAATTACTGGGGGCACTTAAGAATAAATAAAGTCTATACAATAATATTATGCAGAAAATTATGAATTTTGTTGCAAGATACAAAAGAAAACCCACTGATGAGACACACTATGTTCATACTTACTAAGTCACAGTATTATAGAAATGCCAAATATTCTCAAATCAATTCATAAATTAAATGCAATTCCAATCAAAATCTAATAGTGTTTTCATGAAATGAGACAAGCTGTTCCTAAAATCCGGATGGAAAGCAAAAGATCAAGAATAGTTAAGACAATTTCAAATTTAGAATTGTCTGTAGGAAATGGACAAACAACCCAGTGGCAACAGATAGTGATATGGAAAGGTATTTCACAGAAAAGAAAGAAACCACATTGGCCAGCAAACACATGAAAAACCACCCAACCCCACAGGTCATCAAGGAAATCTAAAGTAAAACCACAATTAGTTATCCACTCTTCCGGAATGGCAAGGATATGGGGCTCCTGTAACTCCTATGCATTGCTGTTAGGAGGACAAATGGTTATCACTTTGGAGAAAATGTAGAAACATCTACAGGTGTCCCAAAAGTCTCCATACAAAGCAGAAATTTTATAATGAATATTTTATAAATAAAGTTACATTCAGCTACAATTTCCCATTTTCCCTACGTATGGCAACTTTTGGGACACTCTGTATTAAATTTACAGATGCTCATCCGAATACCCTCCAACTGCATCCTAGGAAAATCCCCCAGAGAAACCTTCATGCACATGCAAAAACCAACATGCACAAACCAACATGCACAGAACATTTACCGCAGTGGTATCTGTGGTCACGAAGATGTGTAAACAACCGACCTAAATATACTTCAGCAGAAGAATAAATAAATCATTGTACATTCATCCTATGAAATACCAGACAGCAGTAAAAAATAATTTAGGCTAAGTGTACCAACATGAAAAAAATCCCCAAAATAATGGTAAGCAAAAAATAAAAGCAAGTGTCAGAGGATATGTACAGCATGATACCATTTATGTAAAGTTAAAGACCATGTAAAATAAAATGATGTATTATTGCTTATAAATATATTAATTACAGTAAAAGTAAATATGCATGGTGTGATAACCACTAACTTCGGGACACTGGTTACCTCTTGGAAGGAAGAAAGAAGATAGGCTCCGGAGCGTGGTACCTAAGGGACTGTATCTCTCTGTATATATGTTATTTATTTAATCACTTCAAAAGTATGAAGCAGATAGGGCAAAATGTTAAGATGGGACCACGCTGGCTGGAACAAGCGTATTTTTATATCATCCTCTCTAGTTTTCCATGTGGTTGAAATTTT
Organism: Varecia variegata; assembly: GCA_028533085.1. Classification (NCBI taxonomy): domain Eukaryota; kingdom Metazoa; phylum Chordata; class Mammalia; order Primates; family Lemuridae; genus Varecia; species Varecia variegata. The sequence continues at coordinate 80,197,574 of CM052440.1, read as the reverse complement.
AATTTCAAAGATAAAGCCTTGAACCCAAGTGATCTGGGAGTGCAGGCTTTCCGCTTACAAGTGGCTGGGTGACCGACATCCTGTGCATAAAGCTTCACACGCACAGCCGATTTCCTTAAAGCAAATTCCTAGAAGTAAAAGAAATGACTGGGTCAAAGGGCACAACAATTGTTAAGACTTTTATATGTTCTTCCAAGAATTATACCAATTTGCCCTTCCGTGGCATTTCATTATTTTTTATTCCATATTTGGTAATGTAACTGGCAAAAAGTATTGTGAGACTATTGTTTTAACATTCATCCCTTTGATTATCAGGGCAACGCTTTCTGATATTGTCCATCTGCATTTCTTCTTTTGTGAATTTCTTGTTCATATCTTTAGCTCATTTCCAAATGAGATGTTTATCTCTTCAAAGATGAAGAAGATTATTCTTTTCTCTCATTTTTTTTTTTTTTTTTTTTTTTGAGACAGAGTCTCGATATGTTGCCCGGGCTAGAGTGAGTGCCATGGCGTCAGCCTAGCTCACAGCAACCTCAAACTCCTGGGCTTAAGCAATCCTCCTGCCTCAGCCTCCCGAGTAGCTGGGACTATAGGCATGTGCAACCATGCCCAGCTAATTTTTTCTATATATACTTTTTTAGTTGTCCCGCTAATTTCTTTCTATTTTTAGTAGAGACGGGGTCTCACTCTTGCTCAGCCTGGTCTCGAACTCCTGAGCTCAAACGATCCACCGCCTCGGCCTCCCAGAGTGCTAGGATTACAGGCATGAGTCACCGCGCCAGGCCCTCTTTTTTCTCTTATTAACATGTGAATGTTTTTCTGAGTTTTTCACTAGCCTTTAATATTTGTTTATGAGGGGTTTTTTTGTTCTTTGTTTTTGGTTGTGTAGGAGTTTGGAGAATTGTTTAATGCTCTTTTTTTTAGGGAACTAGGTGACACAGGTGCAAGGTAAAAGCACAAAACACAAGGTGTACAAAAATACACACAGCGAAATTCAACTGTTTCTTCTCCCGGTTAGATAATCCACCGTCCCAGTTTGCCCTGGACCGAGGGAGTTTGTGACTACAACTGGGACAGTTCTCAGCACAGTGGGACAGTAGTCACCCTACTGGCTAGTTCCCTTCTCAGAGGCAGCACTGTCACCACCTTCTTGGATAGACTTCCGAAGATATTACAGAAATTTTAAACATTTATCATGAAATCTCTTGTGGGGAATATGAATCTCAGTCCACAAACTTGCATTTGCAAGATACGTCTATCACTTCATTTTCTTTAAGTCAATTAAATCCAACCTTCTTCATAATCAGGTTGATACAAGAATCCGGGAATTACTGGGTGCTCAGTGCACAAGGTCAAGGACCTCAGATCTTCACTCTACCCACTTGCTGCCTCCTCCTTCCCCAGCCCATGTGACTCCTTTTGAGACCAGCAGTCTGGCAACTTCCCTCCTGGCATGGCCTCTGGCTCCCTAGGCCACAGCTTCCGCTCTGACAGGGGCACCAAGGAAGTGGAGGCCAAGCAGGAGCCACCAGAAGTGCAGAGACACTGCGGGAGGAAGCCTCGGGGAGAGGCGGGAAGTCCCTCCAGCCTGCCGCCTTCCCTTGCTGTGGGGCGCTCCTTCCTCCAGGCCTGCCTATCAGCCAAGGCACTTAACTTCCTCCTGCGCCCCGTGTGCACGTCCCCCACCCCCCACCCCCACCGCACACCCCAGAATGTCTGCTCATGGCCCAATAGCGTCACTGCTCAGACACCGCGTGTGCTCAGCTCACTATGTTCCACCATCCAGAACGTCCTGCCTCTGCCCCCCACTCCTCTCTCCTATTTACCCCCATCCTCCTCTCCTGTGGAGAAAGGGCTTGTCATTTGGTGAACACGACAAGGACCAGGCACTCTGCTAGCTGCTTCGTACACACCACTTCACTTAACCCTCCTGCATGCGTTTCCCAGGGCTACCGTAACAACCACAGAGTGGCCTACAATGACACAAATTTATTGTCTCACAGTTTTGAAGAAAAGGAGTCTGAAATCAAGGTGTCGGCAGGGCCATGCTCCCGCCAAAGGCTCTAAGGGAGAGAATTGCCTTGCCTCTCCCAGCTTCGGTGGCTCCAGACATTCCTTGGCTTGTGGCTGCATCGCTCCAATCTCTGCCTCCGTCTTCACTTGGATTTCTCCTCTTCTCCCTGTGCGTCTCTCCTCTGTGCCTCCTCTCTGTGTGTCTCTTAGAAGGACATTGTTACTGAAGCACAGTAATCTAGAATGAACTGGTAATCTAGGATGCCAGGTTCTGGGGAGTTAGGACTCGGACATATGTTCTGGGCGTCACCATTTGGTGTACTATACCTTCTAACAACCGCTGGAGGTAAATACAGCATCTCTCTCACTTTACAGGTGAGGACGCTGAGGCTCAGACCGGCTGAATTCCTTGTATAGGGTCACACTGCTAACAGAAAGGCAGCCAGAGTCTGAATCCACTTCTGTCTGATTGCAAAGTCCATGTTTTTGCAACTGCACAAGCCTTTCCTCCTTCCTCCTTCCCTTCATCCCCCACGTTCCCGCCTTTGAACCACCTCTGGATGCCTCCAGCAAGGCTCTCATCTTTTCTTGCATTTTCCTGTTTAAGTCTTCTCTCCTCTCGCCTGAGCTCTCCTAGAACAAGGGCCACGCCTTACTCATCTCTGTGTCTTCCCAAGTGGAAGCACAGGGCATGGCACATGATAAGTGCTCCATAAATGCTTGTTGAACTCCCTGCTAATATAACAATAGCGTGGATTAATGAGCCTATAACACTTAAATGTAGCAACAGGGCTGACACTACAGAGAAAGAATTGCTCAACACCCGAGGAAGCTGTCAGCTGCTCCCCAGTTCATCAGCACAGACGTAAAGAGAGCACTTGTCACTGTGGTCGGGGAAATTGCACAGGGCAAGTCACAGGATGGCCCTGCCAGGAGGCAGGACCGTCAGACGGAGGTCACATTCCCAAGTGGCATTCTGTGGCCGTAACTGGTATGACACTCTGGCACTAAGTGACACTTGAATTTCTATTTTAGCAGAGTATAGCACACTTGGCTGGAATATTAAGATTATTTTCCCTACATACAGGGGAACAGAGATGAATACAACTGGGATCCTGTCCTCCAAGGACTCCTGATCTGCTAGGAAGAGAGCTGCATACACTCGCCCTGGCCGTGCAGTGGGCAGCCGCTGAGGGGAGGCACAGAGGCGACAGGCACGGGTTTCAGGGCGATGGGCTCTCCAGCCCCTCACGCCACTCAGCATGCCGGGAATCGTGCTGTCATCACAAGTACCGTCTTCTTAGGGAAGTGGGAGGTCAGAGGCCAAGCCATCAAGTTGTATGTTTGACGGTTTAAGCCTGGTGATTTTAATAGATATTTTATGTTATGTAATTGATCGATTAGTAAAGATGAAAATCACCCAGAGAGACTTCTCTGAGAATATTTCCATGGAAGCTGCTGGTTTCCCTGGGATTACATAAAGTTTTTATATATATAAAAGTTTGCTATTTGAAATGAAAGCCAGAGCCATCAGCCAACAGCCCTGAGCTATGTGAGATTGTCTGAGCTACATTTGTGTATAGGCTGGAGGCCCGAACGCTGCCTGATGCTCCAGGTGCCCAGAGCACATCAACTCTCCTGTGACCCGTGGTGACCTCTTCCCTCCTCTGACCTCATACCACTCATTCAGCGAGGACTCACAAGATGTCTTTTGGGAATTTTTGTATTCTTTTATAAACATGCCATGTGCTGATGTCTTATCTCTCTAATCAGACCACCAGTTCTGCAAGAACAGGAATAGAATTTTGAAAGCACACTGCTTCCCCAGAGTGCGCCCACACCAGACTCAGATGCAGGACCCACAGCAAAAGGGAAACTCCAAATCAGCACACCTGGCTCCAAACTGGAACCCTGGCAGACCCTCACTCAGCCACTGGTCACCCTGCCCTGCACTCCAGCTTCTTAGTGCAGGGGTTGGTGTGGGACGGAGTACTCACACTCTGGTGAGTGCCCCTGGAGCAGAGGAGAGCCCTGGGCCCTTATACCACAGAGGTGGAGCTCTACGACTAGCAATCTACTAATAAAAAAGAACATAAGAGGTGCATCAAGACCTGGCCAAACAGTGCTAGAAAGTCAGAGGAGAGTGAACTCAATCCACCCAGGATGATGGATAGGGAAGACTTCAGAATGGGGAACATTTGATTTGGCCTGGGTAGGGTGGCTACAATTTTTTTTTAATAGTCTTAGTTACTTCTCATTATTATAAAAGTAATGAGATTATTGCAAGAAAACAGAAAGTATGCACAAATAAAAATAACAAAATAAAAATCACCCAAAATCCCACTACACAGAAACAACCACCAACAGTTGAGCATATTACTTTTCCTTTTAAAAAAATGTATATGCATTATAAATTTTAAATAAAATCTTCCTTTCCAGAGGTTTTGTAATCTTTTTTGTTTTCAAATATATCATAAATATCTTTCAATTCATTTATACTTTTTTATTTTGTTGCTTTTGTTCACTGTATAATAGTTCACTTATGGATATTCCACAATTTATGTAAGAAGTTCCATATTCTGGGATATTTATTCAGGTTGGTTCTACTATTTCTTTTATTTTTTTTTTTGAGACAGAGTCTCGCTTTGTTGCCCGGGCTAGAGTGAGTGCCGTGGCGTCAGCCTAGCTCACAGCAACCTCAAACTCCTGGGCTTAAGCGATCCTTCTGCCTCAGCCTCCCGAGTAGCTGGGACTACAGGCATGTGCCACCATGCCCGGCTAATTTTTTGTATATATACATTTTTTTTAGTTGGCCAGATAATTTCTTTCTATTTTTAGTAGAGACGGGGGTCTCACTCCTGCTCAGGCTGGTCTCGAACTCCTGACCTCGAGCGATCCACCCGCCTCGGCCTCCCAGAGTGCTGGGATTACAGGTGTGAGCCACCACATCTGGCAGTCTCTCACTCTTTCTCATGTGGTCTCAAACTCCTGAGCATAAGTAATCCTCCCGCCTCGGCCTCCCAGAGTGCTAGGATTACAGGCGTGAGCCACCGCGCCCGGCCTACTATTTCTTTTTATTAACAATGCCACAACGAACATCTTTGAAGCTGTACCAATGCACAACCCACAGGATTATTTCTGTAGCATGGAATTCCGACATGTGGAGTTTCTGGGTCAGCTGTCATCCACATTTTAAGGCCTTTAACGATAAGGCCAAATAGCCCTCCCCAAAAATTATAATAGTTTACACTTTTACTACGCATTTGCTGAGTAGGATTTTGACAGGTGGAAATGATGGCAAAGGGCATGTCGGCTGCAAGGAAAGGCGTAAAAGCTTAGAAGCAGGAATGTCAAATCAACAAGTAAATAAACGAGCCAGTCACTACAGCCCGGACAGGAGACTCACGGGAGAGAAGACAAGAGAGAGTGGAAAGACGTGAGTCCTCAAGGACCTGCACCAAGGCAGGGCTTGTGCTCATCCGTGGACGCCAGGCGAGACACTGGCAGCAGCGCCAGGGCCTGTAGAGAGGTCAGACAGGGAAAGAGAAAGCCACCAGTCAGTGGCTGATGGACCCCTCGGGAGAGGGACATCAAGTCCTGGAGGGGGCCGGGACCTTGAAAAGAGAAGACAGGCACAGCCGGCCACATAACGAACGGCTTTGTGGTATGGAATAATGGCCAACGATGTCTACATTCCATCCCCAAACCTGTGACTGCTACCTTACGTGGCAAAAAGGACTTTGTAGATGTGACCGGGTTAAGGGTGTTGAGATGGGAGATGATCCTAGATTACCCCGGTGGCCCCACCAAAATCACAAGGGTCTTTATGAGGGGAGCAGGAAGGCCAGAGTCAGGGAGGGAGATGTGACAACACAAGCAGAGGTCACGGTGTGGGACCACGAACCAAGGGATGCCGGCAGCCTCTGCAAGCCGGAAAGGGCAAGGAGCGGACTCTCCCCTAGAACCTGCGGAAGGAACACAGCTGTGCCGACACCTCGATTTTGAGCCATTTTGAACGTCTGATGCCAAGAACTGTAAGACAAGTTTGTGTTGTTTTAGAGCATGAAGTTTGCAGTAATTTGTCACCGCAGCAATAGGAGACAAATACAGGCAGAGACCACGCGCCATGCAGCCTTGCTCTCATGGAGGGTGCCCCAAGGCGGCTTTGCTAAGTAGTTGTTGAGAGGACAGTAGGTGCTTTGAGGCTCAAGGAAGAGGGGTCCCTGGGGGCCATGGATGAGGCCTCCAGGACTCTAGATCAGAGGATGCAAACAGCAAAGGACATGTGACTGTCAGACGCCCTTGGGGCAATGCAGCACAGAGACAGGGGAATGAAGGAGTTGACCTCTGTCTGTTTGAGGAGTGAGTTCTCCAAGGAGTGACTACTACGAAAGCAAGAGAACCTTGGGGGAGAAAAGATTTTCAAGAAGGACCCATCTTTGCCTTTTCCTAATGTATTTGTAGCATCTCTTCTCCTGCGTAAATTTCTCAGGGAAGAGAATTTTCTTAGCAGTTCACCCCAAGTAAATAAACACACCAGTATTCCTCAGGCCAGACTACCTTAGCTGAGGGGAAGCTGTCCTTCTCCACTCCCCCTCTCCTAGGGACACGGACATCTTGGTCAAAAATAGCCTGCTTGCTTCCCTCCTTGACAACCGTCAACATGGTGACGGCATCCCGCAGCACAATGTCGAAAGAATGACACAACTTCAGACTAATCTTCTCATGTTCTCAGTAACTATGACGCCACATTATTGCTGCCATAGTCAGAGAGGGCTCGGACCGTCCGTCCGGTGGGGTTTCTGGTCCCAGCAGCGCAGTGGGATTCCTGGCCCACAGCCACCCTCTCAGGACCTGGGGTTCTAATTTTACAGACAAAAAGCCTAACAATCCACATTTGTATGTACTTTACAAAATAGCTTCAAAACCTATAAATCAACACTGGACTTCAAAGTCTTTCTCAATTATCCATAGGTCAAGCAGATAAAAATCAGTAAATGTAGATACTTTAAAAACAATTGTTAAACCCTGTCATTGTACTTTTGGGCATTTATCGCAGAGAAACGGAAACTTAGGTTCACACTAAATCCCGTACAGCTTTATTTATAACAGCAAGAACTGGAAGCAGCACAAATGTCCTTTATTGTGCAAAGAGTTAAACAGCTGTTACATCCATGCCATGATATGCCACTCAGCAATAAAAAAAAAACAAACTACTGAGACACACAGTGTGGATGAATCTCCAGGGAATGACGCTAGTGAAAAAAAACCCAATCCCCAAAGGCTACGTACTGTGTGAGCCCAGGCATATAACAGTCTTGAAATGACAAAACTATAGAAAAGGGGAACATAGTAGTTGTCAGGGTGAGGACGGGGAGGGGCTGTGAGGGGGATGTGGTCGTGGTTATCAGTGGGCAACAGGAGGGTCTTGTCGGGACTGCCGTATCTTGACTGTGGTTGTGGATACACAAACCTACACCTGCAATAAAGTGCACACACACACACACAAATGAGCACAAGTAAAACTGGTGACATCTACATTTCCTGGTTATGATATTCTACTACAGTTTTGCAAGATGTTACCATTGGGAGGAACTGTATAAAGGATCTAATGGATCTCTCTATATTGTTTTTTACAATTACATGTGAGTCTATAGTTTTCTCCAAGTAAAAATTTTACTCTAAAATTGTTTTTTAAAAAACAATAAATGATGGCCAGGCACGGCAACTCATGCCTGTAATCCTAGCACTCTGGGAGGCCAAGGCGGGCAGATTGCTTAAGGTCAGGAGTTCGAGACCAGCCTGACTAAGAGCGAGACCCCGTCTCTACTAAAATAGAAAGAAATGATCTGGACAGCTAAAAATATATATAGAAAAAAAAATTAGCCGGGCATGGTGGCACATGCCTATAGTCCCAGCTACTCGGGAGGCTGAGGCAGGAGGATTGCTTGAGCCCAGGAGTTTGAGGTTGCTGTAAGCTAGGCTGACGCCATGGCACTCTAGCCCAGGCAACAGAGTGAGACTCTGTCTCAAAAAAAAACCAAAAAACAAAAACAATAAATGAGCTTGATCTAATGTGTGTATTTAGAACTCTTTACTCAACAATTAGAGAATCCACATTATCTTTAGGTGCACATAAGGTAACCAACTAACCAACTCATCCCATTCTGCCCAGAACTTTCCTGACTTTAGTACTAAAAGTCCTTCATCAAAATCCTCTGTCCCTAACAAACTGGGATGCTTATTTGCCCCTAACATTTACAAAAATTGATTATGCACATTTCCCAACATAAAACAATTCTGAACACATTTCAAAGAATAGGTAACATACACACCATAATCTCTGATCATAATACAATTAAATTGAAAAGCCAATTTAAAAGATTAAAAAATTCCCACACATTTGGAAACTTTAAAAGACATGTCTAAATACCTCACGGGTTATTTATTAAAAATAAATCATAAGAGAAATTTTTAGATACTTCAAACCAAACAATATGAAGATGCTCCATATTAAACAATATTCAAAGTGTGTGAAGATGCGGTGAGATGTGTTCTCTCACTAGCTCGGTTCTAAAAGCTGAAGGAAGTATAAAAACGGCACCTTTTTGTAAAGCAACTTGGCAGCATGTAATGGCCTACACTCCTTTAAAGCATGCGCACTCTCGATCCGGTAAATTCCACCTCTAGGAATTTATCTTAAGGAAATTGTCCTTCAAGTAGGACAAAGACCTACACACAAGACAGTGACTACAGCATTGTTTCTAACTGTCAAAACAAAAGCGTAAGCATCTTAAATGTCCCAGTTTAGGAGATTAGTTAAATAACTTTTGGCACACATGGGACGGATTAGCACGTAGCCATGAAAAACAACGTTGCAGAACAGTTCTTAGTGACATGAGGAAATTGCTGTTATATGATCTTAAGTGAAAAGAGATGTGAATGTGCCTACACAGTGCGATCTCAACTGTGTAAAATACATATAGAAGAAAACACTGGAAAGACAGATGCTAACATATTTGCACTGTCATCTCTACATGGCAGGAGACTGTCGTGTTCTCATTTAAATTTCTTGTATTTTCCAATTTTTTTCACAATGTGCTTGTAAAAGTACTTAATGTAGTTAAATGTTTACTTTTTTAATGTACAGACAAAGAGTGGGGGGGAGAGAATTAAAACTGAACGTTTTCCAGAACTCAGCTATACAAGGTAAAGTCACAGGTGAAAGAAGGAGGGAGAGGCTACTTGTGAATTCTAAAGAAAAAGGATGGGCTCTTTCTAAACCCAGTTAGATTCTAGCTTCCCTGGGAAAAAAAATCTTAAACAACAAAAGAAAGAAAGGAAAAAAGCTTGATTTAACTCTTTTTAGTACCTCTTTAAGATAAACCAAATTTAGCAGTGCTTCTAATTGCAGTAACTAAAACCTGGGAACTACCCAAATGTCCTTCAACAGTAGAATGGATAAATGGTAGTATGTTCACTATTAGCTTATTACATAGCACTGAGAGTGATGTGTTGCTATCCACATCCAACAGTATGAATGAATCTCACAAATATAACGTCAAGTGGAAAAAGCCAGACTCGAGAAAGTTCTTTACCGTGTCACTGCATTTACAGAGGACACTGGAACCAGCAGAACTGACCTGTGCTGTTCGAAGTCAGGAGAGTGGTTCCCCCTGGGGGGTGGCGGCGGGAAGGGGGTGTGAGGGGAGTTCTGGGTGCTACAACACACTGTCTCTTAGCCTGCATGCTGGCGACGAGAGGGGTGTTCAGCTTCTGGAAATGTTCTGAACTGCATGCTCATGGGCTGTGTACTTTCCCTATGAATATTATATTATACATCCATACAAAGTTTTCAAAAAGAAAAAAGTTAATAGTGTTTGAAAGCACACTTGGAATTTATTTTCCCTTAATGGGATAAAGGTTCCTGAAAAGCTGATGGGTTTCCTAGAATTTTTATTAATAATTCAAGTCTCCCAAGCTATGTTCCAGACAGAGCAGCATCTACCAACACATCACATGCACCTTGCTCTGACGCCCACTTTGCTCTCTGGCTGCTGGTCTCCGGACCCAGAGCCATTTGCCTCTCCCGATGGACAGGGAGGCATCCCCGCCTGCCACTAAGAATTAGTGGCTGTAACTGGATATACACCATATATACAGGCATCAACATGGCATCACACAGTGTGGCACAGCTTGTCTTAAAGGGAGGAAAAGAAAAGGTGCAAACATTGAGCTAATTCAGATAGGAGACTTGTCTCACTGGATTTCCTCGTTCTGAGGACCCTAACCCCAGCCCCTGAATTCAGAATCCCTGCCACCTAACTCCTGGACCTACTCTGTAATTGCTAATATTTATTTGCTGTCAGGGCTAGGCTCTGGGGAGAAAAATGTGAGTGAAAACTCATCATTATCTGCCCACAGGGAGCTTACCATCTGTTCATGAGGACTGACATAAATCCAAACAATTGTGACTGCAAACAGTGGTGAGAGTAAGACACATGTTGCTAGGGGAGTGTCGCAGAGGATCCTGACCTAAACTGAGGGGTGGGGGGCTGTGGTCAGAGAAGACCTCCCTAAGAGGTGCAGCTGAACTGAGTTCCACGTGATGAGGAAGAATAAAACCAAGTAAAGGATGGAGGAGCCCTTCAGGCCATGGAAATAGCACGTGCAAAGGCCCAGTGGCAGAAGGGAGCCACCCACCAAGAAACTGATAGACAGTCTATGTGGCTGGAACACGGAAGAAACATAGGCAGAAGCATAGGGACAATAGGACTGGAGAGGCAGGGAGGAGTCTGATGAAATGTGACTCCTTTCTGTGGTGCTTTTCAGTTTTCAGGGCACTCTCCCAGACATGACCCCATCAGAGCCTTGCACCACCACCATGAGATAGCAAGAGCAGGTGGTACTGTTGCCTAATTTGCAGATGAAGAAGGAAATGCTCAGTAAAGTGACTCACCAGAGGCCACACAGCCGGGGAGTCCTCTAACTCCTGGCCCAGTGCTCTCTGCTACCACTGCCCCCCAGTCCAGTCCAAGCTGAGTCTTCCTATGGCTCAGCCCAAAGTGGAAACCTCAGGTCTCACAGCGGGAGGGACTTCAGAGAAGGACACCTCCTCTAGGGCTCTCCCAATCTGCGTCTTGGCAGAACTGGAGGCCCCAGAAACTCTGGCCGACTGCATCCTGGTTTACTCTGAAACACGGCAGAATCCTTTTAGCTCAGACTTCGTTGGTGGAGAAAGGCTTTGGGGTGATATGAATTGGACCAAGCAATCCCTACTTTTCATTCCATCAGTCCACAGTCACATGCATCTGTTTGGAAACACAGAAAGTGCCTCACCGGTCTACATGTAGACCGGGCTACATCCCCCATAGGAGACTTTTGCCCGAACATTCAAGAACCATGAGAACTTTTCCTTATCTCTGTGCCTTCCTGAAACACAAAGATTGTTGTCTATTTAAAATGGCCTCTCCCATACTACAAATTGTTCATTGATTTAGGGAAAAAAACCACTTATCTTATTCTTCTTCCTCCAATACTCCCGGTCAAATTCTTCTGTTGTCCTAAATGTTTGGTCTCTCTCTGCAGAACTGAATTATCTGCTGTAACTTGCACAGAAAACAGAATGCGTCCTCAGCTATGGGCCTCGGGCAAGCTGCCACCCTCAGGTTATTCACCAAGGACGGAGCCTCTTGCTTGAAGAAGAAAGCCACAGACATTTCAGATACTGCCCTTGTACCAAGCAAGCACTGGGATGTAACTACACGCTTGATTTGAATTACTAGCTGTATATACTTCATGATAGGATCTCAGACATGAAGGAAGCCTCCGCATCAGAGTCCTGAAGGTCAGAACCTCTCCCTGGAGGAAGTGACTAAAGTGCTCTGGCTGTCTTTTCCTCAAAGTAGCCAGATGTGCGTGTTTGTGTGGTGTGTGCATGTGTGTTTAATTTTTGTCTACCTTTTTAAATTTGAGCCAATATTAAAAACTCAGGATCTTATACATTAAAGAGTAGATTTTTGGCTTTGCTTGGAAGCCTGCCAGATCCTACATCACCGGGCCCCACTCCCAAGAGTAAACAATCAGGTGGAGATGAGGGTCTGCCCCTCCAGATGGGCACGTTCCCTCCAACTTGCTAGTCCTTTACACACCCGAGTGTGTCTCCAACAGTGAGGTCCAAACCGGTTACCATTTACGATCCCACTTACTTTGTCATTTTTTTAGAGTATAGAAGCATTTCTTTGTAGCCACTTCTCTATCAAAAGTGGAAAAATGAGACACAGCAAGAGAGCTGTGAGTTTCAAGAAAAATGCAAGATCATATTGCTTTGCAGAAACTGAAAAATAATCCTCTGCATTTGATTAGCTTCCCTCAGTGGTTCAAGTTCAGGGTCCCTCCCAGGTTAGCTGGAGCGCCAGTTGTCTGAAGGCCTAGCATGACTGGGGCTGGAGGACCCACTTCCAGTCAGTGCTGTTTGTTGGCAGGAGGCCTCAGTTCCTTGCTGCGTGGACCTCCCCATAGTAGTACTTGAATGTCCGCATGACGTGCCAACTGGCTTCCCCCAGAGCAAGTGATCCAAGACGGAGCAAAATGAGAGACATAGTGCCTTTTATGACCTGGCTTCAGGAATCCAATCGTTATTCCCGCAGTATCCTACTGGCTACACAGGTCAGCCATTTTCAGTGTCAGACTACACAAGGGTGTGAATACTGGGAGATAAGACTCACTGGAGAGCTATCTTGGAGGCTGGATACCACATAACTCCACAGTGTTCGCAAGAGATGTACCTAAAATACAAGGACATGGAAATGTTTGAAGCAAAGCTGGGGTAGCTGTTACTAATATCAGACAAAATAGACTTTAGGAAAAAAACATTATTATGGCTAGAGAATGAAATTAAATATTGATAAGTATAATTGACTAAGAAGATATGATTATTATAAATCTAATAAATAGAACTTAATAAAAATAGGTTCAAAATATATAAACCATATAAATTAATAGAACTCAGGGAAAAATTGACACCATTATAGTGGGAGATGTCAACACACCTCTCTCCATTATTGCTAGATCAAGGAGAAAAAAAAATAGAAAAGACAAAAAATTTGAACAATACAATTAACCAGCTTGAGTTACTGGGCATATATAGAATTCTCTACCCAGTGGTTAGTGATGACACATTTGGAACATATAAAAATTGACCAAGTACTAAGCCACAGAGCAAGTTTCAACAGATTTCAAAGAATCAATATCAATGTGTTTCCCCACTTAAGGCAATTAATTAGAAGTAAATAACAAAATGCAATTATTTTTTAATTTCCATATGCTTGGAAAAATTTACACTACCAATCCATGGGTCAAAGAAAAATCTCTATGAAAAATGTAAAAGTCAGTCTATTCTGCTATAATGCATGTAGAATTCAGAATATTATCAGTTTAATATGAAGGTCTCATTGGTTCATATGCTTAGGAGCAAGCTTTCTTATAACTGAGGAAGTCTTTAAATATCTTTTGACTTCCTTTCTTTCATGCAAATAGGGGCTGGTTTAGTGACCTCATGAACTGCCCCCCTTTTCATTATGTTAAGGTTTCTAGAGAAGCTTCAAATATAGATCAGGAAGCAATGGATTCAAAAGGATCAATCTCTACTGGAAAGAAAAATTTAAAACATTTAAAAAATAAAATTTTTAGGCCAGGCGCGGTGGCTAACACCTCTAATCCTAGCACTTGGGAGGCCGAGGCGGGCGGATTGTTTGAGCTCAGGAGTTCGAGACCAGCCTGAGCAAGTGCGAGACCCTGTCTCTACTAAAAAAATAGAAAGAAATTATCTGGCCAACTAAAAATATATATAGAAAAAATTAGCCGGGCATGGTGGCGCATGCCTGTAGTCCTAGCTACTCGGGAGGCTGAGGCAGTAGGATCGCTTGAGCCCAGGAGTTTGAGGTTGCTGTGAGCTAGGCTGACGCCACGGCACTCACTCTAGCCCGGGCAACAAATGGAGACTCTGTCTCAAAAAAAAAAAAAAAAGTAAAAAATAAATAAATAAATAAAATTTTTAAAAGGGAAGCAATGAAGGTATTTCTCCAAACTTACCTCAATGCATAAAAAAGATTAAGAAATCTATATACTAGATCATATTTTTAGTTTTAATGAAACTAGGCACTATTAGAAACAAATGCCCTCAAGGACCTACTTCTCAAAGCCGGAATCAGAAACCTCAAGGTTCCAAAGCTACAGAACTGACTGACCATGGTGCTGACTATGATATCACCCAAAACTCAGTCCCACGTCACAGCCACCTGTGAGGGAGGCTGGGAAATACAATCCTCAGCTCTGTATCCAGCTAAAAACTGGGTTCTGTTGTTAAAGTTAGAAGGCCAGGATAACTATTGGAGAACCACCAGCAGAATCTGCCACAAAGAACATGATCTCTGATTCACACTATGAATCCAGTATAACTTTGACTCCAAAACCAGACATGAACAGTGTGAAACAAACAAAAAAAATCCCTGGCAAGACATACTCTTAAACATAGGTGCAAAAATCCTGAACAAAATATTAGCAACTGAATCCAACAATATATAAAAAAGAGAGTGCATTATGACCAAGTTTTATTTATTCCAGAAATGTAAGGGTGGTTTGACATTTAAAAATTTGTCATTATTGGCTGGGCACAGTGGCTCATGCCTATAATCCTAGCACTCTGGGAGGCCGAGGCAGGAGGATCACTTGAGGTCAGGAGTTCAAAACCAGCCTGAGCAAGAGCGAGACCCCGTCTCTACTAAAAATAGAAAAAATTAGCCAAGTGTGGTGGTACATGCCTGTAGTCCCAGCTACTGGGGAGGATGAGGCAGGAGAATCACTTGAGCCCAGGAGTTTGAGGTTGCTGTGAGCTAGGCTGACCCCACAGCACTCTAGCCTGGGCAACAGAGCAAGACTCTACCTCACAAAAAAAAAAAAAAAAAAATTG
>CM052440.1:80123935-80182091 GCA_028533085.1 Varecia variegata | reverse complement strand
GTGGGCTATGATGACAACACTACATTCTAACCTGGGCAACAGAGTGAGACCCAATTTCAAAAAATATAGATATAGATATAGATATATGAAAGGCAAAACTTTAAAACTTTTACAATAAAATATCTTTGTGACCTCAGAATAAATTAATTAAATAACTCTAAAAATACTAATCATAAGATGATTGCTGTATTTAGCTACATTAAAATTTAAAAATCTTGTTTATCAAAAAACAATATGCAAACTAGAAGATATCTGTAAAATACCACTATAGAACTAGTATCTGGAACATATAAATAGCTTCTATAGATCATTAAGAATAAGACAAAAAAAAACCCACTTGGAAACTGGCCAAAGATAAAAATAGGTGTTTTAGAGAAAAGAAAACTCAACTGATGAATAAACATATGACAAGATATACAACCTCATTGATAATTAGGAAAGTGAACTAAGTCTACAATAAGATACCATCTTACATAAACTAGTTTGGCAAAAATTTTAAAGTCTGCTATCACCAAGTGTTATCAATGTGAACTCACATACTGCTGGTGGAATTGGCACGATAACTTGTGAACTTGCACATTTACATGGCCTACGACCCGTCGATTCCACTCTTCCCCGGGAGAAAGTCTGGTACGTGGGCCAGGAGACGTATGCAAGAACGCTCACTGCATCACTGTTTATACTAACAAAATACTACATACAGTATGACCCCATTTTATAATCTCAAAAACAAGCAAAAGTAAAGAAGTGAAGTTTGTGGATATACACATATGTGATGAAGCTACCTTTTTAAAGCAAGGGAACAATTAACACGAAATTCAGGATAATGGCTATCTGCTCAGGAGAGGCAGGTGTATGGAACAGGGACGGGCCACACGGGCACGTGCAACCGTGTGGATAACGTTCTAGTTCTTAGATGGAGTAGTGTATTCACAGACGCTCATTTTGTTAGTATGTTTCATAATATATACTTTGCATTTATTCTTTTAGAAGTCCAATGCGCTATCCATTGTGCCACAGAGCCTTAATTTATTATTTTATACATAAAATTTTAAAAGGAAAAAAATCTACCTCAAAGAAAACAGCTCCTACTTAGCAACACTTAGGAACCGTAAGTCCTTAGTTACAGAAGGTGAGAGACTTAGCTACTGAAGCAGCGATTTCCAGCCAAATTTGACGTGAGCTGCCAGACTCGGCTGGAGGCGTGGGCTGGCAAGATGTGCACGTGAATCAGGCCCAAGGGTGGAAGGTCACTCTGCACCCTGGGAAGCAGAGAAGGCCAGGGGCCTGCCCAGCGCCACACAGCTCACGGACGGAGAAGCAGGGTTTGTGGACTGACCGCGACACTCGAGGAGCCGGAAGAGACGACGTGAGGGGTGACGTGTAGCACCGAGGCCAGGCGGGTGAGGCGCTGGGCTGCAGCCAGCTCTGGAATGCATCCCAGCCCTGATCACAATCACATTCCCACCGGGGCAGAGGAACAGGGACCAGCCAGAGTCTCCCAGGCCCAGCCTGCAGCCTCGGCAGGAACCAGGCACAACTGCTATAATCCATGAGAATCGGGGTTCCTAGAGATGAGGGAGCCAGAGGCTAGGGCAGGAAGAAAAAAAGATGGGGGGAAATCTCACTTTAGGGTTGTTGTGAAGGAAAGGGTCCCTGCTCCACCAAGTAGAAAGATTCCCTGGCCTCCAGGGCTCTCTTCTGATCCTGCCCTCACCTCCACCAGCCACATGCCTCAGGCTGACAGTGTTACCCTAACCTGCGTCACGTGTGGTCTGAGGGCAGCGGTCAAGCCGACACCTCCCCCTTGCTCGTTAGTGCATCCCACGCCACCTAGCTCCCACTTGCTCCTCTCCCTTCTCCTGTGTTCTTATGGCACTAAAGCTGCACCTAACTGTCCTGCAGCTATATGTTCTGCCTCATTTTATGATTATTTGTCCACAGAGCGCATTCCCTTTGGGGGCTATCCGCATTTTAAGGTCAGGCTTACATCCAACTTCTTTATATTCCCTCTCAGCTTCCACAGAAATCTATGCAAAAATACCTTAATAAATATTAATAAAATCTAAGCTTTTAAATTTGGGGAAGAAGGAAGATGCTGTAAAACTATTATTGTCAGTCATTAACCCTTTAGTATAAACTAGTTTTCAGAAGTTTTTTTAACGGTAGATTTTGATAAGGGAAGCAAGAAAAGGTTTAAGGAAACTGTTTTCTAATTATGAGGTTTCTTGAAGTAAAAGGAGAAAATAATATGTGTCCATTCAGAGACATTGAGTTTTTTAAAAATCACGGTTTACTTGTGCCCTAAAATACTATGGAGACGTTTAAAATAACTGGATCTCTATAGGCTGGCATGGAAAGATATCAGACATATTATTAAGTTAAAAACAAAACAAACCTTGCAAAACATTTACAGTGTGACCTTATTTTTGTTAAAAACAAAATTTAAAAATATGTTCGTGTTGTGGAAAGTTCTAAAGGGATATAAGCAAAATCATTAACAGTAATTACCTCTAGGGCCATGCTTCTTAAACTGTAATGTATAACGTATATACGAATTACCCAAAGGTATTGTTAAAGTGTTACAATTCAGATTCTGACTCAGTAGGTCTGGTGGGGCCTAAGAGTCTGCATTTCTGACAAGCTCCCAGTCAGTGATGAGCTAGAGTCAGCTCATCCTAGCTTGCAAGAGCTAATTGTTATAGTTTCAGGAATTTTGTGAGTCTTTTGTTAAATATTTTCATTATTAAATATTAAAGTATATATACTCACAATTAAATAAGTTATACTTAAAACAGGGGTAATAAGTACTCAAAACTTATTACTTCCTAATTATTTTACATTTTACTATTATCTATACTTTTGAGGTTATACAAACACACACCTGTATCTGTATGATGGAAATAACATATAATAGTGTGCTACTGTGCAACTCTTCCCAATTTTGCATTCAGTGACATCATGATGGTAGCATGAAATCTGCCAAGGTGGAGTATTTACACCACGGAAATTGGCAAACATTACAGATCAGGGCTTTTGTCCCAGAGAGAGCCACTTGTTAAACATTTACCAGCACACCACTGCTCCCAGGCATATAACACTGGTTTAGGGCATTGGATTGACATGAGGAAATGTTTTGGGGAGATTTTTTATAATTTTATTTTTAGTTGACACTTAATAATTGTCTATATTTATGGGGTTCAAAGTGATATTTTGATACACACATACAATATGTAATGATCAAATCAGGGTAATTAACATATCCATCACCTCGAATACCCATCATTTCTTTGTACTGTGAATACTCAAAATACTTTTTAAAAATACACACCAAATTATTTGAAAATACACACCAAATTGTTGTTAACAGTGTTCACCCTACAGCAGTGCAGAACACTAGAACTCGTTCCTCCCATCCAGCTGTAACTTTGTATTTATTAGCCAACCTCTCTCTAATGTGGGGGAAGGTTTTAAGAGTGGAAGGAGGGAAGGGCGCAGAAAGGGAGGCTGTGAACATTGAATACGAGTTTGCCGCACTAAGTTCGTCTGTGTTCCTAGCTCATTGGTGGCATGTAGTACCTAACAAACACGTTCCAACTAAGTGATTGAAGGAATGTCATGAAGAGCCAAGAAGAGTTTCCATGGGAAAGCATGGGCCGGCCACGTGCTCCCCACACTGCCCCCCGGGAGCTGGGAACAAGGAAAGAGCTGGGTGCGCTCCTGGGCCCCTGATCAGGAAGCCCAGGACTGGCTCTCTCACTGCCTCCCACCCCAACACTGCCTGTATGTTTTGGTTCCCATACCTGGGAACCAGTATTTTTAGCTCCCCGTCTGGAGTTCTGCAAAAGCTATTCAGCAAGCAAAGCCCAGGGCTGCTGGAACCACTGGCCAAGTAAACAAACAGCCCGGCCTGGAAGCGCACAGCGGAGGCCCCAGCAGACTCTGGGACTGCAGCAGCAGCCACAAAGTCTGGACAAGGCCGGGCCGGAACACACACTCCCACCTCTTCCCTCCCCCCCCCCAACCCTGCCACCAGAATCTCCTCTAATTCTGTCTCTCCCTCTAGCCCTCTGACCTCTGACCTCCCTGGGCAAAGTTCCATGATTAATGGACCCATCCATGGCTCCAGCTCCTGCCTGCCTGCTCCCTGGCCATCGATCTGAACTCTCCAGACCTGAGGTTAGAGCGCTGGCCTGGCTGGCCGGTGGGCCCTCTGAACAGACCCAGCCACACACTCCCTCCCTGGCACGCTCCGAGTCTCAGGTCCAGCTGTCCCTCCTCTGAACCTTAGGCAGCTGTGCTTCCGGCTCTGCCCAGCAGTCCGCCCAGCACTGCCCACTCAGCATCCTGCAGACGCCCCCTGAGCCCGGCTGCACGCACACAGCACCACTGCAGGAATGCAGGTCCAGGCCACCAGGCCATCCCCCTGAAGAGCTCACACTCGGTGGAGGGAGAAAGTCAACAAGCAAGAGAGCAAATGTAGGTCAGGTGGGGACAAGTGCCATTTACAAGTTACACTTTGTAAATGTAGGTCAGGTGGGGACAGAATGAAGTCGGTCAAGGAGCGGCAGTGTCTGCAGGGGTAGCCGGGCAGGGCCTCTCTGAGAAGGCCACCCCTGAGAAGAGACCTGACGTGAGGGACAAGCCACGCAGCCACAGAGCCACACAGGCAGAGGGCTGCACACAAACACCGAGGCAGGAGGTGGGGTGCTGTGCTCAAGACACCCCTAAGTGAAGTGCGGGGGCCTTGCGGCCAGTGAAAGGAATTTGGAATCCACTCTGGAGAGCAGGGGAAGCACTGGAAAGTTCTGAGCAGAGAAGTGCTGCGGTCTGGTTCATGGTTTAAGGGGACCGTTCGGGGTGCTGTGCTGAGAGCAGACCATGGGCTGGCTGGGGCGGTGAGGGTGGGAGCGTGGAGACAATTAGGGGCCACAGCGAGAGTTTAGGCAAGAGATGACGGTGGCTTGGGGCAGGACAGAAGGGGTGGAAAGGGGCGTCCTGGTTATATTTCAAAGCAGCTCTGACGGTGTGTGACGGGGTGTGCTGATGAATTCTCCGGGGTCGGGGGAGACAGCAGGGTCAAGGATGACTCCGAGGAGCAGACCTGAGTGGCACAGGCCATGTGGCAGCGTGCCTTCAAGGCAGGATTGGTCTTGTCCTTCGGTGCCGTATCCCCAGCGGGTACAGGTCCTGGCCGAGGGTCATGAGAGAGGAAGGGACAAGACAGAGACGTGGGGAACGGGCAGGTGGAAGAAGGAACACGTAGGCCACGGGTGTTCCTGAAGTCCTGCCTCCCCCACGAAGTCTCTGCGACTGACCGGCGAGGTCTGGTGACTTGCCTGGCCTTCTCAAGGTATTCTCGTACCCACTGCCGCCTCACGTCCCAGCTGCAGCTCGCGTCCTCGAACGGAAGTCGTGTGTCTGTAGCCAGCCCGTGGAGAAGTGGTTTCCCGCGTTTGGTTCACTTTGGGTTCACCCTCACATGCTTAGGCTACAGACACGGCTGCCACGACAGGCCCCGAGAACCTTGACAAAACGAGAGAGGACGCATTTCTCCCTCATGGAATTCTCTGGACTGGGCAGCCCAGGGCCACTATAGCAGTTCCACGGGGCAGAGCCACGGCCCCGTCTGTTCCGCCCTCCCCCTCCTGGGGGGCTGGCGCATGGCTGGGGCTCAGACAGCCTGTCACCACGTCTGCGCTCTGGCTGGCCAGAAAGAGGACGGAGGGGGCTGGGGGAGGAGGGAGGCGGCCCTTGCCCTTCAAGGACATGCCCAGAATGGCCCCACCGCTTCTGCTTGCATCCACTGGCCAGACCTTGGCTTGTGGCCACCCTGACTATAAAGATGCCTGGGAAATAGGGTCTTTATTCTGGGCAGTCATGTCCCCAACGAAAATTCAATGACTGCAGAAGAAGGGAAGAAGAATTTGCAGAGGCAGCTAGCAGCTCTGCCCCAGGGGTATCCAACGCAACCTGTCTGACCTGAGTGTCAAGTCCTGGTCCCAGTGTGAGCCCCTCAGGACAGGGCCCAGCGTAACCCCCTTCAGTTTACGCAGAGTTTTCGAAGCATGTTCACCCCGTAATTGTACTTGGACTTCACAATGCCCCGTGAGGTATGGAGTTTAACCAGATTTTACCTGTGAGAAAACTAGGGCTTCCAAGATGAGAGGACTGGTGCAGGGTCACAGGCTGACGCACTCAGGCCCTCTCCCGAGATCCTTTGCTCTCGCCCCTCATTCACGGGCCACGTGACAGAGGATTATTGTGATGTGCAGGCAAGGTGACCCCTATCACTTATACCACTCCCAGGTGCTTTCAGGAAAGACAGCAGCAAAAGACAGATGGGACTTAATAGACCACAGACAATCCCATCATTCCTATTGGGTGGCGAAGTCCACCTCACCCCTGCACGTCAGCGTGTGGGACACGGAGGCAGGGAAGGTGGGACAAGGCCTGGCTCAGCCACACCCCAGGTCTGATGGCCTCCCGGCTTGCAGCAGCGCCGGTGGTGATGGGTTTGTGACTGTGCCACATGGCTGTTAAATATTTTTAGTATCATCCCTTGTGAGATCTGTTCTTGGTCGGTCCCAAAGTGCCCTGTCATCTTGAGAAAGCTCTCTGAGCTTCAGTTCCACATCTACAAAAAAGAACGAGCCAATCCTTCCCCTCCAGCCACCCTAGCTGGTGAGGACACAGCTCCAAGCACGTTGGCACAACCAAGGGAGCCAAGTTCCTCCACGAGCTTCTCCTGGACACTACCTGAGCCCTTGGCATCCTCCATCCCAACAGCCTCTGTCCCATACCCACAGCTCATCCATCTAGTTTCACACCCTCCCGGCCCGCAGACCCAGCCCACTCCGACATGCTGAGCAGGCTTGGAAGAGCAGCAGAAATCACAAGGCCTTAGAATATCCAAGAGGAAAGGACTTCAGAGACCACCCAATCCCATGGCCACAGGGACCCTGCATGGCAGAGCATCATGATGGGCCAAGGGCCGCCCTAAGCCTTTCTGCACATGGCTCTATCTAATTTGACAGCAGCATGGTGCTAAGGAAGCCCTTGGAGGCCCCACTGTCTGGCTTTGGTCCCAGCTCTGCCGCCTGGAGCTTATAGCCTCAGACAATAAGGCAGCCTCTCTGTGTCTCAGTGTCCCCAGCAGTGAAATACAGACAGGGAGAGCAGAGCACCTGCCTGGTATGGCTGTTGTGATGATAAAATGAGCTAATACAGTTGATTATCATTATTTACAGTGTTTGTGTTCTATCGAGTGGCTGCAAACACTGGATTAGTGAATACTGAACAATTGCTCCTAGGGGAGACACAAAGTTAGGTTCCTGCAAGCCTCTGGTCATAACGTTTTCATCAACTAATCAATACGTAACCTTGTTTTCTGTGTGCTTCTGTTTAAAGACACCTTATTTAATCTATGCTGTTGATTCAGTCACATTGAACCCACAGCCAATAGTACTGTAACTCATGCTTGCCTGCGCGAAGCGGATCTAACGCATATTTTCTCCGGAAGGCACACCACAGCTTTCTTAGGCTTAGGAATTCTAGACAGCACTTCAGCACGATGCTTGGGGCCATTTTGAATAGCAAAATCACCAAGAAAAAGCACAAAAATGCAAGACACGTGGTACCAAATAGACCTTGAAGAGGACACTTGCTCACAGTATGAGCTGAAACGAGAAGGCAGAGCGTCACCTTGTTCGACCTTGGCAGGAAATGCATGCGTCCCGCAACTCAAATTGTTCTCTGCTCTGCACGTGTTCCTGGATGATCGTGAAAGCACTGTGTTGATCTGGGCATTACAGGTAAGTTTTATCAACCAGGCAAATTTGCACCTACAGAACCCATGAGTAGTAAGGATCAACCGGGCATAGAAAGCCCTAAGAACAGCGCCTGGTGTGTGGAAACCACTGAGAAATAGTGCTACTTTGTAAGCTTTACGACAGCCTGCTGAGATAGATATTGCTATTCCCATTCTATACCTGAGGAGAGTAAGTGTCCCGGAGGTTACACACCTGGACCCAGGTCCCATGGCTGGTCAGGGGTGATGTTGGGACTTGATCCCAGCTTCAGGCCTGGTTAAGCTCATTTTTACATTGCCTAGAACCTGGGGTCCCTGCGCCTTCCACGGTGCCTCTCCAGGGGTGCACAGGCGCGGGCTGTATGTGACACGCACAGTCAGAATCCCGGTGTTTACCAAGAGCTTCCTCTCCCAAACCTTCCGAACTCTCAGGCACCTTCAGAACAAAGGGGTTTCCCAGCCTCCAGCCCAGGCCTCCAGCTGCAGAGCTCCCATCCCTCCTGCCGCCTGCCCCCGCACCCCTCCCCACTCAGGCCACAGCAGCCTGGCCCCGAGAAGCTGAAGGCAGGTCCTCTCAGCTTCCTCGCTGCTCAGCCAGGGAAAGTGAGGCCAGGATGGCGAGGGGTGGAGAAGCTGAGTCCCCAAAGAACACCCACAGAGGTGGGCGCAGAGGGTGGCTGTGAGGGGCAGTGACTCCCTGGGAACAGTGCTGAGAGGCCGGGGGCACCCACACACGACGAGGTCCTCGGTATAACCAGCATCCACCAGGAACACACCTGCCACCCTGCTGGGCCCAGGATTCGTTGAGTTTTAGATCCCCTCTGAAATCCGGGGAGGTATGCCAGCCTGCAGCCATTTGCATTTTTTGTTTTGTTCACCTGTTACCAGGGGTCGGTAAACCCTGGCCTGAAAGCCACTCCAGCCAGCAGCCTGCTCTGAACAGCACTAAGAATGGCTTTTACATTTTTAAAGGGTTAGAGAACAAGAGGAGGAGGCAGAAGTAAAGAAGGAGGAGGCAGAAGTAAAGAAGGAGGAGGAGGTGGGGTGGGGGGGAAGGGAGACCATATGTGACCCACAGAGCCTAAAATATTAACCTTTTGCAGAAAAAGTTGCCAACCCCTGCCCCAGCTTGATCTAGCAGGGAAAGCCCTGGCCACCCAAGTATGGGGCGGAGTAGCCCGCATCCGTCCCCCCGCATGTGGCAGCAGGTGTGGTGTTTAACCTCTGCAAGGCTCAGTTTGCCCATCTGCGAAGCAGAGGCAATAAGAGCACCTGCCACCCAGGCTGTGAGAATTACATTAGGTGTGATCCACATCAGGCCTTCAGCCCAGAGCTGCCAGGGCTACAGCATGTGGGTGGCGTATGGGGGCTGGTGACAGAGGTGGTGGCAGTGGAGAGGCACAGAGATGAGGGGAAGGGTCCCTTCCTGAACAGCAGACAGTCACACCATCTCTCCGTGTCACAGAGAAGCGGGGAAACTGAATCATGACGGGTGACTCATCTGAGGTCCCCGGCTATAAATAGGATGTCACCAAAACAGCCTTCCGTGACAGCTCACGAGCAGGTCCCTGCACCATCCCTTCCGCTGCCCCTTTCAGTGTCCACCCCCCACACAGCTGTCCCCAGACTTCTGTCGTGGGCCCCTGCTCACAGGACTGTGCTCTTTCCAAGAAGCCGCTGGTTGACCTCTGCTATTGTGTTAGTCGCCAACAGCCAAAGTTGTTTCCTATCCCAGGGGTATTTTCATTTTAACAGGTAACCCCTAGACCCCCAAATACTCACAGACACTTATTTGATTGTTTGTTCTGTTTTGTTTTTTTGAGACAGGGTCTCGCTCTGTTGCCAGGGCTAGAGTGCAGTGGCATCAGCGTAGCTCACAGCAACCTCAAACTCCTGAGCTCAAGCAATCCTTCCGCCTCGGCCTCCCAGAGTGCTGGGATTACAGGTGTGAGCCACTGTGCCTGGCCCAGATACATATTTCTAATTATGTGTCAGGCTCAGTGACAGGAGATAGGAGCTGCACTGAACATCACAGGTGCCACTTCAAACCAAAGTGTCCCTTGATTGTCCCAACATTGGGACCAAAGTCTGGCCCTGCCCAGAGCCTCTCCTTTCAGATCAACCATCCAAATTCTCACAGTCTCACACGTTCGGTTAGTTCACACTCTGGAGCAGACAGACATACTGCAAGCACAGAGCTGGGCCAGGGGTTGGGTTCAGCTCTGGTCCAGTTTCTAGGCCCCCCGTCTTCGCCTCTCACCAGCCTCTGGGTGCATGGAGAGGCAGGGTCCCTCAGAGGGGATGCAGGGGGGCCCAGATCACTTCCATTCTTTGAGACTACCAGTTCATACATTTTATAAAATAAATGTCCAAACAGGATTGCAGGACTTGAAATAGCCACATTGCAAAGTTAACACTTGAACCCCATGGTATAATTCAATCTAAAGGTGCTAATTCACAAAATTATTTCAGGATGCTTCACAAACATTCATTTCTCCTGAACTCTTAGGCAAAGCCATGCAGTAGCGAGATGGGTGTTTAAAGCTGAACGGCATGCGTCTTCTTCCGTTCTGCTGGGGTGCTTCTGCGTCTGATTATAGCATCGCTTTATTGGGAGATGAAGTCCTTGAAAATGAGACCTGAGCCGAGAGGTGATGCTCCTCCTGCGGGGGCTCTCCAGGCATACCTAGATGCCCCCCATGCACACACACCCTGCGGGGACTCAGGTGCCTCACAGGCCACCAGCTTCTCTCCCTAGTCAGATGCAAGTTCTTTTTCTGTCCCAGGACACCTGCCACATGCTGCTCTGCCCTTTCTCTCCTCTCCCTCCTTCCAGGAGAGTGGCCAGTTCCTTCTCTCAGTGCTCAAAAAGTAATTCATTTTGAGAGTACAACATGGAAAGGGGGAAGAAAAGAGTGACTTTACAGTGGAGAAACCTCAGCGGGTGGATGAAGTCAACATCAGCACAGTCACGTGGACGGCATGTGCCCTGGACATGTGACGAGAACGGCACTTCGCCCCTGTGGTCTCCCTCCCCAAGACACATTACCCCAGTCTAATCAGGAGGAAAACATCAGACACCTCGCAGCTGAAGGACATTCTACAAAATTCCTAACCAGGACTTCTCAAAATTGTCAAGGTCACCAAAAACAAGGAAAGTCTGAGAAACTGTGACAACCAAGAGGAGCCTACAGAGACATGACGACGAAATGCATCGCAGTGTCCTGGAGGGAGTCCTGGAACAGAAAAGGGACATTAGGTAAAAAAAGAAAGAAAGAAATCTCAACAAAGTGTGGAACTTAGTTAATAATGTTGGTTCATTAATAGTCGCATATGTACCACACTAACGTAAGATGTCAACAGTAGGGGAAACTGGGCATGGGGTATTACAAGAATTCTCTGGGCCATCTCTGTACTATAATTCTAGAAATCTAAATTTTTTCTAAAATAGGAAAGTTACTATTTACAACAAAAAAAGACTCTCAAACGGAAGACTCTGTTCCATCCTTACCCACCACCAAAGCACAAAGTGCCAGGCTCCGTGTGGGCTGTGTGGCCGAGCAGTTAAGAACACAGACTCCAGCCTCAGCGGCATGAGGGCTGAGACTCGGCTCTGCCACTCACTGCTGCTGTGTCCTCGGTGGGTCCCTGGAGCCCTCTAACCTTCAGTTTCCTTTATACTAATGGGGAGGGGGTGGTAGCAATAGCATCTATGTCACGGAACTGTCGAGAAAATAAGTATGTAAAGCTCTGACTGCTGTGCCTAAGTCAGAAAATATTAGTCATGGGGAGAGCTCTGTGGTCAGAGCCCTTCCCACGCCCCACACATCGCACCGTGGAGATGGCGGTCTCCGCGGAAGAGGATGCAGCAGGAGCGGGAGGAAAGGGGCGTCTGGCGGGCCTCCTTGGAAGGCTGGGGAAGTACAGGGTGTTGCTGTGATTACTGCAGAGGCATCCTGGTCTCTGTGCTCATGACCGGGGCACACTGGTGTGGACAATGCCCGGAAGAGCTACGCACAGGCGTGTCTGCCCACCTCCCCTCGCCACCCGCCCGAGAGAGCTCCCACCAAATCTTGCTGAAGCATCCCTACCTCCTCCAGGAACACTGGCAAACCACCCCCCAAATAAAGTGCTGGGTAACCCAGGCCTCCAGCGCCCCCACCAGCCAGGCGCAGCAAGGCCGTCCCAGAGTGGCCAGGTCAGCCCTGGGACAACCAGGCGTGCTCGGAGCCCATGCCCTCATCATTTGTGGAGCCTCCGCTGTGAGCAGGTCCCTGGGGGGTGCTTGCTCTCCTCAAAGGGGGAGCAGAGCCTGTGAGGGGCCTAAACTGGAAGTCATAAAACTGGGTGCGAGATCTGCCCCGGTGTCTAATGAGCTGATGGCTTTGAGCAAGTCACTCGGCTTCTCAAGGCCTCAGCTTCCTCCTCTGTCACCGGGAGAAATAGCGTCCTCTGAAAGATCTCCTGGCCTGGGGAAATGAAAGTAAACCACATGGATGAAGGTGCCTAGTAAGCCCTAAAGCACCGCAGCTCATTCCTCCCCCAGCGCCCCCCAAGCAGGACCTGCAAGGCAGCCCGAGGCTTTTCCTCTGTGATGCAGCGAGTGCTCTCGTAAGGCAGGCTGTACCCTTCAAATGCCCCGTGCATGGAACCCCTGACACTTACCAGGTGAGGACTGACCCAATGTCAACGAGGAGGAAACTGACGCCTGGGCCCAGAGGGCTGAGTGATTTGCCTGAAGCCCCCTGGCAGGTGAGCGACAAAGCTGGCTGGGGACCAGCTCTCCTCTCACCTTTCAGCCTCACAGAGGGACGAGCTTGACTGCCAGGTTGAGGCTGGGGACGGGATCCCCGAGTCTGTCCTGGCCAATGGCTCGATTTCTTCCCCTGGAGTGCGGGAGGGTGTGCATGAAAACATTCAGCTCGGTTCAAACTGAAGTGCTATTAATACAGGTTTTACTAGGCAGCTGCTTGTGTGAGACGCCTTAGCGGTCTCCCGGGTACACACACAAAACCAAAAAATCCCACAGTCCCTGCCCTCAAGGAGCATAAAATATAATAATAATAACGAAAATCTGAAGAGGGTGTTGGTTCTCCTTTCCCTCTCTCAACCAATATCACAGAGAATGGGTCATTGTCTCCAACACTAAAGGACTCACAAAAATAGAGAAAAGAACCAACAACCCTATAGAAAAATAGGCTGGCAAAATGAACAATTTACAGAAAAAGAAACACAAATTGTTCCCAATTTTAAGAAAAAAAATGCTCAACCTTGCTCATAATAGGAGAAATGCAAATTAAAACTACACTAAAATAACTTTTAGATTGTCAAAAATCCGGAAGTTTGACAACTCTTTCAGCTACAGGGAAATGGGCCCTCTCATACACTGCTGAAGGAAATACAAGAAAGCACAGGAATTTGGCAATGTTTAGCAAAATGACATATGTATTTAACCTTTGACCCAAATTTTACCTAGGAATGTATCTCACAGATACTGCGTACAAAAAAAATAGAAAAACATACACACAAGGCAGAATGATTTGCTTGTAACAACAAAGGAAAGGAAATAAGATAAATATTCATTGGTGGGGGACGGATTGAATAAATTAAGCAATAGAATCCTATGCAACTGAATAAGGAAATGAGCACCACCTTTATAAACTAGGTAGGAAACACAAGACAGAGAAGAGCATGCACAGAGTGTTCCATTTATCTAAGAAAAGGGGGATAAAAAAGATGTGGACACTTTATATTTAGTAAAACAGATAATAAAATAATAAACCACGAAATAAATTTACTGATGACCTATTAGGGGATGGAGGAACTAAGGTGGAGGGACACCAAGATAGAAGCTAATATTTCAACAAATGTCTCAATGTTTTATTTGGTAGATGTGACTTTGGAAACATTAAATATCTGATATAATTATAAGATAGGTTTTTTTAATCAGAAGCTCTGAAAATTGAAAATAATGTGAAACAAACGAACCTGTGTATCCAGTCAGCGGCATGATGCCCCAGAGAAGAGCCACTCCCAGCGCTTTTAAAGTACAAAATTCGACGGCACATCTCCAGCAGAGGGGTTATCTTTTTTGTTCTTGTTTCTTCTCCGCAGTAAGATGGGTCCCTCCTAGGGAAGAAAAGACATGGGAAGAATTTTAAATGTGTTCAGCAGTCGTATCATTGCAGATAATGGCGGCAGTGCCATCCTGGAACCACCGTACCTGCAACGCGGGGTGGGGCAGACGAGGATGTGTGCTCTAATTCTGTTATCCCCAGCGTCCTTGAGATTGCAATTCGTGACATGAGAGAAAAGGGACACGATGTTAAGTAAAATTTCATAGTCCTGAATTGGAACTGAAAATAGCGTATTTTATGACTTGTCACAAAGAGTTACAGACCAATCCTGCCTGTCTTCCAAGCAGGGCACTGTGGGGTTCATCTTCCCTCCCACCTGCCTCCCCATCTACCCACTAAGTCACCAAAGCTTGATGGCTCTCAGAACTGCCTCCCAGCTCCGGCCTCTCTCCATCCCAGTTGCCTCGGCCTCCACTGGGCCTGTCATCCCTCGGTTTCTACCAGAACAGTGACCTAACGGCATCGCTGCCTCCGTCCCTCCCCCACGCCAGTCTACACTGTCACTGGGATTGTTTCCCCCACAGATGCTGACCAAGCCACACCCTACTGCATCAAGCAGGATTCCAGAGAGAAATAGATGGAACACCTTTCAAAAGAGAGTTTAACTCGGCATGATTGACAGGGCTGAGTGAACCCAAGGGGTGGGGAGGCTGGAAGCCTCGACCACCTAGGCCTGCTGGTGGTATTAGCAGAACCAAAGTGAGTTGGAGCCACGGGAGAGGGTGCCCGGCAGGAGCTGTGGCCACAGAGGAAGGCAGCTGAGGCCACAAATACGTATCCAGTGCCCCAAAGTGCTAAGGACTGAGGACGCAGGGGTGATTGAGCCCAGCAGGTCTCTGGCCCTGGACAGACGGTGTGGTGGGGGAGACAGATGTTGAACAAGTGATAACGAGCACAATGAGACGGGAGGGCAGAGGGACAGGCACGGGCCAGGGAGGAGGGAAGCCCAAAGCAGAAAGAGCCATCACAAGCCAGCTCCTCCGCACGCTCCCTGCTCTCCCCAGGCCACAGGACCTGGACAGAAAGTGCTGCCCAGCACGGCGAGGTGCTGCGTCAGTTTTCTGGGGCCTCAGAAGCAGTGGGCCACAGGCTGGGGGTTACACGGCAGAAAAGTGTTGTCCCACAGCTGTGGAGGCCGGAAGGCTCCAGACTTGGCTCCTTCGGAGGGGCATGAGGGGCTCAGTGGTGTCACTGACGTTCACAGTGTTTCTCGCCATCATCTCCGGAACGTCTGCATCCCAGCCGAATGTCTGTGTCCATCACGCACTGCCTCCCCGCTACCGCCCTGCCCAGCCCTGGTAACCTCTGTTCCACTCTCCGTCTCCGTGAACGTCGCCACCCCAGGCACCCCGCGCAGGACCCTGCAGCATCCGTCCTACGCGACTGGCTTACTCCACTCAGCCTCACGCCCCCGCTTTGCATCCGCACTCACACGGCATCACTGCCACCAGGGACACCAGTCCTGCGGGCTCACGGGCACCTACTCCAGGAGAGCCTTATTTTAACTTAACTAACTGCATCTGCGGCAGCCCGGTTTCCAGTTGAGTTCATGTGCTGAGACACCGGGGTTAGGACCTCAGCACAGGAATTTGGACCAGGACAGAGACAGGAGAAACAGCAAAGGCCGCTCTGACAAGCAGGGTGGAAGGGTGGATGAGTGAGCTCTTGCTGTGCTGACCCTTGACCCCCTGTACTCCCTGGCCACTTCCCCAGCCGGGCTGACTCACTGGGCGGGAAGGGAAGGGAAGGAACCGCTGCCCGATGATCCCGGGACCCTGGGCTGGGGAGCCCCACACACCAGCCCTCCAGGCAACCCCTGGGGCAGCCTCAGCCCTCAGAGGGACACGGAGTGGGCCCCGGGCTCCCCTGACAATGCTCTGATCCAGGCCCAGCTGTCTTGGCTGGGAGGCTTCCGCTGCTAGTCACTCACCCACCCACACCGACGGGCACGCACGCCCACGCCCCTCGCCCCCCCACCCGCAAGTAGTTGTTCACATGCACTATGGTGCAGGTCAGTTCTAAGCCCTGCAGATCCCGCAGCAAACGAAAGGATAGCCCCTGCCCCGTGGAGTATATATTCAAGTGGAAGGAGACAGACAAAATACCAAAAAAATCACATGTGCCCCGTGCCAGGTGGTGAAAGGGGCTGGGGGATCCCAGAAGGGAAGAGGATCAGGAGGCAGGTGGCTGGGCGGGGTCAGCCTCTCTGACGAGGGCACCGAGGCACAGAGGGGGGGGCCTGCCGTGTGGCTCCCGGGGAAGGGGATCCGGGCTGAGGGAGCGGCAGGCCCAGGCCACACAGGGAGTGAGCCTGTCATTTTCAAGCAGCATCCAAGAGCCCAGGGTGCGTGTGCTGGGGAGTGGGGAGGGGCAGATGTGCCATGTGGTGGAGGCCCTGGTCTGCTGGTCCATGGGTTTCACCTCGAGAAAACGAGTAAAAAGGAAATGTCCCCTGCCCTCAAGGAACTTCCAGTCCAGGATTAGAAGCAGAGAAATCCCTGGAATGAGCTCTCCTGACAGTGGAATTCATGCCGCTGACACGTGGAACCCAGCTGGCCTTGAGACAGCTGCGTTCATCCATGCTCATGTGGCATTGTTTTCGTGAGGACACCAATTATGTGGGACAGGTTGCAATTTAAAAACCTGGTTTTCTGTGTCCGTTTTGGTTTAGGACTCTTTGTCCCAAAAGGGGTTGCTTGTTTGCTTGTTCATTTGAGGTTTAAATTGAGAGGGAAACTGCAGTAATCTCTGGATTAACCACTTTTGCCTCAGAAAGCAGGCTGGCCCTGCTGCAGCCAACCCCGTGCCGTGAAAGGCAGCACACGGGGGGTCTTGGGGGGCAGTACGCACATGCCTCCCCCGGCTTCCCCCACCTAGGCCCAGATAACATCTCCTCCACTCTCTTCCCTTGTCCCCCTCAGCTTGGTCTTCCTGGGACACTTCCTCTCTGCTGGAGGGAGGGATGGGGTGGGGTACAGAAGATGGGGAAGGAGTTGGGGAGACACTTTGGAGTGTTTGTGGCAGAAACAGTTGTGCATAGGCTGGTCACTCGAGTCACAGAGGCAGCAGGGTGACTCGGGGAGAAACGCAGAAATAGAGAGCTCTGAGCGCATTCCTGTGGCTCTGAGGACTTGGGAAAACAACTTGCAGATCTGGACAAGTTCATGCGGAGAGGGGTGCAGCATGGTGGACCAGAGCCAGAGCTAAAAATAAGGCGGTGCTTCTGTGCCCAGCAAGGGCACTCGCGTCTGTGGGGTTTGGGCCAGAGAAGCAGGCAGAGAAGGCCAGGCTTGTGGGGGAGGCCTGGGGTGGGGCAGGAAAGGACTGAGGGCGGAGGCTGTCCTTTCCAGGCCCTGGACAGCCTGCCCAAGGCCGGGCCGGGTCTGCGTCCTGCATTTCTGAAGCCACAGAGAGGTGGCGGGCAGCTCCAAACCTCCTCCCCAAGGAGCAGTTAAGGGAGCCAGCCTAGGGAGTGGCCTTGGGCAGGGGCAGGGGAGCAGCGGCTGCAGCTGCAGGGCACTAAGTGTGGGATGCTTTCCCCGGGGTCCCACAGTGATCCTGGAAGGTAGGTGTTTTCCTTCCTTTCTTAGAGCTTACAAAAACAGGGTTCAAAAAAGACTCTGGTAACCCTAGGGCCACCCAGCCAGGACATGGCAGAGTTGGGACAGGCCCCTGCATCTCTGCCTCCAAAGTCTATGCTCCTCCTGCCACCCCACACTCATCTAGAAGGCAGAAGACTCTTGCCATGTGTCCCTGGAGGGCGGGACTTGGGTGGGGTTAAGGGAGGGACAGAGGGAGGGATTCTACCCAACAGTAGAGGGACCTGCCTCAGGAAGGGAGAGCCCACACTAAAGCGGGCTGCTGGGGACATTGGGAGGGGCCCTGAAGGTCTCCTCCACTCTGAGTCTCGGCCTGTGTGAGAGCCTGCCAGGGTCCAGCTGTGCCCATGACGTGCCCTTAGAGTGGGAAGGGGGGAAGCTTGACCTCGGAAAGAGTGAGAGCACAGTCACATCCCGGCCTCCAGCCTCCCAGAAGGTGCCTATTAGTAGAGCAATCCCTCGGGCCTGCAAGCAAAGGAAATCAAGCTCACGGGACAAGAGGGGCGTTTGCTGCAGAACCAAGGGCTGGTCTGGGCGCCGCCTCCTAGGTCTACAAGGAGTCAGAAGAGAGGACAAAGAGAACTGGAGAACTCAGGGAAAGCTCCTTGTTATAATAATTACAATCTCACTAATAATATTATTAACAGCTATCCTTTTTTGAGCCTTTCCCAAGTGCCAGGCACAGTGCTAAATGTTTTGTATTCATGATATGATTTGATCCTCAGAGCAACCCTGTGAAGCAGGAACTCTTACTATTCCCCTTTTACAGATGAGGAGTCAGGCTCAGAGGCATGATATAACTTGCCCAAAATTGCACAATCAGTGTGTGGCAGAGCCTGGACTCAAGCCCAGATCTGTCAGACTGCAAACCGCATGTAGAACCATGAGGAACTATTGCTTCTGCAATCTCTGTACCGATATGGAAAATATCTCCAAGATATAATGTAGTAGTTTTCTGTTGTTGCTGTAACAAAGCACCACAAAGTCAACACCCATATTTATTACATTATTACTACACTTGTGTAGGTCAGGAGTCTGACACCTGGGTCTCAGACTTTAGCTGGGCTAAAATCAAGATGTCTGCAGGGCCGTGTTGCCTTCTGGAGACTCTAGGGGAGACCCCCTCTCCTTGCATTTCCCAGCTTCTCGAGGCTGTGCACGTTCCTTAGCTGGTGGCTCCTCCTCCATCTGCAAAGCCAGCAGTGTCGTATCTTTCAGGCCCTTTGGCACATCTCCCTCTGCCCATAGCCAGGAAAGATCATCTGATTTCAAGGACCCATGGGATTAGACTATGCAGGACAATCCAGGATCATCTCCCACCTCAAGGTCCTCAACCTTAACTGCATCTGCAAAGTCCTTTTGCCATGAAAGTGGTTTATGCACAGGTTGCAGGGACTAGGGTGTGGACACCTTTGGGGGGGCATTATTCTGCCCACCACATGTAATGAAGAGGAGAAAGCAAGGTGCTTCTTCTGTGGTTAAAAAAATTGGGTACAGGGGATAAATAATAATATATATTATTAATAGTATTTGCATAAAGAAGGGTATATAAAAACCAGTGTTGGTTATTGGGGAAGGGCTAGACTGATAGGGGACAAGGTTGGATGGAGATTTATTTTTGTTATTATGGAAGTGTTCAAACACACATTAAAGTCAAGAGAACAGTATAATGAACCCCACAGGCCCATCACACAGCATCCCCGAGTTTGCCATCCTTAACTCATTTTATCTCCCCACATTTTAGGAACGGGGCTGAAAAGTGTAGCGCAAACCCCAGACATCGTATCATTCTACCCATAAAAACTTCAGTGTGCATCTCTAAAAAGATGGGTTTTTTTCTCAAAAACATAACCACAATGCCATCACACATAAGAAGATTAACAATATTTCCTTAACATCTAGTGCTTAGCCCATATTCAAATTTCCCTAATTACCTGCAAAATTTTTTTTTAATAATTGGTCTGTCTGAGTCAGGATTCATATTAGGCCCACACATTGGATATGGTGGATATAACTACTAAATCTCGCTCATAGATTAACAGTTTCCAGGAGGAATGCATTTCCCTCTGCTCTTATATCTTTATTTTTTCATAGATTGTAAATGAGCAATCTATTTTAAAATTAAACTTAATGTCCTCAAAGGTGGTGGGTGAGGGAGGCTTCAGTGGGAACTCGGGGGCAGGGCAGAAGGCCCCACCAAAGCCCCAAGTGGGCACAGTCAGGGAGCCCAGGGGTCTGGCATTCTGGTTTCCTGGCCTGCTCGGCAGAGGTGGGTGGGGAAGTGGCGGGAATGCCAGCAATACAATCTAGCTGGGAGCCGCCTAAGGAAAGTCCCCAAAGCCAAGGATGCTGCAATTGTTCTAAATGTGTAGGGTGGGGAGAAACCACAGGAAACCCACCGCCTACCAAACTGAGCTGTCCACACTCCCAGATCCAGGTGTTAAAACAAAGCACAGCCCGACTGGACAACAGAGGACACTGGAGACAGGCACAGCACGCAGGACAGAGGGAGAGGACTAAACTGAAAGTCAGGAGGCCTAAGTCCTGCTTCTAGCTCTGCCACCAGCGCCTGCTCAGGCCTTTTAGAGCCCTGTAAACACACTCCCCAAGAAACCACGGCTGGGACGGCGAGCGAGGAATCATACATATTAGTATTTGCTTGTGTTTGCATAAAGAAGGGTACATAGAAACCAAATGAGAGTCAAACGAGATCCTGGGTGTGGAAGAGGTGTCCATTAATACTGCTAACTGCCAGATCCCGAAACCCAAACCCAACTGACTTCCACAACATCTCTGTTCTAAGAGAGGGGTTACTGCAGAATGAGTAGGAGTTTTCTGGAAACAGAAAAGTTATTGCAGACATAGAGAATGGCAGAATCAAAGGCAGAGAGACAGGAAATGAACCCAGAGAGTTCAGAGAATTAAAAGGGATGCAAAATACTAAGTGCAATGTGGGAACCTGGATTGGCCTCTGGAACAGAAAAAGGACATTAGCGGACAAACTGGTGAAATCTGAATGAAGTCTGCGGTCTAGTTAATAGCATTGTATCAATGTGAGTTTCTCGGTTTTGACAAATATGCCATGCTTATATAAGATGTTAACATTAGGGGAGAGCAGTACTATCTTTGCAACTTTTCTGTAAACCTGAAATTATTCCAAAATAAAAAGTTTATTAAGAAAGAGGTGGGGTAGGGGTTGGAGCCATTAATGGCCAGAGTGGGGGACTCAGATGACGGACACCAGCAGAAGCTGGTTTCCAGGGGCATGTGCCACACAATGAGGTTCAGACTTTGTCTTCAGCAATAACTCCACAGCAATAATCCTCCCTCTCTTTGAACTCTTCCCATGGGCCACGGGTGGACTAGTGACAGCTTCTTACCGTCAAGTTCATCTTAACTATATTGCACCTGCCTCCATCTGCCTGATTCCACGTGCTAAGGTCCCAGCTCTCATGCATACACACACACACACACACACACACACACACACACACACACGCTGTCCCCCTGAGAGGAGCCTGTGTCCAGCCCACCCCAGACACGGATAGGAGAGACAGAGGCTCTGCCTCAAGCAGCATCAGGCAAATGTCACATGAGGCATAAAGAAGTCATCAGCAGGCCGGGCGCAGTGGCTCACGCCTGTAATCCTAGCACTCTGGGAGGCCGAGGTCGGAGGATCGCTCGAGGTCAGGAGTTCAAGACCAGCCTGAGCAAGAGCGAGACCCCGTCTCTACTAAAAATAGAAAGAAATTAACTGGACAACTAAAAAAATATATACAAAAAATGAGCGGGGCATGGTGGCACATGCCTGTAGTCCCAGCTACTGGGGAGGCTGAGGCAGAAGGATCCCTTGAGCCCAGGAGTTTGAGTTTGAGTTTGAGGTTGCTGTGAGCTAGGCTAATGCCACGGCACTCTAGCCTGGGCAAAAGAGAGACTCTGTCTCAAAAAAAAAAAGAAAAAAAAGAAGTCATCAGCAGGACAGATGTAGTGACCTCACTTCCCCTCTGATAGAACCTTCTCAGGGCCAGCTTGGCTAAGCTGTGTGGAAATGGGAAGTAGGAAAAGGGCCGAACTCGACGGCCCCCAGCACTGGCCCATCCCCGCCCTGTGGCCGCTGCTCCGAGGTCAGCCCCACTGTGTGCTCTCAGGTCTCTGGACCCCTGCAGCCCTCCAGTCCCCAGTCCTTCCCTCCCTATTCCGCAGTCCAGTGGTTGGCACCCACAGTGCCACACACCCCAGTTAGGCGGTGCGCTCTTGGCAAGCAGGGCCAGGTTCCACCTTAGCCAGGACCCCCAGGGCCCGGCACTCAGTAGGTGTTGAGTAAATGTGTGGTGAACAGGACCCAACACGCTGGGAAGAGATGCTCAGAAGACCAAGAACTGGCTCTTCAAAGAGCAAAAAACGCTCATCTTGCCAAAACTCTCCAAGACTCCGAGACTTGGGGCCATGTGGCATTTTATAACCATCCAGCTCACTGACCCATTCTCTGAGATTAAAAAAAAATCAAGTTCATAAGCACGCTTACAGTTTGCAAAGCACTTCCACATCCAGAATCTCATTTGACTCCCTTACAACAGGGAGGTACAGGTCTGTATTAAGCCCATTTTATGGATAAGGAAATGGAGTCTCAGAAAAGCAGAGACTTACCTGGGTTGTCATGGCTCCCAGGTGAGTATGCATTGGGGCTTGGTCTGTGACTTCTAGTTTCAAGCCCCTTGCTATTTTCCTATAGCTTCTCTGCCCTCCTATGCGGGAAGCACCACACACACACACACACACACACACACACACACACACGCAGAGTCCCTGATTCTTCTCCTGAATCCAGCACCACCACCCAGAACAGAAGTCAGCCGCCAAGGAGTGGAGAGAAGCTGCAGCTGCTACCACGGGCTGGCATTGCCTGCCACCGAGCCAAGGGCAGGTGGGCCAGCACACGCACCCGCCCATCCCCACCCCGCGTGGTGGAGAAAGAGCAATAATCCCCCCGCTCCACAGCTTGGAAAGGGAGGCTCACAAGAGACAGACCCTAGCAGAGGCAGCACCGAAGTGCAAACTCCCTACCTGCCATCAGCCCCTAAGACTCAGAGGGCCAGCTTGCTGAGAGACACCTTCAAGATGGCACAATGGGGTTGGGAGGGTGTCCCCTGAAGCCCCTTCACTCACCTCTATAATCAAAGGGCAAAAAATGGGAAAGACTGGTGCCAATCCACATCCACTTACCACGTGAAGAGGCAGTTCAGCACCTGGGCTCTGGAGCCAGACCACTTGGGTTCAAATCCTGGCTCTGCTGCTTCCTATCAAGTTAACGAACTGCCTTGTGACTCAGATGCCCCACTTGTAAAAGGGAAATAAGACTATCAGCCTCACACAGTCATTTGAGGATTAAATGAGTTGATACATAGCAGTTACAACAGCACCTGGCACATCACCTGTGCCCCCGCAAACATTAGTTCTTTGGACTTACTGTTTCACTAAGTCTCTAGAAGGTACTACTCGGGGCACAACCAGAGCTGGTCATCTAGCTGGGGAGAATTTTTTTTAAGATGTGTAAAACATGAAACTACCACCCAGGACAAATCTTATTAGAATCTAGCGGATGATTCAGAAAGAAATCACAACAGGAGTGAGCTGAGACGGAAGATCAGAGCAAACTGGGGCAGCTGAGGATGCGGGAGAGGCTGAGCTGAGAGGGAGGATCAGAGCAAACTGGGGCAGCTGAGGATGCGGAGAGGCTGAGCTGGCCTCAGAGACCTGCAGGCTGCGCGCAGCGGGGAAGAGAGGAGGAAGGGGGCAGCTGGGGCTGAGGACTGGGGAAGCGGGAACCCATTGCAGACGTGGGAATGCATGTGGTATCCCGAAAGAGTGAACAGGATTGCAAATAGAGGTTGAGAAAGAGAGCAGAGGGCCTGCATGATGATCTTAGAATGGAGACATTAGCTTTTCATACAGTCAATAAATATTTATTGCATACCGACTGTGTGCCAGGCACTGTTCAAAGCCCTCGGGATACACCGGAGAACAAAACCATCCCACGGCGTCTACTTACGTTCTAGCTGGAGGGGCAGGTAAATAACAATGCACATACTAAGAAAACACTCCACTCCACGAGAAAATCGTTCAGAAGTAGGACTGGGTAAAGGGGAGCTGCGAGGCCTTTGAGCAGGAACAATGAGCAGGAAGAGAAAGGATGGTGCTAAACCCAGGTTACTTACAACTGCTCCCGGGCCACCCCGTACCCACAATCTTCTAAGAAGGATGGATCCGAGAGCCATGACCTGTCTTGCTGAGTAGGGGGTGTTGGGGATACAAACTGGAAATGCCAAGCCAGAGCTAAACTGCTCCACATGGACGTGTGCAGAAGACATCCTCAGGGACCCAGAGTGCGCTGGCCAAGGCTGGGCCGGGGGCAGGGGACAAGGGGTGGCCACCACTGATTGGAAGTTTGAGGAAAGAGATATCCAAAAAAGATTTTTAGAATAGTGTCCTCTGGCACTCGAGATGGAACCCCTCACCTATCCATGAAACCTTCACAAAAGGTTTCAAGACGGTTGGTCCTATGACGTGTGCACACTGGTAAGGTGAATAGCAGGGAGACAGCAGGGAGGGGAAGGCAGTTGTTTGGGCCATGAATGAGCTTCCAGGATGTGCCCCCATTGTGGGTGGTGGCAGGAGGAATGAAAGATGAGTCACCAAGGCTAGGCTGAAATCAGAAGACCCGACTCTGCCACTAAGTCACCATATCCTGCCTCAGCCCTGGTTTCTTATCTTTAAATGGGACAGCATCCCAGCAAGGACGTGAGAGCCACTAGCAAACATGAATACATTCACCAAGCAGGTGTGAGGTGAGGAGGAGGAGGAGGAGGCCCCAGGTGACGTGATGTTTGGGTGTGACTGGCAGGAGGGGGGCAGGGCTGAAGACAAGCTTTGCATGCAGGAAGCCCGCAAAGATTATGAATTCTGAGCTTGATGTTTATTTCCAGATTACTATATTTGTTTTCTATTGCTTCGGTAACACATTACCACAAATTTAGTGGCTCAAAATCACACACATTTATTATTTTACAGTTCTAGAGGTCAGAAGGCTAAAATGAGTCTGGCAGCAATAGGGGAGAATTAGCTTCTTCGACTTTTCCAGCTTCTAGAGGCTTCCCTGGCTCTGCACGTGGCCTCGCTCCTGTCCTCACGTCTCCTTCTCGGTCAGGCTCTGACCCTCCTGCCGCTTTCCTGTAAGAATCCTTTTGATGACATGGGGCCCACCAGGATAGCCCAGGGTTATCTCCCACCTCAAGATCCTTTAACTCATCACATCTGCAGACTCCCTCACACCATGCAAAGTAACACATCCATGGGCTTCAGGGACCGGGATGTGGGAAGGGTCTCCAGATATGAGGACTGGAATTTCCGGAGAGGGGAGCTAAACGGAGAAAACCATGGGAGGCGCCAGAGGGAAGAGTGCTCTAGGAGAGAGCTGAGAGAGAAGGGCAGAGCCCTGAGGATGAACGCAGAGAAAGACCATGCCCTGCAGTTATTCCACAGATGTTTGCAGAGGGCCTGGCACGGGCCAGCAAGCGGCTGGGAGCTGTGGAGAACACGGACATTAATCAAATGCCAGTGTGCATCGGAGGAGCTCACCACCAAAACATGTGCACATAAAAGAAGATGATGACAGTCAATGAGTTATCCATGAGGGCGATTCAAGCATGGTACCCCATGGAAGAAAAGACGGGCATCATGAGGGGGTGCATTTAAACTTAGCAAGAGGAATAGCACAGAAGCTTCTAGAGTGGAGGAGGTGAATGAACCAAGACAGACACTGGTAGGGTGGCTGGGAGGGCCGTGGTGGCCCGTGAGAGTGGGGGAACTGCCCCTTGCCTCACTAAGCCATTGCCTGCAGCTGGAGGGATGAGGGAGGCGGGCGTGACCGACCCTCTGCTCGCCCCGCCCCTGCGCGTTCAAATCCCACCAGCAGGGGGAGCACCAGAGTCGAGGTGGACCCGGAGCCCGAGTCAGGGTTTTTTCCCTGAAACAGGATTCCCTGAGGGAAGGGAGGAAAAGTTTTCCCACTGGAGCACCACAAAGCTTGGAAGGCTGGCTGCCTCTGTGTGATCTCTGACTCAGGGGTTTACCCAGACTTTCCTCTTCCAGTTAAAGCAAACCATATTTTTTTCCATCTCTTCCTTTCCGGCTTGCCTGTAGCACTAACTGCCCCTAACAAACACACTTTGGCCCAGAGGCTGATTGCACCATAGAATGTCAGAGCGAAGGGGACTTGGACATTTAACCCAAAATGCTCTTTGTACAGGTGAGGAGACTCAGGCCCATGTCCAAAATAAACCAACAGGTGGGAAACAAGAACAGAACTCAGACCTCGTCAGGCCAGAGCCAAGGTTCTTACCACATTGCCAGGACCCCGGATAACATGTGACGTGGCACTTAACGATTAGGCTGCCTCTGTTTCTTGAGTCTAAATAATAAAATAATAATAACAATAGGAACGGTAGACAACATTTCTCGAGCACTTCTGTGGCAGGCACTATTCTAAAACCTCCACGTGAATTAGCTCATTCCGTATTCACTATTCCCCTAAAAAGCAGTTTCTATTATAAGCTTAAATATTTACTGAACTCCTCCCACCAGCCCTTGTTAACTCCGGGGAAGGGGGAGATACAAAGAGACAAAACCTTTCTTTTCCTTAGACCTGTACTCCCAATGTGGATGGACCCAGGCCCAGAGCAGCACAACGGGACATTGTCTGTGTCTCTACCTCCCCCCTCACGCCCCACGGTGCTTCACTCCAGGGACAGGGTTAGGAGGAGTAGCTGGAGTACAGCGTTACCAAAATTCCTCTGCTGGCCCCTCTGGCATCAGGCTCAGTTCAGGCTCTGCTTCTCCATCCTCTTCCTCCCCCATCTCGCCCACTCCTGGTAGTTTCCAGCGCTGCCAAGTGCCTGTGGTTTCCTGTTTCTGTGACTTTGCACATATAGTTCCCTCTGCCTGGAATTCTCTCCTCCACCTTGGCTATTGACCCCTCCTTCAAAAGTCAGCTGCTGCGGGGGTCCCCTGCTCTGGGAAGCCTCCCACACTCAGGCTGACTTGGGGACATGCCCTGTGCCCCTGCCGGTTCCTAGGCCGCTTTTCCCCCTAAGCAAAGATTCTATGTGCTTGTAATTGTCTGTTAACGGGTCTCTGCCCTGCACTAAGAGTCTAGCATGCTATGTATCCATAG
Organism: Varecia variegata; assembly: GCA_028533085.1. Lineage (NCBI taxonomy): Eukaryota > Metazoa > Chordata > Mammalia > Primates > Lemuridae > Varecia > Varecia variegata. The sequence continues at coordinate 80,155,316 of CM052440.1, read as the reverse complement.
ATAGAGGTTGTTTCACCTCAGTACCCTCAGCATCCAGGAACCTCTCAAGAAAAGTTAGAACACATGAATACAGCCCTCCATAATCTGGCTTCTGCTGCTCTTGCCTCCGATCTCTCCTCCCCTTCCCAACCTGTCCCCTCCTGGGGTTTTGCCTGCCCTCTCCAGCCCCCACCCCATTGCCCGGTCATCATTTACTTCTCTTGTCTCTCACCTGAAATAGTCAACAGCCTCCTAACAGATCTGCACCTGGTCCTCAGCTCACCTTTCATGTCCCGCTGCTCCCCTCACATCACTCAACTGCACCTCCTCAAATACATCTCGATCTTCCATCCAATTCCCTTAAGCCTCTCTCTGTAACTCCAAATGTCACCCTCATCCCATTGTCCGGCTGCCTGTCTCCCCCCTGCACTGGACTCTCAGCTCCTGGAGGGCAGAAGCGGGGTCTAATCATTTTTGTTCAGCTCTTATCCCTATTGAAATACCCTCATAAAGTAGATACTGAAAAATGTTTTTGAATGGATCAATGAGACAAGTCTAATGGTAACAGCGCAAAATAATAGTTACAATGTGCTAACAGTGGCTGTTCCTGGTGAGTGAAATTTCGAGTTATGTTGTTTATGCTTATTGGTATTTGTTGTTTCTGTAATGACTATGTTTTGCTTTCCTAATAATATAAGAACACTAAAGGAAACTTCGTTTGGAAAAAAAGACAAAGGGGTTTGGGAGCTTCAAAGGAAGGGGAATCTCCTCATCCAGTTGAGAGAATCTCAAAGGAGCATTTAAGGAGCCACGGAATTCCTACACGTGAAGGGGGAAGGGCTGGCCACCAGCCAGCAGGGGCACACACCGCGTGCAGAGCTGGGCATTTTGACCGTGGCATAGGGGTGGGATGCCAGGTCGGGCAGAAGGTCCGATGAGTGTTCCCTACAGGGCCTTGAAAGCAAGATGAGGAATTTCAACTTAGGTCATTGAATGTGGGGAGCTACAGAAAGTTCTTGAGCTGAGGAGAAACACTCAGACATTCCAGAGGCACAGGAATGAGGGTGGGGTGGAGGAGGAGAAGCCTGGGCTACAAACCCCAAGTCCAGGAAGCGCTTAGGGACTGTCCAACCCTCAGTCATATTACCGATTCGGTGATTGGTATTTGATAATTACTTCCCAAAGCCTTCGATCTGTTTTCCCACGCAGACTGCAAGCTTCCCCCGACTCCACACGATGTGCCAACTGAGAGCGTGTGCAATGAGTCAAGGTCCGCCAGGAGACGCCCACGGGAGAAATAAAGCCAGGCGGCTTCCCTTCAAATCCGGGTCAAGGCAGAAGGAGCCCCCATTCTGGCAGCTAGCCTTGGGTAAGGGGCCTTTAGCCAGACGACCCTGGGAGGGTCTCCCAAAGTAAAGGGCCTGGGCCGGACGCCCAGATTCAACAAGGGAGACCCGGAAGGTAAAAGTGGCAAGGGGTGAGGCCTGGAAAGCCCCCAGGATGGCTGGAAAGAAAAAAGGAGGAAGGAGGAGGATGGCAGTTAGGGGGTAGGGGCAACTCGGTGGGGACTGGGCTGAACCGGAGGAAGGAAGGGACAGAAGCAGGAGTGACTCCGCGGGGCGCCTGCGGCCGGAGGCGCTCGGAACCTGGGCGGGGGCGGGGCAGGTGGGGCCGGGAGGCGTGGTCGGCGGGGGTCGGCTTTTCTCGGCACATGCGCACCGCGGCCGGCCGCGCACCGTAAGGAGTGGCACTTTTAAAAGTGCAGCCGGAGGCCAGCCCGCAGCCACCAGCACGTCTGTCCTGCGCCGGTCCCGCCCGTCCCAGTCGCGCGCCCCGGTCCTGCACCAGTCCGGCCCAGGCCAGTCTAGCCCGCACCATGCCGGTCAAAGGAGGCACCAAGTGCATCAAATACTTGCTCTTCGGATTTAACTTCATCTTCTGGGTGAGTGAGCGCGCGACTCCCACGCGCTCTTCTCCGGGGCCACCTGTTCCCAGGCCCCAGCGGCTGTCCGCGGCCCGGGGTGCCACGGCGCCCCGGGGGTGCCGGCAGCTGGCACTGCCCGCACCGGGCAGGCTCTGGGAGGGAAGAGAAAGGGCGCTGCGGCTGCCAGCTGGCTCCTCAGCTGGGTCCGGAGTCGGGCGGGACAGGCACATTCGGGTGGAGACTCATCCGAAGCCAAGCCAGCGGGGGAGGCGGGGGCCCTAGTGAGCTTGGGCTTACAGACTGGTCCCGGCCCGCTCCCTCGCTGAGGATTCGAGGTGGGCTTTGTGTCTGCTCCCACCCCAAGCCTCTCCGAGTGCCAGAGGGGCAGGCAACAGGGAGAAGTGGAGCACCCCTCTTCTGGGAACGCAAAGCCCTGGCCAGGGAGGACCGTGGCAGGCAACGCAGTTCGTGACAGGGGTGGGGTCTCCCAAGTGGTAGGGGGCGTGAGGGGGGAGGATGCGGGTGCTCTAAAGGACTCGGTGGCTCAGGGAGAGCCCAGCCAAGAGCCGTTCTCGGTTTTACACTGGAGAGGAAGGGGTGCGCAGCCGGCCAGCGTGGGGCCCCGGAACCCAGTCCCTGAGTGAGAGTGGGGGACCCCTCCACCCTGGAGGAGGAACCTTGCAGGCCCCCATATCCTCAGACTTTGATTCTGAGCCACTGTGAGAAAGTGTGAGCTCCTTCGAAGCTACCTGAAAGACTAGCTTGTCTTGATTTTTTTTCAAAGGGCGATAAGTATCTCACTGGAGAGAACTCTGGGAGAGCTGGGGAGGGAAGGAGGGGCAGATGCCTATCTGTGCCTCTAGTGGGATAGGTACTGTCTTTGTGCATTTCCGGGAGAGATTAGGTGCAGGGCGGGCCCAGGAGGGCCTCCAGCATTGCTCCCTCCCTGCCAGGCCCCCCAACTGCAAGCAAGGTGGGGCGCAGAGAGTGGACACTAACCTGGAGACATCAGTAGGTCCCAGAGCACCAGGGACACCTGCTGCTGGCCACACTTAGCCTCTCTTCGAATGAGAAGGCCCAGAGAGGCAACAGAAAGGCAGTGTCCGCTCTACACCTTCCCTTGAGGGATTAAGGGACCACCCAGGGACAGAAGCAAGGAATAAGGTACCTTTATGTCCTGGTTCTAAGGGCCACATTCCCTGCACACAGATGACAATATTTGCCCTTCTGCAGACAGGAAAGGGTTTGGAAAGGCAGTCCCTGTGCCACTCTCAAGAGAGATGGCAGTATAAACAGGTGTGTGCCACCAGGGGCTTGTAACCAAAAAATGCACTTATTCCCTTGGAGCTGGTCGCTGAGGTTCCTGTGAACGTTGGGGCAAATCTAAGATTTACTACTCTCCCTGGAGCTGAAGGGGTGGTAGAACAGTTCTTGCAGCCTACAGAGACTGACCTGCCCTTGCATGAGTCATCGTACCCAACACACACCCTAGTGAGGACAGCACAAGATGTGGCCCTGCCCAACCCTTGATCTGCTTTAGGAAGACCCTGCCTGCAGTGGGCACCCCCTCCTCCTGCTGTGCCCACTAGCCCCAACAGCCTGCCAGCTGCCAGGCTGAGCTTCCTCCTCTCTCCAATCCCTGGCACCAGAAAGGAATGTTGGAAGGCAGCTGGCCCCGCCCCACCCCACCCTTGTCCTTTGGGGAGTTCTCCTCTCCCATCTCTAGCACACTCTCTCTCCTGCCAGTCTGTTGGTTAGTCCTCAGCTGTCTGCCTAGAGTGCATCAAGGTTTGGGGCTGGAGTTAACCGCAGACTGCCACAGTGTGCCTCCATGCCCCCATCTGTCCCGTGGCATATGCAGGAGGGTAATGGGAGGCTCCCAGGGTCGCCCAGTCTCTCCTCAGTCTCTTGCCTGCTGGCCTGCAATCTGTCCACACTATCTTCAGCCTGCCGCCCCACTGGGATTCAGAGCTCCCCTGCCTGGTTAGGTGCTGCTGGTTAGCTCTGTAGTCTGAAATAGAAATCACTTACTCTGGAAGTGTTTGGGTTTAGAGTTGGACATGACTTGAGAGATCACGCAGTCCAGCCCTCTTACTCACAGGCAGCAGAGAAGTGGACAGGGGGTGATTGGCCCAGGATCACAGAGACCGAGCCAATACTATAACCAGTGGGTCCCTTACTTTTCATGGTGTCCTCGTCCGTCTCTATGACGGGCAGGGAGGTGGGCAGTAGCTATGTTTTCCTGAACTAATAATTACTGTTCATCTGTCCTGTTGGGGTCCCTGTGGAGACGAAGCTCTCATCCCCTAGGAGATGATGTAATGGAGGAATATTGCAGTCGGTCCCGTTGTGCAGTCTGCAGAGCCCTTTCTTTTCCAACTCCCATCATACAGTCAGAGGAGGAAGCATTGTCCCCATTTTACTGATGGTGGGGAAACTTGTCCCCAGAGAGGTTAAGTGACTTATCCAGGGCCGTGGGGCAGGGCAGTCTCAGAAGTAAGTTACCCAGGTGGGTTTGGCTGGCCGGGTGGGAATGGAAGAAGGCTGGGATGAAGCTCCCAAAAACACTCTCTCAAGGGAACCGCTTGGATTATGTTGTCACCACTTTCCTTTCTGTCTCGAGCCCAGGAGTTTATAAACTTGGCATGTGGGACCTGATGTGGGCCTTGTAGAGCAGGAGTTGTGAGGCCAGGGCCACCAGCGCCTCGTGTACACCGGGTGCTGAGACGGGGTGTGTGGCCGGGATCCAGAGAGGCCAGCCTCAGTGGCAGTGGGACAGTTGTGGGGGCAGGGAGGGGCTGTGCCCCCTCCTTGGTCTGCTTCCATCCCTGTGGGACACGTGTGACAACTGAGCCTGCGCAGCCTGCCCTTCCCAAGTCGGGCGTCCGATGCCACAGCCAAACCAGCAATCAGTCTGTTCTTCCAACGCCCCCGGAACCAAACCTCCCAGCTCTATTTCGGTTGTTTCTGCATTTCCTTCAGACCTCCCTGCCCACCCATCACCCAAAAAACTACTGAGAGGGAAAACATCTTCCAGGATGTCAGGGTGGCAAACAGCACAAGTATTTCCAGCTGTAACGTGGGGAACCAGGGCTAGGGTCAGGCTAGGAATGTAAATTTCCCATCTGATCTCCCCAAATCCTAAGCCTGCCTGTAGGGGCTCTCTGCCCTCTTCGAGGTCAGACAAGAGGACGAACTCCTCAGGGCAAAGGGGGGAGAAGTTCGGCTCTACTGAGAGAGCCCAGCCCCCACCCCGCCTCCCTCGGCCCCTTGCTTGCTGCCTGTCACCCCACACCCTCCCTCGCTGATGGAAATAGCAGGGGATTTCTCTGTCCCAAGAAACGGTGTCGCCTGGACCTAAGGGAGACTGCTGGGAAGCACGGACAGGGACGTGGACTGGGAATTTAGAGACCTGTGAGTCCAGCTCTGTCCCCAACTGACTTTGAAGCCTTAGGCCAGGTCACTTTTGTGCTCTGGACCTCAGTTTCCTCATCTGTAGAACCAGTGGGTTGGAGCAAATGGACTGGAAGCGTCCTTTCAAGCTCAGTCTGTGAAAACAATCCTACCCCACCACCAATAGCAGTAGGACCTGCCCACACAGCCCAGAACAGAACTCAGGGATTGGAAATGAGTGGCGGATTCCAAGGCCTGTCCTCAGAGCCTGGCTTCTCTTAACCGTTACCTCTGGAGCAAGAATCTGGTTCTCTTTCCCGTCACCTCCGTGTTCCCTCTACTCACCCTGGGTGGTGTCTCTCTGCCTGGGGGTTCTGCTTTCATTGCCCCTGTACCTTAGCCCTTCATGGTGGTACAGCTTAGTGGTCAGAGCGCCAGCTCTGGATTCGGTGCCCGCATCACCAGGCGGGGCCGGTGACTACCCCAAGGGGTTTCAGTGAGGGTTCAATGGCAGCTTGTATGCGGTGCTCTTGGCATAGTAGATGGCACTAGACGTGGTTATTCACTAGCGGAAAGTAGATTGAGGCTGTGGGGAGGGTGGGCGCAATTCCCCAAGAAGTGTGGCAGTTTAAACAGACTGGCTGGAGCACACCCCAATCCGCACGTCTGCCTCCCTCCTTTCCACCTCCTCCGTGCCAGTGCTGGCCTCACTCTGCATCAAGACAGTGCCTCCATTGCATGGGTTGCTCCTCATTGGACTGTGGGGAGGCCCCACTTCTGAAAATAAAACTGCATGGCAGAGAAACCCTAAGACATCAGGATTCCAGGTCTGGGCAGGGCATGGACAAGTTGGGTGGCAGTGGCAACTGCCCCCCTGCCCCAGCTTGCCGCTTCCCCTAGAAGCTGTTTGACTCCAATGTTGGGACTGAGCAAATAGCTGGGACCGTCACATTAAATGGCTCCACATCTGGCGCCCAGACTGCAAGTTTTGGGAGAGGTGAGTTGAGGCCAGGTGTCTGCATCTGCTAAGGAAAATGGGATATCACCCAGAATCTTCCTGGTCTCTCCCCAACCCCTCAAGGGTTGTCAGCAACAAAGACCCGACTCCTGATCACACACAAACACTCTGCCCCTTTCTTCTGCTCTTTTGTGCTCAAAGGAAGCTGGGGCTGTTTCAGGCCCAAATTTGGCAGTGTTTTGATAAGCAGCCTTATCGAGGGCTGGCCTGGCCAGAGCGCTGCGTCTAAGTGAGCCTTCTCTGGCCTCGGCTCAGAAACTAGCCTCTCGCACCTTCTTTTGGGAGGAGTGGTGGGTGCGCTTCTCCCCTCCCACACACAGCTGTGTGTCCTGGGTTTGTTTTGTCTGTCTGGTCTCCCGTTCTGTTCAATTTGACGAGGAGGCATGGCTTTTGGAATTGTTGCACGGTTTGGATTGGAACTTAATAATACCTTGGATTTACAAAAGCACCTTTTTGTCTAAAGAATACAAACCTGGATGGTTCCCGCCTGGGCACGTCTGGCTGTGAGGGCAGGGCCCGAGCTCTCCTGGTTGCGGCGACTTTGGCTTCTGTAGTCCTGTCTTTGGCTTCTGTAGTCCTGTCGCTGCCTCGCGGGCAGCGACAGCCTGTGCGAGTGGACCTGCGTCCTGTTGTGTGGGGAAAGGAGAGCGGGGAAGGAGCTGGTGTGTGTGTGTTCTGTGTTCCTCCCTCCCCCAGGCTGGGGTCAGGGGGCTGTATTTGGACCTGCCGCAGGTCTTTTCCGCCACAGCCTGGCAGACACAGGCTTTACCTCTTACATACAGACCAGCAGTGACTTCGTTGTGCCAGGTTGGATATCTGGGTAAGGGCCGGTCAGGCCCAGGCCCTCAACTAGCAGGAGAAATGTTGTGCAACTAGGAAATTCAGGAGACAAAAAGAGCTAATTTTTATACTTTTCTTAAAGTTATGTTTTTGAGGTCTGACTGCAGATCACTTGCCTGTTTTATTCCATGGAAAAAGTCGTGCTGGTCCAAGGGACATTTTCATTTTCCATCAAGCGATGGCATGCAGCTGTAGAAAGCAACATCCTGTCCCCAGATGAGATAATTTTATAATAATTACATCCATCTGGTAATTCCCTCTCCCCCCCCCCACCCAATTATACTTAGTTGTGGATAGTTTTGAAGTATTGTATGTTGTCATCCTCGACTAGTAGATCTTAACCTTTTTAGGGAATTCCATGAAATCAGTGGGACCTGCCTCCAGAGAAACCTTATGTCTGTTTTTTGGCTTTTCCTCTGAAGGTCCATAGACCTCAGGTTGTGAGTGCCCCATATGGGTTTTTCTCCCTCAGAGTCTAGGCACCCCGTGCCCTGTCCTGAGCCCCATGCTCCTGCCGTAAGAAACAGGTTGACTCACTGCTTTCCAGGAGTTGCGTGGAGGAATCACAGGGACTTTGTGAAAGACGTTAGAAACCCTGAGTTCCCGTGATGACCATGTGCAGCCCAGGCTGGAGAGCTGGCCTCCCCTCCCCTCCCCACTCTGACTCCCAGCTTAATCATTGCCCAAGGAGTGGCTTTGACTCTCAATTAATTTGATGAGTGTTCTGTATTTCTAGTCCACATAAAAAATGCAACTTTATGAGCTTCCAGCCGAGTTTGGCCTCCTGGGTTAGGGTTCCCACAGCTTGGGTGATTTTTCTTTGTTGAGGAAGAGCAGAGCTCTTTTTTCTTCTCCTTCTTCCCAGCAAGTAGAGGCTAGAAGGCTCAGCCCAACCTCCTCTCGCCTTGCCTCTGAAGACTTGCAGAAAGGAGAACCGTCTCCTGAGGGATCGTTTGGGGGTTTGGGTTCCTGAAGAGTGAATAAGCAGCCTGGTTAAATAACAGGCGAAGACAAAGCTGTCCGACTTGGAGAGAGGCCCAGATTAATTTGATTCCAGAGAAGGTCCCTGAGTAGAGAGGTCTGGGGACTACTGACTTGGAGGAACATCAGAAACCTGGGTTTTAAGAGACCTTCTTGTTGAATCCTCTTGCCACACACAGTGCAGGTGAGCAGACATGGTGGCTCTTGCCGGCTGTGTTAGGAAAGTAACCCTTCAGCTTACCCAGTGCACATCCAAGGTTCCGGTGAACACCTCTGGGACCTGGGCAGGCCTGTGGCCCATGACTCCTGCCAAGCACCCACTCCACACTGAGCTGCCAGCCTCAGGAAGCAGTCCCTTGCTTGCACTCCCAGTCTGAGCTGCCCGTTAACGTCCAAATGCAGAAACCACACAACACATGGATCACAGGAGAAAATCCTTGATTGGGGTTTAAAATACCACAAAGTTAACTGGACAGTTTTATTAAATTCAAAACAGACTTCTGTAGCATTTTTGTTTTAATTTCTTTTAAACCTACATTGATTGAATCTATAGCATGATAATACAGTGTTTTTTTGGTTTTTGTTTTTTGTTTTTTGAGACAGAGTCTTGCTCTGTTGCCCGGGCTAGAGTGCTGTAGCGTCAGCCTAGCTCACAGCAACCTCAAACTCCCAGGCTCAAGCGATCCTTCTGCCTCAGCCTCCCGAGTAGCTGGGACTACAGGCATGCACCACCATGCCCAGCTAATTTTTTCTATATATTTTTAGTTATCCAGATAATTTCTTTCTATTTTTTAGTAGAGACGGGATCTCGCTCTTGCTCAGGCTGGTGTCGAACTCCTGACCTCAAGCGATCTGCCCGCCTCAGCCTCCCAGAGTGCTAGGATTACAGGCGTGAGCCACCATGCCTGGCCGATAATACAGTGTTATTAAAACTCTAAAAGATCAGCAAAATTATGCTTATTTGTGAGCTCATTATTGCTTTTCAAGTCATTAAAAGTTTGGTCTTTGAATCCACATCACCTCTCCCCTTCTAGGTGAGCAGTTGCATTGTGCTGGTTTGCGTGCATACCTCAGATCCACCCCCCAGCTCTGCTGAGCGTTTGTGGGCGCCATCCACACCTTCCTCAGTGGCCCTGCTCCTCGAAGAGGAATGTGTACCCCAGAGACAGGAGGCCCTCCCCACTAAGACGTGTTCCCCCTGCTCTCCCTGGTGCAGTGTGAACACCTTCTTTCTTGTGACTTGAGGCTGTAGATTTAAATCTATTACTATTAAGCTCAAATGTTTTAAAGCTTCCTTTCTACAAGCCTGGGAGAATCTCTCTGTACTCTACTTTCCTCTACTCAAATCAGATTGTAGTCCTGACTTCCTAAGACAGACAACCCTTTACAGACCAAGAAAACTCATTTCAAATAAAAATTAGATTCTCCTCCAGTGCTGGGGAGGGACACTCAGGCCTTCTTTGTAGCAGGAAGCTGGCATCATCCTCGCATTGCAGGTGCCCCCAGGAACCCAGGGTGTGTCTCGAGCTCGTGCCCAGGGCTATAACCCAGAGGCCTGTGCTGATGCCGCCTTGTTCCCCTTGCCCGAGCTGACAGGATGGTGCCGTGGGGAAAGGGCAGAGGCTCTGAGTCTCACTCTGGGGCCCTTTCTATAGGGGATGCCAAGACAATGGCCACCTGATGGGCTGCAGACGCAGTGGCCAGTGGGCGGCTGCAGTGGTAGTTAAGCCTGAGTGAGAAGAGAGCCTGCCAAGTGGCCCTGGAGGGTCTGCTTGCCACCTGCCTTCCCTTGCAGGTGGGCTCTCCTGGGGACTTTGAGGATAGAAGATTCCACTTTGGAAATGGGATCAGATATGTCTCGGAGGGAGCAAGGGCAAAAAGGAGAAATTCTGGCTCTGAAATAAAAGAAACGGATCAAAAAGACAAGCAGTTTAACAAAATGATTGAGAATTTGGGCTTTGCAGTCAGATGGGTCTGGGTTCCAGTTCTAGCTCTGCCACTTATTTGCTGTGTGGTCTCAGACACGCAACTTAACTTCTGTGCCCTAGTTTCCTCATCTAAAAAATGGATGATAATATGACTTACCTGCCAGGCCTACTGTGAAAATTAAATACGGGTGAAGTGCTTAGCATGGGCTGTGGGGCATAGATAGCAAATATTTGAGTGCTTGCTTCTAATACTTAAGAGAACTAAAATGAAGGTGGAGATCCTGGCAGAGGGGTAGGACAGGTGACAGGTTAGACACAGGAGTTTAGGGACCTTGGCCCCCCACCCCTTTCTGGCTTGGGACTCGGAATGTCCCATGCTAGGGGAGGAAGGCCACCAATCCGCCAATCCGCCAATGCCGGAAGTGCCTTTGCCAACACTGCCAGTCCACGTGCCACATGGCATTGCTTGAACGCTGTAAAAGAAGGGGCATCTCCCACCACCCAGGCCCATGCCACACGGGGTAACCAGCTCCACAGATGGGACGAGAGCCAGCTGGTCCAAGTGGCTGAAGTTTGTAAGCAGGAGTTGTGTGCATCGTAGCCAGACGTCTCAGTGAGGCAAACACAATGGAAAACAAATGGGTGGTATTCCGGAATTTAAAGCAAAACTTCCCCAAAACAATCCCCCACATCAGATGATTTTGGTTAAGATCAGAATGCCTGCTTTCAGCGGAAAAGGGATTTATGGGCTGGCTGGTGTATGCTCCACGTCTGGCAAGCAGGCAGTGGAAACTTGAAATGAGATTTCTTGTTTAGAAAGAGGTTACCTCGGGCAGGGGCCCTCCCTCCCAGTCTGCCCCGACGACGTCCTAACACTAGCACACCGTGGTAGCTGAAGCTTGTCTCCTAAGGCAGAGTAAAGGCTCTGGGTTTTAAAGGATGCTGACTTGTCCTTGGAGGGGAGGGTTGCACAACTCTTGAACTTGTCCAGACCAGGTAGCCACCTAATTTCTGTAAAGGTATGCTGACAGAAAGCCTACTCGGCCCTTCATTGTCTGCCACACCCCAGAGAGGAGACCAAGCTACCTCCCTTCTACCAGGGACAAGACAGGCAGTGGAGTAACTGACCTCTGTGTGGCACGTGCTGTGCTGTGCACGTTACAGAGGGAGAGCGCTGACAGCTGGGTCGCTCGTTCCTGCTCTGTGACCACGGGCAAGTCGCTTTACCTCTCTGAGCCTGTTTCCTCACCACTCACTGGGGTGGTCCTGACCAGCTCTCAGGGTATGAGGCAACTCTCTAAGAAACAAAGGGAGTGGCAGGGCCTCACGGTACAGCTCCAGTCTCCCGCTGTTCCTCTTCTCCCGTGCATTGCACTGCTGTTGCTCTTGCAGGGGGGGTGTTGCCCGTAAAGTAACGCCCCACACCAGCCTGAGGCCAGGCTCAACATTTAAGCACAGTTGCCCAGAAGTGCCAGGCCTGGCAAGGTAGCGGCACCCGCAGGCTGTAGCTGTGTTGGGCACCTTTACTGGTCCACCCAGAAGCCCCCCAGGGACACTAGAACCCCAGAAAGGGAGGCCAGAGGTCAGCAGGGGGGCTAAACATGTGCTTAGGGCACCGGCGACGCAGGTAAGCCTGAGGAGTCAGGGGAAAAAAGCACTTTTTTCAGTTTCTTTATGTTTATTTTACAATTATGATTTTTTAATATTGAATTACGTGGGTGGAGAGGTAGGTTTCATGATCTTCTCAGTGTCTAGGGCACTAAATGGCCACAAGAGGCTGAAGTCGGCTTCCTCAAGGACCTGGCTTTCCTGGGTGGTTGGGGTTTGCGGTGGACCAGGCCCCCCCACACACCTGCCCCTGTTGCTGTAAAGCACACGTCAGTAGCAGGGCCCACTTATGACCCAGGGCAGTTGGTGGGGGTGGGGAGGACCGGACTTGGCTGGATGGAAACACGGGTTCCTGGGGAGCGGCAGCTTCACTTTCCTTGTCTGCGTAATGCAGGCATAATACAACCAACGTCTGCGGTGGTTCTGAGGAGTAATGGGATGTTTAATGTACAGCTATTACCGTGGGCCTGACTCACACAGTAAGAGCTCACGTTAGCTCCTGCGGCTGTTGCTGTAGTTACTACCTCTGCTGAAAGTTTTTCAGATACCGAGGTTGTGTAAACATTTGTATTCATCCGTATCTTATTGCTTCAGTTCTGTGAAACCACGTCACCCTGGATAACTCAAGGTTGAAATTTTACCTCTAGCCTTCCTCGTTCTCAGAACATGAATTGCAGGACTTATCTTTCTACTGTCTACAGAATGCTCATTTCTGAGACTTCCCCAGTTTGGGGAAGGGGACAAGGAGAGCTTTGCAGTTTTGCACTTTATTGGAAATACCCCGTGAGGATACCCCCGCTGGCAGAGGGTCCCCTTGTGGAGCTTAACTGGAAATTTAATTTACAATGAAAGTGGAAGGAAAAGTCTACTTTGCATGCAGAACAAGAAGGTGGTCTCAGCACCTCTCCTTCAGTTCACTCCTGTGCCTCCCACAAGGGACTGCTTCCTCTAACCTAGAACTTTCTGGACACCTAGAGCACCCAGAACCAGGTCCCAGAGAGGGGCAGAGCCAAAGTCACGCTGCTTGTGTGGACAGTGGGGTAGACAATGAGCGGAAGTAGAGCTGGCCCTGAGGGTGCATTTTCCTTGGGACCACCACCCCTCCAGCCTCACCAGAGGGAAAGAGAGAAAGAACAAACCCAAGGGGGGAGTTAGTGGTAGTGCCCTCCCTCTTGGCCCTCATCGAGGCTGGGGTTGACACCCTGAATCTGAAGCATCAGTCGTCAAGCCATAGCAGGCAGGGGAATCCTTGTCACCAGGGTAAGATTCAAGTCAGAGCATTTTGCCAAATTCAGCTTGTCCAAGCCACCCTCCTGTCCCCCAGGAAAAGTTCTTAGGGGTTCCCATCCTGCCCATTCACCAGCTGGGCAGTGAGGAAGCACAGTGCGTGGAGAAGCGTAGCTACGAGCTATGGGACCTGGTTCTGTTTGAGCTGCCTCTTGCTGGCTGTGCCTTTTTGAGTCAGTTGTTTAACATCTCTGAGCCTGATTTATCTATAAAATAAGGGCGATGGAAGGATTCAATGTGAGACTGTACATAAACCACCCCGTATAACGTGTGGGGCGCGTGGGTCCTCAGAGCCAGTAACTGCTACTGCGCGTGTTACTAAAGTACTATCGTGGCTGTTCTTTCTTTTCCCTTCCCCAGCCTCTGGAGGAGTTGCTGATGGACAGAAAAGCCTGCCAGAAGTCAAGTCAGCACTAAAGCTAGATAACCTACAACCTGACCATCAGCCTCTGAATGTATTTTTTTAATTGTTTTTTCTAGAGTTAGGGTGCTTTAGGGAAAAGGTCCACCCTCAGGCGTAAGAGCCTGGCCTGGGAGCACAGCAGGCTGCAGCAGTGGGGGTGGGGGGAGTTTTTGCCCAGAGTGCCTGCTACAGGCTGTGGGAACCTGTCATGTGGGAGCCCCACTGAGTCACGAGGGCCTGTTGCCGGAGGAAGGCTCAGGGGCAGGGCCCGGGTGATGGATGCGCCTTTGGGAGCCAAATGCAGGTTCCAACTTGAGCTGTTTACTACGACTTCCTGGCTCAGCGGGTTCACAGGGAATTGTCCAGCCAGCGTCTCTCCCCTCTTACCTCTCGCTCCCTTCCCGCTTACCTCTCTCTGTGTCCTCGCCCTTAGCTGTCACCATGCAGTAGTTCCAAGGGGGTCCTGGGTGCACAGCGCATGGCTTCACAGTGCTGGTCAGAGCATTTGAGCCCCAGCTCTGCAGGCCGTAGTGTAAAGTGGGAGGGCCTAACTCTGCCCCCTTGTTGGGCTGCGGCTGTGAGCTCTGCCTTACCTGGACAAGGAACCTTAGGTTCAGAGAAAGCTCACACCTCCCGTCCATGGCCTCATACTTTTCGGCACTGGCATTCAGAAAGCTGATCTCTGGGTTCAGAACCCCCAGAGAGAGCTTTTCCCTGTCCTTCCTGATTGTTCAGAGTTTAAATGAAGACCCAGAATAGTGGTTCTTAAGGTCTAGACTGGGACTGCAAATTTGCATGTCTGACAGGTTCCCAGTGCTGCTGCTGGTGGTGGGTGGCTGGGGGCAGGGGCACGGGCGTGTCACACTTTGAGAACCTCTGGCCTGGGGAAGGGTTACAGGGGTTGCCTTTGATGAAACAAATTTCTGAAGATTCCAGCACTGCCTTAGGACAGTAGCTGGGTAGAAGCCCCAAGGGCAGAAGTTGTCTGGAGAGGAGACAGCCCCAGGCTGTGCCTGCCCAGGTCCCCAGCATGCTTATACCTCGAGGGGGGACTTATATTCTCTAGAGCTGTGATCTCTGGGACTTTCCACCTCAGCTCTAGTAAAACTGAAGTTAGTAATATGCCCTTTTTGCTATCTTGAAATTCTGCCATGAATAGGAGTTTACTTGTGGTCCTTGAGGAGAGCAAGTCATGGCAGTTTTTTCTGCTGATTAGAATGGAGTTTGGTTTTCTTGTTGATGTTGCTCTAGTCTCCCCAAGTGGCTTTGCCCTTCCAAAGACAACGGCTCCGGCCCTAATTTGGAGGTGGGGGAGGAGGACGCAGGGAGAGGGTTGGAGAAGGCTGCGGGCACTGGATCCTGTCTGTTCTTGCTGGCGCTGGCCGGCCCAGCCTCCTGACAGTGAATCAGCCGTCCAGGCTTGGCATGCAGTGGTGAGCCGAGGTTGCCATGGAGATGGGTGAGGCCCAGAGCCCACAGGTCTGGGTGGCCTGACTTGTTTTTCAATGTTGAGGCCTGTGTGAATGTAGAGAACCTCCCTCCACTCCCAGCTTTCTGGAAGTGTGACTGAGGTGCTGGGGTCTGGGAGAGGGTTGGTGGGGGAACCCTGCGTCCACAGTGTTCTGTCTGTTGCTGACTTCCTGGGTGTGGTGGGCAATTATGCCTAATGGTCTCCCAAGTCTAGTACAAAACAAAAACAAAAACCAGGGCTGATAAGCATCCTAACCAAGGAAGGGACTTACAGAGGTCAAGGTTTCCTTTCCTGCCCAACCCAGGGAAGTCTCTCCCTCTTTGTTATCTGCTCCTGTGGTAGCTCCTTTCTGCAGGGTCACCTGTGCTGGGCCTGCCATGCAAGGGAGGACAGCGCCTAAAGGGAGCACACAGGCTCCCTTCAACCCTCCTTCCCGCTTGCTGTGGCCGTTCCCACGGGTCGTGGTGAAGCTCTGGGAGGCAGTTTGTGGGTGTGAGGAATTTATCCATCTTCCTCCATCACACCACCTTTACACGGCCTCTCAGAGGCCAGAAAACAGAGCCCCATTGTCCTAAATTACCCTGCTGTCGCCTGGCCACCTTCTCAGATCACAGAACACACAACCAACATCCACAGAATGCCCCCCTGTCACCTCTCAAGGGTTATTATTATTATTGTTTTTGTTATTCTTCATCCTTTGTTCCCTACAGAATCTGGCTGGTTCTAGCACTACGATTTCAGGGTGTTTTCAATGCATCACCTCAGTCAATCCTCAGCTTCAGTCTGGATTGAAGGCAGCGCAGGTGTCAGGCTATGTTTTCTGAACATGAGGACGCTAAGGTTCAGAGAAGCTGGGGGAGGTGCACGGTGTCATAGAGCGACTAAGTGGCAGTGCAGAATTAGCACCCGGAGTCTACACCCGTCGCTAGTCCTCGACAGAGGCGGCATTGAAACTCCTGGGAGCACGCAGACTCCCGTGCCATGGAACTGGGGCAGGTGCATGTCTAGAATTCTCCCCCAGGCAATTCTGATGCCCACCCCATGTAGAACCAGGCACTGGGTAGCACAGCCGTGCAGGTGACAGCTGGCAGCACCAAGGCCTCTTCCTCCTTGCTCGCTATTCTGTCTCCTGCTGAAATTTTTGCAGCATCTTTTGGCCGTGGGTTCAGCAGAGTAACCGAATAGCCGTTGCTTTTCAGAAGGACAATGGGAAGTAGGAAAGAAAGATCCCTTCTTCCGGGCCTGGTGCAGTCACCACCCTCCTCCAGCTCCTCCCAAAGTGACAGGAGTGGCCGCCTCACAGAGAAACCACGGTGGAGAGTGATCTGCTGTCCACTGACTGGGCTTTCTAAGACGGGTAGGAGAAGCGTTACGAATATTTTGTCCTTTTAAAAAACTGTATGGCCAGTCGGGTCATATTACAGAGGAGCGGGTTTGGGGAAAAAGGCTGTCTAGCCCAGTCCAACCACGCAGTTTGTTTGCTGTGAGAGGATTTTTCCTTGCACTGGGATTTGTCCCATAGGCAAATGTGGTTCCTCCCACCTGAGGGGTGGCGTGCGGTGCCCCTGCCCCACATGCCAAAACCTCCTTCTTCATTCAGCCGGTTGCTCTTTCCCCTGTCACCTCCTAACACCTGCCTGGAGAGTTCCTGTCCATAGGCCGCGTGCACACGCACCTCCTCAGGCTCTGACTGCAGCCCGTTCTGCAAACTGGGCAAAGGGTCCTCAGAGCAGCCAAGTGCCCCTAAGCTCCATTACACGTAGGGTTTTTGTTGGGTTTTTTTTAATCCTCTTTTGGAATTGGAAATGTTTCCTTTAACTCCAGCTGTGTGTTTCAAGTGTGAGATTTCTGAACCTGTCCCTGCCACAGGGTTCGCAGCGTGAGTCACTGAAACCCTGCCTTTGTGTGGGTGCCTCTGGCACACTATGCTCCCAGGGGTGGGAGGTATGGGAAGAGAAAGGTGACCAGGACACCATTCACCCTGGGCCGGAATTTGGGGCAGGGCAGGGCTCTCGTGTCTCCTGAGGCTGGCATCAGCCCCAGGTGACCAGCTTACCTGTGTGTTCATCCAAAATTCGAGTGTCTGACTGGACTTCTTTGAGGGATGGGGTGTTGGTAGAGTTCAAATTAAGAGTGAGGACAAGGCATGGACTTTTCATAAACGTTGTTTTTCAAAAGACTATGTAAGGATTTGCCCCTAAATCATGCACTGTGACATTCATCACATACAGAAAGGGACATCTTTGTCATCTACCAGATACGCCCTAACCAGCCCTCGTGGGTCTTCCTCAGTATTTTCTCCAGCAAGTAACTGTTCTGTGTGGTTTCTGACTCTGGTGAGATGCTGGGAGATGGAGCCTGATGAAAAGCCGGCAGGAAAGGAGGCTCGTCCGCAGGGAGAGGACCAGGAGAGGAGGTCCAGGGGCTTTCAGAGTTCCTCTTTCATTGAAGTAGTCGTTCATTCATTGAAAAGTTATTTACTAACGGCTGCTCTGTCCAGAGTGTGGATGGGGCAGGGGAGATAAGGGAATGACTCAGAAGTCGCCCTGACCACAAGGAGCTTTTGCCCCGGTGAGACGTGACACAAGCCCAGCTTAGAGGGAGGCAGAGTGTGAGCACGCTGGGAAGGCAGGTGCAGGGCAGGGGGAAATCCGGGCGGGAGGCAGCATCTGTGGGAGGGACCTTGCCGGAACAGAGGCGCGTGCGTGAGGCTTGTTTGGGAAACCGAGAGGTTCTATCTAAGGAGCAGATGAGGAGGAGGCAGGGTTCCATGGCGTCACTGCTGCGAGATCCACACAACGTGAGGACTGAGCAGAAGCCTGGGAGTTGGCTCGGAGTCTGCCCTGGAGAGAGACAGCTGCGTGTCTGCATGAGGGCAGAGTCGGGGCGGGGACTTGAGCAGTGACTGGGTAGTGAGGACGCAGGGTGGTTAAGACAAAGTGCAGAGACACTTGAAGGTGCTATGAGTTGACAAAAGAGAGAGTTTTGTTTCTGGTTTTGTTCTGTTGGGTTGTTTAGGAGAACGAGACCTGGTCATGTGTTGTTGGCAAAGGGCAAAAAGGTGGCAGAGACAGGAAAGAGGTCAGTTAATGGAGCGAGGCCCTGGCTTCTTTGTTGTTTTTATGTACACCTAGTTTTAGACCTGCGGAAAGGTTGCAAAGATAGTTTAGAGCATCTCTCATCGTTCTCTCCAGCTTCCCTATTAACATCTTGTGCTACCACGTTGCACTTGTCACACCAAGAAACCAACACTGCTACGCTCTACTAGCCCAACTCCAGACTGACTTGGATTTCACTCGTTTTCCCTCTAATGTCCTCTTTCTGTTCCGGGATCCCTTCCAGGACACCACATGACAGTTGTCATGTCTCCTTAATCTCCTCTGGTCTGTGGCAGTTTCTGTCTTTCCTTGTTTTCCATGACAGTTTTAAGAAGTACTGGTCAAGTGTTTTGTAGACTGTCCTCAATTTAGGTTTGTCTCATGTTTTTCTCATGGCCCGTCATCTTCTAAGAAAGTGACATGAGTAAAGAGAGGAAGAAATTTCCCACAGAACAATGGGGAAAACTCTGTTTTGCTTGCTGAACTATCAAAGGAATAGAGCCATTTTTGGCCAGATGGCAAAGGAGCTTTTCCCAGCAAAACTAGAATGTTTCCATTTGGCTTTTGTTGGAGACAAAAGAGGAAACTAGGCAGACTGTGCAGGGCCTCAGGCTGGGAGTAGAGGCTCTGGACTTCTCCTCCCCACCCCCACCGAGCCCCCATCCCTCACCTCCCTCCCCACCCCACCCCCACCAGACCGGTTAGGGACCCAGCAGGATGAGAGCAGGCAATGTGCAACTGGGCATCGGCATCAAATCAAACCTGCTCGGCCCCTGCTTGGCCCCTGCTCGGCCCCTGCGCTGCTGCTGGGCCAGAGAGAGACAGCAGCCGAGGAGACTGTGGCCAGCATGCCTGCCACATGTCAGTTAATTAACCTGGGGGGTCGCCATCAGCTCTATGGCTTCCCAGACCCCATATTCTTATTTTATGGAGTCCCCTGATAATTCACCTGGCGCCCTGTTTTAAAGGCTAGAGCTGTTTTTGGTTCTTGCTGCTGGTCTCTTCCCATTTAGTTTCTCCTGTTACTAATGTAGCTGGGGGTGAGAGCCGGGTGAGGCAGGGGAGTCCCTCTCTGCCACACCAGAGAGTGAATTCTCCTAGGAAGCACTCTGGAGCTCCTTAGATAGTGTTGCCTGAACAACTGGGCAGGTACCAGTTATATAGTTTTGTGACCCTGTGACCCCAAGCTGTTGTGACTCAGCCAACTGGAGCAATTTCTCCAATAACATTACAGAAAATAGGACCACTAATGGCTTACATTGCATCCCCTCCGGCCAGTTAACTCAGTAACTTGATCGAAAAAGACAGCATGGTTCACTTCTCTGTGATTTTTATAAACCAAGTGTTTCCAGTCCTGGCTCTGGCCCTCCCCTCCCTCTGGTTTTCTTGAACCTTCCTTTTTTTTTCCTTTTTCTTTTCTTTTTTTTTTTTTTTTTTTTTTTTGAGACAGGGTCTCACTCTGTCACCCAGGCTGGAGTGTAGTGGCATTATCATAGGTCACTGCAACCTCAAACTTCTGGGCTCAGGTGATCCTCCTGCCTCAGCCTCCCGAGTAGCTAGGACTACAGTTGTGTACCACCACGCTCGGCTAATTTTTTTTATTTTTGTACAGTTCAGGTTTTGCTATGTTGCCCAGGCCAGTCTAAAAATCCTGGCCTCAAGTGATCTCCCCAGGTACTGGGATTGCAGATGTGAGCCACCACACCCAGCCCCTTCCTCCTCTCATACAGTGAGTTTGGGGGCATAAGAGACTGAGACTTATTACAGATTTTTCCAGAGCCAGCTGTTTTTTCTTCCTCATTATAGCAAAGTGTTGTGGTGTTGACAATCAGTGAGCATGATGTTATTTTGGGGTGGTATCCAAACACATGGGACTTCCGACTCCTGTATCTGGCCTTGTCCTTGGCCGAGTTCAGACCTGAAATGCTTCCTTTCCTTTCTGGTTGCAATTCTCCAGCCCAGTGTCCCTCTGACCACCTGTACTCATAGACCAGATAAAGGCCTGGACTTCTACAAATTGGCTCTGGGTCCTTGAAATTAAGGCTCTCTGTAAAACAGAAACCTCCTACCACTGGAGGTTTCACCTGGGTACCCGTCAGTATCCAAGCGTGGAGTCGTTCCCAAAGGGACCCGGCTCCTGCCCGTGAGACGCTTCTGTGCAGAGTGTAGCTTTACGTCATCCCTTGGAGCAGAGTTACTTTGCTGGCCTGGACTGTTTTCCTTCTTTCCTGGTGACTTGCTGAGTTTTCCTGGCAGATAAGGGGTGAGAGAGTAACTTCAGTCATCAGGAGATAAGACTTGGAGATAATTCCCGGATAAGCACAGCCTAGAGCACAAAGGACAGCAATGAGCACTGCTGCTGTCACGTCCCAGGTGCTCACAACAGCATCACCAAGACCAGGACGAAAGGGAGGACCAGGCCGAGAAACAGGCTGTGGCCAAGTGGTGACCAAAACTGGGCTCCCGCCTGCAGTTTTCAGGTTCACACGTTTATGTCTGAAAGGAGACCGCAGCCTCTGGCTTCCAATTCCCAGGGGCCTCCCGTGTTGGGGTGGGGGGAGGGGAAGTATTACCCTTGTTCCTTTAGCTCTCCAGGGCCCTGCCACCAGCAGAGTCAAGACCCCTGAGTGTGCACCGTCCAGTCCCGAGTGTGTGCGGGTTTAAGCCTACCCCTGTTCCAGCCGGAATGCTCCCAGCTGGGCCCGCCGCTGGCGAGCCGCCTGGGTGCTCCCAGTGGTCGGGAGGGGCTCACTTCTCCCCTGCGAAGCAATGCTCCGCTGTCTGGATTAGGCCAGGAGACCCTCACTCACCTGCATGTCTTTTATTAATAAGAAGGAAAACCTGACCCATGTTTGAACTCAAAGCGCTCAGGTTCATTTTAGCTCTACAATTCCTACAGCTTCGTAAGTTTTTCTCTTCTCCATTGTCCAGCCATGGGGCATTTGGCGTTGTGCAGTTGTGACTACATTTGGGGTTGCCTTACCTAAGGTGCGGTCTGAAAGGTTTGGGAGGACACTGAGTGACTGTCCGCAGGGCTGGCAGTGCCGCGCTGGTGGGCCTTTGTGCTGATGAAGTGAAGTTATTCTCCCAAAGCCCATTTGACACCTCCTCCTTCAGAAGTATTTCTAATATAATCTCCTATATTCTTTAGCCGTACTAAGGCAAGGAAGGGCTACATCGCACCATTCCCGTTTTACAGATGGGAACTGAAGCCATGGAACTCTAGGCCGAGAATTGCAGCCCCCATGGAAACACACGTGATGGGAGCAAATCCACCTGCACCCCCGGGGCTGTGGGCAGGTTGTGCAGGCTGAGGTCTGGGGTGGCCCCTCCTGCTGCTGCCGTCTCCACCCAACACGTCCACACCCACTGTCAGGCCATGGGGAAAAGGAAAGAGAAACAGCCGTCACCAGCTTCTAGAGCCAAGAATCAAGGTCCCCGGCGAGCAGGGCCCTGACATAAGAGTGCCTCTGTTGAGGGGGGTGGACCAGCAAAACCTGGGGCCCACCCACTCCTGCGTCCAGCCGGCCATGGCACTGGAGGCCTGTGAGTCACTCCGCCAGCGAGCCCTGGTACGAGCGACGACAGGGTGCTCAGCTGGCGCCGGGATGGGGGAGGAGGCCTCCTGCCCAGCATCCAGTTCAGCAATGCCAGGCCAGGACTGGGCCTTGTGAAGAGGTTAGGGACCAGGGTGGGCAAGCGAGGGGAGCCCCTAATGTCATTTACTGTGCAGAGGTTCTCTAAGGGCACTACAGCTGCCCTCCCTGGTGCGTGTGTGTCCGTGTCTGTGTAGCCATCACCCAAGTTCAAAGTTCGAATATTGCCAGCACCCTAGACACCCCCACTACGTGCTGCTCCCTGAGCACAAATCCTTCCCTCCACCTAGAGGTCATCACTACTTGAGGACAATCACTTTTTATTCTTTTATTATTTATAGGCACATATAAGCATATACATCTATGTACATCCCTAACCAGTTTACTAATTTTTAACTGTATGGAACCATATCGTACGTGTTCTTGTGTTTCTTGCTGTTTTTGTTTGGCATCATGAGATGCACTCATGGTATTGCGTGTAGCTGGAGTTATCCATTTCCATGCTGTATAGTATTCACTTGCCTATAAAAGTACCCGTCCGACTGCTGTGCTGCTGGTAGGCAGTGTTTATTCCCAGCTCGCTGATATTTTTAGCACACGATTGACCACACACACTCCCACTGGCTTCTGCGACTGTCAGGTGTGTGTGAGGGGCAGAGACCGAGGGTGGTCCCAGAGTCCTTTGCCAGTCTCAAGTCGTGCCCTTAGGCACTCGGGGACTGAGTTGTCTGTCCCTGGGAGCCGAGATTAATGCTGATGTCCTGTGTGTCTTGCAGCTTGCTGGGATTGCAGTCCTTGCCATTGGACTATGGCTCCGATTCGACTCTCAGACCAAGAGCATCTTTGAGCAAGAAACTAACAATAATAATTCCAGCTTCTACACAGGTGAGGGGGAAGACTGGGTATGTCCTCCAACTTTGGAGACTCTGTGTTGACCCAGGGACTTGGGCTTGGGAAGGAAATGCTCTGGCCTCATTGGCCAGTTTTGTCCCTTTCAAGCTATGTATGTCGTTTTTGTTTGTAGTTGTGCCCGTGCATTTGCATTTGACTGATGTGGTTTCTTTTCATGCTGGCTAAGTCAGGCATTTTGACTGTTCTCTAATGTGAAGTTGGCTCTGTTAAAGTTGCACCCACTCTTGAGGGTTTAAGAACCTCTGTTCTCATCCCTCCTGCTCTCTCCTAATGACATGTCTTCTTTGGCTTCATCATTCCCTGAATTCAGAAACCTTTGACCTAGGGACCCGCAGTGCCAGGAAGAGGATAGATGGCTGTTCTCCCCGCTGTGCAGATAGGGACTCTGAGGCCCAGAGGAAGGCAGCCTCCCAGAAAACACAGAAACAGTAGGGGAAACTGCAGGGGCCTCTGTCCAGCCCTTTGGATGCCTGGTGCTGGGGTAAATGCCTGGTGTTTAGTTCTGTTTTCTAACCTGCTTTCCCTTTAGGGGAAAGGTTTCCGATTTGAACCTGCCTGGGAGCCTCTGAACATGAACAGACTTGGCAGGTTTCTTTGTACACACAGGCCCCTTGGCATCTTTTCTAGCATCGTTCTGTGCCTCTGGCTGCTGTAGCACCACGTAAAAGCTTCTGTCTGAGGAGTGGGAGCCTGAGGTCTGCCAAGCACAGTCTCTCAGTGTCTGGGGGAATTCAGACTCGGTGACTGTACTTTCAGCCTAGCTTGGCGGTGGGAAACATTTCATTTGGGAGAAACAGAGGAAGCACCCTATTTTTAGGATGATGCTGCTGTCATGCCTTCAGGCTGAAAGTGTAACTTTGGTCACTTCCCTCCCACCCACCAAAGAAGTTATTTTTGCAGTAATTTGCAGGAAGAGAGAAAGCAGTTACCTCTCCAGACTCTGGGGACAAGCAAGGCCAGGCAGCCGTGCGGACCTTCCCTTGCACCTCTTGAGCCAGGCTGGGAGAGTCTTTAGAAACAGCCTGTCCGGTTGTGTAACACCTGAGCCCTGTGGATAGAGTTGCTGGTTTCACTGCTTTTTGTTGTTAGTTGGAATTTTTTGGGGTGTGTCTCCCTGTTGTCAGAAGGAAATTGAGGAAAAGAAAAGCATAATGTGTTTGTGTTTGTTTTAAAAAAAAAAAAAAAAAAACTACACACAGAGTTTTTAGGGAGCAGGTTTCTATAGCGCCCTGACTTGTTTCAGCAACAGAGCATTTCTGTGCGTCCACAGCAGGCTTGCAGCACTGTCATGCAGGGCAGGGGGCAGGAGCGGGAGCTGAGGCAGACCCTCCACACTCTGCCATGCTACGTGGCGCGCTGTGACCCTGCGTAGGGAGAGCAGAACTGCCCGCAGGAATGGGCACCGTCTCCGGCCAACTTCCTGAACAAGAGCCCCGTGGCCTCCTTGTGTGTCTCTCGGGAGAGAGGCTCTGTCCTCCCATTGTTCTGGCTGCTTCCAACAACTCAGTTTTTCTTTTTTTTGTTATCCAGGCTCTTTGGCTAATTCTATATATTTTTAGATGTGGGAGGTAAGAATCTCGTTGGTAAGTGGACGGAACGGGAGGAAGACACTAACATTTTTTAACCCCTTCCTTTTCGTGCCAGTCACTGTCTTGCAGATCTTGTTATTTAATGCCCTTAACTCTGCAAGGAGTGTAGAATGACTCCGGTCTCACAGTGAAGGAACTGAGGCCTAGAGAGGTTAAATAACTTGTCCAAGCTCTTGCTCTTAAGAGGCAGGACTAGAATTTGAACCCAGGCCTAAGAAAGCTGCTTCCCGGACTGCCTGTGCCAGGTTGTGAGGGTCTCTCTATGTAGGAACAGAAAGGGTCTGTACTGACTGAACGCTCCCCACTGGTGGGGGTGTAGTGGGGCTCTCTTGGCCTTTCGACTTCGCCCAAGGTGTAGTCAGGGAGAGAAGCCCCCACAGCCACGGTCCTAGCCAGCAGATGGCAGGTGGCGAAGCCATGGAGAGGATAAGAGAGTGACCAGAACCGGTAGGAGAGCTGGGGCCTGCCTCGGGGAACCTCACAGGCCTCAGATCCTGAAGGTCATTGCAGGCCCCCTCCACCCCCCGTGGTCAGTGGTCCTCCTTGAAGTGACCAGGAAAGTGATTTGAAGGCACAATCCCAAAGAGACACAGCAACCCCTAGTTGGAGGCAGGGGCCACTGCCCCCTTAGCTCTGCAGGGAAATACGGGTCCTTTGCAGCTGGAACCCCTTCCTGGGAAAAAGATCTGAGCTGTGAAGGCTTCATTCTGCTTGCAGAAGCCCAGGGCACAAGGGATGATGCAAGTGACACCAGAACATGAGCACCCTGGGTGGCTGCTTGGGTCTGGCTGGACCCTGCACTTCACTAACCGCTTTGGAAAACTGAATAATTGTCGTCCATGGGCAAAGGGCCAGGGAGGCTTCGCTCTCTGTGTCCCCCTCCCCCACTGGGCTGTGACACCAGCCTTTTGTGTTGGCCCAGAGCCCTTCTCCCAGATGAGCTTGGAGTGCCAGCCGCACCCTGGCTGCTGCTCTGACATCATGGGGTGACCATCCCTTGCACTGGGCCACTAGCTGTCTGCAGGGCAGCCCGCAGGCCAGTCCGGCCGTGCCGCTGACTCCTGAGGAAACCTGAACAGCCCCAGGCTGTCTTTACTCCAGGGGGCCACAGCTTCCATAGTAGAGAAAGAGTATCTAGCCAGGCAGAGACGCAAGTGCAAAAAGAACTTCCCAACGTGCAGAACAGTTTATGGTGAGTCCAGAACAGCGGACAACCTTATATGGGCCTTCTCTCCGATTCAGGCCCTGGGAGATTCAGCCCGTCAGCACTATCCATAATCCTAGCTGCGAACATGTTGGGGAACTTCATTTTCTTGGTCCCAGGCCAGCGGCCCTTCTTAACTCCTTGGCGTCCTCCCAGAACCATGGCCCTGAGTGAGGGGACGCAGGGGGCTCTAACCAGAGGCCGTGAACATCCACCCTTCCCTAGGACTGTCCCCCCATGCACGACCAGGTGCCTGGTCCAGCTTGTGGCCTGGGGCCATTTGTTCTGTCGCTCCGTGCCGCCTTTTCCATCCTGAAACCGGCACAGATTACACGCCAGCTCCTCTCTGAGGCGCAGAATTGCCGAGCCTGGCAATTGGTGCTTATTAACGAGGATGACCACCCAGGGGAGGGAGCCCGTAGGGGCAGAGTTAGGGTTCCTTCGAACCCCTGGTCAAGCTATTTGGAGATAGTAAACTTTTAAGCAAGCAGAGGCCAGAAGCTCGGCCGGGTTTTGTTCTCTTTCACTCAAACAGGTGTGGTCAGTGCTATTTGCAAGGTGTAGCTGGGGTAGGGAGCGGAGGTTGCTGTGTCCTCTCCCTAGCCTGAGCTGAGAGGCCTGATAAACAGTGAAAAACACTGTTCCGTTTCTTGTGTAAAGGACAGCCTGGCATATGCCACTGCTGCCTGTAATGGCAGCCTGAGAAAAGCAGAATAAACAGCCCTTGAGCAAGTTAATACTGTAATCCCCGAGAAGGGAAGGCTCTGTGATGGGTAACTTTTTCCATGAGTCAGACAGAAAGCTAACATTCGCTTGTTTTATAAAGGGGAACACTTGGTCATTTGTCATCACCGGCCTTTGCTAACAAGCCTGGGGTGTCGGCTATGAGGAGCCAGTCCAAAGGGAAGCACTGGGCCGCCCTTGCAAGAAGCAGCCCGAGCCCTGCAGTGGTTCTGTGGCTGCCAGAGGAGCCACCCACCCCCAGAGAGGGCTCAGTCGAGGCACCGCAGGTCTGCAGCTGTCCAAGCAAGATTTAAAGCCAACAAGACCCTTTATCTTAAAATCTTCCTCTGCTGAGCCCTGGAATGAATATTTAATATTAACCGAGGCCCATTAGGAGAATATTCTCTCTTTCTGCATGGGAAATGCTTTCTCCTTTACTAGCTCACTTGCTGCTGATCCAGCTCCCCTGGCCTCTGCCAGGGTCACCAGGCTTAGGAACTGGGATGTGGACTTGGAGAAAACATGTCTGTCTGTTCATTCCCACTCTGCTGTATTCCATGTGCTTGTAAATCCTTGTGATCTCTTAATACCCCCTATTTATTCGGCCCCTGCTATGGAGCTTAAAGGAGTGACCTCATCCTTCACTGTCTTGCCCCAATGAGATGGGGCAAAAGCTGGGCCATTCACTGCCTCGGCTCACTGGTGTCCCCATGTTAGAGCCGAGAACTGAGGGAGACTGCCCCTCTTCCCCAGAGAGCCATGTCGGGGCTGCTCTGCCTCCCTGAGTCCAGCCCGTGGCCCCACAGCGTTGGCCTGCCTAGGAGGATGGGACTTGACTCGAGGACAAGCTCCATTTGTGCCCTTGCCCAGTCTGGGCCGGGCATGCACGGGAACAATACCCATATTCATACAACATGGGGTTTGCCAGGGAGCCCACGTGACCTGACCTCACGACAGATGTGGGGGAGAGGGGGGAGGCACAGATGCTCCCTGTGTGCATTCTGCTCTGTGCCACCCGTGCACCTCAGCTGCGGGCAGATTGCACGCTCTGTTGCCTGCAAAGCCTCAGCCCTGCACTCAGGGTATAGATGTGGGACACTGAGGTCCCTGTGTCACCTGCCATGAGTTCTCACCACGTATCCTGCTGTGTATTCCTGGGAAACATCCTAGGCTCTTTCTCCCTCTCTCATTTTCGGCCCCTACTACAAGGAAATCTCTCTAGTCCCTGTTAAAGGACAGTAAGGAAAGAGCAGCAAGTATATAAAATTCACCACTGTGGTTACTAATAGTTGTTGCCCATCCTTTGTATTATCGAGATGAGCAGCCGCTAGCATTTGCTGTGCATGCGTGGATTATATCACTGCGTCGTCACAGCAGTCCTGGAGGTAGGCATTGTTACGAGCCCCATTTTGCAGATAGAAAACTTTTGCACAGAGAAGTTAAGGGGCTTCCCCACCTGGGGACAGCCCAGGCCCTCTGGGCTTTGGGGCTGGTGCTCTCGACGTGTGACAACAGCCCCTCCCAAGGTTGGATAGAGCATACCTGTAAGCCGGGAGGCACTGGGCCTTCGCTGGTTTTGTCATGGGGCTTGCGTGTGGGGGTGGGGGGCTGAGTAAGGGGGTGTCCCTGCAGGACAGCTGTGGTTCCTTAATAATGTGACTGCAGGATGGGCCCCTCTGGGCGTTCCCTTGGTGGGTTGTGGAATGAATGAGACCAGGGCTGCTCTCCTGTGTTCCCCTGTCCCCGGAGTTTGCACTGTTTTGGGTGTGGCAAGAGTCACTGCCCTTCTCCCACCCCATCTGCACTCAACTCAGCCACCCCTTAGCAAGGAGGACCCTTTTCACCCTTGACCTGGAATGACTGAGTTGCAATTGTTAAGATCTCTCTGGTGTGCAATAGGGATCTATTGAAATCTTCCAGCAACCTACTTTTAATTTTACTGGTAAGGAAATTGAGGCCCAGAGAGGGAAAGTGTCTTGCCCAAGGTGACAGAGCAGTTAGTAGCAGTGTTGGTACCAAAATAAGGGTCTTCTGACACCCAGCCCCGTGTCCTTTGTGCTAGAGCAAATACACCTTTGCCAACACGTGGCCTGGGCGTCACTGACGGTGCAGCCGACTCCACCGGCATCAGGGCGGGGACGCGTCCCTGTGGGAAGGAGGCGTGTGGCTGTCTGGGTGTGCGCAGCCCCTTCCTTCTGGAAGCTGGCGCTCACGGCGCCCTCTGAGGCAGAGACCCACGCGGGACCTGTCAGAGCCCCAGCAGTTAGCCGGGGTCTGGAGGGTCTCCGTTAACTGGCGCACGAGGATTCGTCTCCCTGGAAACAGCGGAGGGCCTGGGCCGGTGTGCATCCTGGGGAGAAAGGGGGTTCCCGCGGCTGTGCTCCGTCCTAGATTGGGGCTAACACGCACCGTCCGGAAAGGCTGAGGGTAAAGCAGGGGTGGACCTGGGGAGGCAGAGTCCTGGAAGGAAGCTGGCAGGAAGGAGGCGGGCGCAGAGGTGGAGGCGGCTGTGTTTTAGGGGAAGTCTCTTCCCTGAGATGAGGGCAGTCGGGATGGGGAGCGCAGCATGCAGGGGGCACAGGCACCGAAGGCGAGGCCGGGGCCTCCGCACAGATGTCCCCACCGCGGTCCTCTCCTCTGTCCCTCACGCAGGCGTTTACATTCTGATCGGAGCCGGCGCCCTCATGATGCTGGTGGGCTTCCTGGGCTGCTGTGGCGCGGTGCAGGAGTCCCAGTGCATGCTGGGCTTGGTAAGTCCCCTTGTCCCCGCAGCCACCCCTGGACCTCAGCAGCACCAGACCCACAGATCAGGCGGAAGGGGACGGGGGAGAAGGTGCCCAAAGGGCTGGGCCTCAGCTGCCCTCGGCCGCCCCATTGCCCCTCCCCAGCCCCTGCCCCAGCCGCGGAGCTGGCCCTTCCCTCCTGGAGCCTGTCTTATCACTTCCCTTAGGCAGCTAAGTGCCAGGACTTTGTTTCCCCCTTTCTCGAGGACCACGTTTGCTTTTTTTCCCTGAACCCACAGGTACCTTCGACTTCTCTCCTGCTTGTCCCAGAATTTCTCATAATCGCCCGCAACTCCAGTGTATTCGCTTCCTTCCTCTCCCCAAATCTCTGGGTTTCGTTGCTCACTGACTCTTAACTAACACCTTATAAATGCCAGTTTGGGGCTGGGCCGTGGGCACCTCCTCCTGCTGCAGCTTCTGTCCTTGCCCTGGCTTCTCCCTATTCCGGGAACTTCTTCCCTGCTCTCCTAGGCTGCCCGCCCAGAGTGTTCCAAGATGCCTTTGGACGCTGCCGTCTGGTTGGCTGCAGTGACCCTCACACTGTCTCCTCGTTTCCTCCTAGTTCTTCGGCTTCCTCTTGGTGATATTTGCCATTGAGATAGCTGCAGCCATCTGGGGATATTCCCACAAAGATGAGGTAGGTGGGTCCCATGAGAGCTCGTGGGTCCCGCAGTGGCCTGGGTTGGGAGCTGGGGGATGGGCGTGCTGAGGGGAAGGGGTCCTTGGTCAGCCACTGAGCAGGCCTCTCGTCTTCACCACACTGCCACACGCCTTCAGAACACGCGTCCGTGAGGGCAGGGCATGTGGGTGCTTACTCTACCCTGTGCGGGGTGGTGCCAGCCACTGTGCCGGCTGCTAGGCGTTCAGGAACTCCTCGTTGGGTCTGTGTCTGTCTGTCACACACCACAGTAGCCCCTTCCCCAACTCCTGGAAAGATTGCTCGGGAAAACCTGGCTTTCTGTGGGCTGGACCCACTGGCCGCCTCCTCTCATATGTTCAGGTGCTGCCCCCATGAGCCAAGTGTTGTGCCCAGCCCTACGCAGGGTCCACAGGGGCACGAGCTCTGGGCCCCACTTCCAGGGACTTGGCCATCTAGTGTGAGAGAAAGACACGCGTTTCACAAGTGTCACAGAAGTGATTTCTATCCAACGCACTGTGGGATTTGAAAAGGTCAGGTAGGGAAGGCCAGTCCTCTAGCTTCATGGAGAAGAGGGCACTGACCCAAACCTTGAATGAGGGGTGGGATTTCAGGAGGAAAGTTCATGGAGCCAGAGGGACTGGTCCCAGACAAAGGGTCTGAGCATAGCTGAGCTTGGACTTCCGAGGGGAGCCCTGAAGAGTTTACCAGGATGGGCCATATCAGAGCAGTGTTTTAGGAAGACCTACCTTGTCATGTTCAGCAGGAAGGGGAAAGGAAGGGAGGAGGCAGGGGCTCTGGCGTAACAGCTGCAGCCATAGAAATAGGAAGGGATAATTGTAGAAGATGTCAGAAAGGTGCTGAAGGAAAAATGCTGAACGGTGGTTGTTAATTGGATGTGGGTAAGAGTCCAGGGGACAGGCATGCGTTAAACTGGGATGCACCCAGGTGCAAGAGGATAGTGATCTAGCCAACACCTCTTCCACGTTTACTCTGTACCAGACATAATGGTAAAGGCTTAACGTGCAACACCTCATTTAAATCCTCACAGTCACCTGTGAGACTAGGGACTAGTATAAGCTCCTATCCTACATATGCAGAAACTGATGTGTAGAGAGGGTTCATACTTTGCCAAAAGTCACACCTAAGTGAAGAAACAAAGAAGATGGAAGCCTGAGGAAACAGGTCAGGAGTAGGATTTTGAATTTTTATTGTTATTATTTTTTAATTTAATTTAATATTTTTTTAGAGATGAAGTCTCACTTTGTCGCCCAGGCTGGAGTGCAGCAGTACAATCATAGCTCACTGCAGCCTCCAACTCCTGGGCTCAGCCTCTCGAGTAGCTGGGACTACAGGCATGTGCCACCTGGCTAATTTTTCTGTTTTTTATAGAGACAGGGCTCGCTGTGTTGCCCAGGCTGGTCTTAAACTCCTGGCCTCAAGCGATCCTCCGCCTGGGCACCCCCGAGTGCTGGGATCACAGGCGTGAGCCACCATTATGCTTTAGATTGAGGAGGTTCCATTTAAGAGCCAAATGGGGCTGAAGAGACCAATGAAAAGTACAGGAGACCAGCACAAGTGGCAGGAGCTGGTTCGTGGAGGATGCGGGAGGAGCTGGGAGGCCCAGAGGCCCTGAGACGGCAGGACTAGAGGCTTTTGTCTGCCCAGTGACGTTTGCCAACACGCGTGTTTGCTGGCTGGGAATCCTCAGAGAGTGAACGGGGTGGAACAGGTAACACTTGCTCATGAAGAAGTCTGTGAAAAAGCTGTCTCTGCCCCTCTCTTGTGTGTCCATCGTAGGTGATTAAGGACATCCAGGAATTGTACGAGGACACCTACAACAAGCTGAAAACCAAGGAGGGGCCCCAGCGGGAAACGCTGAAAGCCATCCACTACGCGGTACGTCGTCTCGGCGGAGACCCCCCTTTTCTGAAGACCCCATGTCTTCACAATACGTCTGCACGATACGCGGGGTGCTCGTGAGACCCGCCCAGTGCATTTCTGCTG